>CM057337.1:820451862-821651862 GCA_030015575.1 Agapanthus africanus | reverse complement strand
GTTTCATTTAAACATCAAGTTTTGAAGTAAAAAGGTTAATTGACGCTTTCTAGGTTTTCGGAAATAAACCGATTTAAATTATTTTGAGTTTTTGATAAGTTGCAATCTATTGTATATTATAACTAGTAAGTTTTGAAACTATGATTTGTATGTTTGGATTTTTCTCAAATAATCGGCGTTTGTACGCCGATGTTGAGGGCTATTTGGTTATTTTGCATGAGCGGGTCATAGGTTTTAACCTATACGCGTTTCGTGCATCGTTTTGGTTTTATCCGCGATTCGGTTTACAATTATATGTTTGCGTATAGGTACCCCTCATGTGGAATTCGGACGATGAAGAAGGAGATGACAACATCGACTTCGGCAGATAAGAAGCAGGTGAGTAGATGTATATCTACGGGGGAAGTCGGGTGGATGGCGTTTAGCACCCCCTTAAACGTAGAATAGGGATATTACTTACTGTCATTAGGAAGTCGGACGTGACCTTGGATTCTTGGCGAGTAGGGTCCTATTTAAGACTTTAGGTTGGACTAGACTGATTTAGAAAGATTTAACCAGATGACGAATGCCTTGTAAGGAATTCGTAGGTTTCAGGTAGATACGCACACACATACATTTGACTTGGTGTATATGTATGTATGTGTGTGTGTGTGTATGTGTGTGATTGTGTGTAGGTTTCTGTGTGTGTGTGTGTGTGTGTGTGTGTGTGTGTGTGTGTGTACACATATACATATAACATATACACGTGATACGTGGAGGATATATGATATCTAGGGAAGAGTCAGTATGATTGGGCGTGACGTCGTGAGTTAAAGATATACGATCGAGTATAATATGAGATGTACTATGATATTAACGGATCGTTGGGAAATGAGAAAATGGATATGTTTACATAAACGATAATAGGTGATGATGACATTAAGATATACGAGACTCTAGAATAGAACCCGGACTGTAATATATGACTTAATCACGATATGATATATGTGACTTAATCACGATATGATATATGTGTGACTTGATCACGATATGATTTATTTGACATAATCACGATATGATATATATGTGACTTGACCACGATATGTTATATGTGGCTTAATCACGATATAATATATGTGGCATGATATTTCTGAGGACCATTTGACGATATATATTTACACAGACGATGATATATGTTTGATGATATTGGGATGTATGCGATTATAGCACAGTACCATTGATCATGATAATATTTTATGATGATATTATACGAATGATGATGTACATAGGTGATAGTTGACCCGTACCCCTATTTGGGATGCCGTACAAGGGATTTTACCGTACGAGACATAGATGTGACGATTGATCCACACTCTTGACTCAAGAAAGTCGTATTATGTACGTGACGCTATTGAGGCCGGATCACCGACTATTAAAGATATCGACTCAGAGTTTAGGTGGATTCTTATTTCCTATCGACTAGTTTCTTTAGTTTAGTTGCTTAGTGGGTTAGATAGATACTAATCTAGGCTCGAGTCATATAATTTGTAGTTAGACATGTATACTCCAAATGAGTGGTTAATACACATTCACCTTTATATTCAGATTGTAATCATCACGTTGCATGTTCATACATATGTTTCTTTAGTTAATATGAAACTCTGCCTGTTAGGACACCGACACCATTACCGATGATGTGCATATTCCACGTACACTTATTTGCCGGCTCACCCACATTATCATCGGTAATTGTCATGTCGCGTACACTTTAGAATATGTTATCTTTTATTGATAGAATAAGCAAAAGGCTAGATCAATATAATGTTGTGATTACTCTCAGGTGCTAGTCTAGACATTGTATTTATTACTTAGACACTTCATGCATTCACATTTTCATGTTATTATGCAGTATTGTGGGGCTTATGTCGATACTCATTATTTACTTACTTATGATTTTAGGATTTTGGATTTCTATGAGGTTTCTGGATTTTGGGGAAAACCGCAAGAATATATATAAAAAATTCTCTCTCTCTCCCCCTCTCTTTTTAAAATATAAGTTGCGGTTTTCTCTTGATGTATACGTCGTCCACCATGAGATTTCATGTTTTCTGTTGGATTTCGAGACCCGATTCGAGGAGTGGATGAACCGTCTCGGGTACATGGTGGGCCCGGTATGGTACCCCGGGGCAAGAAAATCGAGTTGTAGATGATGAGCCTGGCAGGGGAAGACTGCCTACTGGTGATGTCTGGCGCGGCGGATATCTGGAGGATACCGACCGTTGTCGTGAGATTTGATGATATGGGCCGATCCGGATTGTCGGAGCCCGAGGTATTGAGATTATGAGGTATTGAGACTTGAGATTTATATATTTTGTGTCGATACTTGACACGGATTTCCATGGATTTCATTGATGGTGTTTCAGATTACTATACAAATTTTACTATGATAAAAGTTAAAGATTTCTTATACAGATATATCCAGATTTCATGATTGATTATTTTACATTCATGGAGTATGCATATTCATACACATGACATGTTACTACTTGAGGCACGGACACGAGCACTGAGCATTGTACTTACGCATAGTTTACTATCCTGCCACTACTTAATGACCAGTGATATATTAAGTTTATTATTATGACCTAGGAGAGCGCCGGGCATGCGATTTCTACTCGCAGATGTCTTCTACTCATGAGTTGGCAATTCACCCCCGTTGTGCCAATTTTTTTTACAGGTTTCGATATACAGGTTTTCTTGGTAGCTTGCTGGCACATCATTTCATTCAGGATGATTTGCTTGGTAGGTTAGTTCACTTGTATCAAGACCGCCGTTGTACTTTTATTATTTCATTTGTATCTAGTAAGCTCCGTCAACCAGACTTGTATTACTTGATATGTTTAGATTTCCTGTTGTTTATTCTTTCGACCTTAGAGTTGCGCTTGTATTATTAAGGTTTTTGGTGTATTTAGTTTTCATTTTTTTTTTTTTGAATTTTGAGCCTCACCCTTCGGCATTGTATATTTCAGTACATTGTGTGGTTGTTTCCGCCTTTGTGGCGTAGAGATATCTCATGCTTGCTGATGCCTTTTATTTATTGCTTATGTATATATTCTTACTTGTACCCGTTTAGGGCCAGGTTTTACAAAGGAGACTCTGCCGAAATTTTTGAGAAAATTTGATGTTGCTTTTAAACTTGTTTTCCTACACTTTTTCCTTTAAAGGGTTTAGATTTCTGGGCTTCGGCTTGCTTAGATTACGTTACGCCTCTAGACATTTCGTAATTTAAGTGCCAGTCACATTCCGTACCTTCGGGTCATGACAAAATTGGTATTAGAGCGCTAGGTTTAACCTTTGTCCGAGTCTAAGTTGATATTGGTTGATAAAGTAGGTGACTTAGGTAGAGTGATGTACCGTAGGTATGATCCGCGGCATACTTACGATACGTTACTCTGCTTAAGAAGCCTTAGGATGTACATTTCTTTGCACCGTATTCTATTTGTTCCTTTGATCTATCTTCGTCGATATCGGATGGTGGTTTCTGTTACCACGGTCACATGGGCAGAGAGAGCTGCGGATCGAATGCGATGACCGTAGGGTATCGTCTATTCTTGAGGATTGGGGCATCGTTAAGAGTGCGGACGAAGAGTATTCACATGTCGTCCAGACGAACTTAAAAGGTTCGAACGAATGTCAGAAACCCATTTTCCCAAGTTTAAGGTATTCGGAAGAACATGCAGGTATTTCTATGGACCCTCTAAAAAGTTGAAACCCTAACTCGACATAATGACCATGATAACGCTGGTGAACCTTAGGTTTGCGGAAGTTCCGTGGTGCCATTAGTGAGGCTTGGGTTTTCCCTTCTACGGCTGGTCCGCGAATGCTGGGGCATATACTGGATATTTTTAAACTGTACTTGAGTGTTGAGCTCTCGGGGAATTATGGGATTTTGATGAATCGATCAATGTTTAACGTAGTCCGAATATCAGGTGAAGGGATAGATTACGTGGGAGACACTCGATATGAGCATAGCCATTCGTAGCGCAGTCAGCACAGCGATGAGGAGACGAGTCCGAATCAGTCGACATTAGAAAGGGCGCACATTGACGATAGTGTTTATGATTGTGACTTAGCGATTTGAATTTCATATTTCCGTTGTTTGGATTTTGGTATTTTGAGGATTTTGTTCTACGATTGGTATTTCTTATGTGTACATTCATTACACACTATTCGTGTTTCATATATCAGTTGTATTGATGTTGTTTTGTACATACCCAGTGCACTCGATTTGGTTTTATTCATTTTGAGATATTAATTTGGTTTCGTGCATATAGGTTGCACGTGATTTTGACGTATGCTTGGATATAGTTTTCATGCACTTTCCGTACTGTGATTTCGATTTTGATATTCGGTACATGTTTTCATGCACCATGTGCACCTGATTGAGATTCTTGCGCACACTTGGCGCACTTGATGTGATTCTGTGCACACCAGATGTACTAAATCGGGGTTTTGTGCAGATTAAATGCACCTGATATTATTGTCGTGCATGCCCGTTGCAATTGACAGATGTTTTTGGTGCACACCTGTTGCACTCAGTTTTGTTTCTGTGTGTATTCATGGCATCTATAATTGACTTCGATTTTTGTGCGCACCGGACGCACGTAGTACCTCGTATACTGTGATTGGGATTGATTTCACTTTGAGGAGTATATTTTTATAATAATTACTATTTGGTTTAGTAACCAGGCGGGACGTGTATGTTAAATAAAAGATATATATGTATAGCTATTCTTTTTTTAAAAAGATGAGCATCCGCTACTTATACCGTGACACACGCATCGCACGGCGATTTTAAAAAAGGGGTTTTACATGCTACTTTATTAAGATATTTAGACGATTTTACTACGATGCGCACTATATATAAGTTATAGTTTTGGTGTATATTATGTCGGTTTTCGTATTGGGCTTTGATATTTTATTCTCACTATAACTCCGATAATTGCGTTATGTTTGACGGAGTTTTGAATTTGAGTTATTTACTCGTTTTCATGCGCATGCATTGCGCTAAAATGTGTTTTATGTATTGTTGATTTCGGAGCCCCGACGATTTGAGTATTTTGACTGAATGTTTTAGTATTTGTGGGGGGGGGGGTTTAATTTAAATTCGGGAACCGAATTTCTTTAAGGGAGGGAGATTGTAACGTTTCGAAAATCATTTAGGCAGTTTTTCGATAATCGGTAAAATAATCAGTCTTTTCCGTAAAAAGTCAAAATAAGTATTTTTCAATATAGGCCTACTTATACAAAATTTAGATAAGATATTGCTAGAAATTGGTCACTAAATTGTCACAAAAAAATTTATAGTCATTTAAAAAAATTTCCTTAATTAATTATTTTTAATATTATTTTAAGCTTTTAAAAATACATTAAATTAGTAATAAATACAAATTTAAATGAGTAAATTACACACTTAGGAACCATGATAAACTAAAATTTAGTGTAACAAAAATTGTATCAAGACTTTTCAAGATTGTAGTTCTATGGTTTAAAAGTTTAATCAAAACTGAAATAAAAATGAATTTTTTAAATATGAAATGATGTGATATACATTAATTGACTATAGAAGGTACTTTTTGTGTGGAAATTTACACACAACTCTTCCATTCTCCCCCTCCCACCCCCAGGACGAGCTTAGCCTGATGCCCCCCCCCCTCCCCTTTTCCTCCATTTCCTTGCTTAAAAAATCAACCAAAAAATCCACAAAAATTCACAATTTATTTACAAAATTCAAACCTAAACCCTAGTCCACCTCTTCCCAAACCCTAATTGGTTTAAAACAAGAGAAAAGAGGCAACTTTGGAGGCTAAGTGCAAGGGGTTCAAAACTTGGGAGGTATAATTCTAATCTAAATGTTTAATTTGTAGTTTAAAAATGCTAAACTAGAATTTTAAAGTGTTAATTTGGTTATAATTTGTTGTCTGGGAAATTCTAGAAAAGGTTTCTAAAATCAAGTTAGGGTTTTTACAATGTGTTCATGTTTATATGGTGTAATTAAATAAGTTAAGACATAGAAAACTTAAATTAGTTGCTAATTTGTAAATTGTTGTATTTAAATTGTTGTAATTAGTTTTTTTTGGCTAACTAGGTTTATATATATATATATATATATATATATATATATATATATATATATATATATATATATTGGTGAGACAAAATTCTAATTAGGGTTTTTATTATTAGATTATGGTGTTAATTAGAAGATTAACATGTTAATTGAATGTGAAACATAATCTAGTTACTAATTGCTAGCTTTTACTTTAAAAATTATGATAAATATGCTATACTAGATTTTAGAAATTAATTTAAAATGTGGGATTAGAAATCTAGTTAGGGCTTTAGCACATCATTAAGGTTTCCTTGAGTGGTTTAACAATTTAAAATATGCAAAATTAAGTTTAGTTGTAGAATTGTGAATTTTTGCTTAAAAGGTGTTGAAATTGGATAAAATTGCAAACTAGAATTTTCAATTTAATACAAATTAGTGTGATAAAAATATAGTAATGATTTGTATGACTTAGTTATGATATTTAGTGAATATTATGGCCATTAGTTTCGTTTAAATATCAAGTTTTGAAGTGAAAAGGTTAATTGACGCTTTCTAGGTTTTCGGAAATAAATCGATTTAAATTATTTTGAGTTTTCGATAAGTTGCAATCTAATGTATATTATAACTAGTAAGTTTTGGGACTATGATTTGTATGTTTGGGTTTTTCTCGAACAATCGGCGTTTGTACGCCGATATTGAGGGTTATTTGGTTATTTTGTATGAGCGGGTTATAGGTTTTAACATATGCGTGTTTCGTGCATCGTTTTAGTTTTATCCGCGATTTGGTTTACAATTATATGTTTGCGTATAGGTACCCCTCACGTGGAATTCGGACAATGAAGAAAGGGATGGCGACATCGACTTCGGCAGACAAGGACCAGGTGAGTAGATGTATATCTACGGGGGAAGTCGGGTGGATGGCGTTTAGCACCCCCGCAAACGTAGAATTGGGATATTACTTACTGTCATTAGGAAGTCGGACGTGACCTTAGATTCTTGGCGAGTACGGTCCTGTTTAAGACTTTAGGTTGGACTAGACTGATTTAGAAAGACTTAACCAGAGGATGAATGCCTTGGAAGGAATTCGTAGGTTTCAGGTAGACACACACACGCGCACACACACATACATTTGACTTGGTGTGTGTGTGTGTGTGTGTGTGTGTGTGTGTGTGTGTATGTATATGTATATGTATATGTATATGTGTGTATATATGTATATGTATATGTATATGTATGTATGTATGTATGTATATATAATTGTGTGTATGTTTCTATATGTATGTTTGTATGTATGTATACACACACACACACACACATACACACACACACACATATATATATATATACATATAACATATACACGTGATATGGGGAGGATATATGAT
The DNA here is from genome assembly GCA_030015575.1 of Agapanthus africanus. Taxonomy (NCBI): domain Eukaryota; kingdom Viridiplantae; phylum Streptophyta; class Magnoliopsida; order Asparagales; family Amaryllidaceae; genus Agapanthus; species Agapanthus africanus. The sequence goes on along the minus strand of CM057337.1, from coordinate 821,644,386 downwards.
ATCTAGGGAAGAGTCAGTATGATTGGGTGTGACGCCGTGAGTTAAAGATATACGATCGAGTATGATATGAGATGTACTATGATATTAGCAGATCGTTGGGAAATGAGAAAATGGATATATATACATAAACAATAATAGGTGATGATGACATTGAGATATACGAGACTCTAGAATAGAACCCGGACTGTAATATGTGACTTAATCACGATATGATATATGTGACTTCATCACGATATGATATATATGTGACTTGATCATGATATGATATATGTGACTTAATCATGATATGATATATGTGTGACTTGATTGCGATATGATATATGTGACTTAATCAAGATATGATATATGTGACATGATATTTCCGAGGACCATTTGACGATGTATATTTATACAGACAATGATATATGTTTGATAATATTGGGATGTATGCGATTATAGCACAGTACCCTTGATCATGATAATATTTGATGATGATATTATACGAATGATGATGTACATAGGTGATAGTTGACCCGCACCCCTATTTAGGATGCCGTATAAGGGATTTTACCGTACGATGCATAGATGTGATGATTGATCCGCACTCTTGACTCAAGAAAGTCGTACTATGTACATGACGCTATTGAGGCTGGATCGCCGACTATTAGAGATATCGACTCAGAATTTAGGTGGATTCTTATTTCCTATCGACTAGTTTCTTTAGTTTAGTTCCTTAGTGGGTTAGATAGATACTAGTTTAGGCTCGAATCATATAGTTTGTAGTTAAACATGTATACTCCAAATGAGTGGTTAATACACATTCACCTTTATATTCAGATTGTAATCATCACGTTGCATGTTCATACATATGTTTCTTTAGTTAATATGAAACTCTGCCTGTTAGGACACCGGCACCATTACCGATGATGCGCATGTTCCACGTACACTTATTTGCCGGCTCACACACATCATCATCGGTAATTGCCATGTCACGTACACTTTAGAATATGTTATCTTTTATTAATAGAATCAGCTAAAGGCTAGATCAATATAATATTGTGATTACTCTCAGATGCTAGTCTAGACATTGCATTTATTACTTAGATACTTCATGCATTCACATCTTCATGTTATCATGCAGTATTGTGGGGCTTATACCGATCCTCATTATTTACTTACTCATGATTTTGGGATTTTCGATTTCTATGAGATTTCTGGATTTTGGGGAAAACCGCAAGAATATATATAAAAACTTCCCTCTCTCTTCCTCTCTTTTTAAAATATAAGTTGCGGTTTTCTCGTGATGTATGCGTCGTCCACCATGAGATTTCATGTTTTCTGTTGGATTTCGAGACCCGATTCGAGGAGTGGATGAACCGTCTCGGGAGCATGGTAGACCCAGTATGGTACCCCGGGGCAAGAAGATCGAGTTGTAGACGATGAGCCTGCCAGGGGAAGACTACATACAGGTGATGTCTGGCACGGCAGATATCCGGAGGATAATGACCGTTGTCGTGAGATTTGATGATATGGACCGATCCGGACTGACGGAGCCCGAGGTATTGAGACTATGATATATTGAGACTATGAGGTATTGAGACTTGAGATTTTTATGTTTTGTGTCGATACTTGACACGGATTTCCATGGATTTCATTGATGATGTTTCAGATTACTATACAAATTTTACTATGATAAAAGTTAAAGATTTCTTATACAGATATATCCAGATTTCATGGTTGATTGTTTTACATTCATGGAGCATGCATATTCATACACATGACATGTTACTACTTGAGGCACGGACACGAGCACTGAGCATTGCACTTACACCTAGTTTATTATCCTGCCACTACTTGATGACTAGTGATATATTAAGTATATTATTATGAACTAGGAGAGCGTCGTGCATACGATTTCTACTCGCAGATGTCTTCTACTCATGAGTTGGCAACTCACCCCCGTTGTGCCAAATTTTTCTTGCAGTTTTCGATGTACCGGTTTCCTTGATAGCTTGCTGGCACATCATTTCATTCAGGGTGATTTGCTTGGTAGGTTGGTTCACTTGTATCAGGACCGCCGTTGTACTTTTATTATTTCATTTGTATCTAGTAAGCTACATCAACCAGACTTGTATTACTTGATATGTTTAGATGTCCTGTTGTTTATTTTTTCGACCTTAGAGTCGCGCTTGTATTATTATGGTTTTTGGTGGATTTGGTTTACATTTTTTTTGAATTTTAAGCCTCGCCCTTCGGCGTTGTATATTTCAATACATTGTGTGGTTGTTTCCACCTTTTTGGCGTAGAGCTAGCTCCCGCTTGGGGATGCCTTTTATTTATTGCTTATGTATATATTCTTACTTGTACCCGTTTAGGACCAGTTTTTACAAAGGAGACTCTGCCGAAATTTTTGAAAAAATTTGATGTTGCTTTTAAACTTGTTTTCCTACACTTTTTCCTTTAAAGGGTTCGGATTTCTGGGCTTCAGCTTGCTTAGATTACATTACGCCTCTAGACATTTCATAATTTAAGTGTCGGTCACGTTCCGTACCTTCGGGTCGTGACACTTCCTCCGGCCCTAGGCATTTTAACCATTGTCAGTTGAACAATCTCTTATATAGAGTTTCATTGACGAAGCCGAAAGACAAAGCTCGTTTCATGAGCTGATGTCTGGACGACGCATTTTGGGCATTCGTCGGAATTTGAATTAGTCTCTAAAGACTTCCCTCCAGTCTATGACCTTTTATTCATCCTCTTTTTGAAGGGTTACTTGTTCGATCGTCTCTTTTCTTTCAGATGGCTCTATTAGGTCTTCCGAAAATATATCTGTTGGTACAAGAACTATGCGGCTTTGCATAATGATCCTTACGTCATCGAGGTCTTCATCGGCCAGTCCCTTAATTAATTTGGCCAATGCATCCGCCTGCTGTTTTCTACACGCTGTATACTCTCCAGGGTGTAGGAGGGGATTTGTGTCAGCAGTTGATGCATTCTTTCGCCATCCTTTATCAGCACTGGTTTGCATATCTGATAGTCTCCATTTACTTGACTAACGATCAGCTGGGAATCTCCATATATGAGAAGGTTTTTGATTGCCATGTCAATAGAGATCTCTAGACCTGCTATCAAATTTTCGTATTCAGCCTCGTTATTAGTCATTGGCTTTGTTAAAGAGAGGGCATAACGCAATATTTCTCCTTGCGTAGTCATAAAGATAAGGCCGACCCCGGCTTTGATTATGGGGTTATTTTGCTTTCGCCGCTTCATGGAAGATACTCCATCGAAGTAGAGTTCCCATTGGGAATCATTTTCTTCTTCGGTTGTATCGAACGTATGTTCGTCTGGCAACTTGCAATTTAAGGGGGGTCAGCTGGTATCGGAAGATCCGCAAGAAAGTCGACAATAGCCAGCCCTTTCACTGTTTTGAGGGGACGATACGTTATCGAGAACTCCATTAGGAGGAGGGCCCATTTGGCAAGCCTTCATATCAGTATGGCCTTTGACATTAGATATTTGAGAGGATCCATGTAACATTTCAGAAAAATAAAATATTATTTTGGGGAAATTATATAATTAAAATAATAAATATTATGAATATATTAATGATGCGGTATAATTAAATACCGATAATTTAGGAAATATTGGGAAATTAAATTGAATGGTGATTTTTGGAGGGATTTATGTAATTTAGGCAAATTATAAATTTTTATAATTAATTATATACAAGGTTATGCTTAAGCTTGATTAAATTTCACTAATCTTGCATTTAAACTAGGTTATGCATAATGACATGCACCATGACATGTTTCAAAACACAATTTTCTATTTGCATGAGCCATGGCATCTTATATTTCTTTTATATGTATAAGGTTTTGTGTTTTGGTTTTAAATGAAAAGAAAAAGGAAAACAAAAAGAAAAGAAAAAGAATAAACAATGGAGGTATGGACAAGAGAGAGAGAGGGTGAGAGGTCTTTTGACCATGGCATTTTTCTCTTCCTTTCATTTTCTTTACCTCCTTCTTCCTCTTCTCCTTCATGGCTGCCCTCTTCCCTCTACCACCTTCACCACCTCACTTCACCCCCAAAAACACCTCAAAACACATCACTCCTTTCATTAAAAGCATGCACAAGCTTACTATAACCATGATGGATCAAGAAAAATGAGATTTTGAGCACTTGGGGCAACTCAAGAAAATTCTTGAGTTGCCAAATGAGGTATTCTCTTCACCATTAGTGTAGTAATGCTTTTCCTTTAGTTTCCATGTTAGTTTAAAATTGTTTATGTGAGGTTTAGTGAACTTGGAAAATTCCAAGCTGAGGTTAGGGCTTGATTTGAATTGAGATGGGGCAATTGAGTTTAGTAGAGGCCATACAACCCCTGTAGTGTTAGTATTGTGAACTAAAACCAGAGATTTAAACCTTATAACCCAAACTTAGAAACCCCGACAATGGAATATTGTAGGAATTATGGCGATATTTGGAGTTCTGCTGTGGCCCGGGGCACCTGAAAAATATTTAGCGAAGACTGAGAGGTGTGCAGACAACCTAGAAGCTAACCCTAAAACCTGAGAACTCCACTCAATGTTCTGGCCACCAATTATCTCATTTTGGCTATAATTTGCGGCTTTGGTACGGCGGAATCTCCTCATGCTTGGTCTATGGCTCCATTTTAGGCAAATTAGACCTACCACATATGCAGAATTGGCTAATTTCACCTGAAACCAAATCTGGGATTGTTTCCTATGTTGTTGCTTTGGTTTTGTGACTATTTATGACTTGGATTTTAGTATTTGGGTTTTGACTCGGTGGTGTGACGTTTGCACGTCAATCTCGAGGGTTGTTTGGTTATTCTTGCATGCGCAGGCCATAGGTTTTAACCTATGTGCGATTCGCGTGTCGTTTTGGTTTTCAATCGGATTTATATGCGATACGATATGTTATAACATGTAAGTACCTCCGCGTGATGACAAGCAAGAGCATGGTGACATCGACTTCGGCAAGCAAGGATCAAGATGAGCAGATATATATCTACGGGGGAAGTCGGGTGGATAGTGTATAGCACCCCCACAGTTTCGTAGTATAACACGCGAATGCGTCTTGATATTTATATACTTATGTGTTTTATGAGATGCGTATACTTAGAAAGAAATGCTTAGGTGACTTTAGGTTAGTTTTAGCGTATTTGTAGAAAAATGCTTTTAGTTTAGTTTCTTAGTCGCGAAACCCTAGAGTAAGGATTAACACACGCGCGCGTATACATTTGATTTTCTTATGCGTATATGGGGATATATATATATATATATATATATATATATATATATATATATATATATATGTGTGTGTATGTATGTATGTATGTATGTATGTATGTATGTGAGTATGTGTGTATATGTGTGTGTGTATGTGAGTATGTGTGTATATGTGTGTGTGTGTGTACACAGATGATGAGGATAGTATATGATACTTGGAGATGAGTCGATGTAATTGGGCATTATGCTGTGAGATCAGTGATGTGATTTGGGTCGTATTATGAGATACATGTTATATTAGTGGATTGATAGGCGTTGTGTTTTCATACATACGCGGATATATGTTGATAGTATTGGTATGTACTAGACTTAGATTAGTACCATATTCATGATGGTATGATAATGATACCATATGCATATTGAGGTATATGTGATAGGCGACCCGTACCCCGATTTTGGGACGCCATACGATGGATTTACCGTACGAGATATAATTATAATGATAGATCTGCACTCTTGACTCAAGGATGTCGTAATATATATGTTATCGTATGTGACGCTATTGAGGCGGGATCACCGATTACTAGATATATAGATCGACTCAGACTTAGGTGGATTTCCTTACCCTTTGGTTAGTCTCTTAGCTTATCCTGTAGTTACTTAGTAGATGTTAGAGTCGGGCGCAAGTCATACTTATTTTCAAAACTAATGAATCGTGAGTATTTTAAATACAGGCCAAGGGATACTACGGATATTTCAAAGAACGTATCTTTTCTTTAAAACACCGTAGCCCCTATTTTATAAACACCACGATTTGTGCGATTTTAGACAACAAAAACTGTATGACTCGTATATAGAAATGTATATTCTTTATTGTTGCGTTTACTATTCATTCTCCGTTTATTCATGTTGTTATCATCGCATTGCATGCTAAATGTGTACCTTAGTGATTATGAAACCCTGCTGTCAGGACACCAGTACCATTACCGATGATGCGTATGCTCCACGTACACTTGCTTGCCGGCTCACACACATCATCATCGGTAACTGCCATGACATGTACACTTTAGAAATATTACTTCATTGATATCGCTTGCTAGCTAATAGTTCCGATATATCATTACTGTACTAGTTTAGATATTGCATTCTTTACTTAAATACCTATGCGTGTTTATACATTCATTTGTCATGCAATATTATAGGGGTCAGTCCGGATTGCCGGAGCCCAGTATTCACTATTATTGACTCTTCATTTTTGGGATTTCGGATTTTCCATGAGATTTCTGGATTTGGAGAAACCGCAAGATTTTATAAACTCATTTTCATTTCGAAAGATAAAAAGTGTGGTTTTCTCGTGATATGATGTGAGATACGTCCACCATGAGTTTTCTCGGCTCTTAAGCGATATCATACACCCGATTCGAGGATGAGGAGGAACCGTCTGTGGGTGCATGGTGGACCCGGTGCAGTACCCCGGGGCGAGAAGGTCGCAGATGATGGCATTAAGCCTGGCAGGGGAGCATTACCGACCGGTTATTTGTGACGTGGCGGATATCCGGAGGATACCGATATAGTCGTGAGATTTGATGAGGGGCCAGTCTGGATAGCCGGAGCTCAGGGGCCAGTCCGGATAGCCGGAGCTCAGGGGCCAGTCCGGATAGCCGAAGCCTGAGATATTGAGATTTTGAGGTATTGAGATTATATGATATGGACTAGTCCGGATTGCCGGAGCCCGAGATATTGGATATTGGGATTTATGTTTTGTGTCGATGCTTGACACGGATTCTATGTTGATTTCATTGATGATATCTCGATTTATATATATACAGAAATCTTACAAAATTAAGAAAATAGTTTTCTCATTCATGATGTATTATGTTTTCATTTCGATACATTCATACATCATATATATGTATTATGTTTCTACCTGAGGCACTGACACGAGCACTTGATATTACAATTATGTGTAGATGTTCAGGGTTATTTTTTTTATATTGAGGATATATATATTGGTATGACCTAGGATTGAGCCATACATGCGATTTCTTCTCGGTGATGGTTTCTACTCACAAGTTGGCAACTCACCCCCATTGTGCCACAGTTTCTTGCAGGTTTTGCCATATAGGTTTCCTTGGCGGCTTTGCTGGCACACTTCTTCATTCCGGGTGATTGCTTTAGTAGGTGGGTTCACTTGCATCGTGACCACCTTCGTACGTTTATTATTTCAGTTGTATCTAGTAACTCCATCAACCAGACTTGTATTATTGATAGACTTAGAAGACCAGATGTATATTCTTTCGACCTCAGGTTTTTCTTTGGTTTCTTTCTAAGTTTTGATCCTCGCCCTTCAGCGTTGTATATTATATTGCATTGTGTGGTTGTTTCCTCCAATTGGCGCAGAGCTAGCTCCCGCTTCGGGATGCCTTTATATTATGCATGTTTGTACCTGTTTGGGGCCAGTATTTACAAAGGATACTCTGCCGAAATTTTCAGAAAAGACATGATGTTTTAAAAATGTTTACTACGACTTTCAAAGTGATTTATATGCAAACTATTAAATAAGTTTTCCTTCACTTTCTTCTTTTAAATGGTTTAGATTTCTGGGCTTTTGGCATACTTGAATTAGGTGGGGTCCTATAGACTTCACATGATTCGAGTGCCAGTCATGTGCTATTTCGGGTCATGATAAAGTTGGTATCAGAAAGCTAAGTTTAACCTTGGTTCGAGTCTATGTTTGACTATGCGGAGTCTAGGGCGTATATATATTTGGAATCTAGGCTTGACCTTACGGGACTTAGACTTGGTCGAGGGAGTATTAGACCCGAACTTTCGTCGTATAGGTTAACCTTGGTTGATGGAGTAGGTGACTTAAGTAGATTGACATACCGTGTGTATGTTCCACGGCATACTTACGATACGCTACTCCGCTTAAGAAGTCTTAGGATGTACATTTCTTTGTACAGTATTCTATTCGTTCTTTGATCTATCCTCATCGATATCGGTTGGTGGTTTTTGTTACCACAATTGCACGGGCAGAGTGAGCTGCGGCTCGAGTTGCGGTCAGCATGAGCTCGTTTTGGACGAGGACTGACCAGGGCGTAATTCCGGTGACACGCGATTGCATAGATGTGTCGTTTTATTGTGTTTTCACACCATGAGCGTTTGATGGATTGCTTTTACAAATTTCTCGAACGTGCATATCAGCACCAGAGGATTGGGCCCTTGCTAGAGGCCGGCAAGAATATAATAATCGTCAATGCACCATTTATTCTTAATGATTGAGGCATTGTTTAGCGTGCGGACGAATGATCCAATTGTTGCTGCGACTGACAAGATATTGCCCCAGAGGTTTGAAGCTATTGCAGCATGAGTTGTACTTAGAGATATGATAGAAGATCGCTAGTCATCCAAGGATGAATGACTAGGACATGTGGTTCGTTGCATACCCCGATGCGAGGTCATCAGATTGATTGATTCTAGCTTGAGAAGACTTCACGCGGGTACGTTGAGAGTCAATAGAAGACGATCAAATGTCAGAAACCCATTTTTTCAAGTTTAACATATTCAGAAATACATGCAAGTAATTCTGTGGACCCTCTAGAAGAATAAAACCCTAACTCAATATAATGACCATGGGAACGCTTTTGAATCCTAGGGTTTGCGGCAGTTCAGCGGTGCCATTAATGAGACTTGGGTTTGCCCTTCTACGGCTGGTCTATAGGTACTATGGCATGTACTGGATATTATTAAACTGTGCACGAGTGTTGATCTCTCGGGGAATTATGGGACTTTGATGAAAAAATCGAAAAGTGCGACGTCGTCCAGATATCATGTAATGGGATACATTACTTGGGAGACTCCAGATATGAGTATATCTATTGTAGTGCAGTCCATACAGCTACAAAGAGACAAGTCCGAATCAGTCGACATTAGAGAAAAATGGACTAAGAGGTTCGTACGAGATTTTGATGAGATGACGTTCCACTCCGCTGACATTAGAGATGTGATACGCATGCAGAGGCGTTGCATATGGATATATCTTCCAGAAGGAGTCGTGATGAGTATGTAGCTATTCCGGAACAAGAAATAGATTTAGTAAAGGGTGATAAATTCCGGGCAGTTCGACAGAAACGAGATTTGGGAGAGACCCCGACACAATCTTTCTGGAAATACTAAATGAGAAGACCTGGACCCAGGATCGGTCGTATTGTGCAACCCAGTAGACCAGTGTTCGGCATCGTCGACGAGACATGTTATAAGTGACCATGGCAGTTGGCCAGAGATTTTTAGAGGATGTGCCAGAGTGGGACTGTTTCCGTCATCTTTGATTTCGGTATTTTGGGCGATTTATTTGCATGATTGAGATTTTGTGCACCACAGTTGCACTTGAATTCGATTTGATGTCATTCGAGATGTTGATTTTGATTTCATGCCTATGGTATGCATGTGATTTGACTTGTGCTTTCGGTGTAGTTTCCATGCACTTTTAGTATTTTAATTCGATTTTGTGCACGCTAATGAACATGGTTGTGAGATGATATACCACGGTATACCTGATTTGGATTGAGGTTTGTCGTATACCGTCAATTTCGATTGTGATATTCGATATTGTTTTCGTGCACCTTATGCACTTAAGTTGATTTTTGCGCATACTTGGCGTGTTTGATGTGATTTTGGTGCACACCAGATACACTAAATCGGGATTTTTCGTGCATATCAGATGCACCTGATATTGTTGTCAGGCATGTTGGATATATGTATGCCCTAGAGGTCATTATATGATAATGGATGTATTTATACATGTATATATATTCAGTGTACATTCTTGCTCGACATGATAGTATGCTATCTGGTTCTACTTTATCTGACATGTAGATTTGATCATGCTTTTATTCATTTACACATGTTGATAAAGCCCTGAGGATATTTGCTTGACTACTGTGATTATTATGGAGATCATACTAGTGGGACGTCTGTAGTTTATAAGCATATCCTAAAATGTCCCTAGTCGTTTGTGTATCGAGATGGGGCATCGATATACCAGAGTAGACTAGCGTATATGATACTAGACCCATAGGATGGGCGATGGATATTCCCACATCCATTGATGTTTGACATCGAGATCATATGCGGGTGCTCAGTGAAAACTGGGTACACTGGACAGACTCGCTGAGAACTCCTATATAGTATTATATCTATCGTCGGATAGCAGTTCTTAGATGACACTGGTACAGGTTAGTCTGTAGACCCGAGATCGTCATAGAGTCTTGTGTGTTCTCCCACTGTACTTTGATTACCACCCTACCACGGCTCTACTGAGTCGTGCAAACATGTGGATTTTGGGTACAGACCCGAGACACATGAAGATGATGAGCGATAGGAGGGGTTTCGTCTCTCCCGGTATTGGGAGTTGATGCTGTACTGTGCTCGATTGGTTATATCAGTAAGTCTCTGGCCAGGGTTGTTGAGATTTACTGATAAGTGTTATCAGTAATTTCTTGATCTGTTATAGACCATTCATCGGCACGACTTATTGAGTTATTGGGGTCGACGTTACCATCCCTAGACTCGATATGCAGCATATCTGATGAAGAGACCGGACCGTACGGTAGTGTTGCCGGTTGGTTCGACGAAAGTTGTGACAGGTTCGCTTGTTTTCTTCTGATCGCTCAATACCCGAGTGGCCGTTACATTTACCTGGCCTCTTGCGGCTTGGGGGTGCTTGATATGATCATCACCCACTGCCGGCGTATTGACGAGTCTTAAAGTCCCACAATGGAGTTACCTAGCCCAGGCGAAACGATGTGGTGTGCATATGTGATATGCGCGGGGACCCGATTAAATGCGTGTATATGATACCGTATATTAATTGGGCGGTTTGCTATTGGTCGGGTCGTATGAGATATGACCGGTTTGCTAAATCAAGTGTTTATTTAACATTGACCATTAGCATTTTCACTTTAAACCCTTTTGTCTTCTGGTGTATGCATGCATGTATGTACATGTTTACATTGATGTACATATGGATGTGCATGCACACATACATGCATACTCATTTGTATCATGGTTGTTGATACATTTGATGGTGGCCATATAAGACCCACACCTTTATAAATATATTGATATTTATTTTTAAAGTTAGTGGAAATGATAATAATTCATGATTGATTATTTTATTCTTGCACTAAACCATTGAGTTAATCATGAGTTATTTTTCATGGCCATTTTTGATCCAAAAGAAATATCTAGATATTTATTAACTAGGGTTAAGAATGAGAAGAAGAAAATATATATATTTTCTTTTCTCGTTTTTATCCTAAGACTTATCATTATCTTGAGCTCTCATATTGCCATCATCTTCTTCTCTCTCTTGCTCTTTAGGTTTTGATAGTGAGTGAAGAAGTGATCAAGTTAGGGTTTTTAAGTGAGAAATCAAACCACATCATCATTCTATATTACTCTTGCCTATTAGTTTAGAGTGTTGGTTTCAACTTCTTCTCTTGATCAAGTGGAGCTTTGAGCTTGGACAAAAAGGACTCCGGGTGGATCATCGTGGACTTGGAGGATCTCAAGCAAGCTTCTTTCAACCCTCAAGTAGCCAAAGAGTCTAGCAAAGGGAGCTACAAAGGTTGTATTCTCTAAACCTAGTACTTTACTACGTGTGGATTGTGACAGTTTTTGTGTTACCCTAGCTTTTCTAGTTTGATCCCTAGGATAGTTTCTTTAGCACCCTCTAAATTTTTAATATGGCATATGAGATGCTACCAAACCCTAGTAGTGGTGCTAAGTAAAACCCTTCATGGTATCAGAGCCAAACTAGAAACCTAGACGTGTTACGATAATCCGAAACCGAAAAACTCCGCAAAAAATACGGTTTTAGAAACCCTTGAAAATGCTCTTTGGAAAGTTTTTAAAAAGTGGTCTAAAAATTATTTTAGTAACTGCAGAGTAACATTTAAGAGAATATAAGAACACAGGTGAAAAACGTGGGGGGTGCTCGATTCTCGACCGGCTACCAAGAGGCATTTTCTGGCGTCGCCAGATCTTTGTGCTCCCCTTCACCTCGTTTTGCACCAGTGCTCTGTAGTTCTTGATCTGGGGTTTCTGGTATTGTTTGGTAGTCCAGAATTGCATGTGATGTTAGTTTGGTAATGGACTCTTTGCGGAGTATTTCGTATTCATACTTTTTTAGCATTGTATTGGTAACCTAGACGACGTTAAACAAGTTGAACGATCAAACACTCGTATTTTTCCAGGTTGAATGTACTCAATATATAATGCAGGTATTCTTATAGACCCTCTAGAAGAATGAAACTCTAACTCGAGATGTGAACACAGAACTGCACTAAACCTTAGGGTTTACCGTAGTTAGTGGCGCCACAAATGAGGCTTGGGTTTGCCCTTCTACGGCTGGTCCATTAAATACTGTGGCATAGATTTTGGGTATTGTTTAACAGTGCTCAAGTGTTGAGCTTACTGGGAATATGGGTGTTCGTTAATTCGATCGAAGGGCTTAACATCGCCTAGTAGTATGTGATACTTGTTTCTGTGACCGTAAGCGTAGTATGTGTATCGCCGATTTCGTTGCTATATGTCAACGGCAATTGGGGTACGCATACTTGCTTACGTTGATGACATGTGATGTTATGTGTTGCTATGCTATGATGTATAGGATTTTCTTGATCAAATAGCCGGTGGGTTTTATGTGAAATGAGAGTTTTTCTTTTCATTCATGTAAAATTCATTTGTAATGTAATATTCTTTTATTTGGGGCACATCCGGGTTTAGGGTGATGTCACCATTGATGTATATTATTTACTTTTCCGTATTAGGATAGACCCAAGATGGAGAGCACAAATGACCAGGTCCTAGAGTACAGTGGGAGACCATCTCGAGGTGTCGAGACCTGATCTCCTAACTCTAGAATTAGTAGGGTCGCTTGCCGCTCTCGTAGGGGTCTAGGGTGTGGGATTGGCTATTCATCATGACCGTGGAATCCGTTTTCTATCGCTGGCTAAATACTAAATACGGACATCCTAGTATATCCTATATGATCATATCTGTGATTCTGCTGCTTATATTCTGTAATGTGATCGCTTAATATATCTGAGACGAATGCAATATTATATATGAGATATATAGTAGGTGTTGCTTATGTTTTGCACCAGCACTAGTCCCGTCCCGGTATGTCGTTAGTTAAGTAACCTAACGGTGCATAAAGAAACATTATGGCGAATGCGGATGGCATAAGCGTACATTGTATTTTTGTTTCTTTTATGAAGTGGCTTTAGTACTTAAATGATGAGACTACATTAATATGATTAATATAAAGAAAATAAACCTAAAAAAATGTTGTAGAATCAGATTTGAAAACCAGTCGGCCTTTTAAGAAAAAGCTACATTTCAAAATTGCGGAGCTTAAGCCACTCCTTTTGAAAACCATTTGATTCTACGGCGATATCAAGTTCAAAGCGTTAAGGGTTTTCTTAAAAACCATTTGTAACCCTCCATTATTTTAGGAAGTAGAGTACTTAGTATTCGTGCTACGTTTGTTGACCTTAGCCAAGGCGTAGTGTACGGTAGCTAAGTGATGTCTTCCTACAATACATATAATGCAGATTAATTGGGACGGGCATGTGACTTTGTTGACCTTAGCCAAGGATCATTTGAACGAGTCTAATTAATCAAGAAATGACGGGTTGAACTTGACTAGTGCTTGTGATTTGTTGACCATAGCCAAGGTCATGAGTGTTAGAGGTAAAAACCATATCGGGAATTTCAAGAGTTGAAATTTGCAATGAGATTGCATACCTTCCATCTGATGGTTGGATCCCGATCCCACTGTGGGCAATAGTTGCTCCCAGGAAAGTTTTGCACTTTACAATTAGCTAACCCATTAAGTGTCTAGAAATGTGTTAACGAGGGTACGCCTCTGTGAAGACGAGGTTTATATTAATTAGGTCCGTGTGAAAGCACGGGAAACTTCCCTCAAGTACCGACACTGGCCTGGCTGAACGGTTAGCAAAGTTGTAGACTGTAATTAATCCTGGCTAGTTTTCTTTTTAAGGTTTGAAAGAAAAACTTGATTAAAGCAGTGGGAGATATCGCTTAGATTAGATAATAACCAATCCGATCTTTGCAAGAGTTTTCGCTGAGTATATTCTTTTCTCTCTCTTAATGGCAGATACCAATGACAGGACTCAAACTTATACTAGATAAAAATAAACTGAATGGGACCAATTATAAGGACTGGCTAAGGAACCTTAACATTGCCTTGACTTATGATAAGGTATCATATGTCATCACGGCTCCAGCCCCGCCCGTCCCAGGTCCTAAATCTTCAGTTGCGGATAAGGAAGTCCGCAAGACATGGGACGCTGACTGTGCCAAGGCCAAATACCTCACGCTTGCATCGATGGATAACACACATCAGAAGCAGCACGAGAACATGGACGTTCAAGCCATATTTCTCCATACAAAGGATTTGTATGGGGAGCAATCTCGTGTCTTACGATACGAAGCGTCACGAAAGCTGTTTCAAACGCGGATGACCCCTGGCACACCAGTAGGAGACCATGTTCTGAAGATGATAGCTCTCATAGAAGAGCTTGAGGACCTTGGGTGGACAATGGACAATGAGCAGTATACTGATATTATTCTACAGTCTCTCCCCTCCACCTTTGCTCAATTTACAGTTAACTTCAACATGCACAACATGGAGAAGGAACCACCTGAACTCCTTAATATGCTAAGGAGTGCAGAGAGCACGCTGAAGTCAGTGAAGACTCCTGTTTTGAGTGTTGGGCCATCTTCCTCCTCATGCCCAAAGGCTAGAGCCAAGGGAAAGATGAAGAAGAAACCTACCAAACCTAAGGGTGGAGTCAAAAAGGCTAAGGGGAAAGATAAGTCCAAGGCTGGGGAGTCGGGGAAAGGGGAGTGTTATTACTGCCACAAAACAGGACACTGGAAGCGCAACTGCACTGAGTACTTGGATCTCAAGAAAAAGCATGGGATGCTTCCGCTTCAGGTATGTTTGTGACAGAAAATTGTTTTTCAATAAACTCTGCTTCCTGGGTATTAGATACCGGTTCGGGTTCTCATATTTTCAATTCTATGCAGGGGCTTAGAAATAGCAAGGTTTTGAAAACAGGTTAACATACTCTCCGCGTTGGAAATGGTTCCAATGTACATACAGTTGCAGTGGGAGAGTATCACTTGGGGTTGCCGTCTGGATGTATATTGTTTTTGAATCCACGTTATTATGTACCTAGTATGCTTTGTAATATAATATCTGTCTCTTTGTTAGACAATGAAGGATATAATTTTGTATTGCAGAACAATGGTATGAACATTCACCTGAATTAAATGTTGGTAGGGTATGGTACACTTAATAACGGGATATACGTCCTAAATCAATACACAGTTTTCAGCATACAACACGATAATAAAAGAAAACTTTCAGAAATAAATGAAGCTTTACTTTAGCACTGTAGACTTGGTTATATTAACGAAACAAGACTAAACAAGTTACACAAAGATGGATATTTAAACCCTTTTGAAGGTAAAACAGTCTTTAAGGAGATGACCTATTGCTCGATGGTAGGAGCAATAATCCGGATGGTAGATCTCGTTTATTTGTTCAGGGTGTCAAGACTGTGGAAGCGTTATCATTTGATTCTCATGACAAGGTTGAATATTTTCTTTGTCTTTTCTTGAGGGAAAGAGTATTCCCGATCCATCTTCTTTATAAAGGACGGGCTCCAGTCGGGTTTTTCTCGATTGCACAGCGTCTTAGATCCGCTTTGTTATCTTTGAACACCGTTTATGTTCTTTGCCCTATTGTTGCCTCCATTTCAGGGTTTTCCCGTTTTGCAAGAACATATAGCGGGCCGGGGATGAAGAGCATTACGTTCTACTCCAGCCGCAGATAGCTGACTGAGTCGCTGCATCCTGGCCTTTTCATAGATAGCCATTTCACGACGGTTGTTGTCTCGACTCTTTTGACAAGTTTCTTTTATTAGCTTGCCGATTTGTTCTTCGAGTGACGGACTTAACGTTCTTAGAGCGGGATTTCGCTCTGTTTCAACGTTATAGCTATTTGGAAGAGCGTTTTCTCTTTTACTAAAGCTGTTTATGACATGGAAATTGTGAAACCGCTACCGTTTCTTAGACCGAACGTATCCGACCCCGGTCTTCTCCAACTTCCTATTAGGCATCTTTTGCTGAGTCTCGGGAATATCCAAAATCTTTTTGTAGAATTGGGATTGTCAAACAGTTTGTTCGAGGGTACGCCTTAGCATCTTAACAGCCTTTCCAATCCCTCCGCGTAGTATCTTGGCAGACGGGTTGTTTGAAGCCTGTCGAGTACAAAATCAGTACCATGCCGGACTTCTTTTTCTACTTTATTTTCTGTAGATTGGTAGAAGAGGATTGCTTTTTCACCTCTTCGCCTGGGAGGTACGTAGAAAATTTACAGTTCTTATACGTTGTATATATAGAGTCCATCAAGTTCCTTGTAATGCCGAGACGGACGGACGGAGAATGCTGCATTTGCCTCATCCTCTGAGTCGCTGCCAAAGACCAAAATAGGAGTAGATGGTTCGGTCCTATTTCTTTCTTTATTGTGTTGCCCCGAGTAGACTATTTCTTCATTTTCCTCGATATCGCTCATAAAGATCGGGATACTGGCAACGGATTTCTGTTTATTCTCCGGCTTGTGGCACCTTTCGTAGCCTCGAAGTCTGGTAGGAAGTACTTTGCGTCTTCATATTTTCAGATCTCGTTTACGGAGAACAAATTTAGCTCCCCTATGATGGTGTATTCCAAACCATTCTTGACATACTTCATACACTGATGTTGTATAGAAGGGATGACGTTTTAATCATGTAACCAAGGCCTGCCGAGCAGGGAGTTATAGTAATTTTTGGTGTCAATGAAATGAAATTTGATGCCAGTGATGAGCAACCCAAAGCGTAACGTCAGTATTACGGACTTAAGCGTCCATGACGACTGTGAATCGAACCCGGAGATGTTAATTTTATCTCGGGTAAGGTGCTGAGCGTCCATGCAAACTTCCTTCAGCGCCCTCACGTTGAGAAGGTTGACAGAGGATCCGTTGTCGACAACGATTTTCCTTATTTTGATATCGTGGCAGTACCCGGTGACGTATAACGGGTGATTATGTTCACACGTACCAAGAAAGAGATCTTCACCACTGAATGTAATGTCAGCCATGTGGACCTCTGCCAGTTCATCTTTCATCATCTCTTCTGCAAAAAAAGCTTGGAACTGATCGGGTTCTTGTAATGCCTTGATCAGAGAATCTTGTGCCTCTTTGGACAGGAGGAGAGCATCCAATATGCTCAGTTGTGAGGGTATTTTCCTCAGATGTGCGAGAACATTGTAATCCACTTTATTTTTCTTAGGCGGGTCCTTTGTGGTGAGCTCTTTGGCTATTGTTCCATCAAGGGCGATTTCCTCGGGGAGTTTCCCCTTCTCTTTGTCTTTTTTGTTTGAACCACAGTTCGCAGGTCCGAGGTTCTTCTCAGGAAACATACAGTTACGCAGCTGAATGTTTTCGCATTTCTTCTCCTCCTCTTCTTTTCCCGAAGTGAAGTCTTCGAAGAAAGGGATGAGGGGCATTTCGTCCTCAGAATCGCTCCCGAAGGTAAGAACTTGGCGTTTTTCTCCTTCCGAACTAGTACCAGCCATATAACAGTTGCCAGTCGTTTCATGCGCGTTCGTTTTGATATTTTGACATCGACAAGCACGAGCTTCGCGCTTCATCCTCTTGAAGTTTTTTTTTATGGGCAACATATCCTTGCCACCACTTCTTGAAGGAACTGCATTCCTCGGTGGGATGGGTAACCCTCCGATGATATAGGCAGTAGTCTGGATGTGATTCTTCTCCATCGAATCATATGACCCCAGGAGTGTTCTTTATGAGAGGTGGCAGCTTCATCCCCATTGACAGGGTTTTGGAGAACCGCTTCTCTGTTTTGATCCTGCTTTTATTTGTAGCAGGTGTGCTTTGGTTTGGTGGGAGTACTTTACGACTCGTCCTTGCCGCAACTTCTTTGTCCAGACGCTGATGCTTAGCCTTTTCATATATGGTTGTCTTGAGTTCTCGGTTAAATTTCCTTTTGTGAAAGGCTTCGTTTAATAGCCTCTCGATCGGGTCTTCCTCTGGCAGTTCCAGGAATTTTGCCGCCGATTCTGCCCTTAGTTTCTCTGCGTTGTTTTCTGATGCTGAGAGAGCTTATTCGTCATTTAACGACGAATAGGATACTATGTGGCAACTTGCTACACAGTCCTCGGTATCTCCTGATGAGTCATTTTCCTTATCGCTGTCATTATCTTTGTTCTCGAGAATATGCTTGAGGAACTCTTCGAGCGTGACCCGGTGTCCTTGTCTTCTGGTTGTGCTCCTCCAACATGTCAATGTATTTTTGCAGATCTATGCACTTGTTGTCATACACGGCAGGCTGCACAGGCTTCTTGATCGTCTTCTTTTTCTCTGAAGACTTCGGAGGCTTGACTTGGGAGTTTTTCCCTTCGTCGTCGAGTTATTGACGTCGTCGGGTTGCGGTGGACATCACGGGTCTGGCGATGTGATGAGTTTATTATGCATTACCAATTCAAACAGTCTCCTCGTCTTGTCGCAGGGAAACAAGTAAGCGCGTCTTAGTCTTTCCTCTAAGGATAGGCGCGGACGCGCGTTGTTTTGGCGAGAAGCTGGTTTTTGGCCACTCGGTTGTTGTTGAGTATTGTAAACAATGGCCGCTTTCCCTTTACCCTTGTTATTTCGAGAGTCCTTGTTTGAGGAAGAAGGCTCGTGGCCCATCTGGTCCATTTGGGCCAGTCTATCTATCAGAGCCTGAAAGGTCGTTGGTTTGAAGAATGTCATGAACTGGGACACAGTCGTTTGAGGATCAAGGGTCCCGATGAACATGCCCACGGCATAGGATTCTTCAATGTGTTATTCGCACTTAGACCACAGGTTCCGCCATCGAATTGCGTATTGGACCCAGGTTTCTTCCGGCTTTAGCCTGGTATTGATTAATGTCGTGATCGGAGTACGTTCACTCGTGCTGGCGAAATGCTGTGTGAATAGTAGTTCCATTTCTGCGAATGTTCTCACGGAGTCATTTAGGAGCTCCGAGTACCATTCGAAGGCCATTTCTGATAGGCTGCCAATGAACTGGTGAAGCAACAATTTGTCGTCGCCTCCCGTGTTGCCGCACAGAGCTCTGAACTGCGTGACGTGCTGGTGAGGGTTGCATGTCCCTTTGTATACATGGAATTTAGGGATCGTATATCCCGGTGGGTACCTAATTTGATCATACCAGTCTGGATATGGTCGTCCAGTTCTAAAAATTTGGCCAACGACCTCATTAGCTTGATGAGCTCTTATTTGTTGAGCAATATAATCATCAAGGGTAGCCTTAGAGATTGTTTCCTCCTTAGCTTCCGATAAGGCTGAAAGAGGGTTTGATGTTTCCCCTCTGCCATCCTTGACTATTATCGGTGGATCATGTAAGTCCATGCTACCTCTCCCGGTACTTTCGGGCATGCGGAATTTGGTGAAAAACGATTTTCTTAGAGGTGGTAACATGGACTCAAAACCGGATCTTTGTTAAACATCTAACTAACAACCTAACTACGAGTTGCTAACTACTCGGTTAGGGGGCTATACCTTTCTTGAACTCCTTCGTCTTCAACTCCTCCCGGGGTTCGGATCGGCCTCACCTCGTCGTCTCCTTGCGTCGAAGATGGATCCACTTGAAAGCTTCTACCTTTGGCTTGTTCTTCAGACTTTGAAGAAAACTAGATCACTTGGCTTGCTAGGCCTTGTGAACTAGAATGAGTAGAGAAGAGTATGTTAGGATTTTACTCTATGGTTCTTGCTTCTCAACACATGAGACAAGTGAACCATAGACCAAAAGAGAGAGAGCAAGAGGAAGAAGATGAGAGCTCAAGAACAAGAGAGAGAATGAGCATGAAAGAATGAGAGAAGACTTTTCTCATTTGGCTCTCATAATCCAAAACAATCATAACACCTCATATCAATCAAGTATTATGTGATGGTTTAAGCAACCAGAGCCATATCATTTCATGCACTCATTTTACACAAAAGAGAAAGCAAGCAAAAGTCTTTACCATGAAATGATAGCTATAGTTATCATGATGGTCAACTAGTCAAGCCTAGTCAACCGGTCAACAAAGTCAACAAGTCAACAAAAGTCAACAAGTCAACAAAGTCAATCCCACAACAACCATGTCACCATAATACTTAATTAATATAATTGTTAATCATATATCATATTCTCATTAGGGTTGAGCAAAAAGTCAACGGTCAACGGTCAACAACCCTAATGAGAATCCTCTGCCTCTGTCTCTCCGTCAACTGTGCATACACACCCGCATCCACGTTCCGAGGAACACGAATGCATACTGGTTAAAACCAATCCCAAAAGGTACACTAGGATCTGGCTTAAACCAAAACCCGCTAGTGTGAACTGTCCGGACACTGTACGTGCACAAGTGCACGAATGTGACCGAACCCTGTCGCAAAACCATGCGACCTATCGCAAAACCATGCGACCTCTACTCTTTTGCCTAAAGGCGAATAGCTTTCTGTGTGGAACTCTAAAGACTCGACACTACGCTGGCAGTGGGTTTAACCACAGACCGCAAGCGGCACTAGCTGTGCGTAACGGTCCCCAGGTAGATGCCGACAAGAAGACTGACGAGGCGAAACCCATCTGAACTCCTACTGAGCCTGAATGTGACATTCTCCGTACAGTCCGGTCTGTTCGTCTGATACATCGCATGGCGGGCCTAGGGGGCGGTAAACGTCAGTCCTCCAATAGCGGTACAAGTCGTGTCGGAGTGAAGCCCAAAACACCCTGAGATAACACTGGAAGCCTACCAGTATATCTCGTTTGCCCTGGCCAGGGACTACTCCTGTAATGGCTCTCCTAGACACAGCGCGATGTCAACCCCCAATACCGGGAGAGACGAATCCTGTCTAACCGTCACTGCCTCCAAGTGCTTCGGGACTGCACCCAACTACCACCTGTTTGCACGACTCCTTTGAGCCGTGGTAGGGTAGTAATCAAAGTACAGTGGGAACACACTCGAGGCGAAGTGACAGTGTCAAGTCAGCGGACTAAGCTGTACTCATGTCACCTGGGAACTGATAACTGACGATAGGCATAATACCAACTAGTCAGTTCCCGACGAGTCCTGTCCAGTGTACTCGTAACCCAACGAGCACCCGCATACTATCTCAAGTACGACGTACCGACGGCTGTGGGACAGACCGTCTCCCACACTGGGATGAGAAGCGCATGCGCTAGTCTACTCCGGAGTATCGATGCCCTGTCTCGATAGTCCTGCGACCAGGAACCTGCATAAGGATGTGCTTATAGATTACCCAGCCCCACTAGTGTGACTGCCATCACAACGCTGGTAATCAAGCAAAGATCCTAAGGGCTCCACTAATGTGTATAGGCGATATACTAAAATAAACACATGTACACATTGAAGTAGAAACAAACCAAGTAGCATACTACTATTTTGAGCAAGATTGTATATACAAGGTGAATATCCCAAGCTTCCATTAAGTAATATACAAACTAGTATGATACAGTAATGGCCTCTAGGGCATATACACTAACAATCTCCCACTTGCACTAAGGCCATGTACTGGCGTATCGAAGACCTATCATCTCGATCAGCCGCTCGAACTGAGTCTGGGGCAAGGCCTTGGTGAATGGATCTGCAGTGTTATCTTCTGAAGCGACTCTCCGAACCTCGATCTCCTGGCGATCCACGATCTCCCTGATCAGGTGATACCGCCTCAAGATGTGTCTGGATCTCTGATGGGACCTGGGTTCTTTCGCTAAAGCTATAGCCCCGTTGTTGTCGCAATACAGAGGTATTGGATCAACAATGGACGGAACCACCTGAAGTTCTTTCAAGAACTTCCTCATCCAGACAGCTTCTTTTGCGGCATCAGATGCAGCGATGTATTCCGCTTCCATCGTCGAGTCTGCAACGGTTTCCTGTTTGGAACTCTTCCAACACACCGCCCCTCCATTGAGGGTAAAAACAAAACCCGACATGGACTTGGAATCATCCTTGTCACTCTGGAAGCTGGAGTCAGCAAAGGCCTCGATCTGGAGGTCTTTTCCGCCATACACCAAGAACACCTCCTTAGTCCTTCTCAGGTACTTGAGAATGTTCTTTACCGCTATCCAGTGTTTCTCCCCAGGGTTTGACTGATACCGGCTTACCACACTCAGTGCATAAGCTACATCCGGTCTGGTACACAACATCGCATACATTATAGAGCCTACCGCAGAAGCGTAGGGTATAATAGACATGCGATCCCTCTCTAAATCAGTCTTGGGAGACATCTCTTTAGAGAGGGTGATCCCGTGACAAGCCGGTAGGTTACCGCGCTTGGAATCTTCCATACTGAATCTCTTCAGTATGGTGTCGATGTACCTGGACTGTGAAAGTCCTAATATCCTCTTGGATCTATCACGATGGATCCGGATCCCCAGGATGTATGAGGCATCACCCAGGTCTTTCATGGAGAACCTGTGTGACAAGAACCCCTTAACAGATTGTAGCATAGGAATGTCATTTCCTATTAAGAGAATGTCATCCACGTATAAAATGAGGAATACTACAGTTCTCGCTACAAATCTACTATAGATGCATGGTTCATCTGGATTTTTGATAAAGCCAAATTCCTTGACCGTCTCATCAAAACAGATGT
Organism: Agapanthus africanus; assembly: GCA_030015575.1. Lineage (NCBI taxonomy): Eukaryota > Viridiplantae > Streptophyta > Magnoliopsida > Asparagales > Amaryllidaceae > Agapanthus > Agapanthus africanus. Next base: position 821,621,367 of record CM057337.1, on the reverse strand, counting down.
TCCAACTCCGCGATGCCTGCTTTAGTCCATAGATGGACTTAAGCAACTTGCACACCTTTCCGCTGCTCCCACTCTGAATGAAACCCTCTGGTTGGTCCATATAGACACACTCCTCTAAATTTCCATTTAGAAAAGAGGTCTTTACGTCCATTTGCCAGATCTCATAATCGTGGAAGGCAGCAATGGCAAGAAGGATCCGAATGGATTTCAGCATAGCCACTGGAGAAAAGGTTTCATCATAGTCCAAGCCAGGTCTTTGACGGAAATCCTTTGCAACAAGTCTAGCTTTATAGGTCTCAACCTGTCCATCTACACCAATCTTCCTTTTGAAGATCCACTTGCATCCTACGGGTTTTACCCCGTCTGGAGCAATGTCCAACGTCCATACTTTGTTGGTGTACATGGACTCCATTTCGGTCCGCATTGCATCCAGCCATTTTACTGAGTCAACGCTCTGAACGGCCTGCTGGAAGCTAGTAGGCTCATCATAATCTATGATGCAATCCTCTCTATCCCCATCTATGAGAAAACAGTAGTATCTCTCGGGCGGATGAGACTGCCTACTACTCCTGCGGAGCGGCGTAGGAATGTCCTGTTCTTTTGAACCCTCTGGTTCCACTAAGCTTTCAGTAATAGCTCGAGGTTCTGGAATTTCTTCCAGTTCTACTGTGCTCCCACTTATCTGGGTTTCTAAAAACTCAGTTTCCAAGAAGTAGGCATGACGAGAAACAAGAACTTTTTGTTCCTCTTCGCAGTAGAAGAAATATCCCTTGGAGTTCTTTGGATATCCCACGAACTTACACTGTACTGAGCATGCCTCGAGCTTGTCCGCATGCTGCTTTTTAACAAAAGCTGGACATCCCCATGTCTTAATGTGCTTAAGATAGGGTCTCTTCCCACACCACATCTCATATGGTGTAGTAGGCACAGTCTTAGTTGGAACTCGGTTCAAAAGGTACGCAGCTGATTCTAGCGCATACCCCCAGAATGATCGCGGTAACTCAGCGTTACTCATCATGGACCGTACCATATCCAATAGGGTTCGGTTCCGTCTCTCCGATACACCGTTATGTTGCGGAGTGTATGGAGGAGTAAGCTGAGAGAGAATTCCGTTCTCTTTTAAGTAGTCCAGGAACTCGGCACTCAAGTATTCACCACCTCGATCCGATCTTAGGATCTTGATACTTTTGCCGGTTTGTTTTTCTACTTCATTCTTATATTCCTGGAATTTTCCAAAGGCTTCGGACTTATGTTTCATTAAGAAGACATAACCGTACCTTGAAAAGTCATCCGTAAAAGTAATGAAGTAAGAATAACCGCTTCACGCATGTGTAGACATTGGACCGCATACGTCGCTGTGTACGAGTCCTAAGAGCTCGCTCGCTCTTACTCCGTGTCCAGTGAACGGAGTCTTTGTCATCTTTCCTTTGAGACAGGATTGACAAGTGGCATACGATTGATATTCGAACGGATTCAAATATCCTTCTGTATGTAACTTCGTCAACCTTCTCTCATTGATGTGACCCAGTCTACAATGCCACAAGAAAGTCTGATTTATTTCCGGAGACTTTCTTTTGTGTGTATTCTGGACATTGAAAATCTGTGGTTGGTTTAAAACGTATATGTTAGTTGTATGTGTGCCCTAGAGGCCAGTATTGTACAGATGATGTATATTATATTGGATGCTTGGACATATATAGAGATGACTTTCTTGCTCGATATGATAGTATGCTATCTGGTTGCTCTTTATCTTAACATGTACACTTGTCTCTTTAAACTGTCTTATAGTTACATGTTGGTAAAGCCCTTAGGATGTGTACTTGACTACCTGGACTATGATGCAGATCATACTAGTGGGGACATGGTAGTCCATAAGTACATCCTTCAAGGTCCCTAGTCATGGGTGTATCGAGACGGGGCATCGATATACCAGTGTAGACTAGTGTATACGCTTCTCGACCTATGAGATGGGTGATGGATGATCCCATATCCATTGGTGTTTGACATCAGAGATGGTATACGGGTGCTCAGTGGAGACTGGGTACACTGGACGGACTCGCCGAGAACTCCCAGATGGTATTATACCTCACGTCAGATGGCAGTTCTTAGGTAACACTTGTGCAGGTTAGTTTGTAGACCCGAGATCGTCATAGAGTCTTGTGTGATTCCCACTGTGCTTTGATCTCCACCTTACCACGTCCATGAGGGCGTGCAAAATGGTGGTCTTTGGGTACAGTCCCGAGTCGCATGGAGGCAATGAGCGATAAGAGGGGTTTCGTCTCTCCTGGTATTGGGGGTTGATGTTGCGCTGTACTCGATTGGCCGTAACAGGGAAGTCCCTGGCCAGGGCTGATCAGAGTTTTGCTGGTAAGTGTTACCAGTAGTTTCTCGACCCGTTATGAGCCTCACATCGGCACGACTTATCGGTTATTGGGGTCTGACGTATACCACCCCTAGACTTGATATGCGACATATCAGACGAACAGACCGGACTGTACGGTAAGTGTTACTGGTTGGATTCACAGGAGTGTGAGCGGGCTAGCTCGTCGATCTTCTGATCGCTCAATACCCAGGTGGCCGTTACGTTTAGCAGACCGCTTGCGGCTTGTGGGTGATTGATATGATCATCATCTGCTGCCGGCGTATTGACGAGTCTTTGGAGTCCTACACAGAGGTTTCCTGGTTCAAGCGAAACGAAATAGGAGCGCATATGAGATATGTGCGGGACCGAGAATAATGCGTGTATGCGATACCGCATTTCATTCTCGCGATGAATGTTTCGAATGGTTGTATACGATATGACCTAGTTATCGAATCATTGATTCGATAAATCGATACATAGAATACTAGTCGGTTATATGCGATATGACCGGATCGTTAAATCAAGTGTTGATTTAATGATTTAATGTATAATTATATATTTGATATATTACTTTGCATTAACTAGTATTGGTTCACTTTAAATGGATTTTCTCACTTGATGTGCAAGTTGTATATGTGATATACTTTTGTGCACATGTTTGTATCATGTTTGATGATGCATGTTTAATTGGTTAAGTGTAAAGAATCAAACCATGGTTAAAAAGATGATTAGGGTTTTGCTTATTCATTCATTTATTTCTTTGTTTATTTATTTATTTGGAAAAGATTTTGATGAGAATGGTGGCTTTCTTTGTTTCTAGTTGAAGCTTCATGAAGCTTTGACTTTGTAACCATTCTTGTCTTCATGCTTAACCCTAACCCTTCCAAGTAACCATGGTCAATTCTCTACACTCTACCTTAGTTAGTATATGATAAGTATTCATTTTACTTTTCATTTTTAATTAAGACTTATCATATTCTATCTTCATCTTCTTCTTCATCTTCAAAGAAAAAGCTTAAGTCCATTAATGGCAACTTGAGCTAAAGTGTGAGAAATCCAATTCTAAAGTGAACCCACCTCCTATTTCTTCACCCTCTATCTCTTGCCAAGTAGTATAGGGTGTTTTCTTCACAAGTTTCACAACTTGGTGAAGTTGGAGCTTGAACTTGTGATGCCTCGACGTAGATCATCTTCGGCACGAAGCCGACGACCTAGCCCGCCCATTTCTACGATGAAGCCGACGATTGAGTCTGGGATTCGAGATGGACAGCGAGAGGACGCCTACGTGGAGCTAAGGAAGTGGAGAAACGGATCTATAAAGGTTGTAGCCTCTCTCCTTTAGTTAATATGTTAACTAGTTTCGTATTTCGCCTAAAATTCTAGTTAACGATCCGTATTAGGGTTTCTCGGCACTTCTAAAATTTGAAATTGGCATAGTTGATGTCTTGTGAGACCTCTTGAGAGTGCCTAGGAACCCTACAGTGGTATCAGAGCTACTAGGCATTGGATGTGGACCTATGGGGGGTTCTCACTGTGTGACAGTGTGGCGAAGCATAGGCTCTTACTCCCAGGATGTCCCGAGACCGGAAGGTGTTCCGGCGGGTTGTAGTCCTCGCGATGGGGCATGCGTAAAAAGTAGCTGCTGAGGGACCCGTTGGTGCCACGGCGACCCCATTGGATGGGGTTGCTGCCTGACCTACAGTGGTATCAGAGCCTAGCTAGAGCCTTAGGCGAAGTCTAGACGGCGTCTGAAACCCGAATACACATCGAAACCCCAACACATCATGCTCTCTGGACTTTTTCTAAAAACTGGGATTTTTCCAGATTAAAAATGGTTAAAAAATTTAGCAGGGAATTCTATGAACTACGGTGCAAAATTTACCTCATGAACAGTCAAAGGTGCGGCGGAACCGCGGCAGAAGCTTGGCTTCTGCGGCGGTTCCGCGGCCAACTAATGGGATTTTCCTGTAATATTTGCACAGTAATTCATTATTTCAGTAGCTGAGTTTTATGGGTATTTTTAATATTTATTCAAGAGTTGAATTTTATGAGGTGTTTTAGAGCTTCGATGTTTCGATCGGATTATCAGATTTTGTCTATGTGGCTTTCCGGATATTTTGGAATATGTTAAAAATTTCGACCGGATGTAAATACCCAATCTTTCTCCTGCCGGAAAATATCCAAGTGTTGGATTTTTCTGTGGTTTAAGGACGTTCTGAGTAGTGCAAGTAACGCGATGGTCCCTCTAGAAGACAACAAACCTTAACTCGATTATGTGACCGTCTTGAACTGCCCTTTGAACCTTCGGGTTTGGGGCAGTACGGCGTGCCACATGTGAGGCGTTGGCTTGACCCTTCTACGGCTGGACCGTTGGTACTGAGGCATGAAATGAATGTTTTTGAACTTATTTCATGTGTTGATCAGAGTCGGGAAAACTTGGGTGTTCAAATATTCGATCGGAAAGTTTAATATTTTCTATTTATCCGGAATCGGATACAATAATTGGAATTCACAAATAGTTATGAGATAACTGAATGAATGTTATAAATCTAGCGGTTTAATTTCATTTGATATTGAAAAGAGTTTTCGATAATGAGACTAAAATGCGGGGTTTATAACTGTTAGGCATGTGATGTCTAAGTATTTCATTTGATTAGGCATGTGATGTCTAAAGAGGTTGCGGATTCCAACTGTTGTAGTTTTACACTTTCTTTTCTGTGACCGTAAGTGTAATATGTGATATCGCCGGTTTCGTTGCTATATGTCAACGACAATTGGGATGCGCGTATTTACTTACGTTGATGACATGTGATGTTATGTGTTGCTCGATATGTTATATTGGATTGTCGTGATTGAATAGCCGGGGGTTTTTATGTGAGATGAGTGTTTTTCATTTTTATTCATGTAAAAACTTGTATGTAATATTCTTTTGTTGGGGCACTTCCAGGTTGCGGAAGATGTCACCCTTTGTATATTATTTTCTTTTCCGCATTAGGATAGACCCAAGGAGGGGAGCACAAGTAACCGGGTTCTAGGGTCCAGTGGGAGACCATCTCGAGGAGTCGAGTCCGGGTCTCCTAACCCTAGGATTGGTAGGGTTGCTTGCCGCTCTCGTAGGGGTCTAAGGGTGTGGGATTGGCTATTCATCACGACCATGGAATCCGTGTTTTATACTGGCTCATATTGAAAACACGAACGTCCTAGAATATCCAATGTTTCATCTGTTTCTTCTGCTGCGATATCTGTGATGTGATCATGTGATATGTTCTGTGATGGATACTTTATATAGTATATATGATATATTATATAGACGTTACTTATGTTTTGCACCCGCACTAGCCCTGCCCTGCTCTGTCGTTAGTTACCTAACCTAACGGTGTACGAGGGGACATCCAGGCGAATGCGGATGGCATAAGTGTACGTCGTATTTATCTGTGATGTTTAGGTATTTAAATGATGGGACTTCATTAATGTGATTAATGAAATAAAGAAACCAAATGATATTGTAGAATCAAATTTTAAACAAAACAGGTAGCTACAGTTCTTGCTTTGCACAGCGGTATATTTGATATATCCTGCACCTTATTCGATGAGGAAAGGACCGAGATCCCTTCACCGAGAGTGACTCCTTTAGCAATAACTGGCAGATGCTACACACTCGGTTTGTTTTTTGATTGCTTCTATAGTTTCTGCTTTGCACAGTGATATATATGATATATCCCGCACCTCATTCGACGAGGAAAGGGCCGACGATCCCTTCACCGGGAGTGACCCCTTTAGCAAAACTAGAAAAGCCTCAAAATCATTCCATTTCAAAACTTCATTTGATTCTACAACGATATCAAGTTCATTACGCAATAGGTTTTCAGAAAAACCTGTCGTAGCCCTCCGTCATTTCAGATAAGCTACATATAGTATTCGTGCTACATTTGTTGGCTTTCGTCAAGATGTAGTGTACGGTAGCTATGTGCTGTTTATCTGCTGCATATGATGCGACTGGATTAGGGTAGTCGTACGGCTTTGTTGGCTTTCGTCAAGGGTCGTGCGGGTGGGTTTAATTCAGTCAAGAAATGTACGGGTTGAACTTGACTAGCGGGCTGTGGTTTGTTGGATTTCGTCAAGGTCATAGCACGCTAGGGGCAAAAGCATTATCGGGAATTTCAAGTGTTGAAATTTGCAATGAGATTGCATACCTTCTATAAGATAGTTGGATTCCGATACCCACTGCGAGTAAGAGTTACTCCTGGGAGAGTTTTACACACTACAATTAGCCGATCAAGTAGGTGTCTAGAAAGGTGTTAACGAGGTTACGCCTCTGGGAAAACGAGGTTTACTTTAATTAGGTCCGTGCGAAAGCACGGGGAACCTCCCTCAAAGTACCGACACTGGCCTTGCTGAAAGATCGACGAAGTTGTAGGGTGTAATTAATCCCGGCTAGTCTTTCCTTTCAGGGTTTGAAGGAAGACTTGATAAAAACCAGTGGGAGCCATCCTGATTAGATAAGATAATAACCAATCTGATCTTGCACGAGCATACGCTAAAGTGTTTTCTTCTCTCTCTCTCTCCAGGTAGCGACCAATTCATGCCTTAATCAAGATAATAATATGGATGTATTGACCGAACCCGCATGTTATACTGTGCTGGGGAACGTTGGTTCCGTTCTTTCCTATAAGAGTTATAGAACTGAACAGGATATAGGGGAATACCAGGATTCCCATGCCACCCGAATGAAGAAAGTACATGATGATGCATTTTCTTCGGGTGTGTTCGTTACAGAGAACTGTTTCTCCATTTGCTCTACATCCTGGGTATTAGATACCGGGTCGGGATCCCATATATGTAATCAGTTACATGGGCTTAGGAAAGGTGGAGAACTTGGAGAAGGTGATAAAAACATTAGAGTTGGAAATGGTGCAATTGTTGCAGCTAAGACTGTCGGGGAATATCACCTTGTATTACCAACTGGTAATACATTGGTTCTGAAAGAATGCTATTACATGCCGAACCTGATATGCAACATTATATCGGTTTCTTTGTTGAGTAAAGAGGGATATAATTTTGTATTACAGGACAATGTTATGAACATTTTCCGTAACCAGAAGTTGGTTGGATCCGGCACGTTGTGCAATGGCATTTATATTCTAAATCAATCAATAGTTCTAAACATAACAAACACACACAAGAGGAAGAGTTCTGAACTGAATAAATCCTTCTTGTGGCATTGTAGACTGGGTCACATCAATACGACACGACTGGCTAAGTTACATAAGGATGGATATTTGAAACCATTCGAATTTTCATCTTATGACACTTGCCAGTCATGTCTCAAAGGCAAGATGACCAAAACTCCGTTTACAGGACACGGAGAAAGAGTTACGGAACTCTTGGGACTAGTACATAGCGATGTATGCGGTCCAATGTCTACACATGCCAGGGATGGTTCTTCGTACTTCATTACATTCACTGACGATCTCTCAAGATACGGACATGTGTACTTGATAAGACACAAGTCTGAAGCTTTTGAGAAATTTAGAGAATATAAACAAGAAGTCGAGAACCAAACCGGAAAAAGTATTAAAATCCTTCGATCAGATCGAGGAGGAGAATACTTGAGCAATGAATTCCTGGACTTCCTAAAAGAGAATGGGATTCTCTCTCAGCTGACTCCTCCATATACACCACAGCACAATGGTGTATCAGAACGGAGGAACCGCACCCTATTAGATATGGTGCGCTCTATGATGAGCACAGCTGAGTTACCTATTTCCTTCTGGGGGTATGCGCTTGAGACAGCCATACATCTATTGAATATGGTCCCAACCAAATCTGTGCCTACCACTCCATATGAGATATGGAAAGGAAAGAGACCATGTCTTAACTATGTTAAGATATGGGGTTGTCCAGCCTATGTCAAACGACAAAATCCGGACAAACTCGAGGCATGTTCTGTTCTATGCAAATTTATAGGATATCCCAAGAATTCACAAGGGTATATCTTCTACCACCCTGAGGAACAAAGAGTGTTTGTTTCTCGGCATGCCACCTTTTTAGAAAAGGAATTTCTTGAAAAAGAGATTAGTGGTCATGAGGTAGAACTGGAAGAGGTTCCAGCTACAAAAGCTACAACAGAAGATTTGGTAGAACCAGAGGATTCAGTAGTACCCGACGAACCCCAGCCTCTCCACCGATCTAGTAGGGTTCCTCGCCAACCTGAGAGATACTACGGTTTTCTCATGGATGGTGGGAGCGAGGATTGCATCATGGAAGATGATGACCCAACTAGCTTCGAGCAGGCCATCACGAGTAGGGACTCAGTGAAATGGCTGGATGCAATGCGGTTCGAGATGGAATCTATGTACACCAACAAAGTATGGACTTTGGATGTTGCTCCTGAAGGGGTAAAACCCATCGGGAGCAAGTGGATCTTCAAGAAGAAACTTGGTATAGATGGGAAAGTGGAGACTTTCAAAGCTAGACTTGTTGCAAAAGGTTTTCGTTAAAGACCAGGTGTGGACTATGACGAAACCTTTTCTCCAGTGGCTATGCTTAAATCCATCCGGATCATGCTTGCCATTGCTGCTTATCATGACTACGAAATCTGGCAAATGGATGTTAAGACTGCCTTTCTAAATGGTGATTTAGAAGAGTGCGTGTACATGACTCAGCCAGAGGGCTTCGTAGACAGTGGGAGCAGCGGGAAGGTGTGCAAGCTGCTTAAATCCATTTATGGATTAAAGCAAGCATCGCGGAGTTGGAACATCTGCTTTGATGTCGTTATCAAAGAGTTTGATTTCGTCAAAAATCCAGATGAACCTTGTATCTACAAGAAGGTGGCAGAGAGTAAGGTTGTCTTCCTCGTATTATACGTGGACGACATACTCTTGATAGGAAATGATATTCCTATGCTGCAATCGGTCAAGCTCTTCTTATCACAAAGATTCTCAATGAAAGATCTTGGTGATGCCTCCTGCATATTGGGAATTAGGATCTATAGAGATAGATCCAAAAGGATATTGGGATTGTCCCAATCCAGGTACATTGACACCATACTAAAGAAGTTTAGTATGGAAGAATCCAAGCGTGGGAACTTGCCCACGATCTCTAGAGTCACTCTCTCCAAAGAGATGTCTCCCAAGACTGATTTGGAGAGAGCTCCCATGCAAGGGATACCCTATGCTTCGGCTGTAGGCTCTATCATGTACGCGATGCTATGTACCAGACCCGATGTAGCATACTCACTAAATGTAGTGAGCAGGTATCAAGATGATCCTGGAGAGAGTCACTGGACAGCTGTGAAGAGCATTCTCAAGTACTTACGAAGGACTAAAGAGATGCTCTTGATGTATGGTAACGGAGAACTCCAAGTGGAGTCCTTTACCGATTCGAGCTTCCAGAGTGATAAGGACGACTCTAAGTCGCAGTCGGGATTTGTCTTTACCCTTTAGGGAGGGGTGGTTAGCTGGAAGAGTTCCAAGCAGGAAACCGTGGTAGACTCGACGATGGAGGCTGATTACATCGCTGCCAACGATGCTGCCAAAAAGACTGTCTGGATCAAGAAGTTTATTACTGAACTTGGAGTGGTTCCATCCATTGAGCATCCAATACCTTTGTATTGTGATAACAATGGAGCGGTGGCTTTGGCCAAGGAACCCAGGTCCCATCAGCGATCCAGGCATATTCTGAGGCGGTATCACCTGATCCGAGAGATAGTTGATCGCCGGGAGATCGAGGTCAGGAGGGTTGACACGAAGAACAACACAGCGGATCCACTCACGAAGGCCATTCCCCAGATACAGTTTCAGAGACTCTTCGGGATGCTCGGTATGCGATACTACAGCAGCTGGCCCTAGTACAAGTGGGAGATTGTTAGTTGTATGTTTGCCCTAGAGGCCAGTATTGTACAGATGATGTATATTATATTGGATGCTTGGACATATATAGAGATGACTTTCTTGCTCGATATGATAGTATGCTATCTGGTTGCTCTTTATCTTAACATGTACACTTGTCTCTTTAAACTGTCTTATAGTTACATGTTGGTAAAGCCCTTAGGATGTGTACTTGACTACCTGGACTATGATGCAGATCATACTAGTGGGGACATAGTAGTCCATAAGTACATCCTTCAAGGTCCCTAGTCGTGGGTGTATCGAGACGGGGCATCGATATACCAGTGTAGACTAGTGTATACGCTTCTCGACCCATGAGATAGGCGATGGATGATCCCATATCCATTGGTGTTTGACATCAGAGATGGTATACGGGTGCTCAGTGGAGACTGGGTACACTGGACGGACTCGCTGAGAACTCCCAGATGGTATTATACCTCACGTCAGATGGTAGTTCTCAGGTGACACTTGTGCAGGTTAGTCTGTAGACCCGAGATCGTCATAGAGTCTTGTGTGATTCCCACTGTGCTTTGAACTCCACCTTACCACGTCCATGAGGGCGTGCAAAATGGTGGTCTTTGGGTACAGTCCCGAGTCACATGGAGGCAATGAGCGATAGGAGGGGTTTCGTCTCTCCCGGTATTGGGGGTTGATGTTGCGCTGTGCTCGATTCGCCGTAACAGGAAAGTCCCTGGCCAGGGCTGATCAGAGTTTTGCTGGTAAGTGTTACCAGTAGTTTATCGACCCGTTATGAGCCTCACATCGGCACGACTTATCGGTTATTGGGGTCTGACGTATACCACCCCTAGACTTGATATGCGACATATCAGACGAACAGACCGGACTGTACGGTAAGTGTTACTGGTTGGATTCACAGGAGTGTGAGCGGGCTAGCTCGTCGATCTTCTGATCGCTCAATACCCGGGTGGCCGTTACGTTTTGCAGACCACTTGCGGCTTGTGGGTGATTGATATGATCATCATCTGCTGCCGGCGTATTGACGAGTCTTTGGAGTCCTACACAGAGGTTTCCTGGCTCAAGCGAAACGAAATAGGAGCGCATATGAGATATGTGCGGGACCAAGAATAATGCGTGTATGCGATACCGCATTTCATTCTCGTGATGAATGTTTCGAATGGTTGTATACGATATGACCTAGTTATCGAATCATTGATTCGATAAATCGATACATAGAATACTAGTCGGTTATATGCGATATGACCGGATCGTTAAATCAATTGTTGATTTAATGATTTAATGTATAATTATATATTTGATATATTACTTTGCATTAACTAGTATTGGTTCACTTTAAATGGATTTTCTCACTTGATGTGCAAGTTGTATATGTGATATACTTTTGTGCACATGTTTGTATCATGTTTGATGATGCATGTTTAATTGGTTAAGTGTAAAGAATCAAACCATGGTTAAAAAGATGATTAGGGTTTTGCTTATTCATTCATTTATTTCTTTGTTTATTTATTTATTTGGAAAAGATTTTGATGAGAATGGTGGCTTTCTTTGTTTCTAGTTGAAGCTTCATGAAGCTTTGACTTTGTAACCATTCTTGTCTTCATACTTAACCCTAACCCTTCCAAGTAACCATGGTCAATTCTCTACACTCTACCTTAGTTAGTATATAATAAGTATTCATTTTACTTTTCATTTTTAATTAAGACTTATCATCTTCTAGCTTCATCTTCTTCTTCATCTTCAAAGAAAAAGCTTAAGTCCATTAATGGCAACTTGAGCTAAAGTGTGAGAAATCCAATTCTAAAGTGAACCCACCTCCTATTTCTTCACCCTCTATCTCTTTCCAAGTAGTATAGGGTGTTTTCTTCACAAGTTTCACAACTTGGTGAAGTTGGAGCTTGAACTTGTGATGCCTCGACGTAGATCATCTTCGGCACGAAGCCGACGACCTAGCCCGCCCATTTCTACGATGAAGCCGACGATTGAGTTTGGGATTCGAGATGGACAGCGAGAGGACGCCTACGTGGAGCTAAGGAAGTGGAGAAACGGATCTACAAAGGTTGTAGCCTCTCTCCTTTAGTTAAGATGTTAACTAGTTTCGTATTTCGCCTAAAATTCTAGTTAACGATCCGTATTAGGGTTTCTCGGCACTTGTAAAATTTGAAATTGGCATGGTTGATGCCTTGTGAGACCTCTTGAGAGTGCCTAGGAATCCTACAGTATATACCATTGCTCAATGTACCTGACCTAATCAGAACTTGATTACGGTGAATGTTTACAACATTGCTTACAAACGCAAATTCATAACCTTCTTTAGAAACCAAAGATACAGAAATGATATTACAAGTTGCGTTGGGTACAAAAAAGCAATTACGCAAAACCAAAACATGTCCATCTGACATTCCCAGGTGATAATCCCCCACGGCTTTAGCATCCATGCTAGCTCCGTTCGCAACTCTGAGGATCATGTCACCTGCTTTCAAAACACTACGGTTTCTCAACGCCTGCAAAGAATTACAGATATGAGATCCTGATCCGGTATCCAATACCCAGGAAGTAGAGTTTATTGAAAGACAGTTTTCAATAACATACACACCTGAAGCTGAACCTGCAACCTGCTTCAATTCCTGTGTTCTTGCCTTCCAGGCCCTGCAATCATTCTTCCAGTGTCCTTTCTTATGACAATAGAAGCATTCTTCCTTATCCACAAGCTTCCCCGCTTTCTTTGTTGCTTTTGCTTTTCCCTTCGTATCCACTTTACTAACACCGCCCCTTGGTTTGGCGGGGGCTTTCTTCTTCTTTCCCTTGGCTTTCGCCTTGGACCTAGAAGAAGATGATTCTCCTACAAACAAAGTGGATGTTTCTCTACCTTTCTGTAGGGTGCCCTCTGCGCTCCTCAGCATGTTGAGGAGCTCTGAAAGTTCAACTTCTTTTTCTTGTAAGTTGAAGTTCAGTATAAACCGGGCGTAAGTGGAAGGAAGGGACTGGAGAACTAAGTCCGTATAGAGCTCACTTTCCAATATGGTCCCTAGGTCCGCGAGCTCCTCAATGTAGCTGATCATCTTAAGCACGTGTTCTGCTACTGATGATCCGACGGCCATCCTTGCCGAAAATAACTTTTTCGACGCTTCGTATCTTGCGATACGAGTTGCTCTCCATACAGTTCTTTTGTATGAAGAAATATGGATTCCAAGTCCATATTCTCGTGCCTCCTCTGATGTTCATTGTCCATAGAGGCAAGTACGAGGCACTTGGCCTTCGCGCTATCAATCTCCCAAGTCTTACGGATCTCCTTATCCGCGACGCTGGAAGTGGGACCAGGGACAGGGGGTGCTTTGGTGGTAAGAAGATACCCCAGCTTGTCGTAAGTGATTGCCATCTTGACATTCCTGAGCCAATCTTTGTAGTTTGGCCCTGTCAGTATGTTTTTATCTAGAAGCAACTTAAGTCCAGTCATGTCGATTGGTCGCTGCAATTAGGAGAGAGAGAAGAAACACTCAGCATGATGCTCTTGCAAGTTTAGAATGGTTTTTAGTTTGTCTAAACAGGATAGCTCCCACTGTTTCTCGAATCCCTCCTCAAACCAAAAAGGAAGAATTAGTCAGGATCAATCTTACCGTACAATACTTGCTTAACCGTTCAGCCAGGCCAGTGTCGGTACTTCGAGGGAGGTTTTCCAACGCTTTTGTGAAGTTCCTTAATTAAATAACCTCTTTTCCCTGGGGGCGTAGCCCCGCTAACACCTTTCTAGACACCTACTAGGTTTATAGCATTGATCGTTTAGTGAGAAATTTCCCGAGGAGTAGCATATACTCACAGTAGGATCGGGATCCAAATATCATTGCGTGACGAAACTGAAGGAATCCTACCAGAATCATCACACTCCAAATGGTATGCAGCGCTAGCAAGTTTCAGTACTTATGAAACTCCCGATGTGGATTTTTGCCCCATGGTCTTATGACCTTGACTTTGGCCAACAAATCATAAGTCACATGTCAAGTTCTACCCGTCGTTCTCCAGGTTAATTTGAATCCACCCGTACCTACCCTTGACTTTGGCCAACAAGGCAGTACGACTGTTCCAAACCAACGCATCTATCTATGCTGCACATGAATACCCAATAGCTACCAATCACTATGCCTTGACTTTGGCCAACAAACACAGCTTGAATACTATTGACTATTCATGTGAAACGACGGAGGGCTATGAATGGTTTTGGCTAAACCGTGAACGTAGTGAACTTGATATAATCGATGGAACGAGATAGCTTTTAAAAGGAGTGGCTCAAGCTCCGCATTTAAAAGTTGGTTTTGAAAAGAACCGAATGGTTTTTCGAAAGTGTTCCAACGATTTTTACTTGGTTTATTTTCTTGCATTAGTTCTTTTAATGCGTGATATTCTTGCATTAGTTCTTTTAATGTGTCCCATCATTTAATCCTACCATTGCAGAAAACAACCAAAATATGACGTACGCTTATGCCATTCGCATTCGCCACGGGGCCCCGTCATTACCCGTTAGGTTACTTAACTAACGACAGAGCGGGGGCTGGGCTAGCGCGGCTGTAAAACATAAGCAACGCCTAAATAATATCATATATAGATATATTGCAATGATAGCCATTTCAGATCACAGATGAACACATGGGATATACTAGGAATCCACAATTCGTACGAGCCTGTAACGAAAAGCAGATTACACGGTCGCGGTGAATAGCCAATACCCCACCCAAGACCCCTACGGGTGCGGCAAACTACCCGCCAAGTACCCGAAGCGAAGCAACCTCCCTCAACTCCGTGAGTAGGCCACTCGGCACTTCGGCATACCCGGTAGTTTTTGCACCCCCTCCATGGGTCTATCCTAGGAGCAAAAACAATAAAAAGAAATTATACAATGACGGCTACAACCCCGACCCGGTTGTGCGGCCATACAAATAATTATTACATCAATTTATAAATTTACATGAATTGAAAGAAAAGAAAACTCTCGTCTCACAACCCCCGGCTATTCACCCGCGACAATCCAATGAATTCATATACACATTCCAGCAACATTACAGATTACAGATTTGTATAACCCCCACTAATCGACATATAGCGATTAGCAGATGTTCAATACAAATATCACATCACAGAAAAACCCGTCGGCTTAAGTCTTTTAGAAGTTCGATCAAAAATACGGATTTTCAGGACCCCAAAAATAAAATTTTCGTTCTGGAAAATCTGGGCAGAAAATATATATTCCAAAAACCCCAAAATACCCCTATGAGCAAACTGCAAAGAAGAAACCCCATGACCGAGTCAACTCGGCCGCGGAAACACGGCGCTTTGATCGAGTTAGGGGGTCAAATTTTTGCAGTTTCTTCAGAAAACCCTGAGTCGATTTTTGGTGTATCTCAAAAAAAATTTCCAGCACTTTTAAAATCGACAGAAAGTTTAAAAAACGGGGTTCGTTTTGCGACTTTTTCTTTGATCGATCTTCTAGCTACTTTGCTAACATGTTAGATAGAGTTTAACTAGGCTCTGATACCACTGTAAGTCCATGCTACCTCTCCCGGTACTTTCGGGCATGCGGAATTTGGTGAAAAACGATTTTCTTAGAGGTGGTAACATGGACTCAAAACCAGATCTTTGTTAAACATCTAACTAACAACCTAACTACGAGTTGCTAACTACTCGGTTAGGGGGCTATACCTTTCTTGAACTCCTTGGTCTTCAACTCCTCCTGGGGTTCGGATCGGCCTCACCTCGTCGTCTCCTTGCGTTGAAGATGGATCCACCTGAAAGCTTCTACCTTTGGCTTGTTCTTCGGACTTTGAAGAAAACTAGATCACTTGGCTTGCTAGGCCTTGTGAACTAGAATGAGTAGAGAAGAGTATGTTGGGATTTTACTCTATGGTTCTTGCTTCTCAACACATGAGACAAGTGAACCATAGAACAAAAGAGAGAGAGCAAGAGGAAGAAGATGAGAGCTCAAGAACAAGAGAGAGAATGAGCATGAAAGAATGAGAGAAGACTTTTCTCATTTGGCTCTCATAATCCAAAACAATCATAACACCTCATATCAATCAAGTATTATATGATGGTTTAAGCAACCACAGCCATATCATTTCATGCACTCATTTTGCACAAAAGAGAAAGCAAGCAAAAGTCTTTGCCATGAAATGATAGCTATAGTTATCATGATGGTCAACTAGTCAAGCCTAATCAACCGGTCAACAAAGTCAACAAGTCAACAAAAGTCAACAAGTCAACAAAGTCAATCCCACAACAACCATGTCACCATAATACTTAATTAATATAATTGTTAATCATATATCATATTCTCATTAGGGTTGAGCAAAAAGTCAACGGTCAACGGTCAACGGTCAACAACCCTAATGAGAATCCTCTGCCTCTGTCTCTCCGTCAACTGTGCATACACTCCCGCATCCGCGTTCCGAGGAACACGAATACATACTGGATAAAACCAATCCCAAAAGGTACACTAGGATCTGGCTTAAACCAAAGCCCGCTAGTGTGAACTGTCCGGACACTGTACGTGCACAAGTGCACGGATGTGACCGAACCCTGTCGCAAAACCATGCGACCTGTCGCAAAACCATGCGACCTGTCGCAAAACCATACGACCTCTACTCTTTTGCCTAAAGGCGAATAGCTTTCTGTGTGGGACTCTAAAGACTCGACACTACGCTGGCAGTGGGTTTAACCACAGACCGCAAGCGGCACTAGCTGTGCGTAACGGTCCCCAGGTAGATGCCGACAAGAAGACTGACGAGGCGAAACCCATCTGAACTCCTACTGAGCCTGAATGTGACATTCTCCGTACAGTCCGGTCTGTTCGTCTGATACATCGCATGGCGGGCCTAGGGGGCGGTAAACGTCAGTCCCCCAATAGCGGTACAAGTCGTGTCGGAGTGAAGCCCAAAATACCCTGAGATAACACTGGAAGCCTACCAGTATATGTCGTTTACCCTGGCCAGGGACTACTCGTGTAATGGCTCTCCTAGACACAGCGCGATGTCAACCCCCAATACCGGGAGAGACGAATCATGTCTAACCGTCACTGCCTCCAAGTGCTTCGGGACTGCACCCAACTACCACCTGTTTGCACGACTCCTTTGAGCCGTGGTAGGGTAGTAATCAAAGTACAGTAGGAACACACTCGAGGCGAAGTGACAATGTCAAGTCAGCGGACTAAGCTGTACTCATGTCACCTGGGAACTGATAACTAACGATAGGCATAATACCAACTAGTCAGTTCCCGACGAGTCCTGTCCAGTGTACTCGTAACCCAACGAGCACCCGCATACTATCTCAAGTACGACGTACCGACGGCTGTGGGACAGACCGTCTCCCACACTGGGATGAGAAGCGCATGCGCTAGTCTACTCCGGAGTATCGATGCCCTGTCTCGATAGTCCTGCGACCAGAGACCTGCATAAGAATGTGCTTATAGATTACCCAGCCCCACTAGTGTGACTGCCATCACAACGCTGGTAATCAAGCAAAGATCCTAAGGGCTCCACTAATGTGTATAGGCGATATACTAAAATAAACATATGTACACATTAAAGTAGAAACAAACCAAGTAGCATACTACTATTTTGAGCAAGATTGTATATACAAGGTGAATATCCCAAGCTTCCATTAAGTAATATACAAACTAGTATGATACAGTAATGGCCTCTAGAGCATATACACTAACAGATCATCGGCCGTTGTTCTGACCGGATCATCATTCCAACCATGTCTTAGAACAAGAGAGCTATATGTTTTATGTTGGCAGCTTGTTCAGCAATTTTCTTGTCCTTTCTCTCGAGCATCCTTCGCAGAAACTATGTATCGGTCTCTGCTCTTGGCGTTGTTCGGCTGCTGGATCCGGACTTTCTTTCTGTCCGGTAAGTGTTGCCATTTTGGTCAGCATTTTCTGGAGCTTTTGATGTTGCTCCTAAGCCTTTGTCAGCAACCAAGTTTGCGGTCGGTGACTCACGGAGGCACGTCGTTCTTCTTTTCCTAAAGCCATGTAGACCGTATGTATAATCATGCCCCCAGACTTAGGGTGTTTGGGTCCATCGCCTTTGGAATTTACTGCAGGTAGTGGGATTTTTTCTAGCCTCATTCTTTTATGAGAGGTTGAAGTTGAAAGGGCCACTGTAACAGGCACCTGTGTAGAAGGAATCCCCCATCGTATGGCGGAGGAGTGATCTTTCTCTTGACGAGCCTTCAACTTTTCTAGTCGACGAGAGTGATTTTCATTAATCACAGAGTCATAGACTTTCCGCCAGACTCTATGAATTTGCGAGGAAAGCCGTTGATAGGGCCGCTTCGTCTTTGCCTATACAAGGACTTCCGTAGATGGGGGTAATTTCTTTAACACCGCCGTTGGGGAGTTCTTGCGCACCCTCCAGAGCAGATCAAAGTTGTTCCCGGTTGGAACAGCAGCATCAACTTCCACCATTAGAGCTGGTAGGGTAAGTCCAAAGTGGGAGTTGCCCCCAGCTTTTCTCACTCGGCCCCAGTGGCGACGTCGAGCGTGCCTTGCAGAAGGGACCGCCTCAATTTTAGAAGCGGGTTCTTCATGCCCCCGGATTTTCTGAGGAGCTTCAATTGATGTCAGCCTGTTGAAGACCAACGTTCTTGGTAGAGTTTGAGCAGAATGACCGGCCTTTCAAAAACTGATCATCTGACGGGTGAAGCACCTTTGACGGCTTCGTCTGTAAGAGGAGTTGGGAGGGCTATCCTCTTAGTTATGTATATGCCCTAGAGGCCATTATTGTACATATGATGTATATTGTAGTGGATGCTTGGATATATATAGAGAGGGCTTTCTTGCTCGACATGATAGTATGTTATCTGGTTTCACTTTGTCTTAACACGTTGACTTGTATTGTATTACTGTCTTGCTCTCACATGTTGATAAAGCCCTTAGGATATGTACTTGACTACTAGGAAAATGATGCAGATCATACTAGTGGGGCCAGGGTAGTCCAAAAGTACATCCTATAACTGTTCCTGGTCGAGGGTGTATCGAGACAGGGCATCGATACTCCAGTGTAGACTAGCGTATACGCATCTTGACCCATATGATGGGCGATGGATGATCCCACATCCATTGGTGTTTGACATCAAAGATGGTGTACAGGTGCTCAGTGGAGACTGGGTACACTGAACGGACTTGCCGAGAACTCCTAGATGGTATTATACCTATCGTCAGACAGCAGTTCTCTGGTGACACTGGTACAGGATAGTCTGTAGACCCGAGATCGGCATAGAGTCTTGTGTGATTCCCACTGTGCTCATGCAAAACGGTGGCTTTTGGGTGCAGTCCCGAATCACATGGAGGCAATAAGCGATAGGAGGGGTTTCGTCTCTTCCGGTATTGGGGGTTGATGTTGCGCTGTGCTAGATTGGCTATAACTGGAAGTCCCTGGCCAGGGCTGATATGGAAATCTATTGATAAGTGTTATCAGTAGTTTCTTGACCCGTTATGAGCCTCATATCGAAACGACTTATCGGTTACTAGGGTCTGACGTTTACCACTCCTAAACTGGATATGCGACATATCAGACGAAGAGACCGGACTGTACGGTAGTGTTACTGATTAGATTCACAGGAGTATGTACATGCTTGCTTGTTGATCTTCTGATTGCTCAATACCCGGGTGGCCGTTATATTTAGCCGACCGCTTGCGTCTTGTGGGTGTTTGATATGATCATCACCTACTGCCGGCGTATTGACGAGTTTTTAGAGTCCTACACAGAGGTTTCCTGGCTCAGGCGAAACGGAGTAGGAGCACATATGTGATATGTGCGGGACCGAGATTGATACGTGTATGTGATACCATATTCTATTCTCGCGATATGTGATATCGGCCGGTTATATGTGATATGGCCGGGTCATCGGATCAAGCGTTGATTTGATGAAATAATGCATTTTGTATTAGTCGGTTATATGCGATATAGCCGGGTTATTAAATTAAGTATTGATTTAATAATTTAATGTATAATTATATATTTGATATATTAAATTATATTAACTAATATATGCTCACTTAAGTATTTCATTTTCTCACATTTGGATACATTTAACATATATGTGATATATGTTTAATGTGTTCTTTTCTTTTGTTACAAAATTATATATATGTGATATGTATAATTATGACATGCTAGGTTATACATGCAACTTGTGTGTATGAGAATTACACCATGCCATTGTGATAAATGTTGAGTTTATATTTATTTTAGCAAATTCAAAGTTGTGGAGAATTAGTCATGGGCTTGGATGAAGCTTATAGAATATTGACTAAGTCAACCAGTTTTGTTTTGGCTAAGATATTTATTAACCTAAACCTAATCACTTTGACCATGGTCTATTCTCTACAAGGGTTTATGTTATGGTTTTATTTATCTTTTTAAGTAATTCACAAATGATATGGAATTAGTCATGGTTGAGCTTCATGGAAGCTAGTAGAACATTGACTTGGTCCACTTGATTTGTTTTTTGCTTAAGATATTTGTTTACCTAACCATTAACCCTAGCCCATGGTTTATTCTCTACATGAGTTAGCCATTTATAATTAACCCATGGTTGCATTTCTAACCTCATGCTTTTCATCACTTGAGCTTCTTCTTCTTCTTCTTCCTCACAAAAGCTTGCTAGATTTTTTTCATGTGATGAAATAAAGTGAGAAAAAGAATACTAAAGAGAGCCTACTTCCTACTTCATCATCCTCTTCTATACTAACCATATAGTTTAGTGTGTTGGCTTCACTAATTTCATATTGGTGAAGTCATAACTTGAGTTCGTATTTTCTTGAAGTAGATTATCTTGGATTTCGAAGACTACGAGCAAGCATGCATCATTCACCTTGTGGAGCTTCTCAAGAGTCTGGGAGTTCTTGGATCACAGCGAAGGGACCACTACTTGGAGCTTATGAAGTGAAGGAGTGGACTACAAAGGTTGCAATCCCTAATCACTTAGTTGTAAAGTAGTTTACTTGATGTTTCCGCTTGAACCTCTAGTTAAAGATCTTGTTTAGGGTTGTTTAAGCATGGCAAAATTTTTATTTGGCACGGATGATGCCACCCGAAACCTTGTTATCGTGCTTAGGAACCCTACATATCCGTTTTGAGGTAGCCCTTTCTGGTATCACGAGTCTCTTTGCTGGCCCGTTTGGGTTCTTACTCAGCCTGTTGAAGACTGAGACACCAGATTTGGACGGCCCGTTGGGATGGGCCATTGTGGTTGCTAGTCGATCAAAGACCGACTTTTTAGGAGCTTCTCCTTGCAGCGCTGAAGCGCCAAAACTCACAGGTGGAAGCATGGTCCCAAAGAACAATCCGGTAGTGGATTGTGTGACTTGCCCCACTAGCATTGAGAAGATAGAGGCCGCATTGGGCCCGTATGTCACTCTTCCCGTTAGGGTAGAGCGAGAGTTGCCACTGCATGCAGTGCATTGAGAAGACATTTTTTCCTGTACAAGAGCAAGACACCAATTTTTAGTATCTCGAATCCAAGGGCAACCATATCAAACCGCGATTTTCTTCGCGAAACACGACACATGAAGTGTGGAGTGGAAAGAGGAAAAGGTCCCACTGGGCGTGCCAGGATCTATTTACCGCCGAAATCAAAGACGAACAGCGATAGATCGTCTTACCTGAGTTTGGGGGCAGATGCTATTTGGATTTATCCATCAACCTCTCCGAAGATACCAAGTTGATTTATGGCACTATATATCGGAGGTTTGGACAGTTACGACCGTTGTAGCAGATTCCCCCTCGTTTGTGAGAGGTTTTTTATTATGGGGATGCTCTTCCCTGCAGGCGCAATACCCTTTAGTTAATTACGTTATCGCATTGTGATAACCACTTTCTCCTGCTCCGGCAGTTCACTTCGTGTCGTGTGTTATTTCGTTTTTTAAGGTTGCCCGTGAATTTTATACGAAGACTAGTTTATGTTGTCGCCCGTAGGGCGCGGATTAGTCCAAATCCGAATATTATAGATTTAAGATTTTGAACTTAAGTCATATTTTTTTCTTTAGATAAAAAATATTTTGTTTGGTTTACGGACCACTAATCTTGTTTGAGATTAAGATCAACTTCAACATATGAGCGTTGTGCCCAATTTATTTTTAATTAATGATACGTTAGCCATATTTGAGACTAAGATCAATTTAGCAATATTTTAAGGATCATTAAATTTATTAAGATCCAGAGCATTTAGGCTCAGTTGCAAGAGACTTAACCAATTTGGGCTTAGTCTACTCAGTCCTTATTTAAAAGTGCTAAGCACTTATTTGGGCTATATTTATTCAGCCCCCTTTTGATGCAAAAGTGCTAAACACTTATTTGAAGCTCTAACATTCATATGGGAATCATGTGAAGCTTCAGTTATGGGCGCTGCCCAATCAGTGCTAAGCACTCAATTATATATATAATGCTAAGCACTTTTTTTTGGCGTCCACGTGAAGAGCACATGTGGTGCTGGGCGCTGCCCAATTAGTGCTAAGCACTCAGCCGTTTTGGCTGTTTATAAAGTGCTAAGCACTTTTTGTGTGGCGCCCACATGAGGAGCACATGAGGTATTGGGCGCTGCCCAATCAATGCTAAGCACTTAACCGTCTTGGCTGTATAT
The DNA here is from genome assembly GCA_030015575.1 of Agapanthus africanus. Taxonomy (NCBI): domain Eukaryota; kingdom Viridiplantae; phylum Streptophyta; class Magnoliopsida; order Asparagales; family Amaryllidaceae; genus Agapanthus; species Agapanthus africanus. Next base: position 821,598,504 of record CM057337.1, on the reverse strand, counting down.
AAAGTGCTAAGCACTTTTATTCAGCGCCCACATGTATTTCACATGAGGTGCTTTCCTTCTGCTTTGGACGCCAACGTATTTTTCACGTGAGGCGCTGGACGCTATTGAGAGAACGCCCACGTGGAAAACACGTGAGGCGCTAGTCTTTTTTTTCTTTTTCAGGGATTAAATCTCTGTTACTGCCATTTTGGCCACTAATGATCATTAAGATCTCTATTTTGAAGACCTTGGATTGTTTTTTATTGGAGAACTGAGTTCTTCTTCTTCTTCTTTCATAAGAACTAAGTTCTTTATGCAGGGTTAAACCCTAATTTCGGAGTAATTAATTTCCAAGAACACATGTTCTTTTTCTTTTTTCCTCTCTTTTTAATCCAGTTCTTTTCTAAATCTTTGATTCTCAAGAACAAGATCTTCCTGATGAGAATTAAATTCTCAAATTGTGGGAGACTTGTCTTGTAGATCTCTGATCCAAAGAAAGAACTAAGTTCTTTGAGAAGGGTTAAACCCTTATATAGGTTAAAAAAAAGGATATTTTGATCTCTATATTTTCTTTACCTAGGGTTTTAAGGAGGAAAGTCTTCTTCTTTTATCGAGAATTGAATTCTCTGTTATTTTGAAAGATTTCTGTATTTTTTCAGAAGCTTATGGGGAGTTTCCTTTTTATGAGACTTGAAGTCTCGGGTCCTTTATATAATAAAGGCAAATTGTTAATTAGTTTTGAGAAAATCTCTTATTGAGAGATTGCAATTGATTTAATTGGTCTCAAAATTGGTTTGGGGAATTTTACCCACCGTTATATCTTTGATCCAAATGTTTCTCTTTTACAAAATATGTTCTTTTGTTTTTTAACAAGTTTGGGGAAATATTTTCCCATATACAGAATTTTATTCTGTCAAGTGGTGATTTTTAATCACCATTGGATTTTTAATCCAAGAGTTCTCTGTTTTACAAAGAGCAATTCTTTTGTTTATAAAGATTGAGGACAAATATTCCTCATAATAGAATTTAATTCTATTGTTTGATAATTTATCATTACCATTGAATTTTTGATCCAACGGCTCTGTTTAACAGAGAATATCCTAACTTTTTGTTAGGGAAATGTAGAATTTAATTCTACTGATATAAATTTGGGCGCCGGTGCTCAAATATTGTGCACATGCGCGCCACTTAAGAATTAAATTCTTATTTATGATAGGCGCTTCTTCACTTTGCACATTGACGCCAACGTGAGGAGTACGTGCAGTGCCATATAAGAATCTAATTCTTATATAATAAGTGCTCATGTGCTTTGCACATTGGCGCCTACGTGAGGAGCACGTACGGCGCCGCCATAGGATTTTATCCTACAAGATTGGCGCCGGCGCCCTCGTGGAGAGCACGTGAGGCGCTGGCTCATTAAAATTCAACAGAGCTTAGCTCTTTTATTATGTTTAAATATTGGGGAAACAATGCTATATTATTATATTAATATCTATATGATAAATTATAGTGCATATGTTTTACGATTCAGCAAATATTATCGATTTACCGTTTTTTAGTATCCGTTTGTATCTGTACTGATAGCAGCTTATTTAGTTGCATGCCGGAATGTCACAACGTTATCATACTACTATATTAGTTCAATACGCTATCTAGACTATATCATATATGGTAATAGATATGTAATGACTATTACAGATAGATACATATATATCCCGGCATTAATAGTATTTCAATATTGATTACGGTTTTACATTTGGTATCTATTGGGTAATATATATTACATGAAATATTCACGACCCACTACCAGCCTTATTACTTGGATCTTATTGCTAATGCCAACAATCCTGACTTGTTGTCCTGACGGACGTGACATGTTGTCTACATAGATAAGACATGTACCTGCTTGATCCTGTGTTGGCATTAGATTTATATCATCAATACCCGACTTGAACACATAACCTTGGGGGAAAGGAGAAATCAATAATGAAACCTGACTTGTAATTCAACAGTTCGATACTTATACTGATCAGTCTTTACGGGCTCGGCCAGCCCCGGAATGATACTGCTGACATCATTCGTCTGTAAATGTTACATGTTTACTGCTTAGCGGCACGTCTCGGATTTATCCCGAGAGTCTTGACCGTAGTCCCCGGCATGCACAAGATACTACTGAGTTATATCGATGATTCCATTAAATTGATTTCAAAGACTTATAGAATAGATAATCTAGATGCACAGACTTTAGAATACACATCACATACATACAGCTCACTGTTTTATACATGTGTTTATGATTTATATACATGTTTAATAATAGCATCATATCCTTGTTACTGCTATTAATTTTGATATTATGACGCACCGACGTTTGGATTTTGTATGGCCCAGTTCCTCTACCATTATCGCAGGCACATCAAGAATACTTCAGCAATCAAGCCGAGCAAAGAGGAGCTAGCTATTTAGTTTAGAGACTCTTAGTTTATTTATTTTAGCAGTTTATTTCTATTGATGTGAGCCCATATTAGGACGTGATTCAGATACTATTGTTTATTCGATCTTGATTCGTTTCCGCTATATTATTTCTTGATTTTATCTACTGTGGCAGATGGACATGTGTTAGCTAGATTATATATTTTACTGTTCTTGATATCCGCTTGGCAGCCGTAATGTTGACTGTGGAGGGATGATTCCTAGCCACAGATAGCATGGTTGGCTCTGTCACGTGCTGTAGTTATGTATCTTAGGAAGCGGGGTGTGACAGGGTTTGTTTGGTATCAGAGACATAGGGTTTAGGATTAGTCGGGTTTGGTTCTTTTATAGTTGAGTATTAAACCCAATACACTAATCAGGAAACCTGGAATTAGGAATATGTCCTGCCACATTACTATCTTGCTAGTCTTGAATCTATAGCTATTTTGTTTATTGAATTCTGTTTAACGTTACTAATTCTCTTCAGTGTCTTGACTTCAGAATCATGGCGGATAGAGATTTGCGGTCATACCGGAGGCGTGTTGATGATGCCGCATTGCTTTGAGTTATACGTGGTATGTTTGAAAACCAGAAGCACCAAACTGAGCTGAATCAGCGGCAAGCCAAGGCTTTCCAGGAGGGTCCGTGGACAGTCCAGCAGTCCGTAGTTGCAGCAGCACCCGGGCCAGTATAGTGCGAGGGCACCGTGGCAGACTTTAAAAAGCTCGGGTGTTCCACATTTACTGGATTGGAGGAGCTATTGCCAGCGGAGCAATGGGTAGTTGATACAGAGAACCTGCTCATCACCGCGCAGATTCCAGATGAGAAAAGGGTGGATGTAGTGCGCATCCAATTGGTAGATTACGCTCGCGAGTGGTGACTCGTAGAGGAGACCGGTCTGACCAAACCGATCAGTTGGGCAATGTTCTCGCAAATTTTCTTGGAGAAGTTCTTTCCGCGGTCTGCTCAGGAGGAAATGGAAAAGAAGTTTACTAGTTTGAAGTAGAATGGCGGATCCGTTGATGCGCATGCGGCTGAGTGGACCCGGCTCAGTCGATTTGCAGGACCCTTGGTTGCCAACGAGGCAGATGGGGCAAGGAGGTTTATGCGTAGCTTGGATGTGGAGATTCAGAGACACATCATATTTCTGGGATTGACCACCTTCTCCCAAGTTTTCAAGGCAGCCAAGGAGCGGCAGAGTATATCGGTGAAAGCATAGGGTACTAACCAGTAAGCAGTTGTTGAAGGGTTACCCTAGTGCCCCGGCCAACTCCCGTGGCCAAATGTGGAACAAAAATTTTAAGACGAACAAAAACTTCGCACTAGAATAAAACTTAACCGGATCTTTAACCATAAACCTAGTTAGCTTATTGAGTTCTACCTACTATGAAAGAAGATAAACCAAAAATGTCCAGTCCTTCGGTCTTCTCTCCTCGTCATGTGCTCCAAGTGGCCTCCTTGAACTCGCTAGATCTCCTTTTCCGGCTCCATCGGTCCTCCGGGATCGAGCTTGTTCTCCGGACTCCTTTTGTCGTAGATGATCCACCCGGGGAGTATGATCCATGACTCTAGCTCTTTTCTATATGTCAAAAGAGCAACTAGAGAACTTGGGATGCTAGTCCAAGTGGTCTAGGATGTAGTTTTGGATGTCTAAGTGTTTGCTATCTCTTTTCTAACCTCTTCACTTGTTTCTCAACACATGAGAATGTTAGTGAAGAGGAAAAAGATGAAGATGGAGAAAAGCAAGAGGAGGGAGGAACTTTGAGAGAAAATGGAGCTCAAGAAATTTATGAAGCATTTTATGAAAGAGAAAATAAATACCATGGTTTTGTATATCAATTCTTTCGTTAAACAATTAGCAACCATGCTTCAATAGTAACTCCAAAATGAATTATAAATTCATTTGACTACTATTGAAGCATGGTCACCTCTTTTCCTCCCATACCCTTTAGTTTACACCTCATTTCCAATTATCAAATAAAAGGAAAAAACATAATGAGGTGTCTACCTTCTAGAAGGAAATCTGTAATAAATACGGATTTCAGTCTACCGTACATATGTACCGGCAATCAGATAAAAATCCGAATGCCCAAAGAAATAGAATAACATGAAGAACGTAATACTAGAATATATATATCGAAATACATATACGTAAATTATTAAATCAATGCCTGATTTAATAATCCGGCTCAAACCCGAGCCGGCTAGTATTACAAACTGTCCGATCGAAAATCCGAGTACCAAGTACATCAATCGATCGAACCCTGCACGTATCCAATACGGCTACTACATCGTTTTGCCTGGATCAGGGAAATCTTCTGTGTGGGACTCTAAAGACTCGACAGTACTCTGGCGGTGGGTTTAACCACAAGCACGTCAGCGGCACTAGCTATACGTAACGGCTACCCAGGTACCTGTCGAAAAGGAAGGCAATGAGCAAGCTCTTCCGAACTCCTACTGAGCCTATCCGTGACAATATCCGTACAGTCCGGTCTCTTCGTCAAAGAGTATCGCATACCGGGTCTAAGGGATGGTAAACGTCAGACCCTAATAACCTGATAAGTCATGCCGATGTGGCTCAGGACCAATCCGAGAAACTACTGATCAATCTATCAGTAAATCCCAAGTGCCTTGGCCAAGGTCTTATGGTCCTGACCAATCGAATCACGGTGCGATATCGACTCCCTATACCGGGAGAGACGAATCCCCGACAATCGCTCACTGCCTCAATGTGGCTCGGGACTAAACCCAACCAAAACCTATTTGCACGACTCAGTAGAGTCGTGGTAGGGTAATGATCAAAGTTCAGTGGGAACTCACACGAGACAAATGTCAATCTTGCATCTAAAGACTAACCTGTACACATGTCACCTGAGAACATCCATCTGACGATAGGTATAGTACCATATGGAAGTTCTCGGCGGGTCCTTCCAGTGTACTCATACCCAGTGAGCACTTGTATATGATCTTAGGTGCATCAAACCAATGGCTGCAGGACCAACCATCCCTCGACGGGGCTAGAAACGTACACACCAGTCTACTCTGGAGTATCAGTACTCAGTCTCGATACTCATGCGACTAGGGACCATTTAAGGATATGCTTATAGACTACCTTGCTCCTACAAGTATGATCGTTATCACCACCCAGGTAATCAAGCAAGATCCTAGGGGCTTTATCAACATATAACCGCTATATGTAATAACAAGTATAACATATGCCATGTTAAGATAAAGACAAACCACAATAGTATACTACCGTATCGAGTCTTTATCAATATGTGCAAACCAAATATAACAACAATGCAAATAAATACACATATTCCGATAAAGACAAGTCAAATAATATACTATAAAACTGAGCAAGATTGTTCTGTACATACGTATCCCTAGTATCCATATGTATACATATACAATACTGGCCTCTAGGGCGTATACATCCAACAATCTCCCACTTGCACTAAAGGCCAGTGATTGGCGCACCGAATACCCAACGTCTGCTCTAAGGCCAGCTGCTGGCGTACCGCATACCCAACATCCCAAAAAGTCGCTCGAACTGTGCTTGAGGGAGGGCCTTTGTAAATAGATCCGCCGTATTGTCTTTCGTATCCACTCCCCGGACCTCGATCTCCTGGCGATCTACGATCTCCTTGCTCAGGTAATACCGCCTTAAGATGTGCCTAGATTTCTGATGAGACCGTGGTCCCTTCGCTAAAGCTATATCCCCATAGTTATCGCAATACAACGGTATTGGGTTAACAATGGACCGAACTATCTGAAATTCATGTATGAACTTTTTCATCTAGACCGTCTCTTTTGCGGCATCGCTTGCAGCAATGTATTCAGCCTCCATCATTGGGTCTGCGACGGTATCCTATTTGGAACTCTTCCAACATACCCCCCTCCGTTGAGGGTAAACACAAAACCCGAGACAGACTTGCTGTCATCCTTGTTAATCTGGAAGCTTAAGTCGGTAAAGGACTCGACCCTGAGGTCTCTATTACCGTAAATCAGGAACATCTCCTTAGTCCTTCTTGTTAGTTGTATGTATGCCCTAGAGGCCAGTATTGTACAGATGATGTATATTATATTGGATGCTTGGACATATATAGAGATGACTTTCTTGCTCGATATGATAGTATGCTATCTGGTTGCTCTTTATCTTAACATGTACACTAGTCTCTTTAAACTGTCTTATAGTTACATGTTGGTAAAGCCCTTAGGATGTGTACTTGACTACCTGGACTATGATGCGGATCATACTAGTGGGGACATGGTAGTCTATAGGTACATCCTTCAAGGTCCCTAGTCATGGGTGTATCGAGACGGGGCATCGATATACCAGTGTAGACTAGCGTATATGCTTCTCGACCCATGAGATGGGCGATGGATGATCCCATATCCATTAGTGTTTGACATCAGAGATGGTATACGGGTGCTCAGTGGAGACTGGGTACACTGGACGGACTCGCCGAGAACTCCCAGATGGTATTATACCTCACGTCAGATGGCAGTTCTCAGGTGACACTTGTGCAGGTTAGTTTGTAGACCCGAGATCGTCATAGAGTGTTGTGTGATTCCCACTATGCTTTGATCTCCACCTTACCACGTCCATGAGGGCATGCAAAACGGTGGTCTTTGGGTACAGTCCCGAGTCACATGGAGGCAATGAGCGATAGGAGGGGTTTCGTCTCTCCCGGTATTGGGGGTTGATGTTGCGCTGTGCTCGATTGGCCGTAACAGGGAAGTCCCTGGCCAGGGCTGATCAGAGATTTGCTGGTAAGTGTTATCAGTAGTTTCTCGACCCGTTATGAGCCTCACATCGGCACGACTTATCGGTTATTGGGGTCTGACGTTTACCACCCCTAGACTTGATATGCGACATGTCAGACGAACAGACCGGATTGTACGGTAAGTGTTACTGGTTGGATTCATAGGAGTGTGAGCGGGCTGGCTCGTCGATCTTCTGATCGCTCAATACCCGGATGGCCGTTACGTTTAGCAGACCGCTTGCGGCTTGTGGGTGCTTGATATGATCATCATCTGCTACCGGCGTATTGACGAGTCTTTAGAGTCCTACACAGAGGTTTCCTGGCTCAAGTGAAACGAAATAGGAGCGCATATGAGATATGTGCGGGACCGAGAATAATGCGTGTATGTGATACCGTATTTCATTCTCGCGATGAATGTTTCGATTGGTTGTATGCGATATAACCTAGTTATTGAATCAAAGATTGATTCGATAAGTCGATTCATTTGATACTAGTCGGTTATGTGCGACATGACCGGATCATTGAATCAAGTGTTGATTTAATGATTTAATGTATAATTATATATTTGATATATTACTTTGCATTAACTAGTATTGGTTCATTTTAAAAGGATTTTCTCACTTGAAGTGCACATTGTATATGTGATATATTTTGTGTGCACTTGATTGTATCATGTTTGATGATACATACTTACTTGGCTTTGTGCAAAGAATTAAACCATGGTTATGATAATGGTTAGGGTTTTGAGTTATTCACCTTTTTATTTATCCATTCTTTTAAGAGAAATAGATAAAAGAAAAACAAAATGGTTTCTTTCTTTCATGAAGCTTGTTGAAGTTTCATGAAGCTTTGACTAAAGTGACCATTTTGTCTTCATCCTTAACCCTAACCATTCCTACTAACCATGATCTATTCTCTACACCTAACCAAGGTTAGAAGATGATAAGTATTCATTCTATTATTCTTTTCAAGCACAACTTATAATATTCTATCTCCTTCTTCTTCTTCATCTTCATGAAGAAAACCTTGCCTCCATCAATGGCACCTTGAGAAAAAGAATGAGAAATCCAATTCTAAAGTGAACCCACCTCCTATTTTTTCACCCTCTACCTCTTGCCAAGTAGTATACGGTATTTTCTTCACAAGTTTCACAACGTGGTGAAGTTGGAGCTTGATCTTGTGTAACCTCGACGTAGATCATCTTCGGCATCGTAGCCGACGACTAGTCCGCTCATTTTCTCCGATGAAGCCGATGCAAGAGTCCGGGATTCGAGATGGACAGCGAGGGAACGACTACGTGGAGCTAAGGAAGTGGATAACCGGATCTACAAAGGTTGTAGCTTCTTATCTTTAGTTAAGTTGTTAACTAGTTTAATGTTTCGCCTAAAATTCTAGTTAACGGTCCGTATTAGAGTTTCTCGGCACTTATAAAATTTGAAATTGGCATGGTTGATGCCTTGTGAGACCTCTTGAGAGTGCCTAGGAACCCTACACTTCTCAGGTACTTGAGAATGTTCTTTACTGATGTCCAGTGGTTCTCATCTGGGTCTGACTGATACTGGCTCACCACGCTTAGCGCATAAGCTACATCTGGTCTTGTACATAGTATCACATACATTATAGATCCTACCGCCGAAGCGTAGGGTATAGTGCTCATACCAACCCTCTCCTCGTCAGTCTTGGAAGACATCTCCTTGGAGAGGGTGATTCCGTGCAATATGGGTATGTTACCGCGCTTGGAATCTTCCATACTAAATCTATTTAGTACGGTCTCTATGTACCTGGACTGTGAAAGTCCCAATATTCTCTTGGATCTATCTCTGTAGATCTTGATCCCCAGAATGTACGAGGCATCACCGAGGTCTTTCATAGAGAACCTTTATGATAAGAATAACTTGACCGACTATAGCATAGGAATGTCATTTCCTATCAAAAGAATGTCGTCCACGTACAAGACTAGAAACACGACAGTTCGTCCTACAATCTTCTTATAAATATATGGCTCATCTTCGTTCTTGATGAAGTCAAAGTCCTTGACTATTTTATCAAAACAGATATTCCAGCTCCGCGATGCTTGCTTTAATCCATAAATGGATTTGAGCAGCTTACACACCTTCCCGCTTCTCACGAAAGGAGGTATTGTTCGTATGGACCTAGAGGTGTGCGTCAGCTTTTGAAGCACTGAAGCAAAGATTGACCACTGCTTCTATTCTTACAGTGTCAGATGGTTCCAGAGGGCTAGTTATTCACAGCGACGCATCTGGGAAAGACTTATGATGTGTTTTAATGCAGCATGGGAAGGTCATAGATTATGCGTCGAGATAATTGAAGACTCATGAGAAGAACTACCCAACTCATGATCTAGAGTTATCAACTTTGATTTTTGCTCTGAATATTTAGAGACATTACTTATTAGGCGAAAGGGTAGAAATATTTACCGATCACAAAAGCCTAAAATACGTGTTAACACAGAAAAAGCTCAACATGAGGTAGCGTAGATGGTTAAAGCTGATGGCTGACTATGATCTTGATCTAAAATACCATCCGGGGAAAGTTAATGTAGTACCGGATGCTCTAAGTCGGTTGCCCACAATACGAATATTGACTGCATAAAAAGAGATTATAGCTGATCTTCAAAGGATCGAGTTGCAGATTGTACTACCGCATTCTTAGAGATAGTTGATGCAATTGCAAGTACAGTCATTCTGGATCGATTACATTAAAGCAACGCAGTCGCACGATCCAAGATTGTAGAAGTTTCGAGAACAGGTAGAAGCGGGACTTCGAATGGATCTGTTAATTAATGAAGATAGTTCGTTATGATATGGGAGCCGTTTATGTTTTCCTAAAGGAGACGTTCGTGAAAAAGTCATGAACGACGCTCATAGTTCCGCATATTCCGTATATCCGAGAGGCACAAAGATGTACATAGATCTACGACAATACTTCTGGTGGGAAGGCATGAAAAGGGAGATTGCTCGCTATGTATTGAAGTGCTTGCTGTGTCAGCAAGTCAAGGCTGAATATCAAAGGATAGCTGGTTTGTTGCAACCACTTCCGATTCCTCAATAGAAGTGGGAACATATAACCATGGATTTCGTGAAAACTTTACCACGGAGTCCAAAGGGCAATAATGTAGTTTGGGTTCTTGTCGATTGATTGACCAAGGCAACTCATTTCATACCTTTTCAAGTTGGTCAGTCGACAGGGTCTTTAGCAGAGCGGTACATACAGGAGACTGTGAGATTGCATAAGGTACCCGTGAGCATCGTTTCCGATAGTAATACTCGATTTCTATCATACTTTTGGAGGAGTCTACAGGAAAGTTTAGGAACTCGTTTGAAGTTTAGCACAGCCTATCATCTTCAGACAGATGGCCAGTCTGAAAGAACGATCCAAACTCTTGAAAATATGTTGAGAGCGTGCATGTTAGACTTCAAGGGTTCATGAGAGGATCATTTTCACTTGGTGGAGTTTTCATAAAATAACAGTTTTCAGGCGACTATACAGATGGCTCCATTCAAAGCATTATACGACCATAAATGTCGATCGCCAGTCTGTTGGGATGATGTTGGAGAAAGAAGATTACTAGAACTCGATCTTATTGTGCAAACAGTAGAGAAAGTTAACGTGATCCAAAATCATATAAAAGTAGCACAAGATCGACAGAAAAGTTGGGCTGATACTGGGCGAAGACCTCTAGAGTTCGCAATTTGTGATATTGTATTCTTAAAGATATCACCGATCAGAGGAGTGATTCTATTTGGTAGTCGAGGAAAGTTTAGTCCTCGATTCGTGGGACCGTTCGGTATTATCGAGCATGTTGGAGAGATAGGTTATCGATTGGTTTTACCACCATGCTTGACAGATGTACATGACGTGTTTCATGTATCTCAACTCCGCAAGTATGTTCGAGATGAGACACACGTCCTAGATCACTCGGAGCTGACAGTAAAGGAAGATTTAACATATGAAGAACGATCAATGGCGATTTTGGATCGACGAGAAAAAGTCCTCAAGAACAAAGTTATCCTACTACTACTCGTTTCATGGAGGAATCGTTCGCACAGAGAATCTACTTGGGAACGTGAAGACGAGATTCGAGAGAAGTTTCCACACCTCTTTTCTTAGATCCGTGTTTTCTTGTCTTTTCTTGTTCCGGGGATTTCGAGGACGAAATTCTTTTGTAGTTCGGCATAATGTAACACCCTAGTGCATGTATACTATATTTATTTGAGGTATTTCAAATCTTGCGGCAAAATTCCTGATTATTATTGATTTTGGATTGCGTATAATAAAATTAGCAGTTATAGTTATTATTCGACCCGACCCGCATAATTGAAACGCATCATGGTTCAAGATTACATCAAATATTTGTTAGTATAGAGGATCCATGCAAATCTAGATTCTATACACATATATAATATATTTTAGTATCCACGTATCTTTTAATAATACCAAATAAAAATCAAATAACAGATTTTTGTATCTATCCTTGCATGTCATCACACCCCATAGCATGTGGTTGCACCCATATATCATGTTCATACCCTAATTGTTAAACAGACTTATTTTCATCGCTACGTGTATTACATAAAATCCGTACTTGGAGGTATACATTTTTATTGACGGGATATCACATTATGGTTTAAATTTTTACATATATTCTCCATATTGAAAAACTAGATTTTTAAAAGGGACACGAGTAATAATTGGAGTAATCTAATACTATCTGTGTGTGTGTGTGTAATCCCTCTCTCTCTCTTCTCACGTCGTCTCTGTCTCTAACCTTTTTCTCTCTCTCTCTACACACTATATATATATATATATATATATATATATATATATATATATATATTAACAAAACCAACTCTCTCTCTTCTTCTTATTTTCCTCACGTCCCTGTCCCTTCCCCCCCTGCGAGCAACCCAAAAACCCTAAAACGCTCCCTAGTCACCGCCGTTCACCTCTCGACCCCGTCCTCACCATCACCGCCCTCTCTCGTCGTCATCTTCACCTCCATCTCTTCTCCTGTTCCCGAGCAACCCCCTGCACCTTCTTTCCCGACCCAAGAAACCGAACACCACCGCCGACAACCCTCGTCGCCGGAACCCCTCATCACCGCCCATCACCTTCACCTCCATCAGCTCCTCCTCCTCACCTCCCTCTCCTCTCCCCGACGGCCCAAACCTAACCCCAGCGACCCCCTACACCTTCTTCCCGGATCACCAACCTTATAAACTCACAGCTACCACACCGACGGCAGCACCTCGTCGCCGTCGACCTCATCACCTCGCCATCATCCCTCTGTCCGTCCTCACATACCAGAAACCCCAGAAACCTCTCTTCTTCTTCTTCTTTCTTCTTTTCTTTCTTTCTTTCTTTTCTTTTCTTGATTCCGACTGTCTCGCCGGAGTTGCGCACGTCACCGACGATCTAGACGACCCAGTCACCGTCGTCATCTAGCCCGATCACCACGTCACGTCGCTGCTCAGCCGGTTCCAGTCCTGCGCACGTAAGTTTGCATCACGACGTTATTCTGACGTCGGACGTGGCATCCGTATCTCGATATGAGATCCGATCAGGAAAGTTATAAACTTGCAACATGCTATATTATTATATCAATATCTATCTGATAAATTATAGTGCATGTGATTTATGATTCAGCAAATATTACCGATTTTCCATTTTTTTAGTATACGTTTGTATCCGTACTGATAACAACTTATCTAGTTGCATGCTGGAACGTCACAACGTTATCACACTACTATATTAGTTCACTACACTATCTAGACTGCATAATATATAGTAATAAACGTGTAATGGCTCTTACAGATAGATGCATATACATCCTGGCATTAATAGTATTTCGATATTGATTATGGTTTTACATTTGGCATCTATTGGGTAATATATATTACATGACATGTTCACGACCCACTACCAGACTTGTTACTTGGATCTTATTGTTAATGCCAACAATCCTGACTTGTTGTCCTGACAGACATGGCATGTTGTCTACATAGACAAAACCTGTATCTGCTTGATCCTGTGTTGGCATTAGATTTATATCATCAATACCTGACTTGAACACATAATCTTGAGGGAATGGGGAAATCAATAATGAAACCTGACTTGTAACTCAACAGTTCGATACTTATACTGATCAGTCTTTACGGGCTCAGCCAGCCCCGGAATGATGTTGCTGACATGATTTGTCTGAACATATTACATATTTACTGCTTAGCGGCACGTCTCGGATTCAGCCCGAGAATCTTGACCGTGGTCCCGGACACGCACGGGATACTATTGAGTTACATCGACAATTCCATTAAATTGATTTCAAAGACTTATAGAATAGATAACCTAGATGCACAGACTTTAGAATACACATCACATACATACAGCTCACTGTTTTATACCTGTGTTTATTATTTATATACATGTTTAATAATAGCATCATATCCTGGTTACTACTATTAATTTTGCTATTATCACGTACTGACGTCTGGGTTTTGCATTTCCCAGTTCTTCTACCATTATCGCAGGCAGATCAAGAGTACTTCAGCAATCAAGCCGAGCAATGAGGAGCTAGCTATTTAGTTTAGAGACTCTTAGTTTATTTATTTCAGCAGTTTATTCTATTGATGTGAGCCCATATTGGGACGTGATTCAGATACTATTGTTTATTGGATCTTGATTCGTTTCCGCTATATTTATTTCTTGATTTTATCTACTGTGGCAAATGGACATTGTTAGCTAGATTATATATTTTACTGTTCTTGATATCCGCTTGACAGCCGTAATGTGACTGTGGAGGGATGATTTCTAGCCATAGGTAGCATGGTTAGCTCTGTCACGTGTCGTGGTTACGTATCTTGGGAAGCGGGGTGCGACATCATGATTGGCCAATTCCAAGGAATGTAAGGAAGATCAGAAGTTTCCTTGGACTTGCTGGATACTATAGAAGGTTTGTGGAGAACTTCGCTCAGATAACAGAACCTTTGACCAAGCTAACACAAAAGGGGTACCATTTGTTTAGATCGAGAAGTGTGCGTCAACTTTTGAAGCGCTAAAACATAGATTGATAACCGCTCCTATTTTAACAGTGCCAGATGATTCCGGAAAATTAGTTATTCACAGCGACGCATCTGAGAAAGGTTTGGGATTTGTTTTGATGTAGCATGGAAAGATTGTAAATGCGTCGAGACAATTGAAGACTCATAAAAAGAACTTCCAACTCATGACTTGGAGCTATCAGCAGTTATTTTTGCAATAAAGATTTAGATAAACTACTTATTGGGCGAAAAGGTAGAGGAGTTTACCGATCGCAACAGCCTAAAATACGTGTTCATGCAGAAAGAGCTCAACATGAGGCAGCGTAGATGGTTTGAGTTGATGGATGAATATGATCTTGATCTAAAGTATCATCCGGAGAAAGTTAATGTAGTACCGGATACTTTAACTCGGTTGCCAGCAATACAGATGTTAACTGCACAGAAGGAGATTATAACAAATTTTCAGAGATTCGGGTTAGAGCGATACTATTAGATTTTTTGGGATAGTTGATACAGTTGAAAGTACAGTCATCCTTGATTGATAGCATTAAAACAGCACAGTTGCATGATCCTAGATTGCAGAAATTGCAAGGACAAGTGGAAGCGGGACTTCGAACGGATTTATTGATTCATGAAGATGGTTATTTAAGATATGGAAGTCGTTTATGTGTACCTAAGGAAGATGTTCGTGAGAATTCATGACGGAAGCTCATAGCTCCATATATTCAGTACATCCAGGTGGCACGAAAATGTATAAAGATTTGCGACAATACATTTAGTGGGAAGGCATGAACAGAGAGATTGCTCGTTTCATGTCGAGGTGTTTGGTTTGTCAGCAGATCAACACTGAACATCAAAGGGTAGCCGGTTTGTTGCAAGCACTTCCGATTTCTCAGTGGAAGTGGGAACATATAACCATGGATTTCGTGACAACCTTACCACGGAGTCTAAAGGGCAATAACGCAGTTTGGGTGATCGTTAATCGACCAACTATGGCAGGTCATTTCATACCATTTCGAGTTGGTCAGTCGACGGAGGCTTTGGCAGAGAGGTACATGCAGGAGAATGTGAGATTGCATGGGGTACCGGTGAGTATTGTTTCCAATCGTGACAGCCGGTTCCTATCACATTTTTAAAGGATTCTACAAAAAAGTTTGGGAACTCGCTTAAAATTTAGTACGGCCTATCATCTTCAGACAGATGGACAGTCTAAGAGAATGATCCAAACTCTTGAAGATATGTTGAGAACCTGCATGTTAAATTTCAAGGGGTCGTGGGAGGATCATTTACATTTAGTGGAGTTTTTATACAATAACAGTTTTCATCTCGAGCAAGACTGTTCTACCTGTATAGCTCCTCCTTCAATTATTATGATCGATCGCCTGCCTGCAATTACAATAATTGTCTTAAGGTCACTATATCCAACATTTCCTGCCAGACGCAATACCATTGAGAACAAGTGGATTTTTAAGGTTAAGCGGAAGTTGGATGGGACAATCGAGCGTTGCAAGACACACTTGGTGGAGAAGGGGTTCACCTAAAGGAGTGGAGTGGACTACGATGAGACATTTTCTCTGGTGGTGAAAATTGTCTCCGTTCGCCTAGTTCTAGCTTTAGTAGCGCAGACGGATCTTGAATTGGTCCAGAGGATGTAAAAACAGGTTTTCTCCATGAAGAACTGGAAGAGAAGATCTATATGGATCAGCCCACCGGTTTAAAAGCCAAAGGTCTCGAGCATAAGATGTGCAAATTGAGGTCTATTTATGGCTTGAAACAGTCTTCCAAAGTCTGTTATTTTCGATTTCATAAAACCGTACGGGTCTATGGTTTTAAGATGATCGATCGGGACAATTATGTCTACCTACAACAAGCTGGTAAGAGTTTCAAGATTCTATCATTGTATGTCGACGATATCTTGCTAGCAGGGAATAGCATGGAGATCATAAATGCCACTCGGAGTTAGTTGTCCTCCACCTTTGAGATATAGGACATGGACGATGCTCGGTTCGTGCTCGGGATTCAGATTCTGAAGGACTGCTCCAAGAGGACCCTAGGTTTGTATCAGGAGACTTATATTACGAAAGTCTTGGAATAGCTCAGCATGAACGGTTACAAACCCATTGGGACTCCAATTGCAAAGAATCATGCGCTAAGTATAGAGCAGTGTCCCAATAACGAAACGAAGAAAGGGCAGATGCAGAATGTTCCTTATAAGAGCGCTATCGGGAGTCTCATGTATGATATGGTGTGTACGAGACCTGATATATCTTATGCAGTGGGACCGATAAGCAGATATTAGTCCAACTCTAGTGTTGCTTATTGGAAGTAGGTGAAGCGGATCTTGCGGTACCTAAGTGGGACATCCCACTATACTTTGTGCTATGACGAACCAGACACTCACCTGTAGGACTATACAGATGTCGACCGGGCCGGCGACCTGAATGAGCGAGCATCCACGTCGGGATATACCTTCTTACTAAATGACAGGGACATCCCTTAGTGTAGTAAGAAACAAGATTGCATTTCCCTTTTCCACCATAAAGGCGGAATACGCAGAGGCCTGTGCTGCGGCACAAGAGGCGGTTTGGTTACGCAAATTCTTGAAGAATCTGACTATGGTGCCATATATGAAGGATATGGTGATTCTTAATTGTGATAGCATGTCGGCCATTGTGTACTCGAAGGATTCGAAGTACCATGGAAACTCAAAGCACATTCAGATTCGGTACCATTTTATTAGGAGGCAGGAGAAAAGGGAAGTCAGCTGCAGTACATCCCTACAGATCAGATGGCCGCGGACCCACTGACAAAGAGAGATACCGAGGAGCATTTTTTACAGCATACTAGGGCCTTATGGCTACGTCCTTGGTGACGAACATGTATTTAGACATGCAGTAACTTCCTATTATATTTGACATTATTCATTTGTGGGTGGCGACGTTATAGACATATATTTTATGATTGATGGTATGTAGCCTTCTTTCTTTTATTATTATCTAAGATAAATATGTCTATTTTGTTTTACTATTTCTGGCATAGAGTAAAAATTCAATTTTAAAAGGTACACGAAGTATACAGGGTACACGATATATGCAGCGCACATATTTAACAAAGATATGTCAGCAGATAGGAACTTTATCTCATACGAGAGATCCCCTTTATGCTAGGGAAGTATACGAAGATGAGACTATGTGCAATATGTCATATGCTTGGTGTAGTGACGTATTATTGCATCCAGGGTATGACGATATTGGGAGCGCTTAACAGAGTCGCCTGGCTAAGGATAAGGTTGTGATGTGCTATATACTGAGTGGCCGAAGTGGTTATCCCATGGCCACTTTACCTGTTTTACATATAGCCGAACTAGGGGTCTGACTCATTCCACGGGGTGCGAGCTTGTTGGAAGATCTCAGGCATATTGCAGGATGATATGGCCGGGCAAGTCAATCACATGGTGATTGAACTTGGGTCCGTACGGTATAACATTAATGGCGTATGCTCTCAGGGAGAGAATTTTATACTATAGCACGTTGCCATACGATATGCGCAGAGACCGTGCACATAATGAGGTTGAAGGATGGATCTTATCTTTCTCACCATGTGAGCATTTATGACAACCTTCTTCACCGAAGGACATGCAATCAATATACCCTTAGTGATACTGGGCTGTCTGGATAGACATGTTATGAGCGTTTGCTATTTTGGCTACTGTTTCCTGTTGCGATGACTATATCCCGCACATTCAGGGCAATGTCAGGAAAGCAGGTAAATAGCAGACCTGGCTATTCAGAGCAGAAGGAAGATCTATTGGATGTTTCCTGATTGTATCGCATGGCCAACTCTTATCAACGCCATGGTGGCGAAGTTTAAGAGTACGATGAATCGAGAAATTACTGCGGTGCTCAAGTATGCTTCCAAGAAGGATCAAAAATACTTGGGCAGACATGCTTGATTGGATCTAGGATACGAGATTTCGCAAGCCTAACATATATTTGGTTTATATTACCTTTTTTAAGGAGATCCTTGTGTCGGTCCAAACGGATCTGGCTGTAAGACTACCCACTTGCAGGTTCTCAATGGTCTATCTTGCACCAACATGTATGGGTATGAATAAGGACGAAAAAGGAGATTCTCAAGGAGACAATTGACTTAGCGAGTCGACGGTTCAGGAAACTGGCTCAAGTAGCTATGGACGACGCCCACTCGAAAGTGCGAGTGGGAGTAAGTTAACTATTGGGATTCATCCGGCCCAATACCCATCCCTTCTAATGGCCCTTGAGTGAGAGTGAGAGAGAAAGAGAGAGATGGTGCTAAGGTTAATTAATATAATTAAGAGAAAGGAGGGATTTAAGAGATTGCTAGGGTTTGAGCCGTTGTCTTCTCTTTTCCAAGTTCTATCGAGGGTTATAGTTACGTGGGAAATTCTCGCTCAAGAAGGTTGTGGTTTCTCTTAATTAGATTAATTAACCCGGTGGCCTATGTAGATTCTACCATGTGGATAGGTAAAGCATTTTACTTTCCGGAATGCTTCTCCAAGTTTCAAAAGAATTAACGAAGTAACCATCATAAGATTAAATTAGAAATCATCATTGACATTTTTTTCATTCTGTAGAATAAATCCAAGAAAAAACATTCAAGAGAGCACATAGATGTGTATACATCGGCAATGCTCTGAGGCTAGAGTCAGAAAGAAATTAAAGCCTTTTAGTAATATAAAACTTAACACATGGGCAATGGAGATTCCAGATTGTTGGCAAGGTTCGTTATCAAGTCACAGTCATCCCCAAGAAGAATCCCATCTCAATAATTAAGTTGTGTCTAGTAAAAGACATGCATTGCAGAACCCTTTTATGAAATAATGCAAAAGGGATCACCCAGCAACGATGCATGGGTATATGGTCACACAGCAACCTTCACATATGTGCTGGCATCCGATCCGAATTCCCGGATTCCCAACACCGATAAAAATCAGAACATGAAGACCGATGTTTTATACAAATGGAAAACAACGGCAGTCGGTTTTGAGTTTTACGTGTGATGAAAGGCCGGGCTTCATCAGTGTACATACAAAGACTCTAGGTATTGTTGATACATGGCGAGAATGGACAATAGTTATTAAACCTTTATCGATCCCAAACTTTTTAGGTTGTGTATATGAATCTTTTTCTTTTTCTTCTTCTTTATTGAGAGCGCCTACTTAAATAAATTTAGGTTCAAAAGATTTCTTTTTTAAAGGTGCCAATATATTCATGTTTCTTTTTTAATTATTATCCATCAATGTATCATTTGTATTGCAACACTAACTACTTATTGGGCGAAAAGGTAGAGGTGTTTACTGATCGCAAGAGCCTAAATTACGTGTTCATGCAGAAAGAGCTCGACATGAGACAGCGTAGATGGTTGGAGTTGATGGATGAATATGATCTTAATCTAAAGTATCATCCGGGAAAGTTAATGTAGTACCGGATGCTTTAACTCGATTGCCAGCGATACAGATATTGACTGCACAGAAGGAGATTATAAAAGATTTTCAGAGATTCGAGTTAGAGCGATACTACTAGATTTTTTGGAGTACAGTCATTCTTGATTGATAGTATTAAGACAACAAAATTGCATGATCCTAGATTGCAGAAATTGCGAGGACAAGTGGAAGCGGGACTTCGAACGGATTTATTGATTTATGAAGATGGTTCTTTAAGATATGGAAGTCGTTTGTGTGTACCTAAGGGAGATGTTCGTGAAGAAGTCATGACGGAAGCTCATAGCTCCGTATATTCAGTACATCCAGGTGGCACAA
The DNA here is from genome assembly GCA_030015575.1 of Agapanthus africanus. Classification (NCBI taxonomy): domain Eukaryota; kingdom Viridiplantae; phylum Streptophyta; class Magnoliopsida; order Asparagales; family Amaryllidaceae; genus Agapanthus; species Agapanthus africanus. The sequence goes on along the minus strand of CM057337.1, from coordinate 821,578,429 downwards.
AAATGTATAAAGATTTGCGACAACACATTTGGTGGGAAGGCATGAAAAGAGAGATTCCTCGTTTTGTGTCGAGGTGTTTGGTTTGTCAGCAAGTCAAGACTGAACAACAAAGGGTAGCTGATTTGTTGCTAGCACTTCCGATTTCTCAGTGGAAGTGGGAATATATAACCATGGATTTCGTGACAACCTTACCACGGAGTCCAAAGGGTAATAACGCAGTTTGGGTGATTGTTAGTCGACCAACTAAGGCAGATCATTTTATACCATTTCGAGTTGGTCGGTCGACGGAGGCTTTGGCAGAGAGATACATGCAGGAGATTGTGAGATTGCATGGGGTACCGGTGAGTATTGTTTCCAATCATGACACCCGGTTCCTACCACATTTTTGGAGGATCCTACAAAAAGTTTAGGAACTCGCTTGAAATTTAGTACGGCCTATCATTCTCAGACAGATGTACAGTCCGAGAGAATGATCCAAACTCTTGAAGATATGTTGAGAGCCTGTATGTTAGATTTCAAGGGTTCGTGGGAGGATCATTTACATTTAGTGGAGTTTTCATACAATAACAGTTTTCATCTCGAGCAAGACTGTTCTACCTGTATAGGTCCTCCTTCAATTATTATGATCGATCGCCTGCCTGCAATTACAATAATTGTCTTAAGGGCACTATATCCAACATTTCCTACCAGACGCAATACCATTGAGAACAAGTGGATTTTTAAGCTTAAGCGGAAGTTGGATGGGAGCATTGCAAGGCATGCTTGGTGGCGAAAGGGTTCACCTAAAGGAGTGGAGTGGACTACGATGAGACATTTTCTCTGGTGGTGAAAATTGTCTCCGTTTGCCTGTTTTAGCTTTAGTAGCGCAGACGGATCTTGAATTAGTCCAGATGGATGTAAAAACAGGTTTTCTCCATAAAGAACTGGAAGAGAAGATCTATATGGATCAGCCCACCGGTTTAAAAGCCAAAAGCCTCGAGCATAAGATGTGCAAATTGAGGTCTATTTATGGCTTGAAACAGTCTTCCAGAGTCTGGTATTTTCGATTTCATAAAACCGTACTGGGCTATGGTTTTAAGATGATCGATCAGGACAATTATGTCTACCTACGACAAGCTGGTAAGAGTTTCGAGATTCTATCGTTAACTTGACGAAATTGAAAGTGAAGTCAAGATGTCGACGATATCTTGCTGGCAGGGAACAACATGGAGATCATAAATGCTACTCGGAGTTGGCTGTCCTCCACCTTTGAGATGAAGGACATGGACGATGCTCGGTTTGTGCTCGGGATTCAGATTCTGAGGGACTGCTCTAAGAGGACCTAGGTTTGTAGAAGGAGACTTATATTACGAAAGTCTTGGAATAGCTCATCATGAACGGTTACAAACCCATTGGGACTCCAATTGCAAAGAATCATGCGCTAAGTATAGAGCAGTGTCCCAAGAACGAAACGGAGAAAGGGAAGATGCAGAATGTTCCTTATAAGAGCGCTATCGGGAGTCTCATGTATGATATGGTGTGTACAAGAACCGATATATCTTATGCAGTGAAACTGATAAGCAATCCTAGTGTTTCTTATTGGAAGGGGATGAAGCGGATCTTGTGGTACCTAAGTGGGACATCCCACTATACTTTGTGCTATGACGGATCAGACACTCGCCCGTAGGACTATACAGATGTCGACTGGGCCGGCGATCTGGATGAGCGAGCATCCACGTCGGGATATGCCTTCTTACTAAATGGCGGGACCATCTCTTGGTGTAGTAAGAAACAGGATTGCATTTCCCTTTCCACCATGGAGGCGGAATACGTAGAAGCCTGTGCTGCGACATAAGAGGCAGTTTGGTTACGCAAATTCTTGAAGAATCTGACTACAGTGCCATATGTGAAGGATATGGTGATTCTTAATTGTGATAGCATGTCGTCCATTGTGTACTCGAAGGATCCAAAGTACCATGGCAAGTCAAAGCACATTCAGATTCGGTACCATTTTATCAGGAAGCAGGAGAAAGACGAAATCGGCTGGTGTACACCCCTATAGATCAGATGACCGCGGACCCACTGACGAAGAGAATTGCCGAGGAGCATTTTTTACAGCATACTAGGGCCTTAGGGCTACATCCTTAGTGAAGAACATGTATTAGACATGCAGTAACTTCCTATTATATTTGACATTATTCATTTGTGGGTGGCGACGTTATAGATATATATTTTATGATTGATGGTATGTAGCCTTCTTTCTTTCTTTATTATCTGGGATAAATATGTCTATTTTGTTTTACTATTTCTGGCATAGAGTAAAAATTCAAGTTTACAAGGTACACGAAGTATACAAGGTACACGATATGTGCAGCGCACATATTTAATAAAGATACGTCAGCAGGTAGGGACTCTCTCTCATACGAGAGATCCCCTTTATGCTAGGGAAGCATACGAAGATGAGACTAAGTGCAATATGTCATATGCTTGGAGTAGTGACGTATTATTGCATGCAGGGTATGACGACATTGGGAGCGCTTAACAGAGTCGCCCTGACTGGCTAAGGATAAGGTTGCGATGTGCTATATACCAAGTGACCGAAGTGGTTATCCCATGGCCACTTTACCTATTTTACATATCGCCGAACTAGGGGTCTGACTCATTCCATGGAGTGCGAGCTTGTCGGGAGATCTCAGGCATATTGCAGGACGATATGGCCGGGCAAGTCAATCACATGGTGATTGAACTTAGGTCCGTACGGTATAACATTAATGGCGTATGCTCTCAGGGAGAGAATTTTATACTGTAGCACGTTGCCATACGACGTGCGAAGAGACCGTGCACATAATGAGGTTGAGGGATGGATCCTATCTTTCTCACCATGTGAGCATTTAAGACAACCTTCTTCACAGAAGGACATGCAATCAATATACCCTTAGCGATACTGGGCTGTCTGGATAGACATGTTATGAGCGTTTTCTATTTTGGCTACTGTTTCCTGTTGCGATGACTATATACCGCACATTCAGGGCAATGTCAGGAAAGCGGGTAAATAGCAGACCTGGCTATTCAGAGCAGGAGGAAGATCTATTGGATGTCTCCTGATTGTATCGCATGACCAACTCTTATTGATGCCATGGTGACGAAGTTTAAGGGTGCGATGAATCGAGAAATTACCGTGGTGCTCAAGTATGCTTCCGAGAAGGATCAAAGATACTTGGACAGACATGCCTGATCGGATCTAGGGTACGAGATTTCGCAAGCCTAACATTTATTTGGTTTATATTACCTTTTTTAAGGAGATCCTTGTGTCGGTACAAACGGATCTGGCTGTAAGACTACCCACTTGCAGGTTCTCAATGGTCTATCTCGCACCAACATGTATGGGTATGAATAAGGACGAAAAAGGAGATTCTCAAGGAGACAATTGACTTAGCGAGTCGACGGTTCAGGAAACTGGCTCAAGTAGCTATGGAAGACGCCCACTCGAAAGTGCGAGTGGGAGTAAGTTAACTATTGGGATTCATCCGGCTCAATACCCATCCCTTCTAATGGCCCTTGAGTGAGAGTGAGAGAGAAAGAGAGAGATGGTGCTAAGGTTAATTAATATAATTAAGAGAAAGGAGGGATTTAAGAGATTGCTAGGGTTTGAGCCGTTGTCTTCTCTTTTCCAAGTTCTATCGAGGGTTATGGTTACGTGAGAGATTCTCGCTCAACAAAGCTGTGGTTTCTCTTAATTAGATTAATTAACCCGGTGGCCTGTGTAGATTCTACCATGTGGATAGGTAAAGCATTTTACTTTCGGGAATGCTTCTCCAAGTTTCAAAAGAATTAACGAAGTAACAATCATAAGATTAAATTAGAAATCATCATTGACATTTTTTTCATTCTGTAGAATAAATCCAAGAAAAAACATTCAAGAGAGCACATAGATGTGTATACATCGGCAATGCTCTGAGGCTAGAGTCAGAAAGAAATTAAAGCCTTTTAGTAATATAAAACTTAACACATGGGCAATGGAGATTCCAGATTGTTGGCAAGGTTCGTTATCAAGTCACAGTCATCCCCAAGAAGAATCCCATCTCAATAATTAAGTTGTGTCTAGTAAAAGACATGCATTGCAGAACCCTTTTATGAAATAATGCAAAAGGGATCACCCAGCAACGATGCATGGGTATATGGTCACACAGCAACCTTCACATATGTGCTGGCATCCGATCCGAATTCCCGGATTCCCAACACCGATAAAAATCAGAACATGAAGACCGATGTTTTATACAAATGGAAAACAACGGCAGTCGGTTTTGAGTTTTACGTGTGATGAAAGGCCGGGCTTCATCAGTGTACATACAAAGACTCTAGGTATTGTTGATACACGGCGAGAATGGACAATAGTTATTAAACCTTTATCGATCCCAAACATTTTAGGTTGTGTATAAGAATCTTTTTCTTTTTCTTCTTCTTTATTGAGAGCGCCTACTTAAATAAATTTACGTTCAAAAGATTTCTTTTTTAAAGGTGCCAATATATTCATGTTTTTTTTAATTATTATCCACCAATGTATCATTTGTATTGCAACACTAACTACAAATTTGTTACTTAGTAGGATAGGAATATTTGTTGGCTCCCTTTGTCCGAACCACCTTAATCTGTAAATATTGGAGAGTTAACTTTTATTTTTCTGTGGTGGAATAATTAAGACACAAGGCAGGTTGTCTAAATCGCTACCAACTTATGATCGATACTTCATAGATATCTGGACAAATTTTCTGTTGTTTGTTGCTTGTCTAAGACAACCATTTTCTCTATTCCAGAATACCGTCGATAGCGCAAACAACATCACGTAGCAACAAAATTATGCCAACTATAGTTTTTTTGGAAGAACCGTAAACTATGGGGAAATTTGTTCAAAACAGCGAAAAGACATCAAGTATAGGACGTCTTTTTTTTATAAGCTAGATATAACTTTTGATAGGTTAATCTCTACACATCATTGACCTGGATATCTTATCGTTAACCAATAATAATTAAATATCATAAAGATGAATCTCAATCCATGATTAATTTTTTATGCTTAATATGATATCATGACATGTGCCCTAGTTTATCTAATTGGATACCCAACATATCAAAGATTAATTAATTAGTTAAAAGGTGATTAGAATAAGAGAAACTCCCAATAAAGAAGAATATAATGTGGTGACTATAATATTTGAGAGAGTGTACAATGTTTACTTGAAGTCAAGATGATTTTTTTTTCTCTTTTCTTTCTGTTTTGGCCAAAATAAGTCAAGGTGAGTTGTTCTTATATACTTGAGTTTCTATTTTGGATCTAGCAATCAACAAGATATCTACTCATCATGACGACTAATTAAAAAACTCATGGCTGATAATGGACTGATCTCTTGTCTCTTTCTTTATATGGACAATCTTTTTACTTATTTTTTTCAATGGTCTGGATATATGTTTATTTTTCCTAAATTTTTAAAATATGTATGTTGGTCAAATCTATCTTATTTCTGCAATTTTCAGCATTTATGTGTAGTATTGTACTTTGATTTTCTTTTAATTACCATGGAATTGAGAACTAAGTTTCCGTTGATCCGGGTCAGCTGCGGATGGATCATTACAGGTGGTGGTCGTATAAGTACAATTACCCGAAAGTAAACTAGTGTTAAAAATTATACCCATGATCACCCGACTTGTTAAAACAAAAGCACAAATAAAGTTCTATAACCCAATAAATAAAAGTGACATTTCGTGGATTGAATTAATTCATATGATCCAATAGGAATTGCAATTCCTTAGAAGCCTTTGCGTTATAACATGAACAGTAGCAACTTCAACAACAGAGATGATGGTGTACTTGTGTAGCGATTTAGACGGTTAATATGATGGCAGTGGCAATGAAGGCGAAGGTTGTGATAGTGATGCTAGGACTCTGCTTCAACGATCGCTGTGGCAATGACGATAGCAGGGACGACAATAACTATGAAGATGATACATATGGAGGTGGAGATGATGCTATTTGAATGAACATTATATATTTTGTAACTTTCCTCTTTCCCGCTGAAAATAATTATTTACCGAATCGCATGAAGTTGAAATGCTAGATACCCACTTATTTTGAAAGGAATCAGATACTCATGTATGAATCAATTGCCATTCGAATATATATTTGGGGTACCATATACTTCTTGTTTATGTCAAACATACATATATTTGATGAAAATTTGGAGCTTTCTTCTCGGTTACATCCAAGCAAGCAAACATAAATATATCATAAATTTTAAGGCCTCGATGCTGCATTGATACTTTGATTGAATTATATGTGAGACATTGCCGGTTTGAAAGGTAGGTTGCGGTTACACATCAGACAACCATGATATGCTTATGGATAGAAATCTGATCGGAGAAATAAAATTAATATACAATTTCATGTAGTCTTCATTAATTTGAAAACAAACACTTTTCTCTACTTTTGCAACAAGTTGCCAGCGTTTGCTTATTTAATCATATACAAACTGTGACATAATATATAATATTTTAAAATAATCGAGAGGGTTAGGTTGAAAATAGATTTTCAATCTATTACCATAAAAGCATCCCATTTGACAAAAATTTTGTCATACTGTAGAGCTTGCCATATGACAAAACCTCTAATTTCAGAACATTGAAACGAGAAGAGCTTGCACGTAACAAACACCAAATGTTAAATGCAACTACCAAAAATACACATCAAATCACCACAAACCATTTATTCATCAACAACTCATAATGCTAGAATTAGAAACAAGACAAGTTGATCAAGGCAAGGCATTAGAGATAGATGGAAACAGTCGCTAATTTACAAGAGGGAGATATCATTAATAGAGTTGAATAGAATTTTGAGAGATATCGAGTTGAAAACGTTGAGCTTCTACTCAATGGCATTCATTCATTGAATGCCAAACTATACTACTAAGCTTGATACTACTTCACAAAATCAAAATTGAGGAGAAGCTCTTTAGCAATGGGGCCAAAAGAAACTTTATACTAATATTTAAAAGTTCTAATATACTTCATTTCCATTGACCAAACTGGATCAATCCCACTTGGATCAAGCACCGTATTAAATTACTACAGCTTTTTGACATCGTTATATATGCACATAGCTTTAGGGATTCAATGCTAACAACTATATGCATTCCCCCTCAAGAGTTCTATTAGGTAATCCCACCTTGCTCACCTTTATCGAATACTAGTCCAAATCAAAAGAATGGATGCAAAGGCAAAGCTGAAATATTTCCTCTAGTGGACGAAATATTACGTAAACATAAGGCTTAATTTCTAAAAACTACCAAAAACTTAAGGGTTGTGACGAGTAATTACCAAATTCTTTGAAAATTACCAAAAACTATCAAAGCGTACAACAGTCTGAAATTTTCTTAAACTAGTTTGATAGCTTATTGAATATTAGTAAAAAAGTTTGGTAGTTTATTGAATATTCACTAGATAGGTTTGGTAGTATATTGAATATTAACGAAATAAATTTGGTAATTTTTTGTTTATTAATTTTACAAGTTTCCATACACTTGGTAATTTCTTATAATTTTCAAAGAATTTGATAGTTACTTACAACAGCCTTAAGTATTTGGTAGTTTTTGGGAATTAGGCCAATGCATGACTCAAGGGAGAAAAAGGAGTGTAATAATAGTAAAAACACTATCCACGTAAAATAGTCTTTCCTAATCTTAGCATATATAAATCAATTTTGGAACTTCAGTTATTTAGGTTTATATGAATAATGCACCGAATTTAGACTGGGAAGAAAAGGCTACTACTTACCAAAGGATTTTTCCAAGAATCTACACAAACTATTGCAATTGATGCAGGCATGATTCACAAATGCACCCGCTCCATGAAAGGAAATGAATTCATTTATCTATAATAATTGCAAACCCGAGGCTTTGCATTTAACTATAATAATTGCAAACCCGAGGTTCCCTAGCGCCGGCGGCCAATACGGAAACGTAATGAACAACAAAAATTTCTTGCGAGCAATAGAAACCGAAACATAAAAATCATTCCAAACACTAAACTAGCAATCTAAAACTACTAAATTAGCAATCTAAAACTACAAGGTTGCGAACATACAACCCTTGATGCATGTCCACCCAATCATAGAAGACCTCTCTAAACTCCTCGTAGGCCCTCAGGAACGTGCTTGAAAGGCGACCGTCTTTACCGAAGATGATCCACCCGAGGAAAGCCGATCAAAACTCCAGGTTTGTTCCAAAGCGAACTTTGACGAAGCAACCGACACTCTAAACTTGCTAGAAATAGAGCGTAAAGATATAGGGTTTTTCGACTACCAAATTCACTCTCTTTAAAAAGCTCAAGAGAGTATGCAAGAAGGAGATGAGAGATGAGAGGTCTAACATAATGAACTAGAAAGAGTAGGAAATGAATGAGTGGGCTCTTTTATTTTTCTCCCACAAAAAATGTCATGAATTTTCAATGAATAAACAATGAGCTCATGCCCCTTATCCATGCCTACACTTCACACCTCACCCTCTACCTCATTTCCTAATTTTTATTAAAAGAAATCTCTAAATGAGGTGTCCTCCTTCTAGAAGTATTCCGTATAAATACAGAATACGTCCTTGATATATGTATCGAGATACATACACGTGTATCCGTATAAAAATACGGATAGCCGAGAGAAAATAAATATTGAACATAATACTAGAATATATATATATATATATATATATATGAAAACTTGATTTAATAATCCGGCTTAATCCTAAGCCAGCTAGTATTATCAACCGTTCGATTAAAATCCGTATAGCTAGTACACGTATTTAATTGGACCTCTGCACGTAGCAATATACGACTTCTACATCATATCGTCTGAACCGAAAAAACCCTCTGTGTAGAACTCTAAACACTCGACAATACACTGGCAGTAAGTTACTGGATAAATCCATAATCACAAGTACGTCAACGGCAGTAACTGTACGTAACGGCTACCCAAGTATATGTCGAAATGGAGGTCGTCAATTAAGTCTGTCCGTATCCTACTGAGCCCGAATGTAGCAATCTTCGTACATTCAAGTCTCTTCGTCTAAGAGTATCGCATACTGGGTCTAGCAGGTGGATAACGTCAGACCCCTAATAACCCGATAAGTCGTGCCGGTGTCAAGCTCATCACCAACTAAGATACTACTGATCTCCGATCGGTAAATCTCATCCGCCCTGACCAGAGACTTATGGTGATGGTTTAACCGAACACAACGCGACATCGACTCTCTATAACAGGAGAGACGAATCGCTGACGATCGCTCACTGCCTCCACGTGGCTGAGAACTGTGCCCAACTAAAACTTGTTTGCATGACTTCTTTAAGCCGTGGTAGGGTAGTAATCTAAGTACAGTGGGAATTCATACGAGAAAAATGACAATCTTATGTCTAAAGACTAGCATGTACTCATGTCACTAAAGAAATCCTATCTGACGATATATATAATATCATCTAGAAGTTCTTGACGAATCCGTCCGGTGTACTCACCTCTAGTGAGCACCTAAATACTATCTTAGGTGACACAACACCAATGGCTTGTGAGACCGGCTATCGCCCATCGTCAGGGTCTCGAAACGTATATACTAGTCTACTCCGGAATATCGATACCCGGTCCCGATACTCGCTTGACTGGGGACATTTAAGGATGTGCTTATGGACTACCCAGCTCCCACGTATATGATTGTTATCATAATACTGGTAGTCAAGCAATGATTCTACAGGCTTTATCATTATGTATTAGCGACACGTAACGAGAAAAACGTATACAAATCAATGATAAGGACAACCCAGATATCATACTATCATCTTAAATAAGACTGTTCTATCTATATAGGTCTTTCTTCATAATCACATGCCTGCAATTACAATAATTGACTTGAGGACACTATATCCAACAAACTCCTACTTGTATTTAAGGCGAATTATTGCGATACCGCATACCCATAGCCCATGTACTACCGAATACCCAACTTCTCTACTAATCAGTTTCGCAAATCATATTTGAGAAATATTCGTGTTCAAGAAATAGCCTCAGTGAGAGGATCTGCTCCAATGTTTCTAATTGTATCTCTCATATCTCAACTTTGTGGAATCAACTATCCTTCGAACTGAGCGATATCCTGTCTTAAAATTTGTCTGGATACCTGATGGGACCAAGTTCATAAATGAACACCTTTATACAATAAACTTCTTAGACTGCATTCTCCACTGAATTTAATCAACTTCCTGCACTATGCCTGGCTCAGTATTAGGTTTGGAATCCATTCCAACATACTAACCCTCAGAAAAGAGTAAACTTATAACTCTGACAGCCACTCTGTCATCCAGGTCGCCTTAGAAGTCTGAACCGATAACTGCCTACCGTAGAAGGCTGTCGTTACCCTACTTCAAGAACATCCTCTTATGTTCTTCACTGCTTCCGTTTGTTTATCTAGGATTGGATTAATATCTGTTTACTATAGCAAGAGCAAAATCAACATCTGCTTTAGTACATAACATTGCATGATTGACTCAATTGCTTAAGCAAATGATATGTCATTCATGCGAGCCCTTCTCATCATGAAAGACGTCTCTTTAGAAAAGATGGCTCCATTATCGGCGGGTAGATTACTACGCCAGGAATTATCCATTCTAAACCACTTTAGAATGGTATACAAGTACCCGAATTGGGACACTTTCTAAATCTAGATCTATCGATATAAATCTAGTTACCAGAATTCTTGATATATTGTCCATATCCTATGTGGAGAAACACCTTGTGACAACCAAACTTTGACCGATTTTAGAACATCGCTTCTTATCAAGAGTATGTCATCCAAATCCCGGGACATAACTCCCTACATCCTTCTTACTAGATTCATCTATTGTTCTGATGAAATCAATCACCTTGACTATCACATTAAAACAGATGATTCGTCTCTGCTATGCCTTTTTCGGTCTATAAATGGGCATAAACAACTTGCGTACATTCTGCTGCTCCCACCGACTACGACAACCCTCTGGTAGAGCTATATACACGTGCACTTCTAAATTCCCATTTAGAAAGACGTTACAGTCATGCTCTTGTTAGATCTTATAGTCATGAATAGCAGTATTGACAAGTCATATCCGTATAGACTTCAGCGTAGATACTGAAGATTCATCACAGTCCACATCGTGTATTTGATGAAAAACAAGTCCAGCCTTATGAGGTTAATAGCTTTTCATCTGCACTGATCTCGAAAAACATACTTGCTCCTAATGAGTTTTACCGTTTCAGGAGCACTCAGCAAATTCCATAATTTACTGGAGTTTGTGGATCCGACTTGGATATTTGGCATCTGGCCATCTTCCGGAAGTCATCGCTTCCTAATGGCCTACTGATAACTAGTAAGGCCATCATAATCATGATGCAAACCTCCATGTGACCGTTTACTAAGAAACCAAAGTATCTCTCTGATGGCTGAAGTTACTTATTAAAAATCCGCGGAATGACTAAGGATTGTCTGGTCAAATTGAATCCTTAGGTTATACTAAATTTTCAGTAACTGTGTACGGTTCTACAATCACTTCCAGTTCTATCATACTCCTACTAATTTTTTTTTGCAAAAAGATTCTTTTATAAAAAATTGGCGAGTCAAGAACAATATCACTATTGATCTTGCAAATGGTAGAAGTTAACCCTTTGCGAATACTTGGAATAACCCACAAAATGCTATTACATAAACGTGCATTAAGTTCGTCCGGATTATGCTTTTAAACAAAAAATGGATAACTTCATATCTTATCATCTTAAGATATGCAACCATTTTATATCCATATAGATCAAAATCACTAATTTAGATGGAACTAGATTCAAATGTTATGCAGCTGTTTCCAAAGAATATCACCTAACGAAAAAATATCATACAACATTACTCATCAAGGAGCGAACTCATGAATGAGTAACCTGTGAGAGAATCAAGTTTTCAATATTACTACGTCAGAATACCTAACATAAATATCTATATTTTCGATCATTTCGAAAAATCCTGATACTTTCAACGTATGGTACTATACTTTATTCTGATACTTATAAACTTCTCAAAATGTTTGGACCATACATTTCAACGAATGCGTGTCAAAACCTGAGAACTCATAGGTGAACTGAATGAAGATTACCAATCCCTTGTCCTAAAGGACACCGAACAACATATATTACCATGTATAAGTCCCAAGAGTACTAACTCAAATTCCGTGTGTTGTAAATTGAAAAACTGTATTTTGGTTAACGTCTATACCATTATTCAATGCACTTTAGCTTATCCTCAACTGAAAAAGGTAAATGTTTATAACACAATTTTCAAAATTTATATCACTTCATAAAATAAAAATACAGATATATCATTTTAAAAATTGGTGCATAACAGTTATTCAAAACCAAATATTTGCAGTTAAGCAAAACCAGGCGATTTAATCCAATACCACCAATTGCTACGAATTCCGATATTGATGATCAAATCACCCATTTTCCACTATTATACTCTTCAGCATCTGTAACGCCCTTGTTCCCCTCCGAAGGACGGCGCGACGTGGACGTCTCGCCTGAGATTCGGGACAGATGCTAATTGGTGCTATCCGTCCACCTCTCCGAAGATGACAAGTTGATTTATGGCACCATGTATCGAAGGTTTAAACGGATGCGGCCGATGTAGCAGACTTCGTCAGATTCCCCCTCAGGATGAGGGGTTTTTGATTGTGGGGACGCTCTTCCCTGCAAGCGCAAGCCCCTGCAGTTAATTACGCTACCGCATCGCTGGTAACAACTTTCTCCTTCTCCAGACGGTCACTTCGTGTCGTGTGTATTTATTTTACGTTTTGTTGCCCGTGGATTGTTTACGGAGACCGAGTTATGTCGTTGCCCGTAGGGCGTGGACTAGTCCAAATCCGCATTATCTTAGATTTGGGTTTGGGGGTTTGGTTTGAGGATACGTTAGCCATACTTGAGGCTAAGATCAACTCAAACGTTTGTTAAGGATACGTTAATCTAACTTGAGACTAAGATCAACTTAACGGGATCATTTAGATCCGACAAGAGAGCATTTGGGCTCCATTGTTCCGGTTTGGGGACATAGTGGTCCATCGTATGTATGGCCGTCGGGACCCGTTACCTCTCTGACGGCGTTGAAGGATTACAACGACAGGTGTCAAAGGAGTTCCGAGATGTACCCTTGAACCAAAGTTGATTGGAGGGATTCATAGTCCAGTCTGTTTGAAGGTTTAAGGATACGTTAGCCATATTTGAGGCTAAGATCAACTTAAACGGGATCGTTTAGATCCATTTCCAGTTTAGGGACATGGCGGTCCCTCTCCAGTTTAGGGACATAGTGGTCCGTTGCTAGTTTAAGGACATTGCGGTCCATAGGTAGTTTAAGGACATTGCAGTCCATGGGTAGTTTCAAGACATCTCGGTCAAGGTTAAGGACGTCATAGTCCGTGGGTTTAAGGACCCCACAGTCCATTGTTAGTTTTAAGACATCTCGGTCGAGGTTAAGGACGTCGTAGTCCATGGGTTTAAGGACCCCACAGTCCGTTGTTAGTTTTAAGACATCTCGGTCGAGGTTAAGGACGTCGTAGTCCATGGGTTTAAGGACCCCACAGTCCGCATCAATGTGTGGTCATCGGAACCCGTCACCTCTTTGAAGACGTTGAGGGATTACAACGCCAAGTATCAAAGGAGTGAAGAAATGTACCCTGGAACCGGAGTGGATTAAATAGTCTTTGGCCCAATTTGGGATCAAGACCAATTAGTTATGTTATGAGCCCATTAGCCCAGTTAATTACGAATTGAGAACTTATGGCCAGCTTGGGCTAAGTCCAATCATGTCTGGAATATTGGCTTCCTGTTGGTCCATTGAAGGAGAGAGTTTACCTCTGGCCATTTAGCCAATTGGGCCAATGCCTAGTGTTAAACATTGCAGACCAATCAGTGTTGAACACTGGGAATGAGATTGACAAGTTAGTGTTTAACACTAACAGATAGTTGGTGTTAAACACCAGCAACAAGGCTCTCAAATTAGTGTTAAACACTAAAACAGATCAGTGTTAAACACTGGCAACAGAGTGTTAAATACTAAAGTGATCAGTGTTGAACACGGCAAATAAAGTTCTTTGATTAGTGTTGAACACTAAGGCCCAACAGTGTTTTAACACTGGATTCGGGGGTTCCAATTTAGCGTTAGACGCTAAGGCAGGAGGGGTCACATGGTAGCACGTGAGGGCGCCCTCCCTTCGTTTGTTCTGCTGAAAAGCTCGCATCACGTGTCATCACGTGACGGGTGTTTGAATGGAGTATGTTAAAGCTTCTGCCAAGGGTCACGTAGGTCACGTGAGGCACTGCCTCAAAGGGCTTTCTGTAGATCTTTTAGGCCACGTGACCCTTCTAATCTGTAGTTGTTTAGAAGATCTGTTAATCCCTTTTAGGAATTAAATTCCTCGTAGGGTTGAACCCTGACAATAATTTCAGAGGAATTAAATTCCAAGTTCCCTTTGAAGAGTTGAATTCGGAATTTTCTGTAGGAATTAAATTCTTCATGTATGTGAAGAACTGAATAGGGTTAAACCCTAATAAAAGCTTTAAGGAATTAAACTCCCACTCTCTGTTAGAGAATTATTCTGGAGAGTAAGATTAAGGGAATTACATTCTTGTTGTTTTCACAGAACTAAATTCTTAATTAGGGTTAAACCTTGATTCTTTTCATTCTGAAGGAATTAAATTCCCATAACACAGGGTCAAACCCTAATTTTATTTTAAAGGAATAAAATTCCTATAATTCTGTGAGAATTAAATTCTCGTGCTTGCATTCTCTCTCTGTGCTTTGGATCTGCATGGCAGAATCTCGACCCGTTGAGAATTAAATTCTCAACTCAAAGGGAGATGTGCACTTTACAGATCCTCCATCCAAGAGAGAACCATGTTCTTCTGTTTTATATCAGAGTTAAACTCTGTTGAGAATTAATTTCTCTTTTCTTTCAAAAAGCCTTCCCTTTCTTACCTAGGGTTTTCTTTTGCAGAAGATCCAAATTCTTCAAAGTATCAAGGCTCTCTCCCTTTTCTTCCCTCTGCCTATGTATATATCTTTGTGTCTCTTGGCTCCTATTTATAGGAGAAGCAGCCGAGTCAATTAGTTTCTGTGAATCTTTCATTAGGAGATTTGATTTGTGTTCACCATTCGTTTTGGACCTTTGGATTATTAGGTGAATTTTATTCACCATTGGATTTCAAATCCAGAGATTTTCCTTTGTTATTTCTGTTAGATTTGAAGGGGAAATCTTTCCAAATTCGAGATTTTTCCCATAGATATATGATATTTAATCACCTCTGAATCTTTAATTTAATCGGTCGTTTTTTTGGAAAGATTTGAGAGGTCTTTCTCAGAATTTAATTCTGTTAACAAATGGGCTTTGAAGTCGGTCACGTGTGGCCACGTGCCCCTCGGTCACGTGTGGGCACGTGACCTCCTTGGAACGAGCCTTCTTCCTTCTTTCTGCGCTCTGCTTTCTGGTCGCTGCTTAGCTGTCACGTGCCGCCACGTGACCCCTGGTCACGTGTGAGCACGTGACCCTTGTCTGGCCTCTCTTTCTTGGTTTAGCGGGAGAACAAATCTGCTGCTTTGGAGTATCACGTGCCAACACGTGACCCTGGTCACGTGGGAGCACGTGACCTCTTCTGAAGCCTTTTTCTTGATTTGCTCAGGGAGCTGTTGGGTTTTGAAGGCACTTTTGATTGTCACGTGCCAACACGTGACCCAGGTCACGTGGGAGAACGTGACCCTTTCTGAAGCCCTTATCTTTGATGTAATCGGGAAGCTGAATTTGCCTTGCTGATGCTTTTAGGTGTCACGTGCCAACACGTGACTACTGGTCACGTGTAAGCACGTGACCCTTTTCTGAAGCTTTTTCCGTAAGCTTTCCTGATTTTAAATCAGGAAATAAATACCCCCACAGCGTTGTTCTCACGTGTCCGCTCGTAAGTGCAACGCTGTCACCTTTTGTGACCGTTGGATTCCTTTAGGGATTTGGGGAGATGAAGCGTTTCCATCGCCTTCCATAAATACCACAGTCTTTTCAGAAGAGCCTTCACTTTGTTCATCTTCTTCCCTCGAGAGCTTTTTCCTTTGAGAATTTAATTCTCGTTTCCAGAGCTTAGTTCTCTGGCTCAGACATTTTCCAGAGTTGAACTCTGTTGAAGGATCCCTTTTCCTCAGGTAATAATGTTGAATGGCTGAAGCACCTTCGTTTTAAAAGAACTTTCTGGATTTTAAATCCACATTAAGGATTTCACAAAGAACCCATTTTTTCTTCAATTTCTTTAACCTCCATCAGTAGATCTCTTAGGGTCGGATGATCCTTGGGGAGATGATGATGGCGGTTCAACCCCATGGAATTTAATTCCATCCCGAAAATATTTTCTGGGAATTTAATTCCCTTTTCTTAATAAGGAATTTAATTCCAATGAAGGACTCGATTTTTTCACACGGAGGCTTTTTGAGGTCTCTTGGCCCGAGGCTGTTCTTCTGCAATTAATGAAATAGGGGCTTTGTAATGATGTCTTCTGTGGGAATTTAATTCCTTTGATCTTGTTGGATTCATCGTAGAGCCCGAGACAGATCCTGTTGGGGGGGATGTGCATGGTCATCATTCTTTATTAAATGAGGATATTCCCTTTGTTTTATTGTAACTATTTGGTCTCATTATTAATGAGCCGTCATCTGGATTCTGTGGGGCCATGTGTTTTGTAGCCAATGGTCCCAGAAAACTCTGCTGTTGCTTTCTTTAACTAGTCTTCATGTTCATGCATGAATATATATTGCTGACTTTTCTTTTAACGGTCTTCCTTTATTGGATTTCAGGTACGATGGCTTCTGTTCCACGCTTTCCCTTTTCTCGCTCGGAGGCTGCTTTTCCTCAGTCACCATCTGATGAGGAAGCGATGGCGATGATTCGGGCCCATGACCCGAACTGCACCAACCTTCTTCAATGGGGATCTTGGTATAGTCAGATTATTCAGGGTCGCCGGAGTTTTCTTTGCGCGGTGCCGACGGAGCCCACTTTCCCGTTCTTACCGATGGACCCTCCGAGGACGGTTTTTGCTGTGGAAATGCCCAACTGGACTCCAACGGGGAGGCTGGAGCCTTCGACGACCGGTATTCCGAACCATCCGATCCCGGCCATAGACATCTTGGGACGGCGTATCTGCCAGGGTGAGGCCCACCCGTGGGGGCAAATTTATAAGATAGGGCTCACTCCTAGGCATCCTACGGGCTACCTTCTCTGGGCTCGCTACATCCTTTCTGCCCATCGTGCGCGGTTGCAGAAAGTCGGGCTTTATCAGGCCATATACGCATCACTATTCCATTATAAGTCCCTGCATGTCTGGTGGGTTAAGGCGTTTTTGAACCAATGGAATCTTCCCACCAATACTTTCATTCTACGAGATCGCGAGGTCTCGATTTCTCTGGCCGAATTTTATGATATCTCGGGGTTGCCGATAAGGGGTAGTCTGTATGAGGAGTTGTTGCCTTCTGACGAGTACGTTTTTGAACCTGAGCCCGCCCCGGTTGACGGCATGTCTGCTGAGAATGCCGTTCGTCATAAGGGCCCCAGTTTAATCAAGGCGCTAGGCATCTTCGACCGATTATTCACCGAATCTGAAGAGCAGGGTGTTACTTTCAAGAGCTTCATTGCTCGTTTCCTTCGTGAGGACGCCTTATCGAAGACAGCCCCGAAGTTTGCCAACATTGGGGACCCCTTTGGGTTCGGTCCGAAGAAGCTGCCGACCACTGAATCAGATTTACCTCAGTACTACATCCTTATTATATCGCCGATATCTTTTGAATCCATTGCTGTCCCAGGCATGGACGAGGAGACGTTCTTTGTGGGGTTTGTTAGTGTTTGGTTCAGTTGGTTCGTTATCCCCATGCATCGCCGCTTCATGAGAGCCTCGGTCATCTACCCGGCCCATCGTATTACTGAGGGGACGCGGTTGGCCATTGGCATCCCGGCCTTGGCGCACCTCTATCATGGATTGGGCACCGCAGCTAATACCTCTACACCCGGCGTGGACGTAGTGAACTTTTCGCTTCATTATTTCACGTCCTGGGTCGAAATGCATGTGCTGGGGGCTTTCGCTATGCATCAGAGGCCCGCCTTTTACGACGCCTATCCCTTCCCGCGACTCATGCGACTGGTGGTTGCTTCTGCTGCTGACCCGACTCAATTCGGGGCTATTCGGGTGCTGATTTCTCCTTATGCCATCGCTGGAGGGTTGGCTTTTAGTGATCGGGTCTTGTCTACTCCTTCGGGTCCCGTTCAACAACTCTGGGACAAGTCGAAAGACAACGCACCTTCTTTGAAGCCCCGGGAGGCCGCGCATTTGTATACAATTAGACCGGGCTACTTGGTGTTTCGCCAGGACAGTGCAGCTCTTTTTATGTGGTACAATCCGCATCGATTCGCCCGGCAGCTCGGATACGACCAGGGTGTTCCTTTCGAGGCTTTTATAGTCGCCCCGATCCCTTCGCTCGATGCTGTTCGCGATGCCGCTCATCATTTCATGAGGCTGAACACCGGCTCCCGTTTCATGGTCCCTGAAGCTGAGTACATGCCCCGGTGTGTGGGTGCATTTACGGGCTGGTATCTTCATCGGATCAGCCCAATTATTCTTGAAGAAAGAAGGGTGCTTCTTGGTCACGACGCCCCTCCTCAGGTTTCGGGGGCTAAGCTACGACCAAGGGTTCCGGTCCGCTTCCCTTTGAGGGAGACTGGCACCGCGCTCATTCCGGGGGAGTCAGGGTAGACCTTACTCCAGCAGCTGGTATGCCCTTGGGTTCTCGATCGCGGGGTAAACGGGCCCCAGTAGTAGCACCCCTGCCGGTGGCGGTACCGCCCCCTGTGGCGTCGACAACGGTGATGTTGTCCTCGGTTGTGGCACCGAGCGAGAGTAACAGGGATGAGGGTGCTGAGGGCGATGTGGGCCAGCGCCGCCCTAAGGCTTCGCGCGGGAGGAAACGGTCATCCTCAGCGACCGGCTCTGGGTCTAAACGGCGGAGGAAAGCGGCCACCACCCTGCTTGATTCTATGGCGGAGTCTGAGCCTATCCTTGAAGACGAACCATTGGCCCTGCAAGAGTCAGACGCTGGACTTCTCTTCCCGAGTTCGGCTGATGAGGAGGCCGCACAGCTGGCTGAGGCCATACGGCGTTCAAAAGACGCGTCTCATAACGCCAAGGTTCCGAAGAAGTCTTATCCCGCTGTAATTTTTTACGAAGATCCTTCGTGGATTCGGCGGCGATTTATCGGTCCCTTGGAGGAATGGGGGGAAAGGGCTTTGAAGCAGGCCGCTTCAGAAGACGCAGCTGATGCACTTTCTTTATGGACCGGCGGTCATGAGTCTACTCTTGAACCCCGGCGAGCCTACCTCCTTGAGAAGGAGCAGCGGCTTGAAGAAGCCATATTGAGGGCTTCTTTGCGTATAGGTACGTTATGCTTCTTTTGTAGTCTTTCCGATTATTTATGTCCGTGCATATGTATCATTATTCTTATTTGAATCGTGCAGAATCTTCGACGCTGGGGGAGCTCCCTACGGGCCCATTAAAGATAAAGCCCGCCAATATTCTCAATGAAGCCTTGCTTGGTGTGGAGGGGGCTAATGAGGCTGCTCCTCTCATGGTAGAACCTCCAGCGACGGTTCTTGATCAGGGAGTGCTCGCCCCTTTGGGGGAGGCTCCTTTGGAGGTCGCCGTCCCAATGACTCTTACTGAGGGCGGCCCAGAGGCTGGAAGAGAGGTAGTCGGGACTACTCTTCCTTTGTTGGGGCCTGAGGTCATGGCGGAGACCGTTGAACCTGCTATCCCCCCGGCTCAGAATGGGAGGAGTGTTGAAGGTATCCCTCTGCGTTTTAATTTAGCAACCCCTTCATAGTCTGAACTCTTTTGTCTTTCCCAGAATTGCGCGGTTTGGCGGCCACTATCGCGGATCTGTCGCCTCGGCAGTCATTTCAGCGCTTACTGGAGATGGCAGCTCTGCAGGCGATCTCCCCTCAGCGTATTGTCCTTTCCTCTGGGCAAGGTTAGTGTCATTCGCCATTTTTTTACCATAGCATTGTTACTATTTCGCGAAATGACGTTGATGTCTCTTATAGTTTTGGAAGCTGACGATGAGGTCGAGGTCGTTGAAGGGCCAGGGGAACCTTCAGCTCCTACTTGCATGACTGTCGGTGAGTGACATTTTATTATAGTCCCGTTCGCTCTGCGTTTAAGAGTTTTACTAACATTTTCCAAATTTGAACAGCCCTGTCAGTCTCCGCGGCTTTGGAATCGCGCATCGTGATGCCGCCCGGCCCTTATTCTTTGCAGGCTTCAGAACGCTTGGCCCAATTGAGCCTTGTCTCCCTATCATCTTTCGTCGAGGAGCTCCGTGCTGGTAGCGGGACCACAGCCGAAGCGTTTACCGCTGAAGCTAACGGCTCTCTTCCTTTTCTCGCTACCTATCATAGCGAGGAGGTGGTGTGGGTCTGGGTGGAGTTCTGCAGGAAGGTGGAGGCTTGTCTGCATGCTCTTGAATGTTCTCGCCTTTCCCTAGAAGCCGTGGCTGCAAAAGCGGAGTTGCGGGGTCTTATAGCACGATGTGCGGCCAACATGACGTCATGCGAGAAGAGGCTTGGCCGCAAGTTCTCGGAGAGGGAGTTGGCTTCTAAGGCGCTGAGCGAGCTTCAGGCCAGCCTCACAGCCAAGGCCAACAAAGCATACGAACTCTGGCGAGTGCTCCAGGAGTCCATAAAAGAGGTGGTGGCTCTCGATAAAGCTGCCACATTCACTCGTGAGGGGTCGAGGCTCATAAAGCCATCGAGAAAGAGCTCGAAGCTCGGCTTGCTTCGTATCAGGCTCAGTAAGCTCAGGCGGAGGCCCGTCTTCTGGAGATCTTGCGTCATGAAGCCATGGCTCAGCAACAGAACGATGAGCTGGTAAAATTACTGCACTGCCCGCCGGCTTGAGGACTTGTATCTTTCCTCCTTTTTTGTACATACTCATAGATGAGAGTATCTTTCTTCTTTTTTTGTTTCTTTCATGAATTGTACTTTGTATCCATTTTGGTTTATGAATAAAAGATACATTTTTTCTTCTCAATGGTGTGTTCCCTTTTTTATTGAATGTATTCTGCGGCTATTCTACCTTGATCTCCTTGCAGAACAGCAATGGCTCAGGATTCAGGGTTAAGATCTGTTTCTCAAGACTTTTGCATTTTATGAGCCACGAGGGTTTCATAAAGAGTTTTTCTCCCTACATGTTGAGAGGATCCCATAGGTGTAAGTTCTTCTTAAAAATCGTGAGGATTCTTAAGCGGGTTTTCCCTTGAGAGTCGTAAGGATCTCACAAGAGAGTTTTTCTTCCTTACAGGTCGTGAGGACCTGCAAGTGTCGGATGTGGTCATCCTTATCCGTGTTTCATGGAGTCAGGGGTTTCTCCAGGTATTGTAGTTTAAAGACGTCGCGGTCAAGGTTAAGGACCTCATAGTCCATGGATTTAAGGACTCCACAGTCCGCTGTTAGTTTTAAGACATCACGGTCAAGGTTAAGGACCTCATAGTCCGTGGATTTAGGGACTCCACAGTCCGATGTTAGTTTTAAGACATCACGGTCAAGGTTAAGGACCTCATTGTCCATGGATTTAGGGACTCCACAGTCCGATGTTTGGTTGCAGGGACCCATCACCTCTTTGAAGATGTTGAGGAATTACAACGCCAGGTATCAAAGGAGTGAAGAGATGTACCCTTAAACCAAGGCAGAATCCGTAGGGAATCGGGGGGGTTGATCGTTAGTTTTAAGACATCACGGTCGAGGTTAAGGACATCATAGTCCGTGGATTTTAAGGACTCCACAGTCCGGTGTTTGCTCTGGATGCTTCACACGGGTTCACTGCCGCGCTTGGCGAGGACCAGGCTCCACTCTGGGTGTTTTCCGCGGGGTCAAAGGGTGACGTTATCCGCGTTCCACGTAACCAGGAATTTTTGCACTAGATGCTTCACACGGGTTCACTGCCGTGCTCGGCGAGGACTAGGCTCCGCGTTGGATGCTTCACACGGGTTCACTGCCGTACTCTGCGAGGACCAGGATCCGCTCTGGACATTTTCTATGGGGTCAAAGAGTGACGTTATCCGCGTTCCACGTAACCAGGAATTTTGCACTAGATGCTTCACACGGGTTCACTGCCGTGCTCGGCGAGGACTAGGCTCCGCTCTGGACGTTTTCCACGGGGTCAAAGAGTGACGTTATCCGCGTTCCACGTAACCAGGAATTTTGCACTAGATGCTTCACACGGGTTCACTGCCGTGCTCGGCGAGGACTAGGCTCCGCTCTGGACGTTTTCCACGGGGTCAAAGAGTGACGTTATCCGCGTTCCACGTAACCAGGAATTTTGCACTAGATGCTTCACACGGGTTCGCTGCCGTGCTCGGCGAGGACTAGGCTCCGCTCTGGACGTTTTCCATGGGGTCAAAGAGTGACGTTATCCGCGTTCCACGTAACCAGGAATTTTTGCACTAGATGCTTCACACGGGTTCACTGCCGTGCTCGGTGAGGACTAGGCTCCGCTCTGGACGTTTTCCACGGGGTCAAAGAGTGACGTTATCCGCGTTCTACGTAACCAGGAATTTTGCACTAGATGCTTCACACGGGTTCACTGCCGTGCTCGGCGAGGACTAGGCTCCGCTCTGGACGTTTTCCACGGGGTCAAAGAGTGACGTTATCCGCGTTCCACGTAACCAGGAATTTTTGCACTAGATGCTTCACACGGGTTCACTGCCGTGCTCGGCGAGGACTAGGCTCCGCTCTGGACGTTTTCCACGGGGTCAAAGAGTGACGTTATCCGCGTTCTACGTAACCAGGAATTTTTGCACTAGATGCTTCACACGGGTTCACTGCCGTGCTCGGCGAGGACTAGGCTCCGCTCTGGACGTTTTCCACGGGGTCAAAGAGTGACTTTATCCGCGTTCCACGTAACCAGGAATTTTGCACTAGATGCTTCACACGGGTTCACTGCCGTGCTCGGCGAGGACTAGGCTCTGCTCTGGACGTTTTCCACGGGGTCAAAGAGTGACGTTATCCGCGTTCCACGTATCCAGGAATTTGCTAATTGTATCCGCATTTCACGGGATGGAGGTTTGACTGTTGGCGATATGTATACCACTGAGCCATGGAACTGGGAGTTGCCGCTGTTCCGCTTAGCTTGAAATTGTGTCCGTTGTTACGAGACGAGTGTTGGGATGATCTCTAGGTCGCTTGTGGCCCGTCGAGATTTAGCTTCTTTCTTTGGTGAAACCTGGGGGAGGGAGGTATGTTCCCTTTTTGTTTATGCCATTGGATTGTATACAGGGTGTGATGAAACATCACCTGTAAGGCATACATTTTATTTTTATTTTATTTCTTTTTCCGCGATACTCTATCGTTTCAGCTTTTATATCGCGAAGGTCGCGATTGCCCCATCATTTCGGCTATTTTTCGCGGTGCCCAATCATTTCGGCTATTTATTTATTTTCTACTCGCTGCTTTTTATTGCGAGTTGCCCCATCGTTTCGGCTATTTTTCATGCATACATTTTTACTTGCTGCTTTTTATTGCAAGTTGCCCCATCATTTTGGCTATTTCGTAGGCATGTGTGGCTTGCTAGCTTTTTCGCCGCAAGCTTGGATTTTAGACACCGATTTCGGCATCAGCACTGCTACAACTGGAATGTTGCCAGGAGCGAATCATCATTTGCCTCTGTCGACGTTGAACAAAGGGGGCTTAGTAAACAGGGTTAAGGGTCCTGTTGACCAAGGCTTTTGACTTCATGAGCCGTAGGGGTCTCACAAAAGTATTTCTCCCTACAAGTCGTGAGGATCTTGTAGGTGTATTTTCTCCCTAGGAATCGTGAGGGTCCCTAAGTGTATGTTCCTCTGTAAGTCGTAAGGATCTTACAAGAGGGTTTTCTTCTTATAAGTCGAGAGGAATTATAAGGGTTGTTCACCATATGGACATATCACTAGTCACGGGTGGGACTTTGCTGGGGAAATGTTTATTCGCGCCCGTGGATTGTATACAAGGGTCAGTATTGAGCCCCTTGTAGGGCAGTACCGAAGGTTGTGGGGGATTTGCTTAAGAACAGGTTTAGGTTTTCTGTAACTTAAGACTTTCAAATCTCATGAGCCGTGAGGGTCCCATAAGAGAATTCTCCTTACGAGTCGTGAGGATCTCGCAAGTGTATTTTCTCCTTAGGAATCGTGGGGATCCCTAAGTGTGTTGCTCCTTTGTGAGTCGTAAGGATCTCACGCGGGTGGTTTCTCCTTACAAGGTCGAGAGGACCCTATAAGTGTCTTTTAACGAGGTTGCGCCCTTTCGAGTTTTCACGAATACTCGCCGGTAGTCCTGCTGTTTTTACTCACGGAGCCCTTTCGGGTTTTCATCCACGCCCATTTTGCTTATGGACATACCGTTTCTTTTTTTTTATCATCTCTTTTTTTTTTATATTTTTCTTTTTCTCCTCTTTTTTTTTTTTTATTCATCTCGTCAGCCTAAGGATGCTGCGGTAGTAGTTTAGGGACGTTTCGGTCCGTCGTTAGTTTAAAGACGTTTCGGTCCGTCGAAAAGAGGGCCAGCTACTACTCTTTGAGCTTTAGGAAGATAGCGAGCGGACATAGTCGTCGTCATCTATCATTGACCTAGGCTGTGGCTCATTAAGCGTAGTATTTCTTTAGGAAGCGGCCGTTTATTGGCCTGAAAGGCCTTTCACCATGCATGTCCATGAGTAGATAGGCTCCACCCTGGTAGACCTTATCTATGATGTACGGGCCTTCATAGTTCGGCTCGAATTTTCCCCGCTTGGCACGATTGGGGATCATAGGTCTTTTGACCACTAGTACGAGTTCGCCTTGGCGGAATGTCCTCGGCCTGGTCAATCTTTCATACGAGCGGGTCATCTTTGCTTTGTAGGCCTCTAGATTTTGTTGCACTATGAGCCGGGTTTCATCGAGGGCATCAAGCTCCTCAAGCCGAAGGTGAGCATTTTCTTCGTCCGTTAGCTCGTAGTGGACTGCCACTCGTAGAGAGGCTATCTCTATCTCAAGGGGGAACACTGCTTCCGTCCCAAATACCAACGCGTACGGCGTTGTGTTCGTGGCCGTCTTGAACGTAGTTCGATAGGCCCATAGGGCCTCTTGCAGCCTCTCGTGCCAGTCTCTCTTATTCCGGGAAACGGTCTTTTTCATGATTTTTGTCAAGGTCTTATTGAAGGCCTCGGCTAGACCATTAGCTCGCGGATTGTAAACTGAAGAATATCTCCAGTTTATATTGTGCTGCTAAGCGAAGCGGCTAATCTTATGGCTTCTGTAGGCTGGCCCGTTATCGGAGATAATCCTCCATGGAGTTCCAAACCGATAGATGACGTGCGTCTTGAAGAAGTGGAGGATATTCTCCGCCTTCACTTCCCTCAGCGGTACTGCTTCTGCCCATTTGGAGAAGTAATCAGTTGTCGCCAGGATGAAACGATGTCCCCGGGACGATGCTGGCTCGATGGGGCCGACTATGTCAGTCCCCCACATTTCGAATGGCCAGCTAGCCACCGTTGGGTGTAGTGGATTCGGATGTTGGTGGATAAAGTCTCCATGAATCTGGCACGAGTGGCACTGCTTCGCATACTCGAGGCAGTCTTGGACCATCGTAGGCCAATAGTAACCCATCCGTTTAATTTTTAACTTCATCTTCGGGCCTGCTTGATGAGAACCACATATTCCGTCATGAACCTCTTGAACGACTCTTTCTGCTTCGTCCGGTCCTAAACATCTTAGCCATAGAGAATCAAACGATCTCTTGTATAGAGTGTCGTTGACGAAAGCGAAAGACAGAGCTCGTTTCATGAGCTGATGTCTTGAGGATGCTTCTTCGGGCATTCGGTGGGACTTAAAGTAGTCTATGAAGACTTCCCTCCAGTCCTCAGCCTTCTCACGGTCCTTTATTTGTAGGGTCGTCTGCTCAGTCACCCCCTTTTCTTTGTATAATTCCGGAGATATTTCTGCTGGGACGAGCACTCGACGGCTTTGTACCACGATTCTGACGTCATCAAGGTTCTCGTCAGCCAGTTCTTTAGCAAGTTTGGCCAGCGCGTCTGCTTTGCTGTTTTCCGCACGCGGTATGTTCTCCAGAGTATAGGAGGGAATTTGGGTCAATAGTTGTTGCACCTTTTCGCCGTATTTCACCAACTCCGGTTTGCACGTTTGGTAGTCACCATTTACTTGACTAACGACCAGTTGAGAATCCCCGTATATAAGGAGGACTTCAATTCCCATGTCGATGGCGATCTCGAGGCCTGCTATCAGAGCTTCATATTCAGCTTCATTGTTTGTCCTCGGTTCTGTTAATGAGAAGGCGAAGCGCATTATCCCTCCTTGTGGAGTTACAAAGATGAGGCCTATCCCCGATTTGATCATTGGGATACCTTGTTTCCGTTTCTTTACGGAGGACGCTCCATCGAAATAGAGTTCCCATCGGTTACTACCGCCGCCAATCGCATCAAATGCGTGCTCGTCTGGCAAATCGCAGTTCAGAGGAGAACCGGCAGGTATTGGATGCTCAGCGAGGAAGTCGGCAATGGCCTGGCCTTTCACTGCCTTAAGAGGTCGATACGTGATTGAGAACTGCATCAGGAGTAGAGCCCATTTAGCGAGTCGACCCGTCAATATAGCCTTTGACATCAGATATTTAAGAGGGTCCACCTTCGAGATGAGACAGACTTCATGTGCCAACGCATAGTGCCTGAGCTTTGTTATCACGAAGATTAACGCCAAGCAATGTTTTTCAATGGGAGAGTAATAGCTTTCTGCCCCCAGTAGAACCCGACTTAAGTAGTAGAGTGCTCTCTCTTTCCCTTGATCGTTCTCTTGTGCCCATAATGCGCCTAAGGAACCTTCAAGGGCGGTTGTATAAAGAATGAGGGGTTTTCCCTTGACCGGCGCAGCCAGCACCGGAGGGTTCTGCAGGTACTGCTTGATCTCGTCTAGTGCACCTTGGCATTTGTGATCCCAAACAAATGGAGTTCCCTTTTTCATCAGGTGGCTGTAGGGACGGCATTTGCCTGAAAGATTAGCGATAAACCGCCGGATGTATGCGAGTTTCCCTTGGAGAGACCGCAACTGTTTGAGGGTTCTTGGCGGAGGCATTTCCATGATCGCTTTAATCTTTGACGGATCTATTTCAATACCTCGGTGTCGAATGATGAATCCCAAGAATTTGCCCGAGAAGACTCCAAACGCGCATTTGAAGGGATTCATTTTCAAATTATATTGCCGAAGGCGTTGAAATACAGTCTCCAGATGCTTTAAATGTTCTCCGTATGACAGGCTCTTTACTACGAGGTCATCGATATAGCACTCGACGATGTCGTGTATGAGGTCGTCGAAGATCTTTGTCATGGCCCTTTGATAGATCGTTCTTTAGACCAAAGGGCATAACCCTGTAGCAAAATATACCCAAAGGGGTCCGGAAAGCGGTGTGCTTCTGGTCTTCGGGATGCATCTTTATCTGGTTGTATCCTGACGAACCGTCCATAAAGGAGAAAACCTTATGAGTGGACGTGTTATCGATCATTAGCTCGGTTACTGGTACTGGGAAATCGTCTTTTGGACAGGCTTTATTGAGATCCCTGAAATCCACGCATATGCGTACCGTCCCATTCTTCTTCATTACCGGGACGATATTGGCGATCCAGTCGGGATATTGGACCTCTTGGATAAATCCAGAATCGATCAGCTTCTTGACTTCGGCGTTGATGCTCATTTCAAGCTCGAGTCGCATCCTTCTTGGCGCTTGCTTGACTGGCTTGATATCCGGGGATATTGCTAATTTATGCACAGCAATCTCCGGATCTAGTCCTGGCATCTTGGAGTAGTTCCATGCGAAGCAGTCTTTATACCGTAGAAGCACGTTCTTTAATGCAGCCACCCTTTCTTCGGATAGCAGCTCGCTGACAAATGTCGGTCGCGGGTCCTCTGCCGATCCCAATTCAATCTTCTTTAGGTTATCTGCAGTAGTATGTATACCATCTTTCAGTTCTTTCGGAGCTGGCGGAAATTCTGAGATCACCTCATCATCGCTGTTCTCAAAGCACCGGGGAAGGTCATCCATGTTCTCGGGCTCTTCTTTTAATATCATAATCATATAACAGGTGTGAATCCGCTCCCAGGACTGAGGTGGATCCGGTTCTGCTCTTGTGGCTTTGGGCTCATGCTTTTGTGGCGGCGTTACCCTCCATCCGTTGGATAAAGCGAATTTGCCCTGTTGGTACTGGTCCTCGACCCAGTTCTTGAAGGTGAAGCAGTCTTCGGTAGGATGTCCTATGGCTCGGTGATAAGAGCAATAGCTTAGATGAGCAGCCTTGTTAGCTTGCTCAGGGTGTCTAGATCCTGGAAGCGCGATCATTTGATGTTTTAGAGCGAGCTTGAGTAACCTCTCCGTCTTGTCTCGGGGGAAGGAGTACGCTCGACTCATCTTCTTCATGAGGGACAAATCCGAGCCGTGCAATACCCGATCACGCAACCCCCTAATCCTGCGTTGTTGTTGTCGGCTCCTCTTTCCGCTTCTTGATTTATTTCTGTCTCCGCATCGGGCCTTTCGTACAACGGGTTGACAAAGGCGAACATCTTTGTCTTTTGCAGCCTGTTGAAATAGGCGTTGCGTCCTGGCCTTCTCGTAGATGGCCATTTCACGGTCGTGGTCTTCCCGAGCTTTCTGACCCACTTTTCTGATCGGCTTGTCCATTCGTTCTTCCAACGAAGGACTCGGCGCTTCAATCGCGGGGTCTAGTTTTGATGAGGGTTGGCATCTCCTGATAGGGCGTCCTCTTCTTCATCAAAGGTATATATAGCGTAGCTGCTGCGGGCCCGTCCCCGTTTTCCGGTTCTCGCATATCCAAGCCCAAGTGTTTCCATTTTCCCGTTGGGCAATTTGTGTTGAGTCCCAGGGACATCCCAAATCTTGTTGTAGAACCAGGCCTGCCGAACAGTCTGTTTTAAGGGTACCCCTTGGTATTTCAATAGCTTCTTTAATCCATTTGTATAGTATCTAGGCAGACGGATGGGTTGGAGCCTGTCGAGTGTAGCATCCGCGCCATGCCAGATCTCTTTCTCTATTTTCGACTCTGAGGATCGGTAGAATAGGATCACCTTCTTACCCCTTTGCCTGTGAGGGACGTAAAATGTTCGCAGGTCCTGCACATTGTGAGCTTGAAGTGCGTCGAGATCTTTATAGTATTCTCGCGGTACCATGGTGATTTGCAAACTATGGTCATCGCCAGGGGGTGCTTGTACCGACAGCCGATTGGAGAACACGGCATTAACTTCATCTTCTGAATCACTTCCGAAGACCAACATGGGGGTGGACGTCCCTAGGTTGTTGCGTTGAGATGGCCCTTCATAAACTATCTCTTCCTCTTCTTCGGTATCGCTCCCGAAAATAGGGATGGTGGCGGCGGTTTTGTTCTCCGGGTTACGACACCTTTCTGTATCCTCGAAATCTGGCAAAAAGTACTTCGCATCTTCGTATTTGCGGACTTCGTTCACGGAAAATGGGTTCAACTCACCTGTTACAGTATACTCGAAACCATCCTTAAAGTACTTCATACACTGATGTTGCGTAGAAGGGATGATGTTGTACTCGTGTAGCCAAGGACGACCGAGCAAGGCGTTATAGCAGGTCTTGGCTTCAATGACATGGAATTTGATGTCTGTGACGAGAAGTCCAAAGCGTAATGTTAGTATCACAGATCCGAGAGTCCGTGACGATTGTGAATCGAAACCGGAGATAGTAATCTTGTCACGAGCGAGGTGTTGCACACTCATGCAGATTTCCTTTAACACCCGAACATTGAGGAGATTGACGGAGGATCCATTATCCACCAGGATTTTGCCTATCTTGATATCATGGCAGTATCCAGAGACATATAAGGGACGGTTGTGGTCGCACGTCCCGAGAAGGAGGTCTTCGTCACCGAAAGTGATGTCGGCCGTATGCACTTCCTCCAGTTCATCCTTCATCCTTTCAGTGGCGAGGAAGGCTTGGAATTGCTCAGGTTCTTGTAACGCCTTAATTAGTGAGTCTCGCGCTTCTTTTGATAATAGGAGGGCATCGAGGATGCTAAGCTGAGAAGGTAGCTTCCTTAGGTGCGCGAGGATGTTGTAGTCCACCTTACCCTTCCTGGGAGGGTCTTTGGCAGCCAGCTCTCTCACGACCTGGTCATCTAAAGTGATATCTTCAGTGACCTTTTCATTTCCCTTGTCTTTTCTACTCACGTGCCCGAGATTCTTTTCCGGGAGCGTACGATTGTGCAGCTGAATGTTTTCGCAGGCCTCTGGTTCTCCCTCTTTACCCAAGACGGATTCTTTAAAGAGAGGGCCCAGAGCCATTTCTTCATCAGAGTCGCTCCCAAAGGTAAGAACTTGTGACCCCCCGGCGTGAGCCATATAACAGTTGCCAGTAGTTCTGTTGTGCCCATCGACAGTACTTCTTCGCTCCCGACGGCTCTTGCGTTTCATGCGCTTGAAATGTTGCCGACGAGCAACATACCCTTGCCACCATGTCTTAAAGGCGTCGCACTCCTCCGTGGGGTGTGAAATTTTTTGATGATATGTGCAATAATCAGGGTGCCTCTCCACCCCATCGTGTGTGTTTCCTTCCGAGGGCGGTAGCTTCATCCCCATTGACATGGCTTTAGCAACCCTTTTTCTCATCTTGAATATCTTCTTGTCTACTTCGGATGCATTTCGCTCTGGCAGGGGTAGTTCAACTCTTTCGTCCAGTCGCCTGCATTTGGCTCCTTCCGATGTGGCCATCTCACACTCCTGATCCGCTTTACTCTTTAGACGAATCTCGTCTAGAAAGGCGTTGATCATTTCATCTGTTGGCCACGCACGCTCTGGTTCAAGCTCTGTCCCCAGCTTCTTAGTGCCGGGAGTTTTTTCATCGTCGGTAAACGAGTGGGAGATAACGTTACAACTCGCCACATATCCCTCGGATTCATCCGACGAACTCTCTCTATCATCTCCCTCTTGAAAGATGTGGTTGAGGAACTCTTGCAGTGTGACAGGAGTTCGCGCCTTTTGATTGTACTCTTCCAGCACGTCAATTTGCTTCTGCAAGTTCGTGTGCTCGTCTCCAAGTTTCACGGGCTTCTTGGATTTCTTCTTCTTTTTCTTCGAAAATTTTGACGGTTGGGCGTGAGTATTTGGGCCCTTATCGCGAGTCTTCTAGTTGGGCGGGGCTTCAACATCCCTTTGATAATTTGAGGTTCAAGAGGGTCCTTCCATTCGATCGCGGGGCACGCATAGAGGTCTCTCAGCATCTTTCGGTTTTAGTCGATAGCACGACCTCTCATGGAGCTTCTTCGATAAAGGAACAGGTTGCCCCCGGTGTATCTGCTTTCTTAGGAGTATGCGGCTGTGGTAGGTTCACCTTCCACTTTTCTGACAGTATAAACTTCCCCTGGAGGTATTGATCTTCAACCCATCCTTTGAAGACGAAGCAGTCTTCAATCGGATGACTTACTGTCTGATGGTAAGGGAAATAGTTAGGGTTATTCGCCTCAGTGGGTTGTGGCAATCGCCTTGGATTTGGTAGGTTTATATGCCTGTTACGTACTGCCAGCTCGAATAGCCGTTTCTTCTTGTCTCGTGGGAACGAGTAGGGACGCTTCATCTTCTCGTTATAATACCGGCGTCTTTCTTCCAATTGATCTCGCGGCTTCGGGGCGTTAGGTTGCTGCTGGGCATTCGCGACGAAGGTTGCCCTTCCTTTACCCTTGTCATTCCGAGGTTCCGACTTCGGGGGAGGTGGTCTATGACCCATCTGGTCCATCTGGGCGAACTTGTCGATTAAGGCCTGGAATGTGGTTGGCTTAAAGAACATCATAAACTGGGAGATAGTTGCGTGGGGGTCTAGGGTTCCCACGAACATGCCCACTGTGGGTGCCTCCTCAATGCGTTGTTCGCATCTCGACCATAAATTCCGCCAGCGTATAGCATACTGGACCCAGGTTTCGCCTGGTTTTACCCTGGCGTTAATCAATGCTGTTATTGGAGTGCGTTCGCTGGCGCTCGCGAATCGCTGAGTGAATAGCAACTCCATTTCAGCGAACGTCTTGATAGAATCGTTCGGGAGTTCCGAATACCATTCGAATGCTGTTTATGATAAGCTGCCCACGAATTGGCGAAGCAACAGTTTATCATCACCGCTGGTGTTACCGCAAAGGGCCCTGAACTGGGCGACATGTTGGTGGGAGTTGCCGGTCCCCTTATACACGTGGAATTTTGGTATTGTATAGCCCGGCGGGTATTTGATTTGGTCGTACCAGCTTGGATACGGCCGGCCCGTTTTTACGACTTGACCAGCTGCCTCAGTCGCATGATGAACCCGGATTTGCTGGGCTATATAGTCGACCAAATCAGCCTTAGAGATTGTCTCCTCCTTGGCCGTTGAGAGGGTTGGTGGTGGATTTGACGTTTCTCCTCGGTCGTCTTCAGGAACGATTGGGGGATCCTCGGCGGGTAAGTCCTGTTGGATCATCATTCCTATCATATCTTGGAAGAGAAGGCCCATACGCTGTATGTTGGCTGCTTGTTCAGCGGCCTCTTTGTCCTTTTTCTCCAGTATCCGGCGAAGGAATTCAGAGTCGGTTTCTTCCTCTTGTCGTGCGTCTGAGGACGTTTCTGGGCTTTCTTTTGGCCCGGTAAGTGCGGCCATAGCATTCATCATTTCTTGGAGCTTTTGCTGTTGCTCCTGAGCTTTGGTCACCGACCGTGTGAGCGGTCTATGACCTGTAGACGCACGGCTGTCTTCTTTTCCTGACGCCACGTATACGGTGTGGATCATCATGCTCCCAGACTTAGGGCGTCTGGGCTCAGTGCTTTTAGCTGTCGCTGCAGGCTGGGGGAACTTCTCTGGCTTCCTCCTTTTATGAGCCATGGAGGTTGAAGGGGCCATTGAGGTGGGTGCCCAGACATCCTTTCGGGGTTTAGCCTGGTGACCAGCTTCCAGTTGGATTTTCAGCTTCTTGTGCTGGCGGGAGAAGCTTGGATCGATGATCGAGTCTCGAGCCTGCCGCCAAACCTTATAGATTTTGGAAGACAGCCGTTGAGGGGATCGGGGCTGTTCTGACTTTATTTCCGCAACCTTTTTTAGTGGGGGAGGAGACCTCTTTAGCACCGCAGTAGGAGAATTCCTTCGCACCTTGTTTAGCATCTCGAAGCTGTTCCCAGTTGGAACAGCAGCATTAACTTCTGTCATCGGGGCTGGTGGAGTTAACCCGGAGGGGGGGTTGCCCCCAGCCTTCCTTACTCGGCGCCAATGGCGACGTCGAGCGTGTCGAGCGGACGGCGTTGGTTCAGCGGTGAGAATGGCTTCGTCTTGCCCCCTGTGTAGGTGGGGGGTTGCTGTTGGTGTTATCCTGTCAAAGACCGACATCCTTTGGGTAGTAGGGGCGGGAGCTGAAGCCGTCAATCTTGTAAAGATCGACTTTTTGGCCGGAGAAGCCGCCTTGGCGATTTCGGGAGCAGGACCAGTCACTTTCTTAGAAGTGGCCTTCTCTGGGATTGTAGGCCCCATGATGGGTCCACAGGATTTCTGGCCCAATTTCGAGAAGACCGAGGCGTTGACGCTGGACGACTCGTTGAGATGAGCCGTGGCAGGGGTAAGACGATCAAATACCGACTTCTTGAGAGCTTCCTTCGTCAGTGCCGGCGTCGCGAAGCTTGTTGGTGGGAGTATAGTCCCAAAGAACAATCCGGTAGTGGCCTGAGTCACCTGGTCCACCGGCATTGTGAATAACGAAGCGGCTTGGGGTCCGTAGGCTATACCTCCTGGCAAGGCAAAGCATTGGTCGCAATTGCAGTCTGAGCAGTTGGAGAATTTCGCAGAAGTAGAAGCCATCGATCCTTTACTTTCTGCAATAAGCAAGACGCCAATTCTTAGTATCTTGAAACCCAAGTGCAACCATTAGCGAACCGCGATTGGTTCGCGAATTACAACACACGAAGTGTGGAGTGGAAAGAGGAAGAGGTCCCACCGGGTGTGCCAGAATCTGTTCCCTTCCGAAGGACGGCGCGACGTGGACGTCTCGCCTGAGATTCGGGACAGATGCTAATTGGTGCTATCCGTCCACCTCTCCGAAGATGCCAAGTTGATTTATGGCACCATGTATCGAAGGTTTAAACGGATGCGGCCGATGTAGCAGACTTCGTCAGATTCCCCCTCAGGATGAGGGGGTTTTGATTGTGGGGACGCTCTTCCCTGCAGGCGCAAGCCCCTGCAGTTAATTACGCTACCGCATCGTGGTAACAACTTTCTCCTTCTCCAGACGGTCACTTCGTGTCGTGTGTATTTATTTTACGTTTTGTTGCCCGTGGATTGTTTACGGAGACCGAGTTATGTCGTTGCCCGTAGGGCGTGGACTAGTCCAAATCCGCGTTATCTTAGATTTGGGTTTGGGGGTTTGGTTTGAGGATACGTTAGCCATACTTGAGGCTAAGATCAACTCAAACGTTTGTTAAGGATACGTTAATCTAACTTGAGACTAAGATCAACTTAACGGGATCATTTAGATCCGACAAGAGAGCATTTGGGATCCATTGTTCCAGTTTGGGGACATAGTGGTCCATCGTATATATGGCCGTCGGGACCCGTTACCTCTCTGACGGCGTTGAAGGATTACAACGACAAGTGTCAAAGGAGTTCCGAGATGTACCCTTGAACCAAAGTTGATTGGAGGGATTCATAGTCCAGTCTGTTTGAAGGTTTAAGGATACGTTAGCCATATTTGAGGCTAAGATCAACTTAAACGGGATCGTTTAGATCCATTTCCAGTTTAGGGACATGGCGGTCCCTCTCCAGTTTAGGGACATAGTGGTCCGTTGCTAGTTTAAGGACATTGCGGTCCATGGGTAGTTTAAGGACATTGCGGTCCATGGGTAGTTTCAAGACATCTCGGTCAAGGTTAAGGACGTCATAGTCCGTGGGTTTAAGGACCCCACAGTCCATTGTTAGTTTTAAGACATCTCGGTCGAGATTAAGGACGTCGTAGTCCATAGGTTTAAGGACCCCACAGTCCGTTGTTAATTTTAAGACATCTCGGTCGAGGTTAAGGACGTCGTAGTCTATGGGTTTAAGGACCCCACAGTCCGCATCAATGTGTGGTCATCGAGACTCGTCACCTCTTTGAAGACGTTGAGGGATTACAACGCCAAGTATCAAAGGAGTGAAGAGATGTACCCTGGAACCGGAGTGGATTAAATAGTCTTTGGCCCAATTTGGGATCAAGACCAATTAGTTATGTTATGAGCCTATTAGCCCAGTTAATTACGAATTGAGGACTTATGGCCAGCTTAGGCTAAGTCCAATCATGTCTGGAATATTGACTTCCTGTTGGTCCATTGAAGGAGAGAGTTTACCTCTGGCCATTTAGCCAATTGGGCCAATGCCTAGTGTTAAACATTACAGACCAATCAGTGTTGAACACTGGGAATGAGATTGACAAGTTAGTATTTAACACTAACAGATAGTTGGTGTTAAACACCAGCAACAAGGCTCTCAAATTAGTGTTAAACACTAAAACAAATCAGTGTTAAACACTGGCAACAGAGATCTCACATTAGTGTTAAACACTAAAGTGATCAGTGTTGAACACTGCAAATAAAGTTCTTTGATTAGTGTTGAACACTAAGGCCCAACAGTGTTTTAATACTGGATTCGGGGGTTCCAATTTAGCGTTAGACGCTAAGGCAGGAGGGGTCACGTGGTAGCACGTGAGGGCGCCCTCCCTTCGTTTGTTCTGCTGAAAAGCTCGCATCACGTGTCATCACGTGACGGGTGTTTGAATGGAGTATGTTAAAGCTTCTGCCAAGGGTCACGTGGGTCACGTGAGGCACTGCCTCAAAGGGCTTTCTGTAGATCTTTTGGGGGGGTCACGTGGTGACACGTGACCCTTCTAATCTGTAGTTGTTTAGAAGATCTGTTAATCCCTTTCAGGAATTAAATTCCTCGTAGGGTTGAACCTTGACAATAATTTCAGAGGAATTAAATTCCTAGTTTCCTTTGAAGAGTTGAACTCGGAATTTTCTGTAGGAATTAAATTCTTCATGTATGTGAAGAACTGAATAGAGTTAAACCCTAATAAAAGCTTTAAGGAATTAAACTCCCACTCTCTGTTAGAGAATTATTCTGGAGAGTAAGATTAAGGGAATTACATTCTTGTTGTTTTCACAGAACTAAATTCTTAATTAGGGTTAAACCTTGATTCTTTTCATTCTGAAGGAATTAAATTCCCATAACACAGGGTCAAACCCTAATTTTATTTTAAAGGAATAAAATTCCTATAGTTCTGTGAGAATTAAATTCTTGTGCTTGCATTCTCTCTCTGTGCTTTGGATCTGCATGGCAGGATCTCGACCCATTGAGAATTAAATTCTCAACTCAAAGGGAGATGTGCACTTTACAGATCCTCCATCCAAGAGAGAACCATGTTCTTCTGTTTTATATCAGAGTTAAACTCTGTTGAGAATTAATTTCTCTTTTCTTTCAAAAATCCTTCCCTTTCTTACCTAGGGTTTTCTTTTGCAGAAGATCCAAATTCTTCAAAGTATCAAGGCTCTCTCCCTTTTCTTCCCTCTGCCTATGTATATATCTTTGTGTCTCTTGGCTCCTATTTATAGGAGAAGCAGCCGAGTCAATTAGTTTCTGTGAATCTTTCATTAGGAGATTTGATTTGTATTCACCATTCGTTTTGGACCTTTGGATTATTAGGTGAATTTTATTCACCATTGGATTTCAAATCCAGAGATTTTCCTTTGTTATTTCTGTTAGATTTGAAGGGGAAATCTTTCCAAATTCGAGATTTTTCCCATAGATATATGATATTTAATCACCTCTGAATCTTTAATTTAATCGGTCGTTTTTTTTGGAAAGATTTGAGAGGTCTTTCTCAGAATTTAATTCTGTTAACAAATGGGCTTTGAAGTCGGTCACGTGTGGCCACGTGCCCCTCGGTCACGTGTGGGCACGTGACCCCCTTGGAACGAGCCTTCTTCCTTCTTTCTGCGCTCTGCTTTCTGGTCGCTGCTTAGCTGTCACGTGCCGCCACGTGACCCCTGGTCACGTGTAAGCACGTGACCCTTGTCTGGCCTCTCTTTCTTGGTTTAGCGGGAGAACAAATCTGCTGCTTTGGAGTATCACGTGCCAACACGTGACCCTGGTCACGTGGGAGCATGTGACCTCTTCTGAAGCCTTTTTCTTGATTTGCTCAGGGAGCTGTTGGGTTTTGAAGCCACTTTTGATTGTCACGTGCCAACACGTGACCCAGGTCACGTGGGAGCACGTGACCCTTTCTGAAGCCCTTATCTTTGATGTAATCGGGAAGCTGAATTTGTCTTGCTGATGTTTTTAGGTGTCACGTGCCAACACGTGACTACTGGTCGCGTGTAAGCACGTGACCCTTTTCTGAAGCTTTTTCCGTAAGCTTTCCTGATTTTAAATCAGGAAACAGCCCTACAGATGTGAGACTCTAATCTGGTATACACATACCATGGAGTCAGAATTAATTGAGAAAACGGTTTTCAATTATAAGTACACAGAAAAACTGAAACAAAAATGTTTGAAGGAAGTGGCCGGATATTCCTAGTAATGTCTCTTCCACTATCCAGATTTACGATAGTAACCGTAATTTTCTTTACCATCACTCCAATCATTTATATGTCTTTACATCTCATCTTCTGTACACCATACTTAGACTAGTTGGTTTTCTTCTTTCTCTACCTTTCGGCACCGGCCTAACGTTTGAAAGAAGACTATCCAAGAAGCGTAACATGTGTACTTTTTTAGTACAAAGAGCTCTTAACTAGAAAGAAAGTGAAGTAGGAGAGACAACAGAATTATACAATCCAAATTCGCCAACACCAGTGGTCATTCTCGACTGGAATAATTCGAGTTCGTAAGTAATTATATGATAGCTTTTCCAAGTAATGTGGATCATCGTAGCGATACAGAGTGTCCTTGAGAAGGCAAAAAGAAAGTAGGAGTAGCAGAAAAATATACGACTTTGTCATGAATCATGACAATCCAAAACCAAAATGTGTAAGAACGTTCGGTTAACTTGGTTAATGAGTTTTAGTTTAAAGTAAGTCATGATCGCAAACCATAGAAAGAGAAAAGAAACACTCAGTATGCACTCTATCAAGATTAGATTGGTTAATTACTTTATCTAATCAGGATGGCTCCCACTGTATCCTTGAATCCTCCTTCAAAACCAAAAAAGAGAACTAGTTGGGATCATGTACACCTTACAAGTTCGCTAACCGTTCAGCCAAGTCGATGCCGATATTCCGAGGGAGATCCCCCGTGCTTTCGCACGGACCCAATTTAATAACTGTGCTTTCCGTAGAGGCATAACCTCGCTAACACTTTATAGACACCTAATAGGTTAGCTAATTGTGAAGTGAAAATCTCCCGAAGAGTAATATCTACTCATTAGTGGGAATCGAGATCCAAATATCATATGATAATCTAGACAGAAGCCAACCAAAATTACCACTCCAGAAGGTATGCGCAAACTTGGTAAGTTTCCTTTATATTTGAAACTCCTGATATGGTTTTTTCCCCTAGGATCCAAGTTACCTTGACTAAAAATCAAAATGCCAAAGGGTCTTAGTCAAGTTCTGCCCGTCATTATCTTGATTGTATTAAACCCACCCGCACGACACCTTACTAAAAATCAAAACTATCGTACGACTGTTCTAACCAATCGCATCACCACGCAACGGATAAGTACTACAAAGTTACCGAATACTACGGCTCGACTAAAGATCGATATACGCAGCATGAATACCAAGCAATACTAATCTGAAATGACAGACTACGGCTGGTTTTTAGCGAAAAACCTTTAACATAATGAACTTAATATCGTTGAAGGAACTCGAGCGGTTTTGAAAAGGAGTGGTTTAGAATACGCCTTTAAAAACGAGTGGTTTTGAAGAAAACCGAGTGTCATAGTATCATAAACTTTTGCTTAAGAGCGAACTCCCCGTGAAGGGATCAAGTCTCTTTTCTCGTCGAATGAGGTACAGGATATTTCTAACCGAATACCTCTATACAAAGCAAAAGAATATAACTATAGTTTTTAAAATTTGATTCCGACAACATCATTATGCGGTCCCATCATTTAAGTTTTTAAGTCACACCAAAAACAACCAAAATAGCATGCTTTATATGCCATCCGCATTCGTCACGGGGTCCTGGGTCTTCACCATAAGGTTACATAACTTACGGCAAGGCGGGGACAGGGCTAGCGTGGATGCAAAATATAAAGCATCTAATATATATATCATCATAGACATGTAAAAACATCACAGGCATGCGGCAAACAAAATGAAATAGCGAATAAACTAGGAGCTCCACGTTTCATTTGAGCCGCAAATAAAATGCGACGTTCTCCGGTCGTGTGGATAGCCCGTAGTATAACATCGTACCAAGATCCCTACAAGTGCAGCAAGCCACCTGCCAATTCTAGAAACTGGGTAACCCGCCTTCAATATCATGAGTCGGTCACCCCTCGCTTTCTAGAATCCGGTAATTTAAACACTCCACCGCAGGTCGATCCTACAACGCCTACAAGTGCGACGAGCAACCCGCCAATTCTAGAGTGAGGCGACCCGATCTTAAACACTACGAGACGACCACCTACCACACTCTAAATACCAGTTACTCGAGCACTTCTTCTGAGTTAATTCTAGTACAAAAATGAAATATATATATATATATATAGAGAGAGAGAGAGAGAGAGAAAGAGTGGTGACATCGACCGTATCCTGATGGAGCCCCAATAAAAGAATATACATCAAGCGGCAACGACGGCCACAAGTCGTCCGCTCATCCCGAACAAATGAATATATAACAATATAAATCAAAACTTTTCAAACACATCACATGAAAGGCTATCCATCACGACAATCCGGCTAAAGCCATCACAAGATATATATATATATATATATATATATATATATATATATATATATATATATATATATATATATATATATCACACCAACAAGCAGCAACATATGTGCAACCCCGTCTAATCGAACATATAACAATTAGACGATATTTAACAACACATACACAGATACAAAAACCATGACCTCAGAATCCATCACACGCAAAGGTAACACTCAAAATTTTCTAACACCGAAAATCAAGTGCACACACATCCAAAAATCCATTGCCAAAACCTTGAGTCTGAATGACCCCAAATGCGCCCAAGTGCCCGATAGGACGCTCAAGCGCATCCCCAGGAATCCGTAGGGAGTCTAAAGGGTGCCCCTACCCAAGACCACCACATAGTGGTCTCGGGTAGGGGAAAAACCCCGAGACCACCCTTTTGGATGGAATCAGGTTCACCCCCAACTCCGAAGCCACCAAGTGGTGGTCTCGGGTTAAGGGACCATCCTAGGCCGCCGAGGACTCCCCGAGGTACCAATGATCCCTTTCGCAGACTCTTGGCTCGAACCAAGAGCCCGCAAGGATCACAAATGCGCAATAAAGACAGATTTTGGACAGCCACTTCAAAACAGAATTTAGCCATATAAAACATCGACTAATTTTCGAAAAACGACTTTGAAAACGGTTCCCCGAGACTCTACGGGTCACTCTCGATCCCCTACGGAGTCCCCGTTCCAAAATGAGAACTCCAGGGATCGAGTTTCCACATAAAACACCAGTTTAAAACCCGAACTGTTGTTTTGGACAGAAAATCAATGGCTGAAAACCAGCAGTTTTGAAACGTGTTTTGCGATGAATTCCGAAGTCATGCGAGCTAATTTTATGTGTATGGATTGGCTATGATACTATGAAGGTTCCCTAATGCTCGCGGCCAATGCGGAAGCGCAATGAGCAACAAAAATTTCTACCGAGCAATAGGAAACCGAAACATGGAGATCGTTCCCAACACTAAACTAGCAATTTAAAACTACAAAGTTGCGAACATATAACCTTTGATGTGTATCCACCCAATCGTGGAAGACCTCTCCAAGCTCCTCGTAGGCCGTCGAGAACGTGCTTGAGGGGCGTCCGCCCTTGCCAAAAATTATCCACCCGAGAGA
This sequence comes from Agapanthus africanus, assembly GCA_030015575.1. Taxonomy (NCBI): domain Eukaryota; kingdom Viridiplantae; phylum Streptophyta; class Magnoliopsida; order Asparagales; family Amaryllidaceae; genus Agapanthus; species Agapanthus africanus. The sequence continues at coordinate 821,537,210 of CM057337.1, read as the reverse complement.
AGCCGATCCAAGCTCCAGCTTCGCTTCAAAGCAGACTTTGACATAACAACCGACACTCTAAACTTAATAGAAATAGAGTGTGGGGGTGTGGGATTTTTCCACTACCAAATTCACTCTCTTTCCAAAGCTCAAGAAAGCATTCCTGAAGAAAGTGGAGATGAGAGGTCTAACATAATAAACTAGATAGAGTAGGAAATAAATGAGAGAGCTCTTTTCTTTTTCTCCTACAAAAAATGTCATGACATTTTGATGAATAAACAATGAGCCTATGCCTCTCATGCATGCCTACACTTTACACCCAACCCTCCATCTTATTTCCTAATTTCTTTAGAAAGAAATCTATAAATGAGGTGTCCTCCTTCTAGAAGTAAAAAAAAAAAAAAAACAACTGAGCCTTTTATCCCAAGCATGTCCTCCTTCTAGAAGTATTTCGTATAAATACGGAATATGTCCCCGGTATATATATTGAAATACATACATGCGTATCTGTATAAAAATACGTATAACCAAGAGAGATAAAATGAATAGTAGACATAATACTAGAATATATATATATATATATATATATATATGTATGTATGTATGTATGTATGTATGTAAATTATTAAATAAAAACTTGATTTAATAATCCAGCTTAATCTTAAACCGGCTAGTATCATCAACCATCCGATTAAAATCCGTGTAGCTAGTACACGTATTTAATCGAACCTATACACACATCAATATACGGCCTATACATCATATCTTCTGAACCGGGAATACTCTTTGTGTGGCTGGCGGTGGGTTATTGGATAAATCCATAAGCATAAGCACGTCAGCGACACTGGCTTGTACGTAAGCTACCCAGGTATATGTCGAAAAGGAGGTCGATAATCAAGTCTGTCCGTACCCTATTGAGCCTGAATGTGACAGTCTCCGTATATTCAGGTCTCTTCGTCTAAGAGTATCGTTTACCGGGTCTGGGAGGTGGATAACGTTAGACCCCTAATAACCCGATAAGTTATGCCGGTGTCGAGCTCATCACTAACCAAGAAACTGTTGATATCCAATTAGTAAATCTCATCCGCCCTGGTCAGAGACTTATGGTGATGGCTTAACCGAACACATCGCGACATCTACTCTTTATACCAGGAGAGACGAATCCCTGACGATCGCTCATTGCCTCCATGTGGCCTGAGTCTGTATCCAACTAAAACCTGTTTGCACGACTTCTTTAAGACGTGGTAGGGTAGTAATCTAAGTACAGTGGGAACTCACACGAGGCAAATAACGATATCATGTCAAAAGACTAACATGTACTCATGTCATTAGAGACCCGTTATCTGACAATATATATATATATATATATATATATATATATATATATATATAATACCATCTAGAAGTTCTCGGCGAGTCCGTCCGGTGTACTCACCTTTAATGAGCATCTGTATACTATCTTAGGTGACAACACCAATATCTTGTGACACCGGATACCGTCCCTCGTCGAGATCTCGAAACGTATACATTAGTCTACTCCAGAATATCGATGCCCGGCCTCGGTACTCTCTCGACTAGGGATATTTAAGGATGTGCTTATAGACTATCCAGCTCCTACGTATATGATCGTCATCATAATGCTGGTAGTCAAGCAATAATTCTACGGGCTTTATCATTATGTATTAGCGACGCATAATAACGAGTAAAATGTGTACACATTAATGATAAAGACAAACCGGATAGCATACTATTATCTCGAGTAAGACTTTCTACTTGTATAGGTCCTCATTCAATTGTCATAATCGCCTGCCTGCAATTACAATAATTGCCTTGAGGGCACTATATCAAGTAAAAATAACATATGGAAGTTGCTATTATCTAATTAGTGCCAAAATTCCTTGCCAAGGTGATGGAGGTCGGAATCTATCTCAGATATTGTTCTCTGTCGATCTTCCAGTTAGCAAGGCTGAACGGTTAAGATTTGAGGTAAGGGTTGAGCGTATGGATCTCAATGGGTGATTGGTTGTTGTTGATGTCGAGCTACCTACAAAAGAAGTTCCGAGATAGGAAACCACCGTAGGATCTTCCGATGATCAAGTTCCAATGATTATTGGGGCAGAGCAGCGGCGGATTGAAATGAGTTCGATCTACCTGAGTCGTTTGGAAGAGGAGTTTAAATAGCGAACCCATAGAGCAAGCCGATGCAAGATTCTCGCCGTCCGTTTGCACCTACGTGGAATGGAAGAGAAAGGATTGCTAAATTAAGGGATTCGCGCGTAAATGGCGGGATACACCCATTAAAGGCGTTAGCGTGGGATGCGGAACGTAGAGCGGTGGAGATCTCGTCATGGAAAGATATACGGAGCCTTTGTGGGGGAGCCCGTGCTCCATGCTCCCGACCAGATGGGGAAGCTGAGGAAGCTCGGCTCGGTGACACTTCGGAGATGAGCAAAAAGGCTGAGGAAGCTCCATTCTGGGATAGCTCGGAAACGAGCGAGAAGGCTGGGGAAGCTCAGCGCTGTGATAGCTCGGAGACGAATGAGGAGGCTGGAGAAGCTCAACTCTGTGATAGCTCAGAGGCGAGTTGTTTGCTGGTTGCTAGGCGAATAGGGAATGTACTCAAGGGAGGCCCCCAAAGGTCGGATGCAACCTCGGAGGCGAGACGCTGAGAAATGTCCCGAATGCATCATACCTATTCCAGCTCCATACCCCCAAGAATCTAGTAGGCTTACGTGGGTGATACGCCATCTGCTAAGTTCCATGATCTAGGAAATCTCCACTTACGAGTACCATCATTAGACCCCCACTCTCGTTTCGGCCTATTTATGGGTCAGAATCGAGAGTGGTCTGCTCAGTCTACTCTGTTCAGCTTGGTCCGAGGAATTTTCGTGGCGTTTAGCGGTTGTCTCTTTGATCCCGAGTCTACGTGGCATATCATAGGGCAGGAAGCTGTCCACCGACCTCGTAGCGAGGGCTAAATATTCACGGGTTAAGCCGGGTAGGAATCTACCCGTCGTGAATAGTTGCGCCGTGAATAGTTGCGACTGGCAGGAAGTTGCTCGGCAACCTCGTGATGAGGGCTTTAGATCCATGGCGTTGTTGGACAGGAAGCTACCCGCGGTGGATAGGCCGAGCAGGAAGCTACCCAGCCGTCTCGTGATGATGGCTTTGGATCCACGTTTTCGTTGGGTAGTAAGCTAACCACTGTGGATGGTCCGAGCAGGAAGCTGCACGGCCTATATATTTTGTATCGTCATAACTTGCATGAAACAGATGGGGCGAAAAGGAATATTCGGAAAATTTGCCAAAGTACTCTCTTCGAAGAAAAGAGATCGAGATGCTACCTCTTCAACACAGCCTAAGAATGAGATTAGAGAGATATATATTACAAGTTTTAAATAAACGTGTTCAAATTATTTTGTTCATATAACTATTGCATTGATTATAACAAATTAAATTTTTTTAGGTACATCTGATCAGGAGGATGCAGGTACATCGGTGCAGGATGATCCATACACACCCCTAGACGAGCAGTCCACGAATCTGAGTAGAGAACCTGGGGTGTTCTTGGATCCCATCACAGATGAGTTCATTCATTCATAGTCATACCTCACTTCCCAATGTACGGGAAAGGAAACATGGCGGGCCGCGACGTATTTACTCAGAAGTAAACACGTTAAGCTTAAATAAGCAATATAAATGTCAAACACAAGAAAAGACAATAGATATTGTAGGGTGTTTTTCATCACCCCATTGAGATGGGAATACGCGCGTGCTTGTCAGGCGTATACTACAGATTCCCCCTGCCTAAGGTAGGCCGGGGTTTATTGATTGTGGGGATCTAAATCTCCGGCAGCCGCGGACTAAGCCGCCGTTAATTACCCCTCGCCTTTGGGGCGAAGGAACCTCCGATTAACGGGTTAAAATGGTCATGCGAACTCAATGTGCAGTGTACGTGTGTTGTGTTTTGAAAGGGGGGTTTGGATATATCGGGAGCCACGCAGAGATTTTACGGGGACAGTGTCGCGGAGTATGTGTGTGTGTAAATATGTATACATATGTGTGTGTGTGTGTGTGTATATATATATGTATATGTATATATATATAAAAGAAAGAGGGGGAAAAAGCATCCAAAGGATGCGTGGGGCCAGCGCCTTGAGCGCTGTGCACTTAGGTGCTGTGCGCTCAGACGCGAGCGCGCCACGTGTCAGCACGTGGACATTTTGCGCTTGAGCGTAGTGCGCTTGAGCGCAAGTGCGCCACGTGTCGGCACGTGGGCGCTTTGCGTTCGAGCGCAGTGCGCCTGAGCACAGCACACCACGTGTCGGCACATGGGCGCTTTGCGCTCGAGCGCAGTGCGCCTGAGCGCAAGCGCGCCACGTGTCGGCATGTGGGCGTTTTGCGCTGGGCGCTGGCTAGACAAAGGGACTTTTAGTCTCAGAACCAGAAGCTATGCTTCAGAAAGGAAATATTTATTATATATATATGTATATCTATGTAAATATATGGAGTTAAACTCCTAAAATGTTTTGGTTGATGAAAGGGATTCTTCCTCTTCCTCCTCTGTTGGCTGGATCTTGATGATCAAGAGATGTGAGATCTAAAAATCTTTCCTTTCTGAGATCTAATGGTAGATCCAAATTCCCCTTTGTGGGTTTTGTGGTGGAAGATTTCTTAGTTTTTGAAAAGAAAGAGTAAAATTCTTGATTTAATTCAAAAGAAATGAGAAGGTTTAGAACTTTGGAGAAGGAGCGGGAGGCATAAAAGATCTCAGATCTAAAATTTTTGTGGAGAGAATGAAAAATATTCTTTATTCATCATCATGTTGTCTTTTATAGGCTTACATATTTACATATAGCCCCTTGGGCTTTACAAAAATGGCATTTTAGCCATCTCATGGCTCATGTGCCATTTCATTTTTGCACATAAGCCATGGGCTTACAAAATATTGGCTTTATGCCCATTTTGCATACATTCATGTATAAAAAATTACATAAAAATTATTTATTACATGATCTATATTTTAGCATGGAGGAGGCTGGCCGCGGGCTCAACTTGGGCCTGGGCCCGTTTGACCTGGGCCTAGGCCCACCTGGCTTGGGGTTGATCTTGACTTTGACTCAGTCAACGGGGGTGTAAATTTTTACCCCAACAGATATAAATAAACAGCAACTTTTTATTGATAATTATTTTTTACATACAACTGAAAAGCAAAGTAAAACGAAGGAAAGCGATACTTAAACAATAGCATATGAACTGAAAGAAAAGTAAGTACAAGTAGGAACTAAAACTCCGGCTCCTCTGTAAACTGCTCGTAATCGTCCTGGCTAGGCTCGATCTCCTGAGAGTCGGATCCTCCCGACAACATTCCAAAGGAAGAAGAGATAAGAATGTCATCAGCGAAAAATCGCTCGGTAAGTCCCAAAAGATAGAATGGAATAGACAAGAAAAGATAATAGAACTGGTAATTTATCTGTTTGTTATGTTAACGTAGTTGTTTGTACCTTGGTACAGAATGTATCATTGTATACGAAAGAAGTCCAACTTGCTCCGTGGACTAAGGTATATGGAGTACAAGGCCCCGTTAATCCCACGGGACAACGGCACGGATGTTTATGTTAGGTGTATTATAGTAACCGTCTCGTTCCACTTCTAATGTATTCCGTACCAATCTACCTCGTTAAACCCCGTAGTGTATATTGTATTGATTGTATTGATTTGTAGGATAAGAATTGCCGAAACCATGGTATAATTTGTTCATGCAAACAGTTCAGGATGTAAACGGATAGTCATGTAGTCAAGTTCAAGATATATCCATGGTTCGGTCATGTCAAGTCATGTTACTTGTTTGATATGGTTCTGGTATTCATGTTCAAATTCAGGTATTCATGTTTGGTATATTGGATTCATGTTGCATTGAAGTTATGATTGGATTCATATTTGGATTGTATTCAGATTAGATTGAGACTCAGATTGAGTCAGACACTTTAAATAGAATTGAATCCTGATTAGATTTAGAAATTATCGGTAACTGCTGCATATGGACGGCAGGATTTATGTATTTTTCCAAAACAATTACCGTTGATAACTCCGTTTTAGTTTTCTACCTTAAATAGGTAAGCATCCACTTTCTTCATCTCCCTGAGACTCAAGAGAATTGGTCCCGCTTAAACCTATATTTATTAGGGTCTTTAATGTAATTTTATATAATTTGAGGGGGTTTTATGAAAAATATTTTTAGTATACTTTGAAAATAAATCTCAAGTATTTATTTATTGTATTTATGATTTTCATGGATGTAACTTTTAAAGAATGAGGTATTCTAGTGAATATAAATCTAGATTGAATAATACATGGTATTTTTGTGTAAAGTTGACTTGTATTGATTCTTGATGGTATTTTCATGAAACTTGTTATTCTTTTATTTTGTTTAGAAAATATGGAATTTAATAATATCTTTAAAATATGTGTTTTGATAATATTTATATATTTATTAAAAGATAACTTTTTATTATTAAATAGAAATTTTCGTTTTTCTTAAAAATTGTATAAAAATTCCATCAAGATCGTATGCTCTGTGAGGAGGTCTGCATCTCGCTCTACTAGTCCTGAGGATATGATATAAACCTTAAGTATTTATTTATTGTTGGACATATAGCATACGTATTGTGTTGTTTGAATTCAAAACACCATTATTGTATGTGTTTGAGTTGATATTATTAGATATATCGTGTATCGTGTTTATATATATTGGTTTATTCGTTTGAGTTGATATTGTTGGATATATTGTGGGTATCGTATTTATATGTTGGTTTGTATGCGAAACACGATTGTTGCGTAATATATTATTTGTGATTTTGCGTATTATTGTATGGAATATTGGTTTTTCTGTAAAAAAAATTCCAATTAAATAGGTATTAGCTACTGTTCTAGCTACAGGAACGGTCGCTAATATCCTTATTAGGAACCGTATACTAATATATGAAATCGTTGAGAATTGATTGTGTAACGACTCTGAAATCCATGTACAAAATTTACTAGTTTAATGTATAGAAAGGGTATATTTCAGCCAGATTATAAGTTATAAGTTATTTTTGTTCAATAAAAGCAAGAAACAACTTATAGCTCACTGGTAAAGGCTCTACACTGCTATGATATTGCATGTATATTCGATTCCCATCAGTCCTATTTATTTTTAATATTTTTCTTTTTAATTTTTCAGAAGTCTAAAAGTTGCACGTGCAATTCATAGAGAATCGAAAAGTTTCAGAAAAATCTAACAAGAGCAATGAGAAGTAAACACAGAAAAATCTAACAATGGCAAGTAAGCACGTGGTACGAATCTTGAGACGATTGGATCAATCTCGGCCGCTCGTTTCCCCATCTGATCGCCACCGATGGTTCCCCTTGCCTCGATCGACTCTGTACTTTACACACACACCTCTTCGACTCTCCTCTACTCCCTTACACTGTTTGATTTTCCTGCAATCAAACAGAGACTCTTCAAATTCCTTATTAACATCATTTTAGTTCTTTTTAATTCACATACACTCATTTTTTCATTATAAATACCACCACATGCCTTAGCTCTTCCTCATTCTGAAATTTCTATCAAAATTCTTTCAAAACTCTATAAGTACCAAATGGAGTTAAGAAACCAAGTGAAGCAGCAAACCAATGTCGACGATCGAAGCTTCGCCGACGATACAACAATCCCTGAAGGCTTCCCCTCACTCTTTCCTTCTCATGTTAACGCTCTAAAACCGTAAGTCCATTTCTCTCTCTATTTCTTTTTGTCGCAAATCACATTCAAAAATCATACCGACCAAGTGGAGTTAACTTTAAAATTCATCACTTTAAAATGTTTTTATCATTCTCGATAGGTCAAAATGTCACATAATCAGCCTAGTATCACTTTAAATCAATATACACATCATTTTCCCTTTTTATGTAACCAAAAGTCCATGTGAAATAATCGTATAACGATTTTTTCAGAAAAATACTATGAACTTTAATATAACCCTTATTTCGATAACTAGTGTATATACCTCTAGAACCTTCACGGGGTAATGATCTACCCTACACGTACACTTTTGATTCATAACACGATATTTTGATTAGAATTTTTTCAATTAAATGAAACATTTTGCAATAAAATACGACCTCATTATAAAAACAAGTTTTTAATCGATATTTTTGAATTTTTGGCAATTGCGCCTCTACAACCCTCGTTAGGGGACCCGCTAATGGATGGTGTGGATTATCACACATTTTTAGAATAGTAGAGCGAGATGCAGAGCTCCTCGTGAAGTATTCGGTCTCGAAAGAAAATAAAAATACGGTTTTTAAGAATACGACTTTTCTAAACAAAAATAAAGTTTGAAAAATTATACAAAACTATGAATCCGTATTTTCAATAAAAAAAATTATGAAATTATAATTTTTAAAATGAAAGATTAAAGTTTTAAATGAAAATATTATCAAATTCCCAAAAGTAGTGGTTTTCATAAAAATACCATAAACTTTTAAAAGCTAGATTTTATCACTAAAATGACACTAAAACTAAAATATGTTTTCATAAAAACTCTTAATATTCTAAATCACCCTCAAGATTTATTTTTAAACATTATTAAAATATTTTTCATAAAACCTCCTTAAGAAATGCAAATAATATAAATAGAATATAAACAATAAAATATAAATATTAAGGACTCTAGATTAATATAGTTTAAGGCGGTATCAATTCTCTTGAGCCTCAAAGAGCCGGAGAAAGTGAGTGTTTGCCTATTCGGGTTAGACAAATTAACGGAGTTATCAATTGCAATTGTTTTGGAAAAAACACAAATCCTGCCATCCATGTGCAGCAGTTGCCGATTTCTTCCGAACTTAAGATCTTCAAACATCAAATCAATTCACATTATTTATCTATAACTGGAACATAATCTCAAACCTAAACTTGAAAACCACTCGAACCAAACTCGAATCTAAAACTGAACTAGAACTCAAATTCATGCTACTCGGATTAACTTGACTCGACCCAAGATTGCAATTGAAATGACTCACACTTTACTAGACTCACTCGACTTCATTATTCACCGTTTGCAATGTATGGTTTCGATCAAGTCATATTATAATCAACCAATCAAATCAACTAAGGCTATCTTACAATTATAATAGAAAGTATACTCGGGGTGTTTGGGATAGTTTCTTGTGTGAATCCAACGAAGTTTCAAGGGTCCCGTATTAACCTATTTTATCTTTTACTTGAATTTTAGTCGGGTCGACTCCTCCACGGTTTGGAGCCCCGATACTAACACATGAAATGGACCCGTGTTTCCTTACTTCTGGGGCCACACTCTTGAACTCGTGAATATTTCTATAGTTGCGTTAATATTCACACTTGGAATTTAACGTTAACATAATGACCATATAGAGATTTATAGATACATATACCCATATTCAGATCTACACACTTTTACTGGTCATTTACATTATTTCTTTTATTATATACTTGTCACTTTTCGCACTTACTCTATTTTTGGGACTTACCAAGCGCTAGTTCGCTGACGGACATTCCACCCATTTTTATTTTCTTAGAATGTTCGTTAGATACGGTCGAGACAGAGGAAGCGAAGGCTACCAAGGAGGATTACAACCAAATCGCTGCTCAGGATTAGCTTAACTTTCTTTCTATTTCAGCTTATTTATACCACATGTTTAGGTAATTTCTTTATTGTATTTACTCTACAGTTGAAACTCATTGTACTTATAAATATTTTAAGTTGAATATAAATAAAGATATTTTTTGAAAATTTTTACAGTCTCCATTTATTTTTGCATTTGTGTATTATTATTTCAATACGCTTAGTATATTTATTTAGAGAATGATCTTCTCTGAATAAATATGCCGCGAATCTACCATGTCATCGTTTCCGTCTACTGGAAAGCGGGACATGACGGTTGGTTGTCTGCGTGTCAATATATTGGAGACCATATATATAGGATGGTCGCTACTAAAGTATTAGCGACCATATATATTAACGACCGTCCTTAGACAGCCGCTAATAGACTTTTCAGCGGCCAAACCTTCTGCTACCATCTATTAGCGATCGTCTAATTTATGGATGGTCGCTAATACTCATTAGAGACCGTTCACTTGGTATTAGAGACCGTAACAAACGGTCTCTAATATGCACAGTATGTAGTTGTAAATGACATCACTAATTATCATATGAGAGATACCCTTATATAGCCTAACCCTAATTCCTATATAAATCATATTTTAAAAAACATATGGTAAATAATAGATTCGCAGAAATTTCGACGACAGTCGTCTGATCAAGGCTTGGTCAGACGTCTGCCAATTCTCTGTTAAGGCTATCAGCTTCTTGTGCAGAATTCTGACACTCTTTGGTCAGACGTCTGTCCTATGCACCGGGACTTTGGCTCCGTCTTGACAAATGTCTGAAGTTTTTGGCTCCAGATGTCTGTCTCTTCTTTGCTCTTTTTATCCCATGCATTGTGCAAGACGTCTTAGGAAGAGTCCTCCACAATATTTAACATTCAATTCTTTGGTTTCTTTTTCTTTTCGAGTGAACTTCCATTTTTGAAACAGATTGAAGTTCCTTGCAAATTTCTTTCGACTTTAAATACTAAAATATTTTCAGTGTAATATTTTAATCTTAAACGTCATTGCAGACTTTGACTACCAAGCTCTTGCTAAGTCATGGTAGATGGGGCTTATTTATGATGTTGTTAAGAATGAGATACCAAGGCCTTCCGATCCATACACAACCAATGTAATATGTTCGACTTCTATGCATATCCTTCCATACAACCAATGTGATTGTTCGGCTCATGTTTAATTATGGTTCTTATTTTCTTCTCATCCCCATGGTCTCTCGAATATATTATTAATTTGGAGATTGCATGCTGTTATAATTAGTGTTGGCACTATCTTCTCTGTCTTCATTCCCTGTGCGTTTCGTATCATTAAAAATGTACTCACTAAAATAATACTCATTGTTACAATCGTTTTTTTTTTTCCTTTTTCCATGCGCTTGCACAGGGCTCCTTCTAGTGAAATATCAAAAAGAAAAAAAAACATACGAAATAAACACTTAAACAATCAACATGACAATTAACCCATATAAGCCTTAACTTCTTCTTCTCTGATTGTTGAATGAATCCGAGCCACAATACTAATTAAGCCTGAACTTCTTCTTCTTCTTTGGTTGCATCATCTTCTAAGCCACAATAAGCCTTGAGGGAGTGCTTATTTTTGTTGTTCTTAGCTGCCAAGACAAATTTAAGATAATCCTTGTTGTCATAAGGCTTGAACAAGAGCGGATGCTCTTCGTCCACCAACTCCTCTGGCGCTCTCACCATCACTCCATCTCTTGGAGTTGATGCATAAACAGTTGAGTATCTATCTTGAGCTCCACATACTTTCACTTGATGATAGGTTGGTTCATACCTCCCATTGCTCAAGGGCTAATTCATTCATTCATTCATTCATTCATTCATTCATTCATTTTGAGAAATTATTATTAGTACTTTTGCTATATATATTGTTTAACTTTCAAGGTTTATATATATATATATATATATGTATACAACAACAACAACAACAACAAAGAAAAGAAAAAAGATTAGAAAATTCGTACATACCCAAATTGCGTCTCCAATCATACAGCTAAGTGAGTTGAGAGATGGTGTGATCCATGAACCATCCTTCAATCGAACCTCTAGACCCTTAAGTTTATGTTGGCATACCCATGTAATTGTACCTGGGTCTGTATGGATCCCAAGCCCAATCGCTGATTCTTGGTTTTCCTTTGGAGGCCCACAACGGTTTAACGTTAAGCTTTCGCTGTGAGTTTCCAAATGAGATTCAAAGTGTTTCTCCATTCCTAAGCTCTCAAATATCCTCCTCCTCACAATTTCATTTAGCTCTTTTAGAATCACAGTGAATTCGTAAATTGAATCACTGTCATACACCCAATAAATAAATAAATAATAAAAAGTTAATAAACTTGACCTGTTATTAATTTATTTTAAGTATTACAGAACCCATGAGAAAGGATATAAATTGCATGTATGTTTCATTCCGTAAAATATCAAGATAGACGGTATACATGTATTAATAAGAAATAGCAGGATGTTGGCATTTGAAACTTTGGTAGAGTATATAGCTCCGCATCTTGTTTCCTCATTAAAAAATGGAAGGAAAAAAAAAAGAACAAGAAACAAATAAATCTAATTCCTTTTGTATAATAAACAAAAACCACAGGAAAATGATTTAATATTCAATTTGAATGCTTATCCCAGTTGGGTTTTGAATCAATATCGCGCTGGTAAGGTATATATGTTTAATATTCAGTAACATTTCAATGCATGCATGCAGCTTAAGGTAGTTTAATGAGAAAAGTGCAATAGTTACTGGTACTTTAGTGTAATGTTAACCATAGAAGTAATAGAAATATACCGAAAATCGGGGTTTCCATTATCACCCCACATCTGATGCGTAAACTCGTCGATACTTCCCTCATTCGAACAATCACGGATCAACAACGCTTCAAAGTCTAACCCGGGGATTGTCCTATACCCTGGGATCAACTCCTTGTTTTCATTATTCTTCAGCTTCGTCTCCAGCGGCAAACATAACGCCGACTTTATTTGCTTATTGAAAACAGCATCTCTTACCTCCGGCGTAAACTTACCATAAGTAGCTTCAAAGCAACCAAACCCTTTGAGAGCATCAACGACTTCTGATCGTACTTTGACCCATTCCTCGGTGCTAGGGTTTGAGGCTTCAAGCTTGGAGAAGTTTATCTGTGGGATTGTTGGAGCAGAGGAGCCCATTGTTGCTTATGGCTTTGGTTGAGTTTTTTGAGTTAATTTTTTTTTCTTTGTGAAGGTTAGGAGATGGAGGGAGGGTGCATATATGGTGGTGTATTTATAGTGGTGATTGCACATGTATACAGGAACTATTTGTTGCTTGGTTTTTCACATTTTTGGTTGTAGTTGCCCATTTGGCAAGGAGGTAATAATAGAACGAGAGGTACTTTTCATGTTAGTCCCTTTTGGAAAAAAATTTGGGATTGCGTACAGAATCCCGACAGCAATTTTTTAGTTTTATCAAAAATATTTTTTGGGATTAACTAGGCTCGAAAGTACTAATACAGTATGCGCTTGTGGTTGTGGATAATTGAGTTTTTTTTTTGAAATAGGATGGTTTGAGTTTTAAATTATAAAAATAGGGTAGTTAGATTTTTATTTGTAAAAATATGGTGGTTTATGGATCCCATATAATTTTCAAAAAATTTTTTAATAGAGGGCGGGCCCCGCCGTCTCCTTTAGAAAGAAGAGAACGGGTTCTCAGAACCCTTGAGAACCCGCCCTTTCCTTTATAAAGGAGACCCGCCCTCTTCAAAAATGAGGGGAGGGCGGGTTCTAGGAACCCGCCCTACCCTATAATAGATAGAGGGCGGATTCCTAGAACCCGTCCTCTAAACTGGGGAGGGGGATGGGGTCCATCAAACCGTCCTATTTTCACAAATAAAAATCTAGCTACCATATTTTTATAATTTAAAATTCAAAGCATCCTATTTCAGAAAAAAAAACCCTGGATAATTCATACCTGATCATATGCTGCTAAGTGTTCGAATCATATATATTTGTCTTTTTAAAGCTCAATTATGCTTTAGTCTCCAGTTTGGACCTCACACGGAAAACCTAGCCATGCATGCCAATTGACGATTCATCAAATTTGTTTTCACATTGCCATCTTATAATGTTCATGGTGTAAGATTTTTATCTTAACAATTGGTATAGGGTGAAATCTAAAATTACTAGACCTAGAGGAGCCTTTGGCGATTTGATGCAGTACACACCCTTAAATCTTTGTTGTTTTGATCAATACTTGCAGCCACTTGAGTTATCGTTTATATATTTGAAAATTGAAAGCGAAATGAACAATGCATTAAGCAACGTTATTTCACAATAGCCACAATAAGTTGGAAATTAAAATTTTTCCACGGACAACAAAATAATCAGAATACATTCAAGTAGTCTAATATCTTGGCGGAATATCAAAATATTTATTTTCCAAAGTGTATTACTGGAATTCATTTGAAAATTTTTGCAACCACGGCAAAATTTTAAAAGTAAGCAGCTCGCCTATAATTTTTCGCTATATGACAAAAAGGAGACTAAAAATTGCATTTGACAGGAAAATAAGCAATGCATTAACTAACGATTTCCCAATACAGCCGAAATAAGTCGCAAATTAAAAATCTTCTATGAATACCAAAATATTTAGAGTACGTCCAAATGGTCTAATGTCTTGACGGAATTTTAAGAGATTTTTTTCCAAAGTATATTACTGTCACGCCCCGCTTCCCAAAATATAGAAAACGAGAGATGACTAGGCCAGCCATACTCCTACGGTCAACGAATATTCCCGCCGTAGTCACACTTTGGCTTCTAGCATTACATGGTAATCAGTAAACAAAGTACAGCAGTAAAGGAAATACATCACTAGGTTATTACATCAAATTCCATTTTTCAAAAATTACAAATAAACAAGAAGAGCTACTAACCAAGTTCAATTACACGATCTCTTTTAGGGAAAGCAGAAAAGAAAGAAAAGGTACTCCAGACTAGATCTCCGCCAGCTCGAAAAGTAAATCCGACTCATGCGTTGGTCCTTCCTTGAGGTCTGAGCATGCATACTCAGGTCGTCAGAGCGACGTAATAGCAATTATAATAATGACGTGAAACAGGTAAATAAAGTAATAATAGTGAAAGTAAAATGCGGGTAATCACTATATCACCAAATGATGCAAAGTATGATCTGTGTCTCTATCAGTCTCTAGGTCATGTTTGAAATCATATAGTGGAAAGGAGGATCATGTTTAACAGGAGTCTCGTACATACCCGAAACAACGGCCCACACGCCCGGGACATAACCCTGTCAGCCGGATCGCTAGATCCTACCTAATATATATATCACTGCTCGAATGATCATCCTCTAAAACACGGTCCCGCTAAATATGATACTCTTTCCACTTCGATTTCCCCTTTTCCCCAGGTTTACACTATCGATGATTATGATTTAGCCGTGTACAGGTATGCACCAATAGCACGGTTTTATCACTGTTCACTGTATTAATCACTGTCACGAATCATTTACTTTTCCATTGGTGTACTTGACACTCCTAAACCAATATCATTCACGCACGATAATGCAATGTCAACTGAATACTAACGTGCACTAACACTATGTATATGGCAATTGGGTAAGGTATGTATATCTATGCAGTTGACAAGTCATGTGTATTATGAACCAATATGCACGTCATGAGCTTACCAAAATTGCAGTAATTCATATGTTCAGAATTAAGCGAAATGATACAAATAAGATAACAAGTACACTCTGTCGGAAGTTCAGCAAAATTGGTTTCAGTACAATCTGGTTTCAGGTATTCAAGTTACAGCCGTTTCAATTTAAGTGCTCGCTGCAGGAAATTCAGTTTCTAAACTGAATGTCCGTTTAGCGACACGATGTACACCTGGTTAGGATCAGAATTTAGCGACGCAACTGTTGAATGAAATCTAGGGTTTTCAATAGGGTTTTCAACGCAATAGACGGATTCTCAATCGTGTCTGTACGTCAAAAGTTATGCACTGTTCAACACTAATATGTCAATTCTATTTCTGTTTGGAACAACTAGACGTCCTGATCTTTTAAATTGCAGCTTAAATAACAAACGACGATATAACGGGGTGAAATCACTTGAGTTATTTAGCTAACAGATTGATCTTCAATAAAATGCAGAGTTCCGCAACATACGAGTTCAGGAAACAAGGTAGTAAACATTACGGGGCATAAAACAATAACCAGAGTTGCTCTGGTCCAGAGCCGCTCTCCGAACCAATTATCGTTATAATTTCAGTATAGAAACCATTAGAAACTTGCATAGGGTTACATATCGGCGAGTCGGCTTCGATTTGAGCCCTCGAACGCATCATTTCAATATGTACACAATTAATTGTGATTTTAACAATTTTCAGATGCGGGAAATTCCCAGTTTTTATGGGTGTAAATGGGGGTGATCATTTAAGTTGTTAACAGTTATATTTTTCAGTGAAATTTCTACACAGTATTCATTATCACACGGGCCAGCATATGCAATCAAATTCTGTCAAATTAAATGAAGGTTTTCATTGGGATCTTGCATCGAACAGTTACGTCATATAAGTTATCGTGAATTGTAAACATGGAATTAATATGATTTTAGTTTGTAACGGATTTAATCTAGCATGTAGCAAGTAGGGTACTTGCCTGGAGACGTTTTGGCGATGCACGGCAGCGGCAACGGCACGAACGCGCAACGAACAGCGTGGTTTCACTACTACAAATAAGGGTTGCCCCTACGGATATCTGCGTAGGGGCGAAAAAATAATCTGTAGGTGCAAATGCCGTAGGTGCAAGTTGAAGCCCTGAACTTGCCCCTACGGGCAAAATCTTACCCCTACGGAGTTCTGTGTAGGGCCGGTTTCACCTACGGAGTAGGCCGTAGGGTAAAAAAAGTTATTTTACTTACGGTTTTTTAAATATATTAACTGTACCTACGGATATATCCGTAGGCCCAAGTACTATCTCCTACGGATAACTGCGTAGGTACTTATCCGTAGGGGCAAAATATCAGGATTCCTGATATTTAGCCCCTACGGATAACTCCGTAGGGGCCTTTGTTTGCCCCTACGGATATGTCCGTAGGGGCACTCCCAACCCCCTGGTACTGAGATCAGGGGGGAAATATCAGTTACTGCTGATATTTTGCCCCTACGGTTTAATCTTTAGGGGCAACATGTGTACCTACGGATTAATCCGTAGGTACACATTATCTGTATTTTTTTAAAAAAAAGGGCTGTCTGATTTTTTCCCGCCCTGTGCACAATAATATATATATCAATAAAATATAAAATTAATCATCACACAACATATATCGCAGTATTCATAATCACATCTCACGCATATAATATACAAAAGAAACCCAAAAACTGAATATGATATAAATATAAACCAATATCAATATCAATATCATTTCAAAATGTAGAACAATATGTATGATATAAATAAATACATGTTTCAAAAAATATGAATCAAAATGCTACCCTAGCTCGGTCCAGCTCCACCTCTGATAAACAATAGAATCAAGCGTGCCTGCTCCTCGGTTAATAAACCATGCAATTCGGCGCGTGCGGGAGTCTGAGCGGCTTGTGGAGCTGGCGATGTGGTCTGCGCAGCCGCCGTCGAGATAGTCGCTTGTGGAGCCGCGGTTGCGGGAGTCTGAACGGGCAGTGGAGCTATATGAGCTGTCTGCGGAACCACAGCCGATGTAGTGGCTTGCGGAGCCGCAGCCGAAGGAGATGCATGTGGAGGCTCGGCCGATGTACCCTGTCGCGTCTGGACCTAACGTGTGTAAGAAGCGTGTAAGAACTGTGTATTATTCGAATTCGTATCATTATCAAGTTATTTCGAAACCCCATTTGGATATCTAGTTTGGAAAACCGTTGTTTATTTTAATTCCATATGTATGTATGATTAATCAAACCTAAGTCTAAAACCAAATAAACTCAAGCTACGTACTAATTATGGATATGTTGATATCTATAATATGACATGATATTTTATTATAAATTAGTATACATACTTACATCTCCTTCAACTCCTGAACGGTGGCACTCAAGCTCTCCAGTTCCTGCTGGACACGTCGCTCACTAGAGACGGAGGAAGTAACCGCCGGGGTGGAGTCCAACCTCATATGGGCCCTGCTAGGGCCCAGTCCCCTGCCTCTCTCCCAACCTCCGTGGTGCCCTCCGTGTGCGGCGTCCAGAACTGGGGTCAGCAGCCTCGGATCGCTCTGTCCGGTAAAATCGATCCCCGAGGCCTCGGCCTGCTCAACCACCCGCTCCTACACCCACATTAAGCAGTAAAGTATAAGTATAAAATTTAAACTTGAACCTTCCAAAAATATAATTTCAAATATGGGTAGAATAAATATTAACACTTACGCAATACTCCTAGGTAGCGACGTCGGGATATCGAAGCTCGCCCGTGGTGGGATCTGTCGAGGTGCCGTGGACGGCAAGATATGCGGACAGCATGCTCGGTGTACCACCTGACGCCACGGTCCGAGCTGTCTGCAATATTAGAAAACAACTCTTAATATTAGAAATATTAGAAAATAACTCTTAATATTGCAGAATATCACAAATGTCGGTCTATTGTAATTTACCGATAACTCCATGGCTCGAGTAATATTCCTCGAGCCACCTGTGTAAGTAGGGCGACCCCCCTTCGCCGACTTCCTGTTCTCTGTATTCTGAGCGGCCTGTTTCTGCACAACGTATTAACATTTAGTTTTCTAATTAAGGAACACAAAAAAATAAATTATATCCTAAACAATGAATTACATTTAAAATACATACCTGTTTACGTTTGGAGTCGAAATATTCGCACAATAGAGGCCATGTCTCTACGTCGACTCTCGCAAACGCCGGAGTAGATAGGAGGGCCGCTCTCTCTGCCTCGGGGGTCGCCATCCACAGGGAGTACCAGTCGGCCTTCAGCTCATTCCTGTTGTATCGGACCTTGGCCTGCATGTTCTTCATCAGGCCATTGTACAGAGCATGAAGGTCGAGCACCCTCCCCGGGTGATCAGGGTCGGCTACAGGCTGAAAATCGTAATCTAACTGAAAATACAAAAAAAAAACATTGTTATTAGATTGCAAGTGTTAATAATAAATATATTGGATAGATCAAATGAAAATATATATTAATACGTACCCGAGCCTGATCAAAGAAAAGGGCGAATGAGCGCTGGTGCTGCTCGCCCCACTCAACGTGAAGTGGATAGTTCTTAACGAGCCAGCTCTCGTCCCCAATATACCGGCCGAACCTCTCGGCATGAGGACCGGTATAGCGATAGTTAAGGGTAAAAAAGAGGGGGAATACTGCCTCCCCCCTAGCTCTGTCAGGCCTCAGCCTATGGGACTGATTCGGGCCTCGAGTCCCCCTCTAGGGATGGGGAGGCCCTGCATCTGCATGAAATATCAAGACAATCAATATTAAGACAAAGTTGTATTAAGAAATCAAGGTTAAACGAAAATTGAAGTGTGATATATACCTCCGGTGACTATCGCACGAGCCTGGGCCCGGGCGGCAGCACGAGCGGGACGATAGTTCCTCCGGTGAGGAACAACCGGGGTCCCGGATGCGGACGCATCCCCTCTAACTAGAAAATAAATATTGACGCTAAATTTTCATGAAGTTCATATTTATTCTATAGAGCATATGTAAAATGAATAAATATTTTATATTTATTCATACTAACCTACAGACGATGCGGAGGGTATGGAAGTGGCAGGAGTGGCCCCTGGGGAAGATGTGGACGCACCACCTATAATTAGACAATTAAAAATAGATTATATAAGTAATTGCAAAAAAAATGTGTAGATCAATAATATAACTTTCTAAATTAATATGCATGCACTATAGGATATATAAACATACCAGCAGGTGCGGTGGTGTCACCACCTACAGCTAGACAATAATAAAAATTGCTAAGTAAGAGCAAAAAGAATGTGTGTATTTATGATATAACATTCTAAATCAATATACATGCACTATATGATATATAAACATACCTGGAGGAGCGGGAGTAGTCTATGTTCCAGAAGTGGACGCATCACCAACAACTAGACAATCAAACAATGACAATATAAGTAATTTTGACATAAACAGACATGAATATCTGTAATATTACATTCAAAATGGATATGCGTGCAGTATACCTGGATGTGTGGCAAAATCCACACGGAAGGAGGCATCCGAAGGGGTCTCCGATCTGGGTGCAAGACCGGCCCTCTGAAGCTCCCTACAGAGCTCTTCGGGCGGCAGAACCGCTCTGCCTCTGCCTCTGCCGCGGCTGGAGCTCCTGCCGCCCCTCGCTGCTCCCGACATCGTCATCAAATCTAGATAAACGGTTCGTGGACACATTAGACAATCATTAAAAGTATTGACTATATATGTATAGAGCGTAAAATGTGAAGTAATAATATAACATTACTGATAACCTTTTTCGTTTCGTGGGCGCATTATACATATCTACTTGGATTTCATCGTCGATGTCATTTCTAACCCACGTAACTTCATGATCGGTCGAAGACAACCCGTCCTTCGAAACAGACGGTCGGAGCACTTTAAGCCTTCTCTCTTCTTCGTCCTCATCGCTGTCCTCGAATTCTGGGATATCGTAGAAATCTCTGGGTTTCCATCGGCATACAACACTCCATCCCGGATGCTTTAAACACTGTGAGTAGTATACTTGGAACGCTTGGTTCGGAAAGATAAACAGATCTTCCTGACCGTAAAATCGAAATGTGTTCACACTGGTCAATCCATATTCATCTTTCCAAGTCCCAAGATTGCTTCTCTACCTGTCAGTATCGGTTCGCGTATCGTACCAAGTACACTGGAATATATAAAAGGGTTCTGATCGTCCGGGATAGTGAATGCCGAGTATACAATTTAAGTATCCATAATAAATCACACCGTCCGATCCTACCGTCGCAATCCCACTATTCTGAGTGGTTCTAGATGTTTCTATATCCTTAACTTCGAATTTGTATCCAAGGACACCAAATCCTTTGTAATATGCAACCTCCAAACTAGGAAATTGAGCTAAACATCTTGAATCACTCTCAAATGATGCAGACAAGTTCGGATCGTGGATCTAACAAAACAAATTTTACGACAAATACATAACGATACAAGTTTAGATTAAAACTGATAGCAATAAAATATTATTCGAATAACTTACATGATCTGTGACCCAATCACAAAAATTATCCTGATGATATTTTTCCAAACGTTCTTCATTCCAATCAGGATGCCCCTCACGTACCTCGTTAAAATGAATTCTGTTTTCGACAAATAATTGTGACATTAATATTATATCATTTCATACACACACAGACACAGATATAACAATTAATCCAAAAAAACTTACTCTCTAATTTGTTCAAGACATGCGCAATTAAGCAAGATAAACCGGTATATCTTGTTGATAAACATAGTGTCTACCCTCTTATACTCGGCTTTACCATATGGCCCGTCTTGAATTCTTCGTGGTCGGTTAAGCCTTGTCTCAATGTTCTCGTCCAGATAGCGGGAACAAAATGTGGTTGCTTCATCAAGAAGATAATCTTGCATGATAGAACCCTCTGGTCGATTTTTATTACGTATATACTTCTTAAGAGTGTAGAGGTATCTAATGAAAATATGTTGAATAAATAAATACGGGCATACAGGACAACAATAAATTTATAAATTGCGCGAAACGAAAAATTACACGTACCTCTCGACGGGATACATCCATCGATATTGTACCGGTCCGGCTAACTTCGCCTCAGTTGCAAGATGAACCGTCAAGTGTATTATGATATCGAAGACTGACGGTGGGAAAATACGCTCAAACTTACAAAATATCAACGCAATAGAATTTTCTAGTTTATCCAGCGTCACAACCTCCATTGTTTTAATACACAACTCCCTGGAAAAACAACATAGCTCGTTGATTACTAAACCAACCGAGTCGGGGAGAGAAGTCCTGAGGGCTAATGGAAGAAGGTACTCCACGATAATATGGTGATCATGACTTTTCAGCCCATCGATCTTGCCCTTCACAATTTTTATTTTCTTGCTGAATGATCCTGAGAAACCTGTGGGGACTTTCAAATCATGCAACACCTGCAGAAATCTTTTCTTCTCCGGTTGTGACATATGATAAGAGGCATTGGGACGTACAAACTTGCCCGGTTTACCCGCTACCAGTCTAGAGTGCAATTCACTTCCTATTCCCCACTCTTGTAGATCCATCCAAGCATTCATGTTGTATTTCGATTTCCCGTCTTTACAAAGAAGCAAGTTAAGTATGTGCTCTAATACTCTCTTCTCTATATGCATGACGTCCAGACAATGACGCACTGAATTTGTAGACCAGTACGGAAGCTCAAAGAAAATGCTTAACTTGTTCCAAAATGGTGGTTTGACCGGTTTCGTCGGATCCATCCCGAAGGTCACATTATTGTAACCATCCCATTTAGCAGTCACGTCCTCTCCGGACAATAGGGATGGAGGTCCAAGAAGCTTTTGATGACCATCAAAGTGAACCGTGTCTAACCTATAGGGGTGGTCTGGAGGCAGGAAACGTCGATGGCCGCAATAACAAACCTTCCTGCTAAAATTCAAGAATTTCGATGTGTGTGTTCATGGCAATGAGGACATGCTTTGTGACCATGTACGGACCAACCTGATAGCATTCCATAGCAGGAAAGTCATTAATTATCCACATTAAAGCCGAACACAGTATGAAGGTTGTATTTGTGTTTGCATCATATGTTTCTACACCATCAACGAACAAAGATTTCAACTCCTCGATCCGAGGTCGGAGATAGACATCGATATTGTTCCCCGGTGAGATAAGAAGATGTATCATAAAGTATGATTGGTCCATAACCAACCAAGGCGACAGATTATAAATTATCATTACAACGGGCCATGCGCAGTGACTTCCAGCCATATAGTTGAATGGGCAGAAGCCATCAGTAGCCAGTCCGAGCCGAACATTGCGAGGATCGCTACTGAATATTGCGTGCCTCCTATCGAAATCCTTCCATGCCGGTGAATCTCTTGGATGGCTCATTTTTCCATCTTCACTTGGAGGAGCACGGTGATGCCAAATCATTGCCTCGGCTGTTTTCTTGCACCTGAATAGTCTCTGTAGCCTCTGTGTTATGGGAAAGTATCGTGCTATATTCACAGGTATATCAGGCTTCTTATCAGAATCTTTCGGCTTATACCTGGCCTCTCCGCATGTTGGACACTCTTTCAAATCTGAATTGTCTTTCCGGTACAACACGCAATTTTTAGGATATGCTTGAATCTTCTCACACTTTAGACCCAAATCAGACATCATCTTCTGGGCTCCGTACCAGCTGTCAGGCACGTTATTTCCCTGGGGCATAGAATCTTTCAAGAATGAAAGAAGCATTGTGAATGACTTGTTACTCCATCCATTTAGGCACTTAATCTGGAAAAGTTGGACGAACTATGAGAGCGTGGAATACTTCGCATTCTCATAAATTGGTTTTCTAGCATTATTCATGAAATTTTCATAATTATCCGCACGCGGTCCTTGACCGAAAGGAATGTCATCTTCGGTACGAATAGATTCACCTAGCGCAGCCTCTACCATATCCTCCATTTCTTCTGATGGAAATAAATTACCGTCTTCTCCTTCTGCCGCATTACCGAATTCTTCTTCTTCTCCTGCCGCATTATCGTGTTCTCCTTCTTCTTCTGCCGTAGTACTGCATTCTTCTCCTTCCCCGTGATATTTCCAAGTTGTATAAAGTCTAGTAAACACATATTTTACAATATGAAGCTCTGCCAATTCTATCTTCTGCCAGTACTTATTGCCACATCTATCGCACGGACAGAGAATCTTCTCTATTATGATCTTATTATGTGCGCGTGCAAATTCAATAAAAGCAGCAACTCCTACGACAAACTTAGGTTGCATACGTTGTTGCCACTCCACATACATCCAGTCCTTAACTCTGACGTACTCATGGGCCATGTTAGACTGTATAACATATAAATTATAGGTTATGGTGACTATATTGAGAAATATAAGAACGGGATAGCTACTGACAAAGGAGAAAATCCGTGTATATGCTTTGCGTGTGCGTTTGTCGTTGAAAAGAATAAATTATCGAACGTATGTTAACCGATAGACGGGGACTAAGTGGCGCTTTTAGTTTTATATATGAGTATCGATGAGAATATGAAGGTTTCATATTATCATATATTGGTTTTAACTTGAACATCTCGAATCACTCTCTAATTATACGTTTGTTGTGTATTCTTGTTGTATGTGTGTGTTCCGGCTGTCGGGGGTAGGCTTCTATCCTATTAAGAATGTATAGAGCGAACACCCATCACTTGTGCTTTCAACCATTTCGAGTAAATTTCGGCAGCACCTCCCCGCTGTTCTCCGACTACACTGTAATAGAATAGATAATCATTTCAAAGCTGTGAAACAACGTTGAAATGAACATCTAATCTATCTTTGTACATGGAGAACCAGCGGAAAGGTACCGAAGAAATATCTCGAAACGGATGAAAACACAAGTGAATAAAGGCGTTTGCTTTATACATTCTTAACTTGTCCACACGGGACAAATCTATGGGTTACCATACGATTGAATTTTCTCGTCGCGTAGACTATACGACGGTTGTTAGTATCGAGCTATACTGTCCGATATTTAACAACCTTCGTATAGTTCTATGTCACGACGAGCATCGCACGTATGTTAACCGATAGACGGGGACTAAGTGGCGCTTTTAGTTTCATATATAAGTATCAATGAGAATATGAAGGTTTCATATTATCATATATTGGTTTTAACTTGAACATCTCGAATCACTCTCTAATTATGCGTTTGTTGTGTATTCTTATTGTATGTGTGTGTTCCGGCTGTCGGGGGTAGGCTTCTATCCCATTAAGAATGTATAGAGCGAACACCCGTCACTTGTGCTTTCAACCGTTTCGAGTAAATTTCGGCAGCACCTCCCCGTTGTTCTCCGAGTACACTGTAATAGAATAGATAATCATTTCAAAGCTGTGAAACAATGTTGAAATAAACATCTAATCTATCTTTATACATGGAGAACCAGCGGAAAGGTACCGATGAAATATCTCGAAACGGATGAAAATACAAGTGAATGAAGGCGTTTGCTTTATACATTCTTAACTTGTCCACACGGGACAAATCTATGGGTTACCATAAGATTGAATTTTCTCGTCGCGTAGACTATACGACGGTTGTTAGTATCGAGCTATACTGTCCGATATTTAACAATCTTCGTATAGTTCTATGTCACGACGAGCATCACACGTATGTTAACCGATAGACGGGGACTAAGTGGCGCTTTTAGTTTCATATATGAGTATCGATGAGAATATGAAGGTTTCATATTATCATATATTAGTTTTAACTTGAACATCTCGAATCACTTTCTAATTATGCGTTTGTTGTGTATTCTTGTTGTATGTGTGTGTTCCGGCTGTCGGGGGTAGGCTTCTATCCCATTAAGAATGTATAGAGCGAACACCCATCACTTGTGCTTTCAACCGTTTCGAGTAAATTTCGGCAGCACCTCCCCGCTGTTCTCCGAGTACACTGTAATAGAATAGATAATCATTTCAAAGCTGTGAAACATCATTGAAATGAACATCTAATCTATCTTTGTACACGGAGAACCAGCAGAAAGGTACCGACGAAATATCTCGAAACGGATGAAAACACAGGTGAATGAATACGTTTGCTTTATACATTCTTAACTTGTCCACACGGGAAAAATCTATGGGATACCATACGATTGAATTTTCTCGTCGCGTAGACTATACGACGGTTGTTAGTATCGAGCTATATTGTCCGATATTTAATGACTTTCGTATAGTTCTATGTCACGACGAGCATCGCATGTATGTTAACCGATAGACGGGGACAAAGTGGCGCTTTTAGTTTCATATATGAGATCGATGAGAATATGAAGGTTTCATATTATCATCGAGTATCATATATTGGTTTTAACTTGAATATCTCGAATCACTCTCTAATGATGTGTTTGTGTGTATTCTTGTTGTATGTGTAACATGATTTTAAACCATTGAGATCAAGATTGATAGAACCGATCATCCTACATTGCAATGGCATTCATCAACCAAAAACTATTATTGCAATGGCATTCATCTATAACAATCAACAATTAAAACTACAAATGTAGGATACTGATATCATAAAGCGTTATACGCAACATATGAATTCACATGACTGAAACATGCATCAAAAAAACTTGTTCATCCAAAAGAAAGGCCACTGTCAACAAATATAGACAAATACGTCATAAAAACAGTAACTAATTAACAAGTTGATTAGCATCTGGATCAAGAAAATGATAGGAAAAACAATTGACTATGATCTATAATGACAAGTCTATTACCATGACTTTCGACTAACAAAGGTGGCTTTTCGTCCTCGGTAGCTTGATAATTGGGATTTCATGGCGAATAAAAATATGCATATGCCGTTTGACCGGGAACTTCAATAAGAAACTCAATGAGATCGGGTGTACTGAAATACGCTTTGTATTTCGCTATATCAGGTGATGAAGCCCAAGCCCTAGCTAGCCCCAGCCCCACCCTAACCGAACCCTATCGAAAGTAAAGAACGTCCTTACACTTTCATATTTCTATTAATGATGCAAGTCTCTACCAAGTCAAATTCTTGCAATATCATTGTTTTTAGAGTATGTCTAATTTAATAGATAGAATTTTCAAAGTTGGGCAACCAAGAAAAAGTAACAAGGGATTTTACATACATGCCAAAGCTTTGATTATTTATTTATTTATTTTCCATTTCATATTAGTAATTTTATATGTTTGATGATGGCAAGAAATACAAATTATATTAGAACATTGTACATACCTAATTTCCACTTGAAATCGGTTTTTTCTTTTATCAGTACTCGTTGACATATAGTAACAAACAATGTTTGATTAGAAGGACCCAAGATTTTCTCGATCAACAATAATTTTAGTAATCAAACTAGGCTAAAATTGCTGGAAATTCCTCTCAGGTTTGCCAAATTCAGCAAACCCCAACCCCAACCTAACCCTAACCCCAGACCCAGACCCAGCCCAGCCCCACCCCAACCCCAACCTAACCCTAGCCCGAGCCCCAGCCCAGCCTAGCCCCAGCCCCAGCCCAGCCCAGCCCCAACCTAACCCTAACCCCAGCCCCGGCCCCAGCTAAACCCTAACCCTAACCCTAGCCCCAGCCCCAGCCCCAGCCGAACCCCAACCCCAACCCCAACCGCAACCCCTGCCGAACCCCAACTCCAACCATAACCCCAGCCCCAGCCATGAACCCTAGCCCAAAATAATCAAAAATTTGTTTAGTTGAAGATTTACTAACCTGTGCGATGGAGGAGACGATTGATCGGTGGCGACGACGAAACGGAGGCAACGACGAAAACGGCGACGAGGAAGAATGGTGACGAGAACGGCGGTGGCGACGACGAGAACGGCGGGAATGATTTGGGGATTTTGGTTCGTGCGCGATCGAGAGAGAGAGAGAGAAAGAGATAAGGGGCGTAGGCGATCTGTGCCTTTTTAATTAAATCGCTATTTAGTTGCCCCTACGGATTTGTCCGTAGGTCCTTGGTTTGTGGCTCCGTAGGGGCAAACACCAAATTAAGAATTAATATTTTTATTCTTGAACGTATTGGACTGTAGGGGCAACCTTCTAGCCCTACGGCTTAATCCGTAGGGCCAACATAAATCTGCCCCTACGAATTTCAATATCCGTAGGGACAACCCCCTATTGTAGTAGTGTTTGTATTTCACGACCTCGGCTCGCGTTTCGGGTTCGATATCGGAGTTGTCCGGAGGTGGTTCGTGTTCGCTGGAAACGGATGGGATGCTCTGTGGATCTCTGTGAGTGCCCTGGGGTCGACGATCGTCGGCGGTGTCGCTCCGGCGGCGGGCAACAGTGGGGTTCGTCGGCTTGGTGGTTAGGGTTTGGTATTTTAGAGAGAGAGAGGGTAGGTAGTGGGGCTCGGGGGAGTGGTGATGATGAAGATGATGTCGAGGATGAAGGGGGTGTCGACTGAGGCAGTTCAGGCTCGCCGGCGTCGAGGTACGGGTGGTGGCCGAGATGGGTGTAGGGTGAGTTGGTGGCGGCTGAAGGTGCAGAGGCTCGGCGAGGGGTGAGCTCTGGAGAGAAGAGAGCAAGGGAGGACAAATGAGGGGGTCGCAGGAGGTTCGTCATCGTCGTCGGAGGGAGTTGAGTGCGGTGAGGGATCTCGTGACAGTGGATTTTCTGGAGAGAGAGGGAGTGAGGAGTAAGGGGAGGCGAGGGTTTGAGGTTGAGGGACTCGGGGGAGTTGTGGTCGAAGTCGCGGGTCGTGGGGCAACGGCACGGCGACGTGGCCGCGTGGGTCGGCGCAAAAGGGGAGCGGGAAAAAGTTTACGTTGAGGGAAGAAGAGAAAGATGGCGGGTCGGATCTGGGGTGCTGCGGGTGTGGGTTGATGGGCCGGCCCGGAAAGTTTATTATGTTTTAATTTATTTTAAAATTCATTTGGGCTGAGGAATTGCGGCTGGGCTTGGAAAATAATTAATTGTTTTAAGTTTGGGCTTGGATTTTGAGAAAGGCCGGGGAAAATTTAAGATTTTAATTTAATAAATTGATTGGGCCGGGAAAAAGGAATATATATTATGGTTTGGTTTTAAATTTTGGGTTTTGATTTTTAATTGGTTTTAGAAAAACAAATACTACAACTTACGCACTAATCTTCACACAAAACAATGATACGGGAAAAATGGGATAACATTCGGGGACGTGGGAAAAATACGGAAAGATTCTCATTGACGGAAACGGGGATTTACAATTACTGGACTTTATTTGTAAAATTTTGCGACCATAGCAAAATTTCGATAAGGAACTTGAAAATTGCATTAGAAAACAAAAAAAACAATGCATTAAGCAACGATTTCCCAATATAGCCGTATTAAACGCACATTAAAAAATTTCATGAACACCAAGATAAATATGATACATCCAAATGGTTTAATATCTTGACGAAATTTTAAAATTTTTTTTTCAGAGTGTATTACCGGAGTTTATTTGCAAAATTTTACAAACAAGAATAAATTTTGAAACTAAGAGGCTTATATACAATTTTTTGTTAGATGTTATATATATATATATATATATATATATATATATATATATATATATATATATATATGGAAAATGAAGTGCTTTACCTTAGTTTCTTCAAAAGGACAAAATTATGCTTGAAAATTCCTAGCTAGCTTTTTATATAGATAGCCAAGCTAGCTTTTTATATAGATAGATGGATAGATATCTCCAATCATAGATATTTTTCACAGCCCTCCAAAATTCTATATATTTTCTTTTTAACATTTTAACGTCTTGAAAAGTATTTGAACAATTTTAATGATTTTTTGGAATATATGAGGAATTGCCAAAAAATATTAGAGGGTATATCAAAGTATTTATGGCGTGCTAGTATTTTGCACTTGGGATGTACTTCTGTATTGAAATAAAGATTTGATGTCGATATCTTCGTCATCTTAACCATATTACCATAACTAATAGCCATTAAAAATCTTTTCAAATCTTATTAATTTTTATTGATTTTGAGTTTATCAAATCTTTAAAATCTATATTGAAAGACTTTCACATTCTTTATTATTTCAGCTAAAGATTTATAAAAATCATTATTATCTTAACGAAAAATATTTAAGTTTAATTTAATTATGTGAGTTGCGCGTTCCATAATGAGTTGACATATGGTTAGGTGGCAGCAAATTAGACGGTTGATTTTTCACGTGCTTCTTACACCCTTCTTTGGTATTATAATAGTAGCGATGGAGAGATAATAAATCCAAAATTATTTTTATTTGTATCTCTACCAAATGCAAAGAGCAAGGGGGTATCAAATTGAAATTCTCGCGCCTAATAAATCCACTTGCTTTCACCAAATAATGAAAATCTTACAAATTTCCACATCTAAATCTACATTATTCAGTAAGAAAAACAATTAGCACAAAATCCTCAGGTAACATTAAATAAGCCCTCCGCAATATTCTCTTTCTAAAAAAGGCTACTTTCTTCAAAATAATAATAATAATAATAATAATAATAATAATAGTAATAATCAACACACATCCTCAAATCTTCACTATTTTAATCCCTAATTATAATACAACAAGATAATAAATTTGATTTTTTTTTAATAAAACACAAATATATTTAAATTATGTAAAAACGTTTGGATTGTATATACATGTCTATCAGTCTAATCATGTGCAGGATAGGTGTTATTTCTTCTTCTTTTTAAAGTAGAAGTACGTACGTAAAAGAGAAAAAGGTGTCGGATGAAAAACGCTCATCATGGCATGCTACAAAATGATCATGACAATGTGAAAATAAGACGGCCTTCATAAGTGTGGACATGCATCACTGATCAACATGTAATGTGTAATGGATCAATGAACAGCAACCAATCATAAGTGTGGACTAGCGTCACCCTTGAAAACTCCCACGATTTTCATTAGAATGATCATGGAACAATCACAACTACTACTCCTCACCTTCATGTCACTGTCACCCGCTACAAACCTCATCTTTACTGTTACTGAGCAAGAGCAAAAAGGTCTCTAATTTTGAAATCAATTCGGTGATATGTCATTTTTATCTACGAGAGAAATCAAATTAAAAATTCAAATCAAATTTCATAACCAAAACTGCCAAATTTAAAATTTAATGGATGCAAATTATTTATTTTCTTTCTCCTAATCAAACTTTTCCCACTAACCGCGTTGCATTGCCCCCTCACATTGGGGGGATTTTGCAAAAAATCCCCTGGACAATTCAGGGGCTTTTCTGTAAATTGTGTTAGATATGTATGCCCTATAGGCTATTATTGTATGATATAGTAGATATTGGGACACACACACACACACACACACACATATATATATATATATATATATATATATATATATATATATATATATATATATATATACATGATAGTTTTCCTCGATATGATAGTATTCTATTTGGTTTGTTTTTATCATTCATGTGTACAGTTTCTACTTGTTATTACTATCACTAATACATGTTGATAAATCGCATAGGATCTTTATTTGAATATCAGGATTATGTTAGAGATCGTACTAATGGGACCTGGATAGTTCATAAGCACAACTTTAAATGTTCCTAGTCGTGAGAGTATCATGACTGCATATCGATACTCCAGAGTAGACTATTGTTTACGTTTCTTGGCCCTGAACGGGATGATGGTTGTTCTCATAACCATTGGTGTTTAACACCAACAATTGTATACATGTGCTCATTGAAGAATGAGTTTCACCGAATGGACCTACCGAAAACTCCTGAATGATATTATACATATCGTCAGATAGAAGTTCTCTGGTGATATGAGTACAAGATAGTCTGTACACCTAAGATCGTCATAATGTCTTGTGTGTGTTCCCACTGTACTTTGATTACTACCCTACCACGGTTTTAAAGAACCATAGAAATAGGATTTTGTTGGGTACAGTTCCGAAGCACATAGAGGCAATGAGCGATTGAAGAGATTCCTCTCTCCCGATATAGAGAGTTAATTTTACACCATGCTAGATTGGCTATTACCATAAGTGTCACGACCCAAGTTAGGCACATGACCGACACTTATACCACGTAACGTCAACAGGCGTAACGGAATTTAAGTAAACCGAAAACCCAGCAATCTAAACCATTACAAGAAGTAAAAAATAAAAACATTTGGAAATCTCAAGCCAAAACCTTAAAGCTTAAGTTTGTTTTCATAAAAATTTCGGCAGCACCTCCCTTGTAAAAACTAGCCCCGAAACGGGTACAAACATAAGATATAAGTAAAGCATCTCCAAATGGGAGCAAATCCCGCCCAAAGGCAGAAACAAACCACAAACAGATATACGACGCCGTAGCGAAGAAATGAGACAATAATCAACATAAAACAAAGTCCAGCTCACACGAACACGACACCCAGAGTCGCAAGAATATACAACATCGATCCTCATAACTCGTCTCTAAGTCAATACATGAAGGTGGTAGATGGAGAGTACTAGATACAAAAGATATACAATGAATATTATCGGATAACCACAACCCACCTATAGCAAAAGACCTCACAGCAAACCATAGCGGTATCTGCAAAAGTAGAGATAATAAGACGACCTACCGCGACTACTCTGATGGTCAGACCTGCAAAACACTGTGGTACAACGGGTGTGAGTTGTCAACTCGTGAATAGTAAATAACATAATACTGTAATCACAAGTATGCACGAACAGCGATAATCTATCACATGCAATCTGATAGTATAAGTATGACAATATGGATATGTAGCAATTATGATCAAGATATACCACCAAGGTACTACATCTACATGAATCAAATGCATATCAAATAAATCCTGAATGTGGGATAAATAATAAACCTCATGCACAAATCATCAGCATGGAAAAACCCTGGTGTCCATCAACGACACCCCAAATCCCAAAATTCTCAGGCGCCGTCACCAGGACCGGCCCTCATATCCGTACATCTCATGGAACATGAGTGTCCAACATCGACACTCAAAATATCATGAAATACTCGTGTCAAATATCAACACGCAAATCCACGTATCATGGGCTCCGTCTGCCCGGATCAGCCCACGGGCTCCGGCAGTACGAATCGGCCCATATCCATCTCACGACTCCGGTCGATATCCTCCGGATAACCGCTAAGTCCAAAACTATCACCGGTAGGTAGTAGTCCTCCTTTCAAGCTCATCAGCTAATCTATCGACATACCTTTCTTGCCCCGGAGTATCATACCGGGTCCACCATGACCCCACAAACGGCCACATCCACTCATCGCATCGGGTTTCTAATACAAGTCTCAGAACCGAGAAACTCATGGTGGATGCACTGAAATAACATATCAAGAGAAACCGGGTTTTCAAAACAATACACATTTCTTGAAATATCCACTCGGTTCTCAAATCCAGAAAATCATATGAAATCCATATCTCAATACGTAAATCCATGTAATATGACGTATGCAATATAGAACAGTAATACGAGCATATCAAGGGAAAATCCTCTATTTAAATGCATCAAGTTATTAAATATATCACGCGGTTCCCAATTATCCAAAATCCAACGCAATATCATATAGAGGTGAACATGTAGCTATAGCAAGGTATATATGTAAGCATGTAGATATGCATATATGCTATATTTCATATACGCAATCGCACAAGAATCAATGTCTCAATGTCACTAACCAATACAACATCACATATGTATATGGGTTGTGCGTGTTATGACAATTACCGACGGAGTGTGTATAGCATACAATTAGTGCTCGTGTAATATGAATCGTCAATAATAGTGTAGTGTCCAATGGTTACAAGTTCAGGCATAACAAGTAATAATATGCAATGATGTTCATGCACAATCTCTATATGTGCATATAAACATGCGGCTAATATCATATCATATCTAGCCCTGACGCTTGACGCCATACGGGCGATTTCCCCGTAGATGTTAAATCTACTCACCGACGATGTCGAGCTAGGTAAATCCAGTCACCTGCTTTCCTTTCTTCGCAGCGTTCGAAGTCCCCGCCTGCGATCCTATTAATACAAAACATAACAAGTGCAATTCTCAGAAATCGACCAATATCACGTACAAAATACGTTTGACCGATGCACCAACTCCAATCCAACTCTCAAGTGTCCGTCTACTGGCTAACATGTGTAGCGACATCCCAAAACCAACCCAGGTGCAGCAGCTACACAAGATCACGAACCGTGTCAGATAACGTAACACGCATAGTCAAAACACTAGATTATAGCAAAGTGATCCCAGATTTTGTATACTGTCAAAACATAAAAATTAAGCAGTACCAAATACCTCTAAACAACTGCAGACAGCTACCCTACAAAACCCAAGCCCTAACTCCCCTAAATACCCGAGGCCGCCGAATTTCCCAATGATGTCGCCGGCCAAAACCGTCCAGGTGGGGTTCGTGCTTCAGGTGTACACTAAGGGTCACTAGTATAACACTACTACATTACTTGATTTTACAGTAAAAATTCCAAGTCATAGCAGATCACAGAGACTCCAATATGACACTAAAAATACGATATGTGCACGAAACTATACCTTTAGTGTTCTAAACCACAACTACAAGGTAACACAACAATATAAACACCTAATTATCAGTTAGAGCTCATTATCTATCCACTCTTGCTCAAAAATCCAATCTTTCCAAGCTCCAAGTCAACTAAGTGGCTAAAACATGACATGAGAAGTGTTTTCATGATGTTTAATGAAGTTTTTGCAAGGTTTTGTGAAGAAGTAGTGTGAGTTTCAGTTGAGGGTTGAGAAGATGAAGAAATAATTGAGAAGAGATAAGAATGAGAGAGTGAGGGAAGATAATGATGAGAGGGTGAGTGTAGGGTGAGTATACCCTTTACACTTACTCTCTCCCTCACTTCCATTAATGCAAGAATTAATGCCCTCCATGACTCACCTAACCACCTCTCCTCAATCCAAAGCAAGAAGATAACTCTACACACAATGCTAAGTGTACAGTTAACATGGCAAGAATTAGCTTAGGGTGTCATTGCTACTTAACAAGATTAACACTAGCTAACCCCCACATTAACATGCACAAGTGTGTGCAAGCCAAAACAAATAATAATAAAATATTAATTAATTATTATAAAATGTGAGGAAACCAATTTGGTAAACTTTTCCTTAAAACCCCACATTATCGCTTAATTAATACTAATCGCATTCTAAGGTGTTACAATCCACCCCCATAAAGAAATTCGTCCCGAATTTAAAATTCTTACTATGCGTACCTTCAAAGAGATGAGAGAGTTTCTTCTGCATGTCGCTCTCAGCCTCCCAAGTGATCTCCTCACCAGTTGGGCTACGCCAAAAAACCCTCACAGATTGCAAGACTTTTGATCGAAGTTTCTTCACCTGCCGATCCAATATAACTACCGGCTGCTCGGTGAACCAAAGATCGGGCTCAAGCTGAACGGTCCGGTACTGAATCATGTGAGAAGGATCATGAAGGTATCTACGAAGCATCGACATATGGAATACGTGGTGAACATCCGGAAAACTGGGTGGGAGTGCCAAACGATAGGCAACGGTATCAACTCGCTCAAGGATCTCGAAAGGACCTACAAATCTGGGACTAAGCTTCCCCTTTTTCCCAAATCTCATAACACCCTTCATCGGAGAAATCCGCAGGAATACATGATCCCCCACTGCGAACTCAAGTCTGCGACGACGACGGTCGGCATAAGACTTCTGTCTGCGCTGGGCTGCTCTCATCCTGTCCTGAATCAGCTGGATTTTCTCCGTAGTCTCCTGAACTATCTGGGGTCCCAAAACCCTACTCTCGCTGAGTTCAGTCCAACAGACTGGCGATCGACACTTCCTACCATACAAAGCCTCAAAAGGTGCCATCTGAATAGTCTCCTGAAAGCTGTTGTTGTAGGAGAACTCAATCAACGGCAAGTGACGATCCCAACTGCCACCAAAATCAAGTACGCGCGCCCGAAGCATATCTTCCAGAGTCTGTATAGTCCGCTCTGACTGACCATCGGTCTGCGGATGGAAAGCGGTGATAAAACTCAACCGAGTACCCAAAACTTCCTGAAGCTTCTGCCAAAGACAACTAGTAAACTGGGTGCCCCTGTCGGATACGATGCATGTGGGAACGCCGTGCAAACGCACAATCTCATCTATATACAACTGAGCATACTGAGCATAACCGAAAGTGGTCTTCACTCGAAGGAAGTGAGCCATTTTCGTCAACCGGTCAACAATCACCTAAATGGAGTCATACCCCTGACTGGCCCTGGGTAGACCCATAACAAAGTCCATGAAAAGCTGCTCCCATTTCCACTCAGGAACGGGTAAAGGCTACAACTCTCCAGCCGATTTCTGATGCTCAGCCTTGACTTCTTGACAAGTCAGGCACCTCAAAACGAAGTCCGAAACATCGCGCTTCATCCCTTCCCATCAGTAAATATCTCTCAAGTCACGGTACATCTTGGTGGAATCTGGATGAACGCTAAAGGCTGAGTGATTTGCCTGCTCTGGGATCTCGCGTCTCAACCCATCGGTATCTGGTACACACAAGCGAGTCCTGAAACGTAGCACACCCTGGTCATCAATCATGAACTCCGACTCTATACCCTGCCGAACAAGCTCAAGAATCTCAGACAAACGGGCATCACTGGGCTGCGCCTCACGGATACGATCAAGTAGAAGTTGATGGGCACGGACATAAGCAAGTTGTCCCCCAGTGGAAGTGAACTCAAACCGTACTCTACCATCGCACAAGATCTGCCAATCTGTAAAAGACTGTCTCTGAACTGTGCTCAACTGGGACAAGCTACCCCCGGGCCTACGACTCAAAGCGTCAGCTCCCCCATTCGTCTTGCCCGGGTGATAAAGGATCTCACAATCATAATCCTTCACAAGCTCCATCCACCGGCGCTGTCTCAGATTCAGATCCCACTGTTGGAAGATGTACTTCAAGCTCTTGTGGTCCGTGAAAATCTGACACGACTCCCCGTACAAGTAGTGTCTCCAAATCTTCAGCCCAAAGACCACCGTAGCCATCTCAAGATCATGGGTGGGATAATTCTGCTCGTGCTTCTTTAGCTGTCTAGAAGCATAAGCAATCACTCTATCATGCCGCATCAGTACACAACCGAGCCCCACTCGAGAAGCATCACAGTAAACGACAAAGCCACCCGATCCAGAAGGCAAAGATAACATTGGTGCAGTCGTTAATCGAGTCTTCAACTGCTGAAAACTCTGCTCACATACCTCAGTCCAAAGAAAAGGAACCCCCTTCCGGGTCAGTCCGGTCAGCAGTGCAGCGATACTCGAGAAATCCTGCATGAAACGGCGGTAATAACCAGCTAAGCCCAAAAAGATGTGGACCTCTGTCACAGATACTGGTCTAGGCCAAAACTGTACAGCCTCGATCTTCCTCGGATCCACACGAATACCATCTCCCGCCACCACATGACTTAGGAAGTCAACTCTATCAAGCCAAAATGCGCACTTTGAGAAATTAGCATACAGCTGGTGCTCTCTCAATGTCTACAAAGCAATCCTCAAGTGCTGCTCATGTTCCTCACGACTCCTAGTAGACCAGAATGTCATCAATAAACACAATAATAAACTGGTCGAGGAACGGCCTGAAAATCCGGTTCATCAAATCTATGAACGCTGCTGGGTCATTGGTGAGTCCGAATGACATCACCAAAAACTCATAATGCCCGTAGTGTGTACGAAAAAGCAGTCTTCGGAATGTCATCATTCCGAACCCGCAACTGATGATAACCCGAACGCAAATCAATTTTAGAAAAATGTTTCACACCCTGGAGCTGATCAAATAAATCGTCAATGCGTGGTAAAGGATACCTATTCCGTACCGTAACTCGGTTCAATTGACGATAGTCAATACACAATCTCAAACTGTCGTCCTTCTTCTTGACGAACAGAACAGGAGCTCCCCAAGGAGAAACACTCGGACGCATAAATCCCTTATCAAGCAACTCTTGCAATTGATATTTAAGCTCTCTAAGCTCCGTCGGGGCCATCCGGTAAGGCGGTATAGAAATAGGCCCCGCGTCGGGAATCTGATCAATGCAAAACTCAATATCATGCTCTGGCGGCAAACCAGGTAACTCATTGGGTAAAACGTCGGGAAACTCTCGCATGATAGGAACCCGGTCCAATGACTTTACTGTGGCTCTAGTATCTCGAATGAAAGCTAAGAATCCCCAATATCCTCTCCTCAATAGCCGACTAGCGCAAAGGGCTGAAATCAATCTGTGAGGGGCGGCACCATGGTCCCCCTGCACAACCCGAACAAACTCGCCCGGAAAACTAAAACTGACTGTCTTCTCACGGCAGTCCACAGACGTATAGCAAGCAGATAACCAGTCCATACCAAGGAGAACGTCGAAGTCCAACATATCTAGAAGGATTAAGTCGACGGACGAATCTCTATCTCCAATCCGAACGGCACACGACCGAAACACATGTCGCGCAACAAAAGAATATCCAAAGGAGTAATCACAACAAGCGGCTGATCTAGCAAACACGACTCTTGGACCAACCTCGGCATGAAGTGTTTAAAAACATATGAGTGCGTAAATCCCGGATCAAAAAAAACATGTGCTTCAAAAGAACATACAGAAAGAGTATCTGAAACCACAGCATTGGACGCCTGCGCGTCCCGACGAGTCAAGGCAAACACCCGAGCCTGTCCTCTACCGGCGACTGGCTGACCTCCGCCTCTGCCACCCGTCCCCTTGAAACAAAACCGCCACGACCACGACCTCTCTGAGCATGGGTCTGACACGGAACAACAATAGGCATAAGAGGCAACGCTCTCTGAGGTGGATAAGGTGGTAAGGTAACATGTGGTACAGCTGCCTCGTCCTCTAGTGCCTCAGTACAATCTCTGACTCGATGATACAAACCCCCGCACCGGAAACATCCAGATGAAAACTGCTGACCCTCCTGAGGATAGGAGCTAAATAACTGGCCTCGTCCCGAGCCTCCATTACCCCCAGTACCTGAACGGAATCTATCACGGCGTCTAAACATCTGTCTCCGTGCTGATACACTAGTACGAACCCTCTTCGGTTCCGGAACAACCGACGTCTCGGAAAGACGCTCCTCAACCAATAGGGCTGCGTCCACCGCTGCTGCATACGTTTCACAATACTGTACGCTGATAGCAAAGAACAACTGGGTAAGCAGGCCTCAAACAAATCTCTTAACCCGCATCTCCTCAGTAGCTACCAAATACGGAGCATACACAAACAGCTCGGTAAACTGCACATCGTACTCAGCCACCGTCATCCCCGGAGTCTGGCGTAACAACTCGAAACTGAGCGCTCGAGCATCCCTGACGCTCTGCGGAAGAAAACGGGCAAGAAACACCGTCATGAACTCAGCCCAAGTCATAGGAGAAAGACCTGCGGCTCTGCCCTTCTCCAAAGACTCGCACCACTTCTGGGCCAGACCCTCCAGACGAAAACTCGTGAACTCTACCCATCTCGCGTATGAGCATCTCAGCGAACGACATATCCTGGCCATCTGATCGATAAACAACTGGGGATCCTCAGCTGCATCAGTGCCTGTGAAAACCGGAGGTTTCAGCCACATGAACTCAGATAACGATATAGTGATCACCTCTGTAGCTGCAGGTACAACTGCCGAAACAGTAGGCACCAATACAGTCCCCGGAACAGGTGAGACAACCTTCTGTCGCAGCTTTCGACTGGCCTCAACCAACGTCCCGATCATCTGGCACATATCCTGCATATCGGCCTCAAGCCTAGTAATACGGTCCATCGAAGGTGGATCAATCTGCTCCTGCAAAATGGGCGTAACGCCCGGGTCAAACCTCGTCTCAGACGAGTCAACTCTGACCTCGGCTCTCACGGCCACCTCTGCGTCCTCGTAGTCTTCGGCAGCATAAAGGCTGGAAAAGGAAACAGGATTCGATAAGGACATAGAAATCGAATCACAAGGATGTGTATAATCACGGAAGGAATTTCAAACAATAAGTCCTAACGTCACTTAGGCGAAGTACCGTGTCGTAAGTATGCCGCGGAATATACACATGCTATGTCACTCTGCTTAAGCTACCTACTCCATCATACCAAGGTCATGCTACACTCTGAAAGGTAAAACCTAGCGCTCTGATACCAACTTTGTCACGACCCAAGTTAGGCACATGACCGGCACTTAGACCACGTAACGTCAACAGGCGTAACGCAATTTAAGTAAGCCGAAAACCCAGCAATTTAAAACATTACAAGAAGTAAAAGATAAAAACATTTGGAAATCTCAAGCCAAAACCTTAAAGCTTAAGTTTATTTTCATAAAAATTTCGGCAGCACCTCCTTTGTAAAAGCTAACCCCGAAACGGGTACAAACATAAGATATAAGTAAAGCATCCCCAAACGGGAGCAAATCTCGCCCAAAGGTGGAAACAACCACCACAAACAAATATAAGACGCCGTAGAGAAGAAATGAGACAATAATCAACATAAAACAAAGTCCAGCTCACAGGAGCATGACACCCAGAGTCACAATAATATACAACATCGATTCTCACAACTCGTCTCTAAGTCAATACATAAAGCTGGTAGATGGAGAGTACTAGATACAAAAGATATATAATGAACATCATCGGATAACCGCAACCCACCTATAGCAAAAGGCCTCACAGCCAACCGTAGCGGTATCCGCAAAAGTAGAGATAATAAGGCGACATACCGCGACTACTCTGATGGTCAGACCTGCAAAGCACTGTGGCACAACGGGGGTGAGTTGCCAACTCGTGAATAGTAAATAATATCATACTGTAATCGTAAGTATGCACGAACAACGATAATCTAGCACATGCAATCTGATAGCATAAGTATGGCAATATGGATATGCAACAATCATGATCAAGATACACTACCAGGGTACTACATCTATATGAATCAAATGCATATAAAATAAATCTTGAGTGTGGGATAAATAATAAACCTCATGGAAATCATCAGCATGGAAAAACCCTGCTGTCCATGAACGACACCCCAAATCCCAAAATCCTCAGGCGCCGTCACCAGGACCGGCCCTCATATTCGTACATCTCATGGAACATGAGTATCTAACATCGATACTCGAAATATCATGAAATACTCGTGCCAAACATCGACACGCAAATCCACGTATCATGGGCTCCGTCTGCCCGGATCGGCCCACGGGCTCCGGCAGTACGAATCGGCCCATATCCATCTCACGACTCCGGTCGATATCCTCCGGATAACTGCCGAGTCTAAAACTATCACCGGTAGGTAGTATTCCTCGTGCCAGGCTCATCGGCTAATTCATCAACATACCTTTTTTGCCCCGGGGTACCATACCGGGTCCACCATGAACCCGCAAATGGCCACATCCACTCATCGCATCGGGTTTCTAGCACAAGTCTCAGAACCGAGAAACTCATGGTGGACGCACTGAAATATAATATCAAGAGAAACCGGGTTTTCAAAACAATACACATTTCTTGAAATATCCCTGCGGTTCTCAAATCCAGAAAATCACATGAAATCCATATCTCAATGCGTAAATCCATGTAATATGATGTATGCAACATAGAACAGTACTATGAGCATATCAAGGGAAAATCCGCTATTTAAATGCATCAAGTTATTAAATATATCACGCGGTTCACAATTATCCAAAATCCAACGCAACATCATATAGAGGTGAACATGTAGGTATAGCAAGGTATATGTATAAGAATGTAGCTATGCATGCATGCTATATTTTATATGCGCAATCGCACAAGAATCAATGTCTCAATATCACTAACCAATACAACATCACATATGTATATGGGTTGTGCATGTCATGGCAATTACCGACGGAGTGTATGTAGCATACAATTAGTGCTCGTACGACATGAACCGTTAAAAATAGTGCAGTGTCCAATGGTTATAAGTTCAGGCGCAACAAGTAATAATATGCAATGATATTCATGCACAATCTCTATATGTGCATATAAATATGCGGCTAATATCATATCATATCTAGCCATGACGCTTAACGCCATACGGGCGATTTCCCCGTAGATGTTAAATCTACTCATCGACGATATCGAGCTGGGTAAATCCAGTCACCTGCTTTCCTTTCTTCACAGCATTCGAAGTCCCCGCCTGCGATCCTATTAACACAAAACATAACAAGTGTAAGTCTCAGAAATCGACCAATATTACGTACAAACTACGTTTGACCGACGCACCAACTCCAATCCAACTCTCAAGTGTCCGTCTACTGGCTAACGCATGTAGCGACATTCCAAAACCAACCCAGGTGCAGCAGGTACACAAGATCACGAACTGTATCGGATAACGTAACACGCGTAGTCAAAACAATAGATTATAGTAAAGTGATCCCAGATTTTGTATACTGTCAAAACATAACAATGAAGCAGTACCAAACACCTCTAAACAACTGCAGACAGCTACCCTACAAAACCCAAGCCCCAACTCTCCTAAATACCCAAGGTCGCTGGATTTCCCAATGATGTCGCCGGCCAAAACCGTCCAGGTGGGGTTCGTGCTTCAGGTGTACACTAAGGGTCACTAGTACAACACTACTAGATTGCTTGATTTTACAGTAAAAATTTCAGATCATAGCAGATTACAGAGACTCCAATATGACACTAAAAATACAATATATGCACGAAAATATACCTTTAGTGTTCTAAAGCACAACTACAAGGCAACATAACAATATAAATACCTAATTATCAGTTAGAGCTCATTACCTAACCACTCTTGCTCAAAAATCCAATCTTTCCAAGCTCCAAGTCAACTTAGTGGCCAAAACATAACATGAGAAGTGTTTTCATGTTGTTTAATGAAGTTTTTGCAAGGTTTTGTGATGAAGTAGTGTGGGTTTCACTTGAAGGTTGAGGTGATGACGAAATAATTGGGAAAAGATAAGAATGAGAGAGTG
Source organism: Agapanthus africanus (assembly GCA_030015575.1). Classification (NCBI taxonomy): domain Eukaryota; kingdom Viridiplantae; phylum Streptophyta; class Magnoliopsida; order Asparagales; family Amaryllidaceae; genus Agapanthus; species Agapanthus africanus. The sequence goes on along the minus strand of CM057337.1, from coordinate 821,494,877 downwards.
ATGGAAGATAATGATGAGAGGGTGAGTGTAGGGTGAGTATACCCTTTACACTTACTCACTCCCTCACTTCCATTAATGCAAGCATTAATGCCCTCCATGACTCACCTATCCACCTCTCCTCAATCCAAAGCAAGAAGATAACTCTACACACAATGCTAAGTGTAAAGTTAACATGGCAAGAATTAGCTTAGGGTGTCATTGCTACTTAACATGATTAACACTAGCTAACCCCCACATTAACATGCACAAGTGTATGCAAGCCAAAACAAATAATAATAAAATATTAATTAATTGTTATAAAATGTGAGGAAACCAATTCGGTAAACTTTTCCTTAAAACCCGCATTATCGCTTAATTAACACTAATCGCATTCTAAGGTGTTACAATCTCCCCTCTTAAAGAATTTCGTCCCCGAATTTAAAATTCTTACTATGCGTACCTTCAAAGAGATGAGGGAATTTCTTCCGCATCTCGCTCTCGGCCTCCCAAGTGATCTTCTCACCAATTGGGCTACGCCAAAGAACCCTCACAGATTGCAAGACCTTTGATCGAAGTTTCTTCACCTGCCGATCCAATATAACTACCGGCTACTCGGTGAACGAAAGATCGGGCTCAAACTGAACGGTCTGGTGCTGAATCATGTAAGAAAGATCATGAAGGTATCTACGAAGTATCGACACATGGAATACGGGGTGAACATCCGGAAAACTGGGCGGGAGTGCCAAACGATAGGCAACGGTACCAACTCGCTCAAGGATCTCGAAAGGACCTACAAATCTGGGACTAAGCTTCCCCTTTTTCCCAAATCTCATAACGCCCTTCATCGGAGAAATCCGCAGGAATACATGATCCCCCACTGCGAACTCAAGTCTGCGACGACGACGGTCGGCATAAGACTTCTGTCTGCACTGGGCTGCTCTCATCCTGTCCTGAATCAGCTGGATCTTCTCCGTAGTCTCCTGAACTAGCTGGGGTCCCAAAACCCTACTCTCGCTGAGTTCGGTCCAACAGACTGGCGATCGACACTTCCTACCATACAAAGTCTCAAAAGGTGCCATCTGAATAGTCACTTGAAAGCTGTTGTTGTAGGAGAATTCAATCAACGGCAAGTGACGATCCCAACTGCCACTAAAATCAAGCACGCACTCCCGAAGTATATCCTTCAGAGTCTGTATAGTCCGCTCTGACTGACCATCGGTCTGCGGCTGGAAAGCGGTGCTAAAACTCAACCGGGTACCCAAAGCTTCCTAAAACTTCTGATAAAGACGGCTTGTAAACTGGGTGCCCCTGTCGGATACGAAGCATGTAGGAATGCCGTGCAAACGCACAATCTCATCTATATACAACTGAGCATACTGAGCATAACCGAAAGTGGTCTTCACTGGAAGGAAGTGAGCCGTTTTCGTCAACCGGTCAACAATCACCCAAATGGAGTCATATCCCCGACTGGCCCTGGGTAGACCTACAAAAAAGTCCAAAAAAAGAAACAGGATTCGATAAGGACATAGAAATCGAATCACAAGGATGTAAATAATCACGGAAGGAATTTCAAACAATAAGTCCTAAGGTCACTTTGGCGGAGTACCGTGTCGTAATTATGCCGCGGAATATACATACGCTACGCCACTCTGCTTAAGCTACCTACTCTATCATACCAAGGTCATGCTACACTCTGAAAGGTAAAACCCAGCGCTCTGATACCAACTTTGTCACGATCCAAGTTAGGCACATGACCGACACTTAGACCACGTAACGTCAACAGGCGTAACGCAATTTAAGTAAGCCGAAAACCCAGCAATCTAAACCATTACAAGAAATAAAAGATAGAAACATTTGGAAATCTCAAGCCAAAACCTTAAAGCTTAAGTTTGTTTTCATAAAAATTTCGGCAGCACCTCCTTTGTGAAAGCTAGCCCCAAAACAAATATAAACATAAGATATAAGTAAAGTATCCCTAAACGGGAGCAAATCTCGCCGAAAGGAGAAAACAACCACCACAAACAGATATACGACGCCGTAGCGAAGAAATGAGACAATAATCAACATAAAACAAAGTCCGGCTAACACGAGCACGACACCCAGAGTCATAAGAATATACAACATCGATCCTCACAACTCGTCTCTAAGTCAATATATGAAGGTGGTAGATGGAGAGTACTAGATAAAAAAGATATAAAATGAACATCATCGGATAACCGCAATCCACCTATAGCAAAAGGCCTCACAGCCAACCGTAGCGGTATCCGTAAAAGTAGAGATAATAAGGCGCCTTGCCGCGACTACTCTGATGGTTAGACCTGCAAAACACTGTGGCACAACGGGGGTGAGTTGCCAACTCGTGAATACTAAATAACATCATACTGTAATCGCAAGTATGTACGAACAACGATAATCTACACATGCAATCTGATAGCATGAGTATGGCAATATGGATATGCAACAATCATGATCAAGGTACACCACCAGGGTACTACATCTATATGAATAAAATGCATATCAAATAAATCCTTAGTATGGCATAAATAATAAACCTCATGCACAAATTATCAGCATGGAAAAACCCTGGTGTCCATCAACGATGCCCCAAATCCGAAAATCCTCAGGCGCCGTCACCAGGACCGGCCCTCATATTCGTACATCTTTTGGAACCTGAGTGTCCAATATCGACACTCGAAATATCATGAAATACTCGTGTCAAATATCGACACGCAAATCCACGTATCATGGTCTCCGTCTGCCCGGATCGGCCCGCGGGCTCTGGCAGTACGAATCGGCCCATATTCATCTCACGACTCCGGTCGATATCCTCCGAATTACCGCCGAGTCCAAAACTATCACCGGTAAGTAGTAGTCCTCCTGCCAGGCTCATCGGCTAATCCATCGACATACCTTTCTTGTCCTGGGGTACCATACCGGGTCCACCATGAACCCGCAAACGGCCACATCCACTCCTCGCATCGGGTTTCTAACACAAGTCTCAGAACCGTGAAACTCATAGTGGACGTACTGAAATATCATATCAAGAGAAACCGGGTTTTCAAAATAATACACATTTCTTGAAATATCCCCGCGGTTCTCATATCCAGAAAATCACATGAAATCCATATCTCACTGCGTAAATCCATGTAATATGATATATGCAACATATAACAGTAATATGAGCATATCAAGGGAAAATCTGCTATTTAAATGTATCAAGTTATTAAATATATCACGCGGTTCCCAATCATCCAAAATCCAACGCAATATCATATAGAGGTGAACATGTAGCTGTAGGAAGGTATATGTGTAAGCATGCAGGTATACATGTATGCTATATTTTATATGCGCAATCGCACAAGAATCAATATCTCAATGTCACTAACCAATACAATATCACATATGTATATGGGTTGTGCGTGTCATGGCAATTACCCACAGAGTGTGTGTAGCATACAGTTAGTACTCGTACGACATGAACCGTCAATAATAGTGCAGTATCCAATGGTTACAAGTCCAGGCACAACAAGTAATAATATGCAATGATGTTCATCCACAATCTCTATATGTGCATATAAACATGCGGCTAATATCATATCATATCTAGCCCTGACGCTTAACGCCATACGGGCGATTTCCCCGTAAATGTTAAATCTACTCACCGACGACGTCGAGCTAGGTAAATCCAGTCACCTGCTTCCCTTTCTTCGCAGCGTTCGAAGTCCCCGCCTGCGATCCTATTAACACAAAATATAACAAGTGCAAGTCTCAGAATTCGACCAATATCACATACAAACTACGTTTGACCGACGCACCAACTCCAATCCAACTCTCAAGTGCCCTTCCACTGGCTAACGTGTGTAGCGACATCCCAAAACAAACCCAGGTGCAGCAGCTACACAAGATCATGAACCGTGTCGGATAACGTAACATGCGTGTCAAAACACTAAATTATAGCAAAGTGATCCCAGATTTTGTATACTGTCAAAATATAAAAATCAAGCAGTACCAAACATCTCTAAATAACCGCAGACAACTACCCTACAAAACCCAAGCCCCAACTCCCCTAAATACCTGAGGTCGCCGGATTTCCCTATGATGTCGCCGACCAAAATCGCCCAGGTGGGGTTCGTGCTTCAGGTGTACTCTAAGGGTCACTAGTACAACACTACTACATTGCTTAATTTTACAGTAAAAATTCCAGGTCATAACAGATCACAGAGACTCCAATATGACACTAAAAATACGATATATGCACGAAACTATACCTTTAGTGTTCTAAACCACAAGTATAAGGCAACACAACAATATAAACACCTAATTATCAGTTAGAGGTCATTACCTAGCCACTCTTGCTCAAAAATCCAATCTTTCCAAGCTCCAAGTCAACTTAGTGGCTAAAACATAACATGAGAAGTGTTTTCATGGTATTTAATAAAGTTTTTTACAAGGCTTTGTGATGAAGCAGTGTGGGTTTCAGTTGAGAGTTGAGGAGATGAAGAAATAATTAAGAAGAGATAAGAATGAGAGAGTGAGGGAAGATAATGATGAGAGGGTGAATGTAGGGTGAGTATACCCTTTACACTTACTCTCTCCCTCACTTCTATTAATGGAAGCATTAATGCCCTCCATGACTCAGCTAGGCACCTCTCCTCAATCCAAAGCAAGAAGGTAACTCTACACACAATGTTAAGTGTAAAGTTAACATGACAAGAATTAGCTTAGGGTGTCATGGCTACTTCACAAGATTAACACTAGCTAACCCCCACATTAACATGCACAAGTGTGTGCAAGCCAAAACAAATAATAATAAAATATTAATTAATTGTTATAAAATGTAAGAAAACTAATTTGGTAAACTTTTCCTTAAAAACCCGCATTATCGCTTAATTAACACCAATCGCATTCTAAGGTGTTACAATAAGTCCCTGATTAGTACGGTTGAGCCACCCTCCAGATTTGATGTATGACGCTCTAAGACGAATAAACCAGAATGTACAGAAACTGTCACTTTCTGGCTCTGTAGGATTTCGGACGAGTTTGCTTATCGATCTTCCTTGTCAATCAATACATGGGTATTTGTTACGTGCAGTCAGTACCAATGACGTGCTTGTAGGCTATGAATATGATCCTAATCTACTGCCGGTGTATTATCGAGTTTTTAGAGTCCCATACAGAGATTTCCCAGCACAGATGAAATGATGTTCGATTAAACACGTATATTTGATACACGTATTTTAATCGAGCTTTTTATAATATTAGCGGGTATATATATTGATATAACCGGATTATTAAATCAAGTGTTGATTTAATAATTAAATGTGTAATTATATATTGATATAGATATACATTAACTAATATCATGCTTACTTATTTTTTAACTCTTTAATTATAGGTATATATGATATAAATATAAAATAATATGTATGTTAACACATGGTAGATGAATGCATGAGAATCATATTGGAATTAAGATGAGATCAAAGTGATTTATTTATTTATTCTTTTAAATAAAAGAATGAGTCATTTTTTGTAGAAGTTTGTGGATGCTATGACTCATTCTTGTTTTATCAAAAGAGATAAGTACGACTAATATATATCTCTTGATCTCATTTTGATTCTAATTTCATTCTCTCTCTCTCTCTCTCTATATATATATATATAAGTGAGAAAAAGAAAAGGTAAGAGAAGAAATATAGTGAGAAAAATTCCTACTTTATCTCTTAGCACTCTTTTGGCAAACTAGTGCTATTAGTTTACCCACATACATCTAGTTTGAGGATTTGAAGCTTGTGTTGGAGAAGTTTCAAGGTGGATCATTTTCGACCGAGGAAACTGATTTCAAGCTCGATCCCAGAGGGTAGGAGCATCATCGGAATCCAAAAGAGAAAGCTATCGCTCTACAAAGGTTGTATCTTCGAAATACTTTACCATCGCTCTCTCTTTTAATGTCAAGTTATAGTCTTCGGTTTGATTCTAAGGTTAGCATGCTAAAGCTCTCATATTTTTTAAAATTTGTTGCTTCCGCTCGCTTTAAAACTGCCACTTAAGTCTATAGCATGCTTACAGTAGTATCAGAGCCTACCCAAAAACATTAACTTGCTTTTAGACGAAGTTATAGTTTCGGATCTCGAAAAGGTTTCATTTTTTAACTCCAAGTATTACCCTCTCTCCATTTTAGTATACATCACCTGGAAAAAAATTTAAGTCTGAAAATGAGATATTATCTTCTAAAAAATTACCACAAAGAAACCTGGAGGCAACCTAAATCTTCCAGGCCGCCCAAAATTGCCTTTTGGCCGCTATTGGCGGCCTGGTTGCTTCAGGTGGCCTCTAGGTTCTTCGTGGGGGTTATACTTGTGGTATTGGGATTTTTAAGGTACCTCTTTTTATCCCAAATCGTGATTTGATCATGATTATCTGTTTGGGAAATACGGAAATTTTATGAATCGAAACTGTAACATCGTTTTTCCGTTTTCGTATCTATAGAAATGTGTTGGAAAACGTCGCTAATTGTTATATGTTCAATTAGTCGAGATTACGCATTAGATATTTGCGATGTGCCTGTGATGTGATGCGATCTTTGTTGTTGTGATGGAATTGACGGATCATCACGATGAACAGCGTCGTGTGATATTAGAATTTACATTTCATGTATATACGTGTATTTATTATAAGGATGAATGTATGGGACACGACTTGTGTGCATTCGTACACTACTACAATAGGGGGTTGCCCCTGCGGATAATGAAATCCGTAATAGCATATTTATTTTGGCCCTACGGACTAATCCGTAGGGCCCGACGGTTGCCCATACATTTCTAGACGTTTTAATTTAAAAATATTAAATCGTAATTTGTTGTTTGCCCCTACGGAGCCGTAAACCAATGACCTACGGACTAATCCGTAGGGGCATCTAAATGGGAATTTAATTAAAAAGGCACAGAAATGCCCTACGCTGATCATCTCTCTCTCACGCGCGTTAACTCCCAAAATCCCCAAATCTCTCGTTCCCGCCGCGTCGCCGTTCTCGTCGTCGCCACCGCCCTCCGTTTCGTCGTCGCCACCGCCCTCGTTCTTCCTCGTCGCTGATTGTGCGCGTTGTCGACCACCGATCGAGTGTCTCCGTCGTCTTCTCCACCCCCTACAGGTTAGTAAATCTTCAATTAAACATAATTTTGATGATTTTAGGGCTAGGGTTCAGGGTTTGGGTACCGATGAGGGTTAGGGTTAGGCATCGGTTGAGGTTAGCGTTAGGGTTAGGGTTGGGGTTGCGGTTGGGGCTGGGGCTGGGGTTGCGGTTAGGGTTGGGGTTCGGCTGGGGTCGCGGTTGGGGTTGGGGTTAGGGTTAGGGTTGGGGTTCGGCTAGGGCTCGGTTTCGGGTTAGGGTTGGGGTTGGGGTTCGGCTGGGGCTAGGGTTAGGGATAATGAAAATTTTGTATAGAAAATTACAAAGGTTTATTGGCCTATAATCGATGATGGAGCGACAATTTTTCTTTTTGGGAATAAGACAAACAAGAGTAGAATTAACATCCTTGAGCACTTCTTTATGTTTGAAAAAATATTTCCCAACTTTAGGAAAAAGCTTTGCATAATGCATGTAGGCCCTGTACATATCAATCCCTTTATAAGTCTATATAGAGCATCATTTCTCTGTGCCCTCACTTTGTTTGTGGGCGTGGACCATGGATTGATGTATGACAGGAATATTGGCCATGGAGCGAGGAGCGAGATGCTATCGGAAAACTCTAAGTAGAGCGAATGTCGACGTGTTGGCTACTAACTTATTATTAGCTTGAAAAAAGGTGTGCCTATAGATGTGAGAGTGGAAGAGTCAAAATGGTGAGTGTGTAGTGCAAGTCTTGATTCAACAATTTTGCTTGGTTCTGCAATAAAATGGAGTGGATACTGGACTCTAACCCTGAACCTAAACATTTACCCAGGGGCAAGATTTCATGATATATGCAAATTACAATTTGAGAGGAAAATAAAAATATTACATGCACTCTCAAGATGGCCAGCATACATGAAAACACGTGTGTGAAGATTATACAAACTTAATCATTCATATAGGCAGAATGCGTTGTTTCAAGTAAACTTACCCAAATTAACCTAATTAACCCTAACCAACACCCTAACCCTTTCAAATTATCAATAATTAACCAAAATTAACCCTAGCCTTTAATTAACCCAAATTAACCCTAGGCTCTAACCCTAAACCTGATATGTCTGAAATCATATTAGAAATGATATGTCTGCAATCAAATTCTGCATTTATATTTTGTGAAGTAAAAGCTTTTTCAAAATGAGAAGCTGTCATATGAACAATCTGTTTATGCTCCTCAAAACAAATGTTTTCTACATTTTGCAACTTTGTAATTCTGTTTTGACATCTTCTGACATTAACCCAACAATGAAAGAATTTGGTATTTTTATCACCATCTAAAATCTATTTTTCCCTTGATTTATGTCTCCAAAAAAATTGAGGAAGGCTGTGTTTGTTATATTAAAAACCTTTTTGTTGAACCCATGCAACAGGTGAAAGTTTAGAGTTGTTATAGATAGCTCTTACATGTTGTTTAATGCATGTACCATTGTTAAGAGAGTGCAAAGTGGAGAATAATAATTTGTTTCAACGGCACGTTTTTCAAGTTAAAACGAATATATGATATTCGATGATAATATGAAACTTTCATATTCTCATTGATACTCATATATGAAACTCAAAGCGCCACTTATTCTCCGTCTATCGGTTCGATGTTCGTCGTGATATAGAACAATACGAAGGTTGTTAAATATCGGACGGTATAGCTCGATACTAACAACCGTCGTATAGTCTATGTGATGAGAAGATTCAATCATATGATAACCGATAGATTTGTCCCGTGTGGACAAGTTAGGAATGTATAAAACAAACACCTTCATTCACTTGTGTTTTCATATGTTTCGAGATATTTCGTCGGTACCTTTCCGCTGGTTCTTCGTGTACAAAGATAGATTAGATGTTCATTTCAACGTTGTTTCACAGCTATGAAATGATTATCTATTCTATTACAGTGTACTCGGAGAACAGCGGGGAGGTGCTGCCGAAATTTACTTGAAACGGTTGAAAGCACAAGCGAATGGGTGTTCGCTCTATACATTCTTAAAGGGATAGAAGCCTTACCCCCAACAGCCGAAACACACACATACAACAAGAATACACAACAAACACATCATTAGAGAGTGATTCAAGATGTTCAAGTTAAAACCAATATATGATACTCGATGATAATATGAAACTTTCATATTCTCATCGATACTCATATATGAAACTCAAAGCACCACTTAGTCCCCGTCTATCGGTTAACATACGTTCGATGTTCGTCGTGACATAGAACTATACGAAAGTTGATAAATATCGGACAGTATAACTCGATACTAACAACCGTCGTATAGTTTATGTGACGAGAAGATTCAATCATATGATAACCGATAGATTTGTCCCATGTGGACAAGTTAGGAATGTATAAAGCAAACACCTTCATTCACTTATGTTTTCATCCGTTTCGAGATATTTCGTCGGTACCTTTCCGCTGGTTCTCCGTGTACAAAGATAGATTAGATGTTCATTTCAACGTTGTTTCACAGCTTTGAAATGATTATCTATTCTATTACAGTGTACTCGGAGAACAGCGGGGAGGTGCTGCCGAAATTTACTCGAAACGGTTGAAAGCACAAGCGAATGGGTGTTCGCTCTATACATTCTTAATGGGATAGAAGCCTTACCCCTGACAGCCGAAAAACTCACATACAACAAGAATACACAACAAACGCATCATTAGAGAGTGATTCAAGATGTTCAAGTTAAAACCAATATATGATACTCGATGATAATATGAAACTTTCATATTCTCATCGATACTCATATATGAAACTCAAAGCGCCACTTAGTCCCCGTCTATCGATTAACATACGTTCAATGTTCGTCGTGACATAGAACTATACGAAGGTTGTTAAATATTGGACGGTATAGCTCGATACTAACAACTGTCGTATAGTCTATGTGACGAGAAGATTCAATCGTATGATAACCGATAGATTTGTCCCGTGTGGACAAGTTGGGAATATATAAAGCAAACACTTTCATTCACTTGTGTTTTCATCCGTTTCGAGATATTTCGTCGGTACCTTTCCGCTTGTTCTCCCTGTACAAAGATAGATTAGATGCTCATTTCAACGTTGTTTCACAGTTTTGAAATGATTATCTATTCTATTACAGTGTACTCGGAGAACAGCGGGGAGGTGCTGCCGAAATTTACTCAAAACGGTTGAAAGCACAAGCGAATGGGTGTTCACTCTATACATTCTTAATGGGATATAAGCCTTACCCCCGACAGCCGAAACACACACATATAACAAGAATACACAACAAACGCATCATTAAAGAGTGATTCAACATGTTCAAGTTAAAACCAGTATATGATACTCGTTGATAATATGAAACTTTCATATTATCATCGATACTCATATATGAAACTCAAAGCGCCACTTAGTCCCCGTCTATCGGTTAACATACGTTCGATATTCGTCGTGACATAGAACTATACGAAGGTTGTTAAATATCGGATGGTATAGCTCGATACTAACAACCGTCGAGACGATATTTGGGAGTTGGACTCTAGTTCCCGATATTGAACCCCTCCTTTCACTTATGCATAAACTAACTGCCCTGTCGGACTCTACCTGTCTGACCTCTATTCGCCTCCTCTCACTAATAGGAAAGGAGAGAAAAACAAAACAATGCCAAGAGCGTAGTCTGTGATACATGAGTATCTTCAAATCTAACTTTGATTATCGATAATTTATTCTTTTCAATGACAAATGCACACACAAAATATATACACGGATTTTCTCCTTTGTCAGTAACCATCCCGTTCTTAAATTTCTCAATATAGTCATCATAACCTACAATTTATATGTTATACAGTCTAACATGGCCCATGAGTACGTCAGAGTTAAGGACTGGATGTATGTAGATTGCCAACAACGTATGCAACCTAAGTTTGTCGCAGGAGTTGCTGCTTTTATTGAATTTACACGCGCACATAATAAGATCGTGATAGAGAAGATTCACTGCCCGTACGATAGATGTGGGAATAAGTAATGGCAGAAGATAGAATTGGCAGAGCTTCATATCGTAAAATATAGTTTTACTAGATTTTATACAACTTGGAAATATCACGGGGAAGGAGAAGAACGCAGTAATGCGGCAGAAGAAGAAGAAGAACACGATAATGCGGCAGGAGTAGAAGAAGAAGACGGTAATGCGGCAGAAGAAGAAGACGGTAATTTCTTTCCATCAGAAGAAATTGAGGATATGGTAGAGGCTGCCCTAGGTGAATCTATTCGTACCGAAGATGACATTCCTTCTGGTCAAGGACCGTGTGCGGATAAATATGAAAATTTCATGAATGATGCTAGAAAACCAATTTATGAGAATGCAAAATATTCCACCCTCTCATGGTTCGTCCAACTTTTCCAGATTAAGTGCCTAAATAGATGGAGCAATAAGTCATTTACAATGCTTCTTTCGTTCTTGAAAGATTCTATGCCCCCGGAAAATAACGTGCCCGACAGCTGGTACGGAGCCCAGAAGATGATGTCTGATTTGGGTCTGAAGTGTGAGAAGATTCAAGCATGTCCTAAAAATTGCATGTTCTACCGGAAAAAGAATTCAGATTTGAAAGAGTGTCTAACATGCGGAGAGGCCAGGTATAAGACGAAAGATTCTGATAAGAAGCCTGATATACCTGTCAAGATAACACGATACTTTCCCATAACACAGAGACTGCAGAGGCTATTCAGGTGCAAGAAAACAGCCGAGGCAATGATTTGGCATCACCGTGCTCCTTCAAGTGAAGATGGAAAAATGAGCCATCCAAAAGATTCTGTAATACCCGGTTCTTTTATATACACTTAAATCCGTATTTCTCTTTAAATTATAAATTTTGTTAAATATTTAATTATTTTAAAGAAACTCCATCAAACCCAATACCACTTTCCCTTTTATAATATATTCACTCAACCCATTTTTTATTAAAATTAAACCCAGCCCATTCCTTTTTAACTTAATTTCTTTATTAACACCAAACCTAAACCCTAGATCCAATATTTACCCTAAACCAAAACCCCAAGACATTCTCTTCTATTCGTTTTCTTTTTTCTTCTGTTTTTCCAGCCCAAGCCAATTTATGATGGAAATCCATTTTTTTCTATTTAAAACCTCGGCCCACATCCTTCCTCAGCCCACTTAGTTTTATTAAAATCCTTTTAATAATTTTCCTGCCCTCTTTCCTTTTCCACTTCTTTTAATCCTTTTATTTCTATTTAGCCCGATCCCTCAGGCACACTCTTCTCTTATCCCTCACCCATGCCCATGACAAAATTTTTCATTTCATTTATAATGAATCCCGGCTCGGCCCAGCTCCTATTTCCTTTATTCTTTTTAATTTACTCAGCCCAAACTCTCTGGCCCGTTCCCTTTTATTTTCTTAGCCGGCCCACTCCCTTAATTCTCCATTTAAATTCCCTTTAAACCCCGGCCCAGCCCTTTTATCCCAATTTCCCTAATTCTTTTATATTTTTGCCCCGGCCCATCTCATTCAGCCCGCTCCAACCGCGCCCGCTTCGCCTTCAACCCGACCCGACCCCCACACTGTTCATCTCCTTTAAATTCCCCAACGGCTCTCTCCCCATTCTCGCGCGCTTCTCGCCTCCGCCGTCGCCCCCGCTCTCGCTACGTTACACCCACGACTCGCGCCCGCTCCATCATGGCACACCTCTCTCTCTTCGCCCCTCTCTTCCATCACACCCTCTTCCCCTTTCTCCCTCTCTCCTTTCTTCCACCTCTGTTCTCTCCTTCTCGAGCCACACCCACGTCTCCTACGTCGCCGTCACCTCACACCGCCGACCACCGTCACTACCATCCATCCTCCACTCCCGCTCACTCCTCCTCACCTTCCCTCTCACTTCTCGACCACTTTCACCCAGCACCCCAAACCAACAGCCGAGCTCGAACCCATTTTCACCCGAGCCGGCCACTTGCTACCCACCGACGAGCCACTGCATCGCCGTCACCCCATCATCATCGTCTTCGTCGTCGCCTCCTCCTCCCCTCCCTCTGTGTTTTCTCTCTCACAATCTCTCTATCTCTCTGTAACTATCTCTCTCTGTAACTCTCTCTTCATGACTCTCTCTCTCCCATTTCTCTCTCTCTCTCTAGCACTCTCTTTCTCTATATCTCACCCCACTCCCTCTCTGTGTTTCTCTCTCTCTGGATCTCTCTCTCTATTTCCCTCTCTCACTCACTGCATCCCAGATATCTCTCTCTCTCTCTCAGTCTCTTTCTCACTCTGCATCTCTCTCTCAATCCCTCTATCTCTCTCATTCTCTGTCTCTCTCTCTCTCTCTAACACCGCTCTGTGAACCACTACACTCACCGTCAAGACCCCAGCAACCGAGCCTTGATGCCATGCTCGAGCTTCAAGCCTAGTCCAAGTTCCGAGGCCGAGCTAAGATCGAGCCGAGGCCAATACTTGTCGTGATCGCGTCGGGCCATCACAATAGACCGCGCCGCTGCCGTGCATCCCCGAGACGTTCCCAGGCAAGTTTTTACTTGCTTACATGCTATTTACATGAATTGCGATCTTTAATTACATATATCATAAAGTGCAAGTTTAGATTAATTATCGTTCCATACCTGTTCGACGCGTGTTTCCAATGAAATTACTTATCAAATTTGGTGGAACCAGATTGTTCTTGTTGGCCCTTGGTGTGATGGATAACATGTGCGAATTCCATTAGAAAATACGACTGTCAAAGATAAAAACGACTACCCCCAAGTTTAACCGTAAAACTGTAATTCTGTTGTACCTGAAAACCGTTAAATTCACCATAAATCATATACATACTAGAATAGTGCGTTCGAGGGCTCAAATCGAAGCCAACTCGACGAGATTCAACCCTATGCTAGTTTCCAGATATTCCTGCACTTAAATTGTGATGATATTCATATCGGAGAGCGACTCTGGACTGCAGTCCAGAGCAACTCTAGTCATTGCTTGCTGTACCGTAATGGTTACCACAGAATATCCTTAAATCATAGGTTGCGGAACCCCACTGTTTATTATAGATAAATCTGTTAGCTAGACAACACAATTAGTTTCATTCTGTTTCGTTACCGTTTGATATTTAATTTGCAATTTAGAAAATCGGGACGCATAACAGTCCCAACAGAATCAGAACTGACATATTAGTGTTAAACAGAGTATAACTCCTAACGAACAGATGCGATTGAAGATCTGTATGTTGCGTTGAAAACCTTACTGAAAACCATAGAATTCATCCAACTGTAGCGTCGCTAAAATCTGATCCCAACTGGGATTAAAATGCGTTGCGAAACGGACTTCTGATTCTGAAACCGGATTTCCAGCCGCGTGCGCTTAAAATGAAATGGTTATAACTATTGATCCTGGAACCCGATTGGCTTTAAACCAAATTTGATGGATAGATAACTGAACATACTAATTACTATATGTTTATCATTTCGCTAAATTATAAACGTACGTTTCATGATAAATCGTGCAAGTGATAGACTGTTGTTTTTATGACACCTTAATTGTGCTTCTTATACTGTTCATGCATCACATCATACCCATATCATTGTAGTGATAACCTAGTGACATCGTGCATTTACCCAGTGTTAGATTTTAGTGGCGATTGTGGCAAGTACGTCAGTGTTCGTGTATCCGTGATTAAGTGAAAGTGATACGTACTGGTACACAATCAGTGACCTTATTATTTTATTGCATTGTCGACGTCTGTGGGATGCGTGTACGTGTGACTATAAGTGGAATGGGAAATTTATGGAAGCGTTGCACGGATGTCACAGATAAGACACCAGACACTGCCGTTTATCTTAGGTATTAGTCGGGACGTGCTTGATGGAGGTCCTGCCTCCAGTTCTTGCGCAGATTTGTCACGGATCGATTAGTATTTAGGTTGAATGGTTAGCGTTTGATGTAGACCACGGGGTGTGGGGTAGTCTAAGTGTGAGTCCAACAGAATCTCGGGAGTCCCATGCCGGCTTATATATTTAGGGAGTTATATGGAGATTTACAGGGTACGTGATATATACACCGTGATATTCTTGTTACATGTTGGGCCCGTGGTCCCTTGCCCTTGGGTTCTACCCTTGGGTGGAGGACACTCGCGGGTGGTTGAATCTCACACTTGGACTGACGATAGGCTTAGTGACCTGTACAGTGAGACTTAGAGACTGATAGGGATACTAGCATTTTATTCATGATATACTATGTGGCATATGTGACATATCGTTATACTGATTTACTGTTTCGCTGCATTGATTACTGCACATCCATATTCATGCTGTCGTTGATATACTGTTATTCATTTCCATTACCACTGTTAGAACTATCACTTGATTTTTATATATATATTATTGCTATTGTGTCGCTCTGACGACCTGAGTATGCATGCTCAGTGTGAGGAGAAGATTTAGCCTGGATCAGAACTAGACGTGCAACACAGACTTCTTGACTTGCCTTTCCGAGTTACATTCGTTTGTTCCACTTCAGGTCAGTTTATATTATCGTTTCTTTCAGTTACTGCATTTCTCATTACCTGCGCATCATTTACTGTTTACCATGAAAAACTAGAAGCCGAAGTGTGACTACGGCAGGACATTTCCTTGACCGTAGGAGCATGGCTGGCCTTGTCTACCCTCGTATTCCGTATTTTGGGAAGCGGGGCGTGACAGATTCATCGGCATGGAAGGATTTCAATAGGTGGCACGCAATATTCAGTAGCGATCCTCGCAATGTCAGGCTCAGACTGGCTAGTGATGGCTTCTGCCCATTCAACTATATGGATGGAAATCACGGCACATGGCCCGTTGTAATTATAATTTATAATTTGTCGCCTTAGTTGGCTATGGACCAATCATACTTTATGATGCCTTTTCTTATCGACGGACCAAACTCACCGGGAAACAATATCGACGTCTATCTCCGACCTCTGATCGAGGAGTTAAAATCTTTGTTCATTGATGGTGTAGAGACTTACGATGCAAAGACGAATACAACCTACATACTGCGTGCGGTTTTAATGTGGACAATTAATGACTTTCCTGCGTATGGAATGCTATTAGGTTGGTCAGTATATGGTCACAAAGCATGTCCTCATTGCCATCAACACACAATATCGAAATTCTTGAATTTTAGCAGGAAAGTTTGTTATTGCGGCCATTGACGTTTCCTGCCTCTAGACCACCCCTACAGGTTAGACGATGCTCACTTTGATGGTCATCAGGAGCTTCTTGGACCTCTAGCCCCATTATCCGGAGAGGACGTGACTGCTCAGTGGGATGGTTACAATAATGTGACCTTCGGGATGGATCCGACAAAATAGGCCAAACCACCATTTTAGAACAAATTAAGCATTTTCTTCGAGCTTCCGTACTGGTCAACAAATTTAGTGCGTCATTATCTGAACGTCATGCATATAGAGAAGGGAGTATCAGAGCACATACTCAACTTGCTTCTTTGTAAAGACGAGAAATCGAAAGACAATCTGAATGCTCGGATGGATCTACAGAAGTGGGAAATAAGAAATGAATTTCACCCTAGACCGATAGCGGGTAAACCAGGCAAGTTTGTACTTCCCAATGCCGCTTATCATATGTCACAACCGAAGAAGAAAAGATTCCTGCAGGTGTTGCATGATTTGAAAGTTCCCACGGGTTTCTCAGGATCATTCAGGAAGAAGATAAAAATTGTGAAAGGCAAGATCGATGGGCTGAAAAGTCATGATCACCATGTTTTTGTGGAGCACATTCTTCCATTAGCCCTCAGGACTTCTCTCCCTGAATCGGTTGGTCTAGTAATCAACGACCTATGTTGTTTTTTCAGAGAGTTGTGTGCTAAAACACTGGATGTTGTGACACTGGATAAACTAGAAAATTCTATTGCGTTGATACTTTGCAAGTTTGAGAGTATTTTCCCACCGTCATTCTTCGATATCATAATACACCTGACGGTTCATCTTGCAACTGAGGCTAAGTTAGCCGGACCGGTACAATATCGATAGGTGTATCCCGTCGAGAGGCATGCGGAATTTTTTGTTTCGCGTAATTTTTAAAATTATTGTTGTCCTGTATGCCCGTATTTATTTATTCAACATATTTTCTTTAAGTAGCTCTACACTCTTAAAAAGTATATACGCAATAGAAATCGACCAGAGGGTTCTATCATGCAAGGTTATTTTCTTGATGAAGCAACCACATTTTGTTCCCGCTATCTGGACGAGAACATTGAGATGAGACTTAACCGGCCTTGAAGAATTCAAGACGGGCCATATGGTAAAGCCGATTATAAGAGGGTAGATACTATATTTATCAACAAGATATACCGGTTTATCTTGCTTAATTGCGCATGTCTTGAAAAAATTAGAGAGTAAGTTTTTTTGGATTAATTGTTATATTTGTGTTTGTGTGTGTATGAAATGATATAATATTAATGTCATAATTTATTGTCAAAAACAGAATTCATTTTAACAAGGTACGTGAGGGGCATCCTGATTGGAACGATGAACGATTGGAAAAATATCATCAGGATAATTTTTGCGATTAGGTTGCAGATCATGTAAGTTATTCTAATAACATGTTATTGCTATCAGTTTTAATCTAAACTTATATCGTTATGTATTTGTCGTAAAATTTGTTTTGTTAGATCCACGATCCGAACTTGTCTGCATCATTTGAGAGTGATTCAAGATGTTTAGCTCAATTTCCTAGTATGGAGGTTGCATATTATAAAGGATTCGGTGTCCTTCGATACAAATTCGAAGTTAAGGACATAGAAATATCTAGAACCACTCAGAATAGTGGGATTGCGACGGTAGGATCGGACGGTGTGATTTATTATAGATACTTAAATTGTATACTCGGCATCCACTATCCCGGACGATCAGAACCCTTTTATATATTCCAGTGTACTTGGTACGATACGCGAACCGATACGGATAAGTGGAGAAGCAATTTTGGGACTTGGAAAGATGAATATGGATTGACCAGTATGAACACACTTTGATTTTACGGTCAGGAAGATCCATTTATCTTTCCGAACCAAGCGTTCCAAGTATACTACTCACAGTGTTTGAAGCATCCAGGATGGAGTGTCGTATGCCGTTGGAAACCCAGGGATGTCTACGATGTCCCAGAATTTGAGGACAGCGATGAGGATGAAGAAGAGAGAAGACTTAGATAGCTCCGACCGTCTGTTTCGAAAGACGGGCTGTCTTTGGCTGATCATGAAGTTGCGTGGATTAGAAATCCAAGTAGATATGTCTAATGCGCCCACGAAACGAAAAAGGTTATCAGTAATGTTGTATTATTACTTCACATTTGTCACGCCCCGCTTCCCAGTGTACGGCGAAGTGGACGCGACGAGGTCCGCTACGTATGTACTCAGAAGTACATACGCTAAGCGTAGCTAAGCAATATAAAATAATCACAAGAGACAAATGATATTGAAATAACAGCAACTTTTATTAATAACATTCTTTGTACAATGCATGAAATGAAAATACAACTGGAATGAAAAAAAACAATGCCTAAACAGTGGCATAACAGAAATGAAAAATACTGGAAAGAACAAGGTACAATTATCTAGAGCTCTGGGTCTTCTTGGAACTGCTCCAAATCTTCACCGGTGGGCTCGATCTCAGCTTGGTCCAACACACCTGACGACATTCAAAGAAGAAAGAAATAGAATGTCGTCAGCGAACAGATCGCTCGGTAAGTCCCAAAGAATAAGAAGAATAAGAATGACAGAGTAACGGTATTTTCTAAAGTATTATATTGTTGAATATTATGGAACATTGTGTAACACTGTTGTTTGTAGCTTGGTACAGAAGGATACTAGTGTATACGAGGGGGATCTCTATATGCTAGAGATCAGGGCAAAAGGAAAGTATAAGGAACCGTTATGCCACGATACAACTGCAATAGGATTCAGATTAGGTGTCTTAATCTGACCACCTCGTGCCACGTTTAACACCTTCCGTACCAATCTACCCCTTAAACCCCGTAGTGTTTTAATAGTATTGTAGTATTGGAATATGTACGTTGGGTGATTGACCAAAACCATGATATCAGTAAACATGATGTAACTGTATAATCAGGTAAATGGAATATCAGGATAATGGATGAATATCCATGGTTTGATTCAGTCACAAGGAATATATTGTTAACTGGATTCAGGGTTTCATGTATTCAAATTGGGTTGGAGTATAAAAAAATATAGGTTGATTTGAATCATATTCGAGTCAGGAATAGTCAGACTCTAACCCGAGTCAGACTAAAAGAAAGATAATTTGAAGTCCAATATTAGTTAGGGGACTTTTTGTAATTTGTAAAACTTGAGGGGGTTTTCTGTAAAAAGTACTTTTGTATAGTTTTCAAAATACACCTCAAGTATTTAATAATCTTCTTTATTGTTATAATGAATGTGTATTTTATTTGTGTTATTCTAGTGAATATATCCTAATAAAAGTATTAATTGTTTTATTTGAAATTCATGGTATTTTAACGTAACTTTTAATCTTTTAATTTTAGGAAAAAGTGGAAACTTTAGATTATGATAAAATAGGTGTTTAAATATTAATTATATATATATATATATATATATATATATATATATTAACACATGAATAATTTTATATAAATATTTTATTTAGAGAAAGTCACATTTTCCTTAAATATCGTATTTTAAACCTTTCGAGACCGAATGCTCCTTGCGGAGGTCTGAATCTCGCACTACTAGCCTGCGGGTGCACGATGAACCGTACTATCCCTAACAGGTTCCCCAAAAGTGGGTTGTAGCGGCACTTTGCTTAGGTTTTATAAACACTTCTCATTTAGGAAAACGGTTTTATAAATATAAGGTATTTATTTGCAAAAGAGTTTAGTTTTCCGTATTTTAGTTGTTAGGGTTTCCTAAGCCAACTAGCCTACCTCTAAAGTCTAAACGATGAGTCATTAGAAGCCTCAAATCGCCTCTTCACCGTCAATTGCGGCCAGGTAAGTGCCAGGTAAGTGGGAAGGAACCACAGTCATGGGCCTAATTAAAAACCACTAGCCTTAGACACATTTGCCTGGGCACCACAAGACAGTTTAGATAAACGATCGATGTCCATGACCAATCGTGCTTTCCTTTTATTAAAAGATTTTATTTAGAAAAGTTTACAACTTAATGCTTTCAATAAAGATTATAAAGATTAGGGTATTTTAGTGAAAAGTCCTGTAATTTCGTATTCTGTGATTTGATAGTTATCAATTAGGGTTATATTGAGTGTGTGTAGAAGTAGGTCATTACCTCGTGATTTATTTTAGGTTTTGGTGAAGTTTAAAGGTAAAACATACTATGTTAAACTTAAAGGTATTATAGCGCAAGAATACGGTATTCGAAAACGTTATCATTTTATGTGTGAAATTTCATTCAAATTGAGTTCTACAAGTTTTGTGATCAAGATAAACATATTTAGGAGTGAGGTAATTGATTAAACTAAGAAAAATGAACTTCATGGTATTTTTATGAAAAGAATACGGTTTTGCAAAGAAGCTATCATTTCATGTGAAAAGTTTGATTAAATTGGTTTATGGGTGATTAATAGTCAACATGAATATGGGTAGATATTATGTATTAGGTGACAAGTGGAAATTTATAGAAAAACCGAATCGGAAATTGGTTTGTCCGATTTCCGTCGGGTTCCAAAAAGTCGTATTTTTACCTTAAAGAAAAGAGAGATAGAAGAAAGTGGGACTTACGGTTTGGACAAGCTAATGAAGCTAAGGGATGTGGTGGTTGCCGATTCGTCGAAAGCGTCGCGAAGGTTCTGTTCCGATCGCCGGAATCCGTCGTCGATTTCGGCAGCGCTTCGCTTCTCGCTCTTCGTACCGAGTTCTCGAGAATTTGAGAGAGTAGACTTAGAGTTGTGAGGGGAAAAGGTAGAGTATAGGGGTCTTTATATAGGGATAGGCTAGGGTTAGGGTTTGGATTAAAAAATATTTTTAAAAAATGTAAAAATCATTAAAAATTCATTAAATTTGGTCTTAAAAGAGATTTAATTGAAAATTGGCAACAGTACAAAAAATTTAGAGTATGCAGGTGAAAAGGCCCAGCCAACACGAAAAATTTTCGTGTTGACGACTCGGCCGACCGGCCGAGTCCGGCTGGCGGCACTGGCCGATTCGGCCGAGTCGTGGCCGAGTCGGGTGCCGTTGGGTCGGGCTCGGTCTGGGGAAGGTTTTGGTATACTTTAATTTTTTTAATTCGCAATAAATTGGGAGTTATGGCTGTTTGACCGTTTGACTTCTAAAGAAAATTAAAACAAAAAGATATAAAAATTATGTGGGGCATGAGATTCAAACTCTGGTGGCTTGGTTCAGCAGTGCAAAGTATTACCAATGAGCTACAACCTCTTGCTTGTAATTATTGTAAGGAATTAGATACTTAAATTGTTTCCAGCAACATCAATACTCCAAGTATACACTATATTTAAAGCAAATTTTTGGTATACAAAATTGGAGTTGTTACAACATTTTACGATCTATACATATATAGTCAATACTTGTAATGATTGTCTAATGCATCCACGAACCGTTTTTCTAGATTTGATGACGATGACGGGAGCAGCGAGGGGCGGCAGGAGCTCCAGCCGCGGCACCGGCAGAGACAGAAGCAGAGGCAGAGTGGTTCTGCCGCCCGGAGAGCTGCGTAGGGAGCTTCAGAGGGCTGGTCTTGCACCCCGATCGGAGACCCCTTCGGATGCCTCCTTCCGTGTGGACTTTGCCACACCTCCAGGTATATTGCACGCATATTCATTTTGAATGTAATATTATAGATATACATGCCTGTTCATGTCAAAATTACTTATATTGTCAATGTTTGATTGTCTAGCTGTTGGTGATGCGTCTACATCAGGGACAGAGGCCACTCCCGCACCTCCAGGTATGTTTATATATCATATAGTGCATGTATATTGATTTAGAATACTATATCATAAATATACATACATTCTTTTTGCTCTTACGTACTTACATCAGGGACAGAGGCCACTCCCGCACCTTCAGGTATGTTTATATATCATATACCCGCGGGTATGTTTATATATCCTATAGTGTATACATGTTGATTTAGAATGCTATATTATTGATATACGCATTTTTTTTGCAATTACTTATATAGCGATACTTGATTGTCTAAGTATAGGTGGTGCGTTCTCGTCTGGTGCAGAGGCCACTCCCGTCACTTCCATTCCCTCCGCTCAGTCTGCAGGTTTGTATGAATAAATATAAAATATTTATTCATTTTACATATCCTTTAAGAATAAACTTGAACTCCATGTAATTTTATCGATGTTTATTTTCTAGTTGGAGATGCATCCACGTCCGGGTCACCGGCTGTTCCTCACCGGAAGAACTATCGTCCCGCTCGTGCTGCTGCCTGGGCCCAGGCTTGTGCTTTAGTCTCCGGAGGTATATATCTCACTTCAATTTTCGTTAAACCTTGATTTCTTAATACAACTTTGTCTTAATATTTATTGTCTTGATATTTCTTGCAAACGCAGGGCCTCCCCATCCCGAGAGAGGGACTCGAGGCCCGAATCAGTCCTACAGGCTGAGGCCCGACAGAGCTAGGGGGAAGGCAGCATCCCCCTTTTTTTTACCCCTGTTATCGCTATACCAGCGATCATGCCGAGAGGTTCGGTCGGTATATGGGGGATGAGAGCCGGCTCGTGAAGAAACTTCACATTGAGTGGGGCGACCAGCACCGGTGCTCATTCGCCTTCTTCTGGGATCAGGCTCGGGTATTAATATATATTTTCATTTGATTTATCCAATATATTTATTATTAACACTTGCAATCTAATAACAATGTTTTTTTTTGTATTTTCAGTTGGATTACGATTTTCAGCCTGTACCCGACCCTGATCACCTTGGGAGGGTGCTCGATCTTCACGCTCTGTACAATGGCCTGATGAAGAACATGCAGACGAAGATCCGATACAATAGGAATGAGCTGAAGACCGACTGCTATTCCCTGTGGTTGGCGAACCCCGAGGCAGAGAGAGCGGCCTTCCTATCTACTCTGGCTTTTGTGAGAGTCGACGTAGATACATGGCCTCTATTGTGCGAATATTTTGACTCTCATCGCAAACAGGTATGTATTTTAAATGTAATTCATTGTTTAGTATATAATTTATTTTTTTGTGTTACTTAATTAGAAAACTAAATGTGAATGTGTTACGAAGAAACAGACCGATCAAAATAAAGAGAATAGGAAGTCGGCGAAGAGGGGTCGCCCTACTTATACAGGTGGCTCGAGAAATATTACTCGTACCATGGAGTTATCGATAAATTACAATAGACCGGCCTTTGTGATATAATGTAATATTAAGAGTTATTTTCTAATATATCTAATATTAAGAGTTATTTTCTAATATTTCAGAGAGCTCAGACCCTGGCGCAGGGTGGTACACCGAGCGTGCTATCCGCATATCTTGCCGTCCACGGCATCTCGACAGATCCCTCCACGGGCGAGCTTCGATACCCCGACGCCGCTACCCAGGAGTATTGTGTAAGTGTTAATATTTATTCAACCCCTATTAGAAAATTTAGTTTTGAAAGGTTCAAATTTAAATGATATACTTATATTTTACTGGTTAATGTGGGTGTAGGAGCAGGTGGTTGAGCAGGCCGAGGTATCGGGGATCGATTTTACTGGACAGAACGATCCGATGCTGCTGACCCCAGTCCTGGACGCCGGGCACCACGGAGGTTGGGAGAGAGGCCGGGGACTGGGCCCTAGCAGGGCCCATATGAGGTTGGACTCCACTCCGGCGGTTACTTCTTTCATCTCCAGTGAGCGACGTTTCCAGCAAGAACTGGAGAGCTTGAAGGCCACCGTTCAGGAGTTGAAGGAGATGTTGGTATGTATACTACTTAATAGTAAAAATATTATGTCATATTATAGGTAGCAACATATCCAATATTAGTACGTAGCCTGAGTTTATTTGGTTGTAAACTTAGCTTTGATTAATCATACATATATATCTAATTAAAATAAACTGCGGTTTTCCAAACTAGATATCCAAACGAGGCCTAAGTTCCTAAGTATACATAGATTGGGGTTTCGAAATAACTTGATAATGATACAAATTCGACTAATACACAGTTCTTACACGTTTATTACACACGTAGGTCCAGATGCGACAGGGTACATCGGCCGAGCCTCCACATGTATCTCCTTCGGCTGCGGCTCCGCAAGCCACTATCTCGGCTGCGGTTCCGCAGACAGCTCCTATACCTCCATTGCCCGCTCAGACTCCCGCAGCTGCGGCTCCACAAGCCACTACCTCGGCGGCGGTTGCGCAGACCACTCCTACAGCTCCACAGCCCGCTCAAACTCCCGCATACTCCGCATTGCATGATCTATTGACTCAGGGTATATCCGAGGAGCAGGCGCGTCAGATTATGGCGCTTATCAAAGGTGGAGCTGGACCGAGCTAGGGTAGCTTCTTGATTCTTATATTTTAAACATATATTTATTTATATGATACATATTATACTATATTTTGGACGATATTGATATTGGTGGTGTTTGCGTGTTTATATTGATATCATATTCTGCTTGTTGATTCTTTTGTATATTATGCGTGAGATATGATTATGAATACTGCGATATATATTCTGCATGTTGATTAATTTTATATATGATGTATATATTATTATGCACAGGGCGAGAAAAAAATAGACAGCCCTTTTTTTAAAAAAAAATCATGATATTATGTACCTACGGATAAATCCGTAGGGCCCAACATTGCCCCTACGGATTAATCCGTAGGGACCTTCTTTACCCCTACTGATTTATCCGTAGGGGCAAAATATCAGGATACTTGATATTTTGCCTCTATGATCTCAATAGTAGGGGTTATACTTGTCCCTACGGATATATCCGTATGGGCAAACAAATGCCCCTGCATGGGTATCCGTAGGGACAAAATATCAGGATGCCTGATATTTTGTCCCTACACATCCGGACCTACGCACTTATCCGTAAGGGCAACTATTTGGCCCTACGGATAAGTCCGTAGGGGCACCTAATTTATTTTATAAACCGATAAATTAAATAATTTTTTTGTCCCTACAGCCTAATCCGTAGGGACAACTGGACCTACACATTACGCCGTAGGGACAAGTTTTTGACCGTAGGGGCATGTTCAAACTAAAACTTGCACGTACGGCGTTTGCACCTACAGGGTATTTTATTGCCCTTACGGATAGTAGTAGTGGTAGTCACCGTTTATATATATTTTTTAGGTTTGACCCGCGGAGGGATGTATAAGTTACCAGAGTCTAAAATTCAGCGGGTGGCCATCTCAGGGAGTTGAGACCGGGTCACTATTAAAACTCTACAATATGTAACAAGGAAAAAAACTACTTTCTTAATAATAATAATAATAATAATAATAATAATAATAATAATCACCACACATCCTCAAATCTTCACTATTATAATCCCTACAATTATAATACTACAAGATATAAATTTGGGGGGAAAAATCAATAAAACACAAATATATTTAAATTATATAAAAGAAAAAAAAGTTTGCATTGTATATGTCTATCACTCTAATCATGTGCCGCTTACGTGTTATTTCTTCTTCTTCTTTAAAGTAAAAGAGAACGAGGTGTTGGATGGAGATAGTGGGGGCAACAAAGAGAGAAGGGAAAATGAAAAACACTCGTGGTATGCTCCAAAATGACTACGACAATGTGAAAATAAGACAGCCTCCATAAGTGTGGACATGCATCATTGATCAACATGTAATGTGTGATGGATCAATGAACACCGACCAATCATAAGTGTGGACTGGCATCACGCTTCAAAACTCCCACTATTTTCATTAGACAGATGATGGAACAATCACAATTCCTTCTCACCTTCGTGTCATTGCTGCCAACTACAAACCCTATCTTTACTGTTACATAGCAAAAGGAAAAGGTCTCTAATTTCATAACCAAACCGCCAAATTTAATTGATGCAATTTATTTATTTTTCTTTCTCCTAATCAAACTCTTCCCACTAACCGCGCTACAGTACCCCCTCATATCGGGAAATATTTTTCCATGTGCCGACCGTATACACCAGAACAAGAGAGAAGAAATAGAAGTGTGGGCCCACACACGCTGCCCAAAGCTGTCCGAAACTCTCCCTTTCTCATCCCATGTCCGGATGTATTACACCTGGCACACTGAATAATTCCTCCTCACATTGACGGCAATTTTGCAAAAAATTCCTTGGACAATCAAGTGGCTTTTATGTAAAATGCCCCCAATGTGAGGGGGCACTGCAGCGTGGTGCTGCAGGGGGACGCTCCAACCCCGTTTAGCCTTTAAAGAAACCATATCCATAATCTAGATTAACAAATTTCGTCTCTTAAAAAAATCTATTCAACTCATTTAATCTCTAAAATGTTCTAATTTATTAAATACTTGCGGCAAAACACTAATAGAAATTTGTACTATATATTATCACGACATATTTTATTTTTATTTAATCTCATGAAAACCCAAGACCTCTCTCAAGTGTGGGGAGTGTTATTGCGGCTATAACAAAGACATTTTGGCACCATTCTATCACTTGAAGTGGATATTGTTACTCTTCAATTTATGATATATTCGTATTTTGCATGTACAATGCACGAATGTATATTTTGAGCTACATATATACTGAAGTCATGTGTAAAAAATTTTACCATGTATATTGCATGAAAATTTCTAAAAATATTTATAGTTTTTCTAATTTAAATTAAAAGGATGCAATTAGTCCATAATATTATAATTGAGAAATTTATAAGTTATAGTACAAAATAACAAATATATAAAAGCTTATGTATAACTTTGTTAGGCATATTTTCTTTATTGGCTTTTGAATATGAATCAGGATGTGTAATGAATGAGCGAGAGAAAGAGAAATATTGACTTTTCATTTTCTTACTTTTATCTTTTGTTATAAATGAGGTAGACATTTCAAATTCTCAATTTTGGCTATTGGAATTTTGTCATTTTTTTAAATTTTTATTTTGTTGATTAATGACATCATCTAAATCCTTCTAGTTATAATAGTAAAGATATAGTGGTAAGCCACAGTGCGATGCGGTGGGTTTTGATATAATATGTGAGAATGCCATTTATCCGAAAAGCAGTGGAAGTATATGTATGATGTTTATTTGTAAAAACATAGTACATGATATTTATTCGAAAATCTTTCAAGTTTTTGGCATTTTAGTGAAAATCTAGTAGGTTTCGGGTTGTTGCCAGATCCGTAATTACTGTGAAGTTCTGCTATCACAAAAGTGAAAAACAATGAAAATAACTCTTTGCTATTTATTCGTGAAAAAGTCGATGGTATTTATTTGAAAAAGGATTAAAAAACTAAGTATATCAAAACGGTTAAAAATAAAGTCTATTATATTTATCTGGAAAACGGTGAAAGCCCATGGGACTTATTTGTTAACAACAAACTCCATGGTGCTTATATGAAAAACTTTGGAAATCCTCGGTATTTATTTATAAAAAACAAAGATCATGATATTTATCCGCGATATGGAGAAAGATCATGGTGTTTATTCATACAAAGTCCAATGGTATTTATCCAAAAAACGATGAATATACATAGTATTTATTTTTAACAAAAAAAGTCCATGGTATTTATCCGAAAAACGTTGAAAGTTCATGGTATTTTAGTGAAAATTAATGGGTTTTGAAGTTGATGGTTGTGCACAACATCATGAAAATTTTATCTCCACAACATTATGAAAAACAACAACGTTCTTAATTTGCCAAATTTTCATTTCAAGTAATAGAAAGAGAGGGCAAAAATGGAATATCCAAATTTCCACATTTTTCACCCCAACTCTCTTATGGTATAACGAATGATAATGATCGAGTTGTTTTCACTTAAATTCTGTAGCCTTTAATTACTCGCCGAAGAAAAGGACCGATTGGCCTATTTGTGATGGCCAAGACGACAAAACTATTGGCTTGAATTATACTCGAGTCAGGGGTTGAGACAAGCTCGCCACACAAGCAAAGAGGTGCATGCAAACATGGATGCGATGTTGGATTAGTTAGATAATGTTGCCACATAAAGACAAGAACGTGGGAAGTTTCCACGCTAACCGAGGATGCAACTGCTACCCTCGCCACTCCATAGATGGTAGAGAGTTGCACAGAGAAAGAACATTTTTTGACAAAAAAATCTCTCCTATTTTTATGATTTAATTTGTATACTAGTAGCATGATAGACGGATTTGCCGGAGTAGGGTGCAAATCCTCACCGTGACTGATGGTGCTCACAAGTGTAGATTCCCCTAATCAAGACACGTGTCGGATGACAAGTCTTTCACATGCACCAACCAGTTCTTTAAAATAGCATGCGAAGGGGATATTTCTCGGCGCCTCATCTCCGAGATATCATCCGACCTTTGCGGGGCCTCCCCTGAGTACAGTCCCTATTCGCCTAGCAACCAGCCTCCTCGCGTGTCTCCGAGCTATCCTATAGCTGAGCTTCCTCAGCCTCCTCGCGTGTCTCCGAGCTATCACAGAGCAGAGCTTTCTCAGCCTCCTCGCTTATCTCCGAGCTATTATAGAGCTTCCCTAGCCTCCTCACTCGTCTCCGAGCTGTCACAAAGCTGAGCTTCCTCAGCCTCCTCGCTCGTCTCCGAGCTGTCACAGAGCTGAGCTTCCTCAGCCACCTCGCCCGTCTCCGAGCTATTACAGAGCAGCCCCAGCCTCCTCGTCCGTCTCCGAGCTGTCACAGAGATGAGCTTCCCCAGCCTCCTCGCTCGTCTCCGAGATATTACAGAGCTAAGCCCCAGCCTCCTCGCTCGTCTTCGAGCCGTCACCAAGCTGAGCTTCCTCAGCTTCCCCGTATGGCAGGGAGCATGGAGCACGGGTGCCCCCGTAACGACTCTATGTATTTTGCCACAACGAGATCTCTGCCGCTCCACGTCCTGCATCCCACGTCAGTGTATCTCGCCATTAATAGACGTATCCCGCCATCTACGTGAACATGACGCAGGGGCTACGTGAACATGACGCAGGGGCAAAATGGACGGCAAGAATCTCGTATCGGCTCGCTCCAATACGACCCCTATATAAACCCCTTCTCCAGACGACTTAGGTATCTCGAACTCATTCCAATACGCCGTTACTTTGCCATAATATTTCTAGGTACTTACTTGATCGTCGGACGGTCCTACGGTGGTTTCCCATGTCGGGACTTCCCTTACAGATAGCTCGGCGTCAACAACAACCCATTGAGATCCACACGCTCAACCCTCATATCAAATCTCAACCGTTCAGCCCCGCTGGCAATAAGATCGACGAAGGACAGAGGTTCCGACCTCAATCAGTTGGCGTCGTCTATGGGAACACTTTTCCACCCAAAAAAGTTGATCTTCCACTTTCGATTCAATGGCTAGCGATCATCGCAACGAAGATCCCAGCATGAGCCATCTCGTCCTCCGCAATGAAGGCGGGGCCGGTTTTACTCCGCCTTCCAACGTCGTCGAAGCCTTATCTGTGCGGATCGACAGACTCATGGCGATGGTGGACGCGCTCGCTCGTGTCCAAACTGCAGGCCATGCCCACCAAACCACCGCCCCTGCTTCCCGGAACGACGGCATGCACGAAGCGGCAGAGGGGCATTTTCAAGTCCTCGGCCTCGCTCGCACCAACCACAACACCGTAGAACACTGACATGCCGATTCCGACAATCACGACCCATACGAAGAATGATTCCATGATTTATTGGGCGTCGAGCAGCCCAATACAGAGGTCTCAGGACCAACCAAACTGCCGTTTCGATGCTCGCCGCGCTCCCTCGCCCTCTGAGGCGACGTCGGTCGGGTCACCTGATTTCAGGGTAAACCGATGTCAACATAATCGTCGAGGCTGTGCCCATGGTGCACGCCGGGGGGAGTCGTGAAGGGTTCATCTCGAGAATCTGAGAAACGTGATAGAGCGAAACCGAAGTTGCTCCGGCGATCAAGCCTGAAGCAGGTACAGCGGGGGCTCCGACCAGGGAGAATCCTCAGGGTATTAGCAACGAATCGACGTCCTTGAGAAGAAGATCGAGGACATACATCTCGCCACTATCTAACCTGAGGCGTCGACGAGATACTCCACGGACTCTCTCACGAAACCCTTCACTGAGCAATTGCTGAGGGAGCGGGTTGTTAGTTATATGTATGCCCTAGAGGCCATTATTGTACATACGATGTATATTGTAGTGGATGTTTGGACATATATATGGAGGACTTTCTTGCTCGACATGATAGTACGCTATCTGGTTGCTCTTTATCTTAACATGTACGCTGATTGTCTCTATGTTACATGTTGATAAAGCCCTTAGGATGAGTACTTGACTACCAGGATTATGATACAGATCATACTAGTGGGGACAGAGTAGTCGCTAAGTACATCCTTCAAATGTTCCTAGTCGAGGATGTATCGAGACAGGGCATCGATATACCAGAGTAGACCAGCCTATAGCTTCTCGACCCATGTAGATGGGCGATGGATGATCGCATATCCATTGGTATTTGACATCAGAGACAGTATACGGGTGCTCAGTGGAGACTGGGTACACTGAATGGACTCGCCGAGAACTCTCAGATGGTATTATACCTAACGTCAGATGGCAGTTCTCTGGTGACACTGGTACAGGTTAGTCTGTAGACCCGAGATCGTCATAGAATCTTGCGTGATTCCCACTGTGCTTTGATTTCCACTTTACCACGTTCAAGAGAACGTGAAAAACGGTGGCTTTTGGGTACAGTGCCGAATCACATGGAGGCACTGAGCAATAAGAGGGGTTTCGTCTCTCCCGGTATTGGGAGTAGATGTTGCGCTGTGCTCGATTGGCTATAACAGGAAGTCCCTGGCCAGGGCTGCTTTAGAGATATACTGGTAAGTGTTATCAGAAGTTTCTCGACCCGTTATGAGCCTCATATCGACACGACTTCTCGAATTATTGGGGTCTGACGTTTACCGCCCCTAAACGAGATATGCGACATATCAGACGAAGAGACCAGACTATACGGTAGTATTACCGATTGGATTCGCAGGAGTACGAGCAGGCTTGCTTGTTGATCTTCTGATCGCTCAATACCCAGGTGGCCGTTACGTTTAGCAGACCGCTTGCGGCTTGTGAGTGTTTGATATGATCATCATCTGCTGCCGGCGTATTGACGAGTCTTTAGAGTCCTACACAGAGGTTTCCTGGCTCAAGCGAAACGGAGTAGGAGCAAATATGTGATATGTGCGGGACCGAGATTAATATGATATGAGATACCGTATTCTATTCTCGCGATATGAGATATCGGTCGGTTATATATGATATAACCGGGTTATCGGATCAAGTGTTGATTCGATAAGTTGATTCATATGATATTAGTCGGTTATAGGTCATATAGCCGAATTATTAAATCAAGAGTTGATTTGATAATCTAATGTATAATTATATATTTGATATATTACATTATATTAACTAGTATTAGCTCACTTATGATTTCTTTTCTCACTTGATATGCACATTGTATATATGTGATATGTATATTTGTGTACATGTTTGTATCATGCTAGGTTACAAATGCAACTAGGGTTAATGAGGGTTAAACCATGCTAGGGTCAAGATTAAGGTTTATATTTATCATTAAGTAATTCAAAAATTGTGGAATTAGTCATGGTTGATACTTTGGAAGAAGCTTGTAGGCTTCTTTGACTTTGTCCACCCTTTTTGTCTACCTTAAGATATTTGTTAACTTAACTTTAACCCTAGCTCATGGTTAAATCTCTACGAGGGTTAAGCATGCCATGCTTAACCCTTGGTTGCATTTCTAACCAAAACAATAATTCATTTCGTCCCTTGACTTCATCTTCTTCTTCCTCTTGAGCTTGCTCTCTAGTTTATGATAAAGTGATGATTTTGAATGAGAAAATGATTTCTAATGTGAGAAAAATTCCTACTTCATCGTCCTCTACTACTTGTCATTTAGTATAGGGTGTTTGCTTCACTAATTCTATAGTTAGTGAAGAGAGCTTGGATTAGTGTCTCCTTGACGTAGATCATCTTCGGCCTCGAAGACTTCGAAGTAAGCATGTTCGTTTCTTCAAGAGAGCCTCTCTAGAGTCCGGGACTTCATGATTGCAGCGAAGGGACGACTACACGGAGCTAATGAAGTGAAGGACCGGTCTACAAAGGCTGTATTCGTTATTCACTTTTCATATGCGAAGTTGTTTGCATTTCGATTCCGTCGATTTCTAGTATACGATTCTAGGGTTAGGGTTAGCTAGAACAGCAAAATTTTAATTTGGCTTGAGAGATGCCTCCCGAAACCTTGCCGCCATGCTAGGTAACCCTGCACGGGTCTCATACCGGAACAAACCGCCCAAAGTGGCTCTCTTTGACGGGAAGTTTGACCCGAAAGACCACTTGGACACGTTCACTACGGGCATGAGCTTTCAAGATAACTCGGATGTGGCTCAGTACCGAGCCTTCCCCACCACTCTCATCCGGGACGGACGAGATTGGTTCCGCGGTCTGACTCCGCGATCAATCTCAACCTTCGACGAGTTGGCCACTCAGTTCCTTAGACACTTCATTGGCAACTGACGACAGAAGAAATCGGTCGACTACATGTTCACCATCAAGAGTTAGGACAGAGAATCTTTCAATGGCTATATTACCCGGTTCTATAATACTCTCTTGGAGCTACCCGAGCACCAAGACGAAACGGTCATAACCGCTCTGAGGTCCGGTCTTAGGCATAAAAAGTGGCTCCACTCTTTTGCATTAGCGCAACCCAAGACCATGGCCGAGGTAAAAGTCTGGACCGAGCGAGAAATCCAACTCGAATCCAAGATTAACGCTCACATTTCCCGAGGATACCGGACAGACCAAAAGAAAAGGGATCTGGAAGAAGACAAGAAGAAGGTTGATCGGTCAAAATCTTATACGTAGAGGTTTCGTGAGTACACGCCTCTCAATGTCCCGCACGGTGAGCTGCTGGAGGAGGCAAGGAGCGAAAGATTCTTCAAGCCGCCGCCGATGACACGAAAGCCAGGCAAGCGACTCCGCGTCTCGTATTGTGCCTGTCATCAGACGCAAGAGCACCCGACCGAGAATTGTAAATAGCTACGTGATGTGGATTTTATTAATCCTTGAATTTTAATCGCAAGTATACAGCGTATCGTAGTTGTC
Source organism: Agapanthus africanus (assembly GCA_030015575.1). Classification (NCBI taxonomy): domain Eukaryota; kingdom Viridiplantae; phylum Streptophyta; class Magnoliopsida; order Asparagales; family Amaryllidaceae; genus Agapanthus; species Agapanthus africanus. Next base: position 821,461,506 of record CM057337.1, on the reverse strand, counting down.
CTTAAGGATCGTTTACATAGAGAGATGTGTTAACTACTTTTAAACTAAGTTAAATAAAATAAAGAAATTTAAAAGGTTGGTTTTTATAAAGAGAAAACTCAAGGGTTTTGTATTGTTTTATCTTTTAGGGTTGGTTTAAGAGATTCTTCTTCTTTTCTTGATCTATATTTAATATGTTTTCTATTAATTAAAACAAAAGCATAGGTTATATTAATTAGATTTAAAAATAACCTATCAATTACTAAAACATCTTTTAGAAACTATATCAAATATCAATTTTTCTAGTTAATTAAAAGTACCCTAAATTTAATCTTCGATTAACAGTATTAGGTAGCCAATCTATACTATTATTTTATTGAATTAATCTAGAGCCTTTTAATTATCTAGATTGAATTTATTTTAATCTAATTTTTTTCTTACCGTCCCTAGTTAGATTTCTAGTTTGTCGGACCGTCGTTAGCCTAATGAGTTTTTAGGTGTATCATCAATCCCTAAATCTAATTCAAAGTGTCAATTATCCCTATAAGATCTAGTTTATATGATAAAAATATAAAAAGAAAGGCATTAAATCAAAAGAAACTCTATAAATTAAGTATAAAAAAGAAGAGTTTGAAACGTCCAACCACTGGAATTAAACAACACAAACCCTAAAATGAAATTAAGTACTCACCATAATTAAAGATAAAAGAAGTTTTATTGATATAATGAAATACTTACAAATATAATTGATCTCCTTCTGAAAAAACCCTAGATTGAAGACAATGAGAGAGATAAGAAACCCTAGAGCTATACAAGTGCTTATATAGAACAAGTAATAGAAAATACAAGAGAATCTACTTTCTAACAATTATAATAATCTAATCCAATTGCACTGTTGGATACTATTGCGTGCCTTTAGAATTTTTAAAAGATGAAACCCTACAACTCATATTAATCTATGTGGAAAGACGATCGTGCCCATAAAAAATCTCATCGAACGGCCCAAAATCGACCGCTGATCCACCGCCGTATTTTTAGTTTCGTGCTTCCAGATTTTTTCTGTAGTTTTATCGTCAATTTAGATGATTTTTTAGCACATAAAATCTTGAATATCTCGCTGTATCTCTGTAGTTGCGTAGATCTCCGAATTGTTCCCAAATTTGGCATATAATAGACAGGTTGTATCGCTGTATCTCTGTAGTTGTGTAAATCGTTGTTTTTTTTTGGCTTCGTGGCTCCATATTTTTTCTATCTTTTTTATCGTCAAGTTAGATGATTTTTTAGCACATAAAATCTTGAATATCTAGATGTATCTCTGTAGTTGCGTAGATCTCTGAATTGTTCCCAAATTTGGCATATAATTAGGCAGGTTGATTTGTTGTTGTTTTTTATTTGGTTTCTCCATATGATTTGTTGTTGTGATGATTGATTCAGCTCTATTTGTTACAATATTTGCTGATTTGTAATGATATTCCCAAATTTGTTCAAAATTTGCAAATTGTCTTTTGATTTTCTGAATAATTCCCTTAAATCTCTATTGTATGCACGTAATCTTCTTTTAGGACAATTTTCTGTCATTTTTCTTCCAAGCCCTGTTATATGTAATAATTCACAAAACATACTCAGAACAGTATAATATATGACAAAAAAACGATAAATGTGTTAGAAAAATATGCAATAAATTACATCTATCAAATACCCCCACACTTATCTTTTGCTAGTTCTCGAGCAAATATAGGGTTTCAAACTCTAAACTAAACTAAACTACTATCTAACTAAATCATACTCCTACACCTACTCCTATTCCTATTAAAGAAATAAAGAAAACAAAAGTAAGAAAATGAAAACTATATACAAAGATAGGAATAGATAAGAAAAATACAAAAAAATAAGAGTTTAAACTTTACTAGATTTTCAGTCGTCATGAACCATGCCTTAATAGACTTTGATCTATACCAAAAATTACTTTCTCATCATTCTTTCAATCTTTCCTACCTATTTTGCTTCTAAACATGATCATATACCTCTACGTGTGTGGAAAAAAATCATCCTTACACTCGGAGAATTTAATTCAAGCTCTCATACTCTTGTCCTTAGCTCCCTATTAATTTTTTAATTGGCGGATCAAATTGATGGATTTGTTCCTATATTTTTCATGCAACTGTTAATGCTTCGTGAAGTACTAACCAACCGATTACCGAATATGATCATTTATTGGGAGTAAATAGCAGTATCATAATCTTGCAACACCTAAGACATAACAAATGAGTCTAAACTAGTCGGTCTAAGTCACTAGGTGATGAAGCATCCTCGCTGAATTTTTTTATGCTACCTTGATGATTGTAAGACAGTGTTCATTTTTTGGTGATATTAATTTTTTTTCTCCGTATTTGGGCATTATAGATAAACAGCATGACATGTCTCTTCTACTATCCCAAGTTTTAAGATGTGTGATGTTTACCGCCGAACACAGAGACGCGACCGCGTAGGTCCGTCTTGCCTGAATTTGGGGGCAGATGCTAATTGGTGCTATCCGTCCATCTCTCTGAAGATGCCAAGTTGATTTATGTCACTATGTATCGAAGGTTTAAACGGATGCGTCCGATATAGCAGACTTCGTCAGATTCTCCCTCGTTTGAGGGGGTTTTTGATTGTGGGGACGCTCTTCCCTGCAGGCGCAAGCCCCTGCAGTTAATTACGCTACCGCATCTTGGTAACAACTTTCTCCTTCTCCAGATGGTCACTTCGTGTCATGGGTGTTTGTTTTGTTTGTGGTTGCCTGTGGATTGTATACGGAGACTAATTTATGTTGTCGCTCGTAGGGCGTGGATTAGTCCAAATCCGTATCTTCTTAGATTTGGGTTTTGGTTTGGGTTTAAGAATACGTTAGCCTTATTTGAGACTAAGATCAGCTTAAACATTTGTTAAAGATACGTTAGTCTAATTTTAGACTGAGATCAACTTAACGGGATCATTTAGATCCAACAAGAGGGCATTTGGGCTCTATTGTTTAGTTTAGGGACATTGCGATCGATTACCAGTTTAAGGACATGGTGGTCCAAGGTTAAGGACATCGTAGTCCGTGGGTTTAAAGGGACCCCACAGTCCGAGGTTAGGGACATCGTAGTCCATGAGTTTAAGGACTTCACAGTCCGAGGTTAAGGACATCGTAGTCCGTGAGTTTAAGGACCCCACAGTCCAGTTTAAAAACGTCATGGTCTATGAAATGTATGGTTGTCGGGACCCGTCACCTCTCTGAAGACGTTGAAAGATTACAACGACAAATATCAGAGGAGTAAAGAGATGTACCCTCGAACCGGTGTGAGTTGGTTGAACAATCTGTAGTCCAATTTAGGACTAAGATCTGTTAAGTATTCATGAGCAGATAAGCTCAAGTAAATATAAGTTGAGGACTTATGGCCAAATATTGGGCTAAGTACAATCAGGTTAAAATGTTTAACATTTTATTCTGGCTATTGAGCCTTTATTTGGGCTTGGCCCTTTCAATAATGCTGAGCATTAGATCTTGGCAAAAAATCTTTTCTTTTGTCTTATATTGAATGCAAAGCATTCATCAGAGCTCTGGCTCATTAAAAAACAATTTGTGTTATGTCAGCGCAACCTATGGTGCGCTAGGCGTTTTACGCCAATGCAGTGCGCTTCTGTCAAGTAGCGCACACGTGGAGGACACGTGTTGCGCTTGGCGCTAAGCGCCAGATAGTGAGCGGATTGCGCCAGTTTATGTGCGCTAAGCGTTAGTTTAGTGGCGCATACGTGAGTGACATGTGGCGCGCTTGGCGCTGAGCGCCAGCCCATGAGCACAGTACGCTATTTCAGAAGCGCAAAGCGCAAGTTGCATACGTGGTTGACACGTGGCGCATTTTGGCGCTAAGCGCCGGTCCATAGAGCGCAAAGCACATTTCAATAGCGCAAAGCGCATTTGATCAATTTTTATGATCTGTGAACAAATTTATGTTCTTTTAAAAGAGACTTTGTCTCAAGATTCAAGAACAACAGTTCTTATTTTTGAAAGGGGTTTGCCTTTATAGATCAATGATCTGTGAATGAAGTAAATACTTCTTTTTTTTATGATGAGATCTTTTGATCTCTTTTTATAAAAGACCTTGGTGTTTGTAGATCTATGATCTTTTGAGAAGATAATTCTTCTTTTTATGAGATGCTTTCATCTCTGTGTTCAAGAGTCATTCTTTTACCTTGAAGAAATGATCTTCTTTCAAGAGCTTGCTTTTCTTTCTTTGAATTTTCTCAAAGTTTATAGGGGGGGGGTTTCTCTATATCAGACTTGAAGTCTTGGGGCCTTTATATAGGGCAAATTGATTTGTTAAATCAGTTAAACAGATATTTCTCTGATTGATTTGGGGATGTTTCCCCACCGTTGAATCTTTCATCCTAGGGCTTCTGTTTTACAGAAGGCAATCTTCTTTATTTTAACAAGATTTGGAAAGATCTATCCATAACAGAATTTTAATTCTGATTAATTAATAATTTATCATTATTATTAGATCTTTTGATCTAACGGTGGGCATTTAATAATTCCAGAGCTGGCGCACCCGTGCTTTGCACGTAGTGCGCTGCTCAGAGCGCAACGCACCTTGCGCTAGCGCACCTACGTTCGACACGTGGAGCGCTGCCCAGATCGCTGTTAGTTATATGTATGTCCTAGAGGCCATTACTATACATGTGATGTATATTGTAGTGGATGCTTGGACATATATAGGGAGGACTTTCTTGCTCGACATGATAATATGCTATCTGTTTACTCTTTACCTTAACGTGTATACTGATTGTCTCTCTGTTACATGTTGGTAAAGCCCTTAGGATGTGTACTTGACTACTTGGACTGTGATGTGGATCATACTAGTGGGGACATGGTAGTCCATAAGTACATCCTTCAAGATCCCTAGTCGTGGGTATATCGAGACGGGGTATCGATATACCAGAGTAGACTAGCGTATACCTTCTCGACCCATACAGATGGGCGATGGATGATCCCATATCCATTGGTGTTTGACATCAGAGATGATATACGGGTGCTCAGTGGAGACTGGGTACACTGGACGGACTCGCCGAGAACTCCCAGATGGTATTATACCTTACGTCAGATGGCAGTTCTCTGGTGACACAGGTACAGGTTAATCTGTAGACCCGAGATCGTCATAGAGTCTTGTGTGATTCCCACTGTGCTTTGATTTCCACCTTACCACGTCCAAGAGGGCGTGCAAAACGGTGGTTTTTGGGTACAGTCCCGAGTCACATGGAGGCAATGAGCGATAGGAGGGATTTCGTCTCTCCCGGTATTGAGGATTGATGTTGCGCTATGCTCGATTGGCCATAACAGGGAAGTCCCTGGCCAGGGCTGGTTTAGAGATATACTGGTAAGTGTTACCAGTAGTTTTTCGACCCGTTATGAGCCTCTCATCGGCATGACTTATCGGTTATTGGGGTCTGACGTTTACCACCCCTAGACTTGATATGCGACATATCAGACGAGAAGACCGGACTGTACGGTACTGTCACTGTCAGGTTTTTTATAGGAGTTGGAGCAGGCTTGCTTGCTGATCTTCTATCGCTCAATACCCGGGTAGCCGTTACGTCCAGCTCGTACCGCTGACGGCTTGTGGGTGCTTGATATGATCATCACCTACTGCCGGCGTATTGACGAGTCTTTAGAGTCCTACATAGAGGTTTTACTGTCTTAGGCGAAACGAAATAGGAGCGCATATGTGATATGTGTGAGACCGAGAATGATGCGAGTATGTGATACCGCATTCAATTCTCGCGATGCTTGTGTCGATCGGTTATATGCGATATAACCAAGTTATCGAATCAAGGGTTGATTTGATAAGTCGATACATTGGATGTTAGTCGGTTGTATGCAATATAACCGGATTATTAAGTTAAAATTTGATTTAATAATTTAGTGTATAATTGTATATTGGATATACTAATTTACATTGACTAACATTGGTTCACTATAGCATTTATTTTTCTCACTTATACACAACTTAATATATATGTGATATATATTTATTTGTGTTCACATTTTTGTATCATGGTTGTTGATACACTTGTCATGGGTGTATGAGACATACACCATTATGTATATATTGGTATGGTTTTTAATATTCAAAGTAAATACAAAATTAGTGAGTATTTGTTCATATGCATGAAGCTTATGGTGCTTTGACCAAAGTCCACTAGTTTTGTTTTACTTAGGATTTTATAAACCTAACCACTATAACTCACCATGGTTATGTCTCTACATGAGTTAAGTATATGATACTTACTCACCATGGTTACCATTCTCTCTCTTGATCACTTTTCCATCCTCATTCTTGAGCTCATCTTCTTCCTCCTTCATTTCTTGCTAGGGTTTGAAAGAGAGAGAATCAAAATGAGAAAAGAAATTCTAAAGTGTACCCATTTCCTATCTCACCATCCTCTACTAGACTAGCACTTTAGTTTACGGTGTTTGCTTCACTAATTCTATGGTTGGTGAAGTAGAAGCTTGAGTCCGTATTCCCTCAACGTAGATCATCTTCGGCCTCGAAGACTTCAAGCAATACCGTTGCGATTTCCTCATGGAGCCGTCCGAAAGTCCGGGAGTTCGATCATCGCAGCGAAGGGACTACTACAAGGAGCTTAAGAAGTGAAGGACCGATCTACAAAGGTTGTATTTTATATTCACTTAGGGTTAAAGTGTTTAGCTTGCATAGTTTTCGCCTAATCTCTAGTTAACGATCTTGTTTGGGGTTATTCGGCACGGATAAAATTTTAATCCGGCATGGTTGATACCTTGTAGAGCTTCATTAGAGTGACAAGTAACCCTACAGTGGTATCAGAGCCTAGCTAGAGCTTTAGGCGATGTGTTTACGATGTTAAAACTCCGAACGAACCCCGATACGCAAAATCAACCCCCTCTCTGGAAAATTTTTGAAATCTGGGATTTTTCCTAATTAAAAATGCCTAAAAAAATCAGCATGAAATTATAAGAAACACTGTGCAAAACAACACCTGTTGGTGCCCAAAGGGCCGCGGAACCGTGGCACGAGCATGGCACATGCGGCGGTTACGCGGTCAAATGATGACGTCACCCTTGTCGATTTGCACAGTAATGTTCCTATTGGATTTCCTGACATTTTATGGGTATTTTTATCTGACTCAAGTGTTGAGTATTTTTGGGGTTTATTTTGTATTCGTTAATTCGATCGGAATATTTAATTTCGTAATGTTTTCCGGATATTTAGAAAGTATTAAAAAGTTCGAACGGATATCAATAACTCACTTTTTCCCGACCCGGAAAATTTCCAAGTGTTGGATTTTTCCTTTGTTTGAGAACGTCTAGATCGTGCAAGTTACGCGATGGACCCTCTAGAAGACAACAAACCTTAACTCGATTATGTGACCGTCTTGAACTGCCTTTTGAACCTTAGGGTTTGGGGCAGTACGGCGTGCCACATGTGAGGTGTTGGCTTGACCCTTCTACGGCTGGACCGTTGGTACTGTGGCATGTGATGGATGCTTTTAAACTTTCCTCAAGTGTTGAGAACTATTTGGGAAAAACTTGGGTGTTTGTTTATTCGATCGGAAAGTTTAACACTGTCTATTTATCTGGAATGTGATACAATATTTGGAATCCACAAGTAGTTATGAGATAACTAATTTGGATGTTATAAACATAGCAGTTTAGTCTCAAATGATCGGTTGCCACGAAATTTTGATGCGATCAAAAGTTCGTCGCAATCACGTAGCGTACGCGGATACTCGCCGGATAAACTTAATAGACAGCCACGCCCCAAAGCCCCGACCAAGTGACTGTAGGAGAACCCCGTCGCCAAGAGCATCCGTCAGGGTGCTCGCGGCAGCTGTGTTCCGCCTTAGTGCACTTCGTCGACGGCATCCGGGGGTGCAGCCGTCTACTAAAGTTTGCGACGAGCATTCGATCAGAGTATTGGGAATCTTGTTGATTTGCCCGACTTGGTATTGAAAAGAGTTTTCAATAAAAGGACTAAAATGCGGCGTTTATAACTGTTAGGCATGCGATGTCTAAGTGTGGTTGCGGATTCCAACTGTTATAGTTTTACACTTTCTTTTCTACGACCGTAAGTGTAATATGTGATATCGCCGGTTTCGTTGCTATATGTCAACGACAATTGGGATGCGCATATTTACTTATGTTGATGACATGTAATGTTATGTGTTGCTGGATATGTTATATTGGATCGTCACGTTTTGAATAGCCGGGGGTTTTATGTGAGGTGAGAGTTTTTATTTTCATTCATGTAAAATTAAATGTTTGTAATATTCTTTTATTGGGGCACTTCCGGGATGAGGTTGCTGTCACCATTTGTATATTATTTACTTTTCCGCACTAGGAAAGACCCAAGGAGGAGAGCACAAGTAACCGGGTTCTAGAGTCCAGCGGGAGACTAACTCGAGGAGTCGAGTCCGGGTCTCCTAACTCTAGAATTGGTAGGGTTGCTTGCCGCTCTCGTAGAGTTCTAGAGGTGTGGGTTTGGCTATTCATCGCAACCGTGGAATCCGTGTTTTATAGTGGCTCAAAATAAAACACGGACGTCCTAATATATCCAATGTTTCATATGTTTCTTCTGCTGCAATATCTGTGATGTGATCATTTGATGTTCTGTGATAAATACTGTATATAGTATATATGATATATTATATAGGCGTTACTTATGTTTTACCCCCGCGCTAGCCCTGCCCCGCTCTGCCGTTAGTTACCTAACCTAACGGTGCACGAGGGGACATCGAGGCGAATGCGGATGGCATAAGTGTACGTCGTATTTATCTGTGATGTTTAGGTGTTTTAAATGATGAGACTTCATTAATATGAATAATGAAAGAAAAGAAACCTAAAAGATGTTGTGGAATCGAATTTTCAAAAACAGGTAGCTACAGTTCTTGCTTTGCATCGCGGTGTTCCTTGTAGAACATCCTGCACCTTATTCGATAAAGAAAGAGCCGAGATCCCTTCACCGGGAGTGACCCCTTTAGCAATGACTGGCAGATGCTACACCCCTCGGTTTGTCTTTTGATTACTTTTCTAGTTCTTGCTTTGCACAGTGATATATATGATATATCCTGCACCTCATTCAACGAGGAAAGAGCCGACGATCCCTTCATCGGGAATGACCTCTTTAGCGAAACTAGCAAAAGCCTAAAAAACACTCCATTTTTAAAATCATTTGATTCTACAACGATATCAAGTTCATTACGCAATAGGTTTTCAGAAAAACCTGACGTAGCCCTCCGTCATTTCAGATAAGCTGTATATAGTATTCGTGCTACATTTGTTGGCTTTCGTCAAGGTGTAGTGTGCGGTAGCTATATGCTGCTTATTTGCTGCATACGATGCGATTGGATTAGGGTAGTCATACGGCTTTGTTGGCTTTCGTCAAGGGTCGTGCGGGTGGGTTTAATTCAGTCAAGAAATATACGGGTTGAACTTGACTAGCGGGCTATGGTTTGTTGGCTTTCGTCAAGGTCATAGCACGTTAGGGGAAAAATTATCGGGAATTTCAAGTGTTGAAATTTGCAATGAGATTGCATAACTTCTATGTGATAGTTGGATCCCGATACCCACTGCAAGTAATTGTTACTCCTGGGAGAGTTTTACACATTACAATTAGCCGATCAAGTAGGTGTCTAGAAAGGTGTCAACGGGGTTATGCCTCTGGGAAAACGAGGTTTACTTTAATTAGGTCCGTGCGAAAGCACGGGGAACCTCCCTCAAAGTACCGACACTGGCCTGGCTGAAAGATTGGCGAAGTTGTAGGGTATAATTAATCCCGGCTAGTCTTTCCTTTTAGGGTTTGAAGGAAGATTTGATAAAAACAGTGGGAGCCATCCTGATTAGATAAAATAATAACCAATCTGATCATGCAAGAGCGCACGCAGAGTGTTTTCTTCTCCCTCTCTCCAGGTAGCGACCATGTCACGCCTTAATCAAGATAATAATACGGATGTATTGACCGAACCCGCTTGTTATACTGAGCTGGGGAACGTTGGTCCCGCTCCAACTTATAATTGTTATAAGACAGAGCAGAAAATAGGGGATTACTAGAATTCCCGTGCCACCCAAACGAAGAAAGTGCATACTGATGCATCATCTTCGGGTGTGTTCATTACAGAGAACTGTTTCTCAGTATCCTTTACGTCCTGGGTATATGATACCGGATCAGGATCCCGCATATGTAATCTGTTACATGGGATACAGATAGGTAGAGAACTGAGAACGGGTGATAAGTTTCGTGAGATAGAAAACAGTGCAAGTGTTGCAGCCAAGTCTGTTGGTCACTATCACCCTGTATTACCAGAATACATTGATTCTGAACAAATGTTATTAGATACCGAACCTGATATACAAAATCATATCAGTCTCTTTATCAGTAAAGAAAGGATATAATTTTGTATTGATGGATAATGTTTTGAACATTTCCTATATCAAAAGTTGATCGGTTCAGGCACGTTACTAAAAGCATTGACGTTCTAAATCAAACTACAGTTCTTAGTATACAGAACACACATAAGAGGAAGAGTTCAGAAATGAACGAATCCTTCTTGAGGTATTGTAGACTAGGTCATATCAATGGGACCCGACTAGCTGAAGTTACATATAGATGCATATTTAAATTAGTTTGAATTTACATCTTCTGAAACTTGCTGGTCATGTCACAGAGATAAAATGACCATAGCCCTGTTTATTGGAAACAGAGAAAGAGTTAGTGAACTCTTGGGATGATACATGTTGATGTATGTAGGTCCCCAGTCTACACATACCAAGACCGGTTCTTTGTACTTCATTACATTCTCTGATGATCTCTCAAGATTCAGACACATGTTCCTGTTGGAACACAAGTCCGAAGCTTTTGAGATATTCACAAAATATAAGATAGAAGAAGAGAACCAAAACAGGTATAAGTATTATGTCCTTTGATGTGATCAAGGAGGAGAATACTTGAGCACGGAATCCTTGGACTTTTCTAAAGGAGAATGAGATTCTCTCTCAGCATTACTCCTCCGTATACACCACAGCATGTCGGTGTATCGGGACGGAGCAATCACACCCTATATAATAAGGTGTGCTCTATGATGAGTACTACTGAGTTACCTATTTCCTTTTAGGGAGTTATGCACTTGTGAAGTTGCAAACCTATTGAATAGGGTTCCGATCAAATCAATTGCCTACCACTTCATATGAGATATGGAAAGGGAAGAGCCCATCTCTTAAGTCAGTTAAGATTTGGGGTTGTCCGGCCTATGTCTAAAAGCAAAATCCTGACAAACTCGAGGCAAAGTCAGTTCTGTAGAAGTTTGTTGGATATCCCAAGTATTCGCAAGGGAGTATCTTCAACCAAACCGAGGAACAAAAGATGTTTTGTTTCTCAGCATGCCACCTTTGTGAAAGGGAATTTCTTGTGAAGAAATTAGTGGACATGAGGTAGAACTGGAAGCAGTTCCAGCTATACAAACTGCAGCTGATGATTTGGTAGAACCATAGGATTCAATAGTTTCCGACGAACCTCAGTCTCTCCGCCGATCTAGTAGGGTTCCTCACCCACCTGAGAGTTATTTCGGTTTCTCTATGACAGTGGGAGCGAGGATTGCATCATGAGATGATGACCCAACCAGTTTCGAGCGGGCCATCAGGAGTGGGACTCTGTAAGAATGGCTGGATGCTTAGCGATCTGAGATGGAATCCTTATACACCAACAAAGTATGGACTTTGGTTGCTTTATCTGAAGGGTTAAATCCCCATCAGGAGCAAGTATATCTTGAGAAGAATACTTGGTGTACATGGAAAAGTTGAGACTTTCAAAAAGATAGACTTGTTAAGGGTTTGCATCATAGACCGGTTGTGGCTAATGATGAAACCTTTTCTGTGGCCTATGCTTAAGTCCATCCAGATCCTACTTGCCACGGCTACATACCATGACTACGATATCTGGTGGTTGGGTGCCATGACTCTTTTCTAAATGATGTTTTAGAAGAGTGCGTCTATGAGTACACAGCCATAGGGCCTCGTAGACAGTGGGAGCAGCGGAAACGTGTGCAAGATGTTTTATGTGATAAAGCAGGCATCGCGGAGTTGGAACGTCTATTTTGATGTGTTAGTCAAAGAGTTTGACATCATCAAAATGGTAGATGACCTTGTATATACAAAAAGGTAGTAGAGAGTATGGTGGTGATCCTCGTAGAGTACGTGGATGACATACTCTAGATGGGGAAGGAGTTTCCTATGCTATGCTCGGTCAATCTCCGCTTATCACAATGACTCTCCATATAGGATCAAAGCGATACCTACTAAATCCTTGGTTTTGGATCTATGAGATAGATCTAATTGGATAATAGGATTCTCACTAGTTGCAGTAAGATGGTATCAATTGATCCTGGGGAGAATCACTGGAAAGGTTCCAGGGTGATAAGGAAGACTGAATGTCAGTCACAGGCATTGCCTTTACCCTCGGTGGAGGGACGGTATGTTGGAAGAGTTCCAAGCTAGATATAGTGACATACTAGACGATTAAAGGCAAGATACATCGTTACCAAAGATGCTACCAAAGAAGAAGTCTGGGTGTATTATAGTTCATGAGATGAACTTCGTTCCTACCATTGTATGACAATGGAGTTGTGGCTTATGCCAAGGCACGCCCGTCCCATCAGTGATCCAGACATATTCTAAGGCAGTATCATCTGATCATGGAGATGTTTGATCTCCAGGGGATTGAGGTTAGGAGAGTAGACTCAGAGGACAACGCGGCGGATCCACTCACAAAGGCCTTTTCCCAGAGAGAGACTATTATGGGATAGTTGAGTATGAGATACTACAACCACTGTTATCAGATAGCCCTAGTGCAAGTGGGAGATTGTTAGTTATATGTATGCCCTAGAGGCCATTATTATACATGTGATGTATATTGTAGTGGATGCTTGGACATATATAGGGAGGACTTTCTTGCTCGACATGATAGTATGCTATTTGGCTACTCTTTACCTTAACGTGTACACTGATTGTCTCTCTGTTACATGTTGGTAAAGCCCTTAGGATGTGTACTTGACTACCTGGACTGTGATGTGGATCATACTAGTGGGGACATGGTAGTCCATAAGTACATCCTTCAAGGTCCCTAGTCGTGGGTATATCGAGACGGGGCATCGATATACCAGAGTAGACTAGCGTATACCTTCTCGACCCATACAGATGGGCGATGGATGATCCCATATCCATTAGTGTTTGACATCAGAGATGATATACGGGTGCTCAGTAGAGACTGGGTACACTGGACGGACTCGCCGAGAACTCCCAGATGGTATTATACCTTACGTCAGATGGCAGTTCTCTGGTGACACTGGTACAGGTTAGTCTGTAGACCCGAGATCGTCATAGAGTCTTGTGTGATTCCCACTGTGCTTTGATTTTCACCTTACCACGTCCAAGAGGGCGTGCAAAACGGTGGTTTTTGGGTACAATCCCGAGTCACATGGAGGCAATGAGCGATAGGAAGGGTTTCGTCTCTCCCGGTATTGGGGGTTGATGTTGCGCTATGCTCGATTAGCCATAATAGGGAAGTCCCTGGCCAGGGCTGGTTTAGAGATATACTGGTAAGTGTTACCAGTAGTTTCTCGACCCGTTATGAGCCTCTCATCGGCCTGACTTATCGGTTATTGGGGTCTGACGTTTACCACCCTAGACTTGATATGCGACATTTCAGACGAAGAGACCGGACTGTACGGTAGTGTCACTGTCAGGCTTTTTGCAGGCGTTGGAGCCGGCTTGCTTGCTGATCTTCTGATCGCTCAATACCCGGGTAGCCGTTACGTCCAGCTAGTACCGCTGACGGCTTGTGGGTGCTTGATATGATCATCACCTACTGCCGGCGTATTGACGAGTCTTTAGAGTCCTACATAGAGGTTTTACTGGCTCAGGTGAAATGAAATAGGAGCGCATATGCGATATATGTGGGACCAAGAATGATGCGAGTATGTGATACCGCATTCAATTCTCGCGATGCTTGTGTCGATCGGTTATATGCGATATAACCAAGTTATCGAATCAAGGGTTGATTCGATAAGTCGATACATTGGATGTTAGTCAGTTGTATGCAATATAACCGGATTATTAAGTCAAGAGTTGATTTAATAATTTAGTGTATAATTGTATATTGGATATACTAATTTACATTGCTAACATTGGTTCACTATAGCATTTATTTTTCTCACTTGTACACAACTTAATATATATGTGTGATATATATTTATTCGTGTTCACATTTTTGTATCATGGTTGTTGATACACTTGTCATGGGTGTATGAGACATACACCATTATGTATATATTGGTATGGTTTTTAATATTCAAAGTAAATACAAAATTAGTGAGTATTTGTTCATAAGCATGAAGCTTCATGAAGCTAATGGTGCTTTGACCAAAGTCTACTAGTTTTGTTTTACTTAGGATTTTATAAACCTAACCACTATAACTCGGTTATGTCTCTACATGAGTTAAGTATATGATACTTACTCACCATGGTTACCATTATCTCTCTCTTGATCACTTTTCCATCCTCATTCTTGAGCTCATCTTCTTCCTCCTTCATTTCTTGCTAAGGTTTGAAAAAGAGAGAGAATCAAAGTGAGAAAAGAAATTCTAAAGTGTACCCATTTCCTATCTCACCATCCTCTACTAGACTAGCACTTTAGTTTAGGGTGTTTGCTTCACTAATTCTATGGTTGGTGAAGTAGAAGCTTGAGTCCGTATTCCCTCGACGTAGATCATCTTCGACCTTGAAGACTTCAAGCAATACCGTTGTGATTTCCTCATGGAGCCGTCCGAGAGTCCGGGAGTTCGATCATCGCAGCGAAGGGACTACTACAAGGAGCTTAAGAAAAGAAGGACTGATCTACAAAGGTTGTATTTCGTATTCACTTAGGGTTAAAGTGTTTAGCTTGCATAGTTTTCACCTAATCTCTAGTTAACGATCTTGTTTGGGGTTATTCCGCATGGATAAAATTTTAATCCGGCATGGTTGATGCCTTGTAGAGCTTCATTAGAGTGCCTAGTAACCCTACAATCGCAGCGCGGCCTGGGCTAGCGCACCCGTGTCTGGCATGTGGCGCGCAGCGTGCCTAGCACTAGCGCACACATGGTGCACTGCCTAGGGCGCAGCGCACCTGGCGCTAGCGCATCCGTGTTTGACACGTGGTGCACAGCGTGCCTAGCGCTGGATCTGATGCGTTGCTTCAATTTTTGAATTTTGAATTTCAAAACAGAGCTTTGCTCTGATTGGGGGTGCACTGCCTAGGGCGCAGCGTTCCTAGCGCTAGCGCATCTATGTTTGACACGTAATGCGCAGCGCGCCTAGCGCTGGATCTGAAGCGTTGCTTCAATTTTTAAATTTTGAATTTCAAAACAGAGCTTTGTTCTGATTGGGGGAAACATATGCCCTCCCCCACCATTGTGCTCACGTGGCGCACATGTGAGTGCAGCGGTGGCAGCATCTGTGCTCTTGGATTAACTCAGAAATTGAAGAGGCGTTTCAATGCCTATAAATAGGATCTTTAGTCTCTTAGATGATTTTCATCTTCTTCTTAAGAATTATCTCTTCTGAGAATTTCATTCTCCCACAGAGTATAGCTCTCTTGTTTAAGAACCTTTTAAGAGTCAGTAAATTTTAAAACTTAGGTAAATTTTAAAACTTTTAATAAATTAGGGTTTCACCCATTAATCAGAGCCTTGCTCTTTATAGATCTTTGATCTAAAGAAAACCCATTTAGGGTTTCATTAACAGAGCTTTGCTCTCTTGAACCCATAGATCTTAAAGAGATCTTTTCTTAGGGTTTCTTAGCCCATGAACAGAGCTTTACTCTTTTGAATCATGTTGATTTATTAATCTTTGATGAAGAACTCTTAAGAGTTTGTTCATGGATCTTGAAGATCCTAGAATTTTTTAATTCATAAAAATTAATTTTAATTAATTCTTTTCTGATGGATTTTTCCATCATCATTACAGAGCCAGGCTCTTAAGGAATTTTATTCCTTCATGATCAGAGTTTGACAAGTGTCACTCTGTCATAGAGCATTGCTCTCAAAGGAAGATTTTCTCCTTTTCCCGAGGGATCTCTCATTTAATGAGAATTTTCCTGAGGATTTCCTCATTTAATTAATAGTTTCATCCAATGATGACGCTGTTTTATTAATTGATGCATTGTCATCTAGAATTTGTGGGTCACCCTTTGGTCCCCTTTTCACTGCATTGCAGTGTGGTACAAATTTTAAAGTACCGAGTGTCAAAATTTAAAATTTAAAATTAAATTATAGCACTGATAGTTGACTTCTGTCCCCCCTTTTTTGCAGGCGACATGTCTTTCGATACTACGTTTCTATTCGTCCGTTCAGAGGGAGGATTCCCTGAGGCACCTGTGGACCGGAAGGTTCTCGCGCTCATCAAAGACCGTGACCCGGAACACAAAAATCTTCACTTGTGGGGTAGATGGTACGACCAGATTATCAGACGTCGTCGAAGCTTCTCTTGTGTGACGCCTTCGGAGCCTATCTCGGCGATCCCGTACGCAGATACACCCCCGGTGAACTATGCCGTGGAGGTTGTTAATTGGACTTCGGAGGGTCTCCTTCAACCTTCGATCGCCGCCGTACACATACAGCCGCCGGCGGTTTTGGACACCTTAGGGCGGCGCATATGCCAGGGCGAGTCACGCCCTTGAGGACAGACCTACAACATCGGGCTAACTCCCCGTCATCCGGCCGGGTACTTGCAGTGGGCCCGGTACATCTTGTCGACGAAGAAATCGCAGCTGCTAAATGTCACGCCCCGCTTCCCAGAGTACGCAAGATTGGGCACGTGACATAGCCAACCATGCTACCTGTGGGTAGGAAGTATCCATCCACAGTCACATTACGGCTGTAGAGATATCAAGAACAAGATAAATAAACTATCTAACACATGTCCAAATCCATAATAATAAGAGTCAATGAAAAACAAGTGCGGAAGCAAATGATCCAATACAATAATAGAAAGGTACGTCCCATAATGCGGGATCGCACCTGGAATTAAAATGCAATAAATGAACTAACCACTACAGAACTCACAAATCAGCCTGCTGGCTGAGGTACTCCTGCTCGGTCGGCGACAGTGGTAAGGAATCTGGGCCATGCAAAACCCAGACGTCAGCGCGTCATGTCAACCAATAATATGACATAAACATGGTAGTAAGCAATGCAGGTAATAACATGAATAAAGCAGTACTATGAAATAACAGTGCAGGGTAATGTGCAGTGGTAACTAAACTGTCCTATCAGGTTTCTACTCTAAAGTCTTTGAAATCAATTGATGAATCGTCGATGTAACTCAATAGTATCCCGTACATACCCGGGATCACGGCCACAATATTCTCGGCTGCAGCCGAGACATGCCGCTAGGCACAACAGGAAAGTGTACACTCGGTAGTACCCCGTACATACCCGGGATCACGGCCACAATATTCTCGGCCGAAACCGAGACATGCCGCTAGGCACAAAACAGAAATGTGTACACTCGAACAGGTAGTGAACTGTCGAGTTACAAGTCAGGTTCATCTTTGATTTCCCCATACCCCCAAGTTATGTATGTCAAGTCAGGTATTCAGTAGTCAAGGACTAATGCCAACACAGAATCAGGTAAAAGCAGGTCTGTCTGAATAGACAGCAGGAATGGTCCATGAGGACCCCAAGTCAGGTTTGTTGGCATTAGGCATGAGATCATGTAATAAGTCAGGTCGTAGTACAATAGGTTGAGTCAGTATGTACAGGGTGTCATGTCCGGTGTATCAGTATATGTGTCAGGTATAGCAGGGTCGAGTCAATATGTACTGTGATCGAGTGTGTGCTCTCAACAGGTATACAGCAGCAAGAATTTAAAGTAAACAGCACTAATAGTCACTTAATCACAATGGTGCTTTGTATTATCTTTATTAACAGGTTCAAGTACCCTTGGGGTGCAATAGTCACAAGGTGAAACAATATCAACAACATAAAGTAATGAAACTACATGAATTTAAGACTAAAGCATAAATAATTGTCTCATGGATGATTTAACGAATAAAGCAAGGACGATCTAATTGGTTCAGTTAGTTAAAGTATTGATTGGTAGTAGACCGATTAATTACAAGAAATTACTATAATGATTCAATGTTAAAGATACTTACAACCGTCAATTCTAAGTTATACCAAATATCGATATTACCATCAACTGTGTGGTTAAATTAAGTAATGTGATAATTAAATGTATAGCAAGACTTGATCTTGTATTAGCATGTTAGAGCAAGTATTCGGATACTTGCCTCGACGGTTTCGCAAACCGGAAAGCACGGATGCAATGTTGGCGGAAAACACGAGACGGGTGCACAGGCCACGGATCGAGTCCTAACAGCGATCAGCGGGACCACACGGACCAGAGTACTTCGCTGGAGCGTCGGGTCCAAACGACGGCACGGCCGGAATCCGGCGAAATGTCAAAGTTGGCGACGAAGTTAGTAAAATACGACACACGTAAACAAAGACCAGCGAGAGGGGGTTTAACACGAATGGGAAGTTAAAGGGATGCTTACAGGGAAGAACCAGGGCAACCACGACGGGCTCGACGGCGATGGAAGGCCGGCGAGGCAGCGACGGCGAGCAGCGAAGGCTGGACAGCTTCTGGGTTCGCTGGAGAGGGTGGTGCGACGAGTAGAGGAGGGTGGTGGTCTGCTCTGGTGATCAAGAGGAGACGGAGGTGGTCGGAGGTGGCTCTGGCAACGACGGCGAGGATCGACGGCAAGTTTCCCGGCGATCTGGGGTTGGTGTTAGGGTTGGGCTCGGGTTCTGTGGTGGTCCGGCGAGGGGAGGAGGAAGAAGACGACGAGGTCAGAACGAGGATGAAGGGAGGAAGGCCTTGGCGTCGTCGGCGATGGGAGGCGGCGGCGACGGCGGCCACTGGATGCTGGTGATGGCGTCGGGGTGGGTTTGCAGGTTCTGGAGGGAGGAGAAGAGGAAGTAGGGGTGCGGCTAGGCTGTGGAGGCTAGGACGGTGACGGCGAGGTCGCGGGGAGGCCGACAGCGCAGGCACGAGGAAGCTAGGGTTAGGGTTCGGTGAGATTTTCTCGTGGTGGTTCTTTCGCGATGGGGACAAGGAACAGTTTATATTTTATAGGGATAGAGAGAGAAAGATTTTAGGATGAGAGAGAGAGAGAGAGATAGATTGTTAGAGAGAGAGAGAATAGGATTGGAGAGAGAGAGAGACAGATTGTTAGAGAGAGAGAGAATAGGATTGGAGAGAGAGAGAGACAGAGGGAGATAGAGAGGAACGGAGAGAGAGAGAGAGGATAGGGGGGCCCACGAGGGATTTAAATCCCTCGTGATTGGCTGGAAAGGTACGGGTAGGTAAAAGATATAATTTTAAAGATTTAAAAAAAGATTTTAACGTTATATTTTCAACAGAAATATATATAAAAATCGTTTTAGATTATTTAATTAAATGGGCTTTTCGGCGCTAAATGAAACATTTCCAAATCGCGCCCGGGTTGCGCCCAAATGTTTCAAATTCAAATTATTGGATTTTAAGCGAGTTCCAAATTTTGAAAAGAGGTGTTTAATGATTAAAATGCATGCCCCCAAGTCGGACACTTGTATGCGCGCGTAGCCGTCCAAACTTGCCCGTTTAGCCGAACGGGAAGAAATCTCGACACGCGGACGCTACCACGCGACTAGTGGCGACGAGTAGGCCAACATGGATATTTTTAATTTCATTTTAGGTGTTAAAATTTGTTATGTGCCAGAATGACTTAACCGGTTAAAATTTAGCAATAAACACCAAACAATCAGGATAATTGGAAAGAGCAATGTATAACACTCAACTAGCAATAGAAATAGTATTATTGGGCTCGGGTGTTACACTAAAGCTTGGTTTATACCCTGCGGTTTACACTTCGTTGTTCCAGTATTCTGCACCTCCCACATGGTGGATCAAGGCGTTCTTAGAGCAGTGGAACATCCCGACCCACACCTTCCTTCTACTGGACAGAGAAGTTTCCATTTCCTTGGAAGAATTCGCTGAGCTTTCTGGTCTACCAGTTAGGGGGGAGCACTATGAGGAGCTGCTTCCTCCGGAAGAATATGTTTTTGCCACCAAACCAGTGGTGATAGGCCTCACGCCAGAGAACGCCGTTCAGCACCAGTTCCCAAGTCTGGTAAAGGTGCTGAACATGTACGAGAGCCTCTTCCTTGAATCCGAAGGCCAGGGGGTCAGTTTTGCGGACTTCATTGCCCATTTT
The DNA here is from genome assembly GCA_030015575.1 of Agapanthus africanus. Lineage (NCBI taxonomy): Eukaryota > Viridiplantae > Streptophyta > Magnoliopsida > Asparagales > Amaryllidaceae > Agapanthus > Agapanthus africanus. The sequence goes on along the minus strand of CM057337.1, from coordinate 821,441,182 downwards.
CTTCGCCCGGAGATTTTGTCGCGACAAGGCGAAAAGTTTGCTAAACTTGACGATCCCTTTGGCTTTGGCTTGGATCGTCGGCTGGAACGCTTCACGCAAGTAGACGCCATTAATGTTTCATTTTCTGCGCCAAGCAAGAAACCAAATCTTAGTATCTCGAACCCAAGGGCAACCATATCAAACCGCGATTCATTCGCGAACACGACACACGAAGTGTGGAGTGGAAAGAGGAAAAGGTCCCACCGTGCGTGCCAGAATCTGTGTACCGCCGAACACAAAGACGCGACCGCGTAGGTCCGTCTTGCCTGAGTTTAGAGGCAGATGCTAATTGGTTCTATCCGTCAACCTCTCCGAAGATGCCAAGTTGATTTATGGCACCATGTATCGAAGGTTTAAATGGATGCGTCCGATGTAGCAGACTTCGTCAGATTCGCCCTCGTTTGAGGGGGTTTTGATTGTGGGGACGCTCTTCTCTGCAGACGCAAGCCCCTGCAGTTAATTACGCTACCACACCGCGGTAACAACTTTCTCCTTCTCCAGATGGTCACTTCGTGTCATGGGTGTTTGTTTTGTTTGTGGCTGCGCGTGGATTGTATACGGAGACTAATTTATGTTGTCGCCCATAGGGCGTGGATTAGTCCAAATCCATATCTTCTTAGATTTGGATTTTGGTTTGGGTTTAAGCATATGTTAGCCTTATTTGAGACTAAGATCAACTTAAACGTTTGTTAAGGATACGTTAGTCTAATTTTAGACTAAGATCAACTTAACGGGATCATTTAGATCCAACAAGAGGGCATTTGGGCTCTATTGTTTAGTTTAGGGACATTGCGGTCGATTACCAGTTTAAGGACATGGTGGTCCAAGGTTAAGGACATCGTAGTCCGTGGGTTTAAAGAGACCCCACAGTTCGAGGTTAGGGACATTGTAGTCCATGAGTTTAAGGACCCCACGGTCCGAGGTTAAGGACATCATAGTCCATGAGTTTAAGGACCCCACAGTCCAGTTTAAAGACGTCATGGTCTATGAAATGTATGGTTGTCGGGACCCGTCACCTTTCTGAAGACGTTAAAGGATTACAATGACAAATATCAGAGGAGTAAAGAGATGTACCCTCGAACCGGTGTGAGTTGGTTGAATGATCTGTAGTCCAATTTGGGACTAAGATCTGTTAAGTATTCATGAGCAGATAAGCTCAAGTAAATATAAGATGAGGACTTATGGCCAAATATTGGGCTAAGTCCAATCAGGTTAAAATGTTTAACATTTTATTCTGGCTATTGAGCCTTTATTTAGGCTTGGTCTTTTCAATAATGCTGAGCATTAGATCTTGGCAAAAAATCTTTTCTTTTGTCTTATATTGAATGCAAAGCATTCATCAGAGCTCTGGCTCATTAAAGAACAATTTATGTTCTGTCAGCGCAACCTATGGTGCGCTAGGCGCTTTGCGCCAATGCAGTGCGCTTCTGTCAAGTAGCGCACATGTGGAGGACACGTGTTGCGCTTGGTGCTAAGCGCCAGATAGTGAGCGCATTGCGCCAGTTTATGAGCGCTAAGCACTAATTTAATGGCGCACACATGAATGACACGTGGCGCGCTTGGCGCTGAGCGCCAGCCCATGAGCGCAGTTGTAAATCCCCGTTCCCATCAATAAATTTTTTTCTATATTTCCCAAGTCTCCGAATGTCATCCTATTTTTCTCGTATTATTTTGTGAGAAATTAGTTGCTTAGGTTTTAGTATTTAAATTTTTCCAAAACAATATATATATATATATATATATATATATATATATATATATATATATATATAGCCCAGCCCAAGACAAAATTCCACGAACTCCACCAGCCCAGCCAAAACTAAATAAACATGTATATAAATCCCTAAAGCCTAGCCCACTTCCATATTTTTCCCTTTACACAAAAATAAAACCAAACAATTAAATTCTTAAGCCCAACCTCTATTTTCCCTAGCCCAATCATCACCGGCCCAAGCCGCGCCCAAACCCAATCCCCACGCCCGACCCGTTATCACACTTTCTTCCCCACTCGCCAATCCCTTTCCCGCTCGTTCTTTTCACTGCACCTCCCACGTCGTCGCCCCACGACTCTACGCCCCGTCCTCGTCGTCCCACTCGTCGACCACGAACACACGCGCACTGCTCACTGATCTGGACCACCTCTCTCTAACTCTCTCCTCCCCCTCACTCTCGATCTCTTTCTTCCCTCCTCCTCTCCTCTCTCACAACTCCCTGCTTCACTCCCTACAACCCACTGAACCCCGACGATGACGAAGACGACCACGACAATCACCTCGTCCTTCCTCCCTCACATCTCTCTCCTCTTCACCCACTACCACGAGCCCCCACACTGCTTCACCTCCCCTCGACCGAACCCCACCGCTGAGCTCGAACTCCCCTGCACCCTCCCCGCCGATGAGTCCCCCAACTTCATCACCACCTAGCTCTCTCTCTCTCTCTCTCTCTCACAGCACCTCTCTCTCTCCCTCAGCACACCTCTCTCTCTCACAACATATCCTTCTCACAGCACCTTTCTCGCTCACATCGCCTGAGCTCGCATCTCCGGCGCCCCTGGACCTCCGTAGCATCTCCTAGCTCTCCTCGGTGCACTGTCGATCACTTCCAGCAGACCCATCACCTCCACCGCAGCACCAAAGCTAGCCCAAGTTTCAAACCGAGCCCCGGTCATTTCATCGAACACCTATAACCATCGCCATCGCCGTTGTTCGAGTTGCTGTCGTCACCGTTTGAGCCACTGCCTCGGTCTCTGTAGCAGTCACCGTTGTCAACGCAGCGGCCGTCGCAACGCCAGCGCACGCCCGTCGCACCCACCGAGCCATCGAGTCCAAGAAGCTAGATCCAACAAGGCTGAACCTGTGCTGCGTTCGTGACGCGATCGTGCCATTGCCGCCGCCGTACCGTCGTCGACACGTAACCAGGCAAGTTTAATACTTGCTTCATGCTACTTTTATAAATTACAATTCATGTTACCAATCATTTCCGCATATAATTTCATGTGAATCGTTATAATTCAAGTGTTCGATGCACGGTCCGAATGGAAACAACCGTTAAATTGACGAAAACATATAACATGTGATGGCCCGGGTTATAATGAATGTCCTTGAGACTTTGGTACGAATACAATGTCGTTTGCTCACGTAAAATGATGTTCCAAATTCTGTCATAAAACCTGAAAACTTTCGTACATGCTAACCCGTGAAATTTATAATTAATTGTGTATAAACCGGATTTTAGCGTTCGATGGCTCGTATCGAAGATAAATGTTTAACCTACAGTATCCTATAGTTGGTCACTGAATTCTAACTAATTATGATAGAGATAATTACGGAGGATTACGATTCCGGACTGCAGTCCAGAACGGAAATCCCAGTTAACCCCTATTTATAAACCCCTGTATTTTCCTGTTCAAATATGATAATGCGCGGAACTCTATACTGTTACGTAGATAATTGAGTTAGATTTCTTACTCCACTGGTCTCTATGGATTTCACAACCGTTTGATATTTTAAACTTATTTTATAGTGCCGATACGTTTTCTGAATTCTGCAGAGGCCAATTTTACACATCAAACATAATCTGTCCATAACTCCCTGTTAATACAAGATATCACTGATCTGCCAATTGCGGTGGAAACCTAACTGATAACCCTAAATATTATTCAACTATAGCGTCACCTAATTACGATCCCAACTTGGATTAAAATGCGTTACGAAACGGACTTCCGATTCTGAAACCGGATTTCCAGCAGTGAACGCTTGAAATGAAATGACCATATCTAGCGATCCTGAAACCCGATTAACGTGAAACCAATTTTGATGGGTAGATAATTAAAAACACTGCTTACCCCTTTTTATTTTTTTGCTAAATTTTGCATGTATGATTTATGATAAATTATGCAAGTGGTAAGACACCGACTGATGATATCTTAATCATGCCTTAGTTATTGTATTCTCATCACATTATATATATGTCATAGCATTGGTAACCTAGTGATCATGTACATTACCCAGTGTTATGTATTAGTGTTTGATTGTGGCAAGTACGTGAGTGTTTAAACATGAATAGATAAGTAAATGTGACACGTACTTGCACACAATCAGTGGACCCTATTGATTTATTGCATTGTCGACATCTATGGGACGTGTATAAGTGTGATATAATTGGTATGGGAAAATTATGGAAGCAGTTATATGGGTGTCATAGGTAAGGCACCAAACACTGTCCATTTGTCTTGGGTATCAGTCGAGACATGTTTGATGGAGATCCTGTCTCCAGTTCTCGCGTAGACTTGTCATGGACCGACGGGTATTTGAGTTTATGGTTGGCGTTTGATGTAGACCATGGGGTGTGGGGTAATTTGAGTGTGAGATCAATAGAATCTCGGGAGTCTTATGCCGGCACATACAGCGATTATGGAGATATATGAGGATATTACTGATTATTAGCGAGCGACTCGGGCCCGTGTTCCCTTGTCCTTGGGTCCTACCCTTGGGTGGGGGATACTCACGAGTGGTTGACTCTCACACTTGGACTAACGATAGGCTTAGTGATCTGTACAGTGAGACTTAGAGACTGATAGAGTTAGTGACATTGACATGCATTGCTTACTGATTCCACATACCTGCCATACTGTTTACTGCATTACTGTTAGCCTGCTCTATTAGCTACCTGCATTGGCTACTTCATGTTCATGTCATTATTCCACGATTACTGTTTCGCATTCATTATTATTGCACGAGTTCATATTTGTGTGTGTGTGTGTGTGTATATATATATATATATATATATTGCTATCGTGTCGCTCTGATGACCTGAGTATGCATGCTCAGAATGAGAAGTGGATCTAGCTTGGACCAGGACCTGACGTACCTGAAGACATCGCGGACATCTTGATCAGTGACCCAAAGCTATACTTCCTTGATCTCCACCCGGTTAGTTCTTTTGATTTAGTTACTGTATTTCTCATTACCTATGCATTGATTACTGATTACCACGTAAAGCTAGAAACCGAAGTGTGACTACAGAGGGATATTTTCTCGACCGTAGGAGCATGGCTGGCCTTCTCAACCCCTCGTATTCCGTATTTTGGGAAGCAGGGTGTGACAGCAGTGCGCTATTTCAGAAGCGCAAATCGCAAGTTGCATACGTGGTTGACACGTGGCGCATTTTGGCGCTGAGCGCCGGTCCAGAGAGCGTAGAAGCGCAGTTCAAGAGTGCAAGGCACATTTCAATAGCGCAAAGCGCATTTGATCAATTTTTATGATTTGTGAACAAATTTATGTTCTTTTAAAAGAGAATTTATCTCAAGATTCAAGAACAACAGTTCTTATTTTTGAAAGGGCTTTGCCTTTATAGATCAATGATCTGTGAATGAAGTAAATACTTCTTTTGTTTTTATGATGAGATATTTTGATCTCTTTTTATAAAAGACCTTAGTCTTTGTAGATCTATGATCTTTTGAGAAGATAATTCTTCTTTTTATGAGATGATTTCATCTATGTGTTCAAGAGTTACTCTTTTTATCTTGAAGAAATGATCTTCTTTCAAGAGCTTGCTCTTCTTTCTTTGAATTTTCTCAAAGTTTAGGGGGGGTTCTCTATATAATACTTCAAGTCTTGGGGTCTTTATATAGGGCAAATTGATTTGTTAAATCAGTTAAACAGATGTTTCTCTGATTGATTTGGGGATGTTTCCCTACCGTTAGATCTTTGATCATAGGGCTTCTGTTTTACAGAAGGCAATCTTCTTGTTTTTAACAAGATTTGGAAAGATCTTTCCATAACAGAATTTTAATTCTGATTAATTAAGATTTATCAGTATTATTAGATCTTTTGATCTAACGGTGGGGAATTTTATAATTCCAGCGTTGGCTCACCCGTGCTTTGCACATGGTGCGCTGCTCAGAGCGCAGCGCACCTTACGCTAGCGCACCTACGTTTGACACGTGGTGCGCTGACCAGAGCGCAGCGCAGCCAGCGCTAGCACACCCGTGTCTGACACGTGGCGCGCTTAGTGCTAGCGCACACATGGTGCACTGCCTAGGGCGCAGCGCACCTGGCGCTAGCGCATCCGTGTTTGACACGTGGCGCGCAGCGCGCCTAGCGCTGGATCTGAAGCGTTGCTTCAATTTTTGAATTTTGAATTTCAAAACAGAGCTTTACTCTGATTGGGGGTGCACTGCCTAGGGCGCAGCGCACCTGGCGCTAGCACATCTATGTTTGACACGTGGCACGCAGCGTGCCTAGCGCTGGATCTGAAGCGTTGCTTCAATTTTTAAATTTTGAATTTCAAAACAGAGCTTTACTCTGATTGGGGGAAACATGTGCATGTGCGTATAGTAGGGTATCAACGTTCAAATATTTGGACTCAAAAATATACTCAACTTTCATCTTCTCAAACCTAGTAACTCCATCCTTTTAGGAACGGGCTCATGACAACTTAATAATAGATCCATTTAACCATCTCTTTTTCGTATTTTTCTTAAAATCTCTAGCTCTCTTTTATATACATTTTTAATTTCTATTTTCAAAATTTTCTAATTTTCTAAAAAATTATTTTTTATTTTGAAAACTAAAAACTATGTACAAAACCACCCTCCACACTTATTTTAGATAATGTCATCATTGTGTTAGAATACGTATTTTGTTATACCAGCATAATTATGCTTACCTTTTCCGTAATCTTTCCAGGTTTAAATTCTCAATACCTACAAAAGAAGATGTGGGTGTGCATTTTGGTACCCAAACTAATTTGGGTTTATAGGGGTAAATTTTGGGGACCCATTTCAAATTGGCACATAAAGATATATTTTTTTAACTCACAAGAATATGCAAAGTGATCATGTACACCACAATAGTGACAAGTGTGATTAAATGTACTCATGAGACTAGATTTATATTTGGAATAGTGGTTAAAAATTTTAAATGAAGAGTATTTTTGAATTTTCGAAGTTTTAAGATTAACATCTCTTTTATTTAAAACTTTCTTCCCTTTGCTTGGTAAAAAATCAATCGTTATTTCTCTTTTTGAAAACTTATAAAAAAAACTGTTAAATCATTATTTTGTTTCTTAAAGGAAGCAATTTTCTCGATCAACTTTCCTTGAGAAATACATAACAATTTTAAAAAATTAATTTCTCTTTTAAAAGATGAAACCAAATTTTCATGATCATTTCTTAAAATATCACATGACAAAATCAAATTTTCATTTTTAGTGTTTAAAATATCAATAGTTTTTTTTATTGAATATCAATTTTTAAAAGAAACTCAATTTTCTCTTTCTCGAATTTATCAATTTGTGCCAGAAAATCATTTTTCTCTTTTTCTAATCTATCAATCAGAACAACATTTCTCAAAACTTCTTATAAACTAGTAGAAGATTTTAAAATATCAATTCTACTAGTAAAAATTTCAATCAAACCATCATTTTCTTCTCTCAAAGAATTTCGAGACAAAATCAAATTCTCTTTCACTTTTCAAATATTCATTCAACGAAACCAATTCCTTTTTCTCTTTTTCTATCAACAAAATTTTATTTTCAAGGAAACAATTTCGAGACATTACCGTACTAAGATGATGATGAAAATTAGGAGAAGTATCATTAAGTTAATCATGTGTATCAATAACAAAAGAATCGCTTTCATCGTCATCACTATTAAATGCATCATCTCTAAATGTTTCTTTTAGCCTTTTCAACCCACCATCATCAAAATTAAACACTTTATCATGAGAAACTTCTTGAATCATATTGACTTCATGAGTTTGATCATATATATCGCTTTGTTATCTTCCTAGGTTAAAAATATTCAATTCCATTTTTAAATTCCCAAAGGTAAGTCGCATAGAACCATTATGACAATTAATCAACGCGTTTGAGGTGGCTAAAAATGGTCGACCTAAAATTTCTGGAATTTGGTTCTTAGGGTTAGATACGGGTTGTGGTTTTAGAACAATGAAGTCTACAGAGAATATATAAGTAACACATCCTTAATTTCACCCTTCGGTTTTTTAATGGATCGGTCGGCCAATTGTAAAGTAATTTTCATGGGTTGAAGATCACCCAATCCTGGCTGTTCATAGACCGACAAATGCAGAAGGTTCACACTAGCTCCTAAATCAAGTAAAGCTCGGTTTATGACCTTGAAACCTATAATTCAAGAAATGATAGGACAACCGAAATTCTTATACTTTACGGGTATTGCATTACGGATGACGTCACTAACATTGTCGACTAGAAAAACCTTCTTAAACACTTGTATTTGCCTCTTTTTAATGAATAGATCTTTAAGAAATTTAGCATAGGAAGGAACTTGGTCAAGCAAGTCCAAAAGAGAGACGTTGACCTTGACTTATTTAAATGTCTCCATTATCTTCGCCACTTTAGCATCTTGCTTCTTGGCCTTTAAACATTTTGGATATGATACTCTAGACTCAAGAAAGGTATCCATAGAAGATGGATGGAATGTGGGTGTATCAATAGATGCCGGCTGTGTAAGTGGGGTAGGAGACCGCTGCTCCTTATTAGCCGGTATCTCTTCCGAATTTTCGGGCATCCTAACCTGATTATCAACCCGTTTTCCCAATCGCAAAGTAATTATAGCATTTGCTTGTGCGGGATTTGCACTTGGATCTTTTGGATTTGTTACAGGTTGGCTAAAAAAGGTGCCCATTTCCCATCCTCCCAATGCTGCAACTAGCTGGCCAATTTGCTTTTTAATATTTTCCAGCTGCTTTTCAACCCTATCAAGTCTAGTATTCTTGTTCTCATACCCTTGTTGTGTGTTGGGTTGGGATGGGTTGGGTGGAGGACCTTGTCTTATGTTCTAGAATTGTTGGCTAGTGTTGCCTTGATTCCATTGTAAATCAGGATGGTTCCTCCATCCTTGGTTGTAACTTTGAGAATAAGAATTATTATTGTTGTTACGTCGATAGATAGCATTAGTGGTCTCTTGACCTTGAGGACCATTTAAAAGAGACATTCTTCCGAAAGGTGGAAAGAGTTTTGACAGTTAAGATAAGAAGAGGGTTGACTGAATTGAGCAACGAGGGTGTAGGTAGTTGATACTTTTTTTATTGATTTCTGTATGGCAGCCAACCGGGCTTGCATTCCAATTGTAGTTTCAACCGTGTGGATCCCACCCTTAGAATTAGTTGACCCTCTCTCACTAAAACTCTCCCACTGCATGGTTTTATCAGATAATTCTTCTAGAAAGTTTCATGCGTCATCTTCCTTTTTCATCATAAAATCGCCTTGACACATCGACTCTACCATAAGTTTAGACTCCATACCATCACACTATCTGGCATAATTCTCACTTAGATATAGTATGATGTGGGCATTTAACGAGAAGGTCTTTAAAACGTTCAAAATATTTCCAAAAAGATTTCCCCGGCTTTTGTGAAAATGTCCTAATTCCATTTATGAATTTAGTGGTTTTAAAATGCGGGTAGAATTTTTTAAGGAAAGTTTTAGTAAACTCCTCCCATGTATGAATAATGTTAGCCAGCACACTGTATAGCCAATACTTAGCTTTATCATTGAGGGAAAATGGTATTAGTCTAAGTTTTACAGTATCTTAATTTAACTGCTTCAATTTGAACAATTGGCATAAGTCCTCAAATTCCTTTATAAAAACATATGCGTCTTCCGATTTTAGACAATGGAATTTAGGAAGTGAGTTTATGAAAGCAGGTTTAATTTTATAGTCACATGCAGCAATCAGTAAGACTATGCAAGATGGGAGTGAAGTACTTGCAGGATAGAATCTATCCTGCAGCGTAGGTGTAGCAGGGACAATCTCAGTCATAGTATCTATAAAATCAAGACGATTCAAATGGTTTGTTTCGTCTCGACCCCAAACGTGCATACACCGTACACAAAGTTTTTTTTATATGCAAAAATTAAGATGTAGAAACTAAACTAGAGATTCTAACAAATCACAATCGAAAACAAACAACCTAGATCTAGGGTTGCCTAGGTCAAGTTACTAGACCCGCTCCTAACTGCCACGAGATAAATTGCGGGATAGATCCTCTAATAGCTCTTTAACAGCCTTAAAGCCAGATCAGTGCTAGTTAAGTGGAAGGGTTTCGCTATACAAATCACCGAAATAGCGGGCCTGAATTAAATAACCACAACTAGTCGCACGTCATTAGACACTTCAAGATTGAATTGGATAACCGTTAGATTATCTACAACCTCCTCTTGTTCTATTGAGCGCGATAAGTCCTTAGGGGCCGAAGTCTTCATATATATTTTTTAATTTAATGTAAGTTAATGTGGATACTCGGCTGTGATTTGTGGGGCCTAGGAACGGTGATGAAATCCCCATCTAATCTGGATTTAGGTTGTTGCCCCTTAGAATCTTCTTAAATGTGCAATGCAATCTAAAACGATTAAAGATCAAAATTCTAAACTATTTTTTTTATATGGCACAAAGAATTCTACAAATATCTGTTAGTTGGAATCAAATCGAGATTTTGGGAAGAACGAGATCTTACTTAGATTTGCCTCAGTTCATCTTGATCTTCCCTTCCAATAATTTTGTCTCAATTCCTGAAATTTTAAATAGAAATTTTGCATAATCAAACACACTAAAAAAAAAAATCTAATTTAATTTACAACTAAAATCTAAAGCATAAATTTAAATGTAATTAAACTACACCTCCCCCGCAACGACGCAAAAAACTTGATGTGGATCTTATTAGTCCTCCAATTTTAACCACAAGTATACAGCGTATCGCAGTTGTACTTGAGGATCGTTCACACAGAGAGATGTGTTAACTACCTTTAAACTAAGTTAAAGAAAGTAAGAAAATTTAAAAGGTTGGTTTTTATAAAGAGAAAAGTTTAGGGTTTTGTATTGTTTTATCTTCTAAGGTTGGTTTAAGAGATTCTTCTTCTTTTCTAGATCTATATTTAATATGTTTTCTATTAATTAAAATATTAATTACATTTAAAAATAACATATCAATTATTAAAACATCTTTTAGAAACTATATCAAACATCTATATTTCTAGTTAATTAAAAGTACCCTAAATTTAATTTTCGATTAATAGTATTAGGTAGCTAATCTATACTATTATTTTATTGAATTAATCTAGAGCCCTTTAATTATTTAGATTGAATTTATTTTAATCTAATTTTTTTCTTACTGTCCCTGGTTAGGTTTCTAGTTTGTCGGACCGTCATTAGCCTAGTGAGTTTTTAGATGTATCATCAATTTCTAGATCTAAATTAAAACGTCAATTATCCTTATAAGATCTAGTTTATAATGAAAACATAAAAAGAAAGGAATTAAATAAAAAAAACTCTATAAATTAGGCATAAGAAAAGAAGAGTTTGAAAATGTCTAACCACTAGAATTAAACAACACAAACCTTAAAATGAAATTAAGTACTCATCATAATTAAAGATAAAAGAAGTTTTATTGATATAATGAAATACTTACAAATATAATTGATCTCCCTCTAGAAAACCCTAGATTGAAAACAATGAGAGCGATATGAAACCCTAAGGCTATACAAGTGCTTATATAGAACAAGTAATAGAAAATATAAGAGAATCTACTTTCTAAAAATTATGATAATCTAATCTAATTACTCTGTTGGATATTGTTGCATGCCTTTAGAATTTTCAAAAGATAAAACTCTACATCTCATATTAATCTATGTGGAAAGACGATCGTGCCCATAAAAAATCTCATCGAACGGCCCAAAATCGACCGCTAATCCGCCGCCGTTTTTCTGGCTTCGTGGACCCAAATTTTTTCTGTGGTTTTATCGTCAATTTAGATGATTTCTAAACACATAAAATCTTGAATATCTCGCTGTATCTCCGTAGTTGCGTAGATCTCCGAATTGTTCCCAATTTTGGCATACAATTAGGCTGGTTGATTTGTTGTTTTTTGATTTGGTTTGGTATCTCCATCTGATTTGTTGTTGTGATGATTGATTCACCTTTATTTGTTACAACATTTGCTGATTTGTAATAATATTCCTAAATTTGTTCCAAATTTGTAAATTGTCTTTTAATTTTCTAAATAACTCTTTTAAATCTCCATTATATGCACGTAACCCTTCTTTTAGGACAATTTTTCGTCCTTTTGCATCCAAATCCTGTTATCTATAATAATTCATAAAAGATACCCGGAACAGCATAATATATGACAATAACATGATAAATGGATTAGAAAAATGTGCAATAAATTACACCCATCACTACGTGATTACATCGAGGAGCCGATACACTCCGGTCACTTGGCAAAATATCTGTGAGAAAAACGTCAAGCAGATAAGGGGCAAGCCGACAAACTTGAAACCGGGGAGCTGACGATCGGGCAGATCATGGTCATCATCGACTGACTCGAGTACAAACAACAAGGATATGGTCATTCAATGTAGGAGAGTTTAAACTGCCCATCCACCGCGGGTAGTTTCCTGCCCAACAGCGTTATGGATCCTAAGCCCTCATCATATGGCCGTTGGGCAGCTTCCTACTCATCCTATCCGCAGCGGGTGGCTTCCTGCCCAACAACGCTGTGGATCCTAAGCCCTCAAAATGAGGCCACCGGGCAGCTTCCTGCTCGGTCCATCTACCGCGAGTAGCTTCCTGTCCAACAGCGCAATGGATCCAAAGCCCTCATCATGAGGCCGCCGGGAAGCTTTCTGTTCGGCCCATCCACAATGGGTAGCTTACTTCCTAACTAAGACATGGATCTAAAGCCCTCATCATGAGGCCGCCGGACAGCTTCCTACTCGGCCCATCCACAGCGGGTAGCTTCCTGCCCAACAACACTATGGATTCTAAGCCCACATCATGAGACCGCTGGGCAACTTCCTGTTCGACACATCCGCAGCGGGTAGCTTCCTTCCCAACAGCACTGTTGGTTGTTAAGTTTTTGTATGCTAATTTTAATTACTGCAATCAAGACGGTTTCACTTGATAGCTAGTCGGTTGAGTACGGGTTGATCCACGGAAAGATGAGAATCTTTTTCTTAGTATTTTAACGAGTTAAGTCCAAATTTTCTGAGTTTGTTCAAAGTAAACTATATGCTTAGATATGTATGTTAATAGAAACTTGTTAAGGTTAGGATTATGTTAGTTTGAGTTACGTGTCCGCTCACTTCTTTCGTTTGCCACTCTTGATATCGATGTTACGGTAATCGGCAATAACGGGGATTAGCACGACTAATAAGGAAACTTGCGAATATAAGCTTGGCTTTCTAACGCTTAGTTCCTTTCTTTTGGTCCTTGCCCGTCCGTTCTTGACTCTTAGCCATAACCTCCGGTCAATTCAACCACAACCGGTCTCACTAGGGTGTCACCGCTATCATATAGGATAGGGTGCCGTAGGGAAAGGATTGTGGTTGTCTTAACAGAAGTTCGAATCAAGTTGTTGGGCAAAAAAAAGAGTGAGAGAGATTTCCTTCTCTCAAACTTTCCTTATTCTACCCCAACAAGTGAGAAACTACTCACTCATTATAAAAGAAAATAAAATAAAACAAGTAAAGAGGAGAAAGATATGAGGTAGAAAATTATAACTAGCTACTTAGGATCTCACCTAGGAAAGGATCACTTTTAAGTATCATGGTTGCAAAGATAAAAGAGAAGAGAAGAAGAAAAAAAATAAGAAAACCAATAACTATTTAACAAAGAAAATTACAAGAAACATATAAAATCTACTTAACGAATTACAAGATATGTATATAACAAGAACTCCTCTTCATTTATTATCCACTCAAAAGTTCTCATAACAATTTTTATGGAGGAAAGATGAAGAAGAAAGAGAAGTTACACAAAATTCTAACAAAAAACTAGTGAAAATATATATTTTTCATATGGCTCTGATCTGGAGTATTTATAGGCAGATAACTGAAACCCTGGGGCCATATTCTACATATGGCTCTGATCTGGAGTATTTATAGGCAGATAACTGAAACCCTGGGGCCATATTCTAAGTCCTCATACAATTACCAAACTACCCCCAAAAGATGATCTTCAGTGGACATGATGTCGCCGCGGAACTGCCGCCCAATGGGCCTATTGGCCGTGGTTCCGTGGTCATTTGGATTGATTGGCTTGTCATTTTTCTTGGGTTGTCTTGTGTTGCTGTTATCTTCTGTTTAGTGTACTTGAATTTGCAAAATCATTCCATTTTGCTTCTAGATTTTCAGCAGTCCAAACGGTAAAAATGTGTGGACTTTTTGTCTTGGTTTTCTCGAGCTCCGCGTTGTCAACTTGATTCTTGTGCTGTCTCTCTCATGCTTTGTGCTTGAATGACCCTTGCTTGACTTTTATCTCCTGAACTGGTAAGCGGCACTTAACGGATGGTGAGCGGAACCCGTATTTTTATCTGTTGTTGGCAATTGTCCTTAATTTATCATGACTATTCATGATTTTCATTGTTTTGGACTGAGAACCTGTAATCTGCAATTATTTAGCAAATACGGATCAAAAGTACCTACTTATATGCAATGCGATCAAGAATGGGTGGTATAAAAGTGCAAAATTCTGATATGAACAAATACCCCCAAACTTATTTTTTGCTCGTCCAGAGCAAAGCCATTTTATTTCCGAAAAGATCACTTTTGTAGGCATCACGGTTGCACTTAGCGTGTGCAATAAGCCGTTAAATCCTTAGGTTGCCCTAAAGGAGGAGTTTTGTCTCCTGAGGATTTTCAGCGGATACTACCCACAAAATCTTATTAAGTTGGTCGTCGACTCTAATCCTACAGTTCAGCATTTTAGCTAGAAACTCTATCATCCTATGTTAGAAATATCCATCCCTTATTCTTCACACCGCCTATTCATTTAAATAAAGATCCTATACGTTTTGTCAATTTATAAAGATCTCAGTTTCTCTTGGGTTTTCCTTCTAAAGCGTAGTCTCCAATCTAGAATTTATTCATCTCTAAGGAATATATAAGCCATGTTCTTCATTCCTATCTCTTCTCCAAATATCGATCATATACCACTACGTGTGTGTAATATCACCCCTACACTTAGGAATTCAATTCAAGCTATAGTACTCTTGCCTTAATACTTAGTACTACTTTTTATTAATGATGGGCGGATGCGCTCACACACCTTTAATGTGACTACTACTGCTTCCTGAGGCACTAATCAACCGATTACAGAGTGTGTGAGCTTATTAAGGCGTAAATATCTGTTTCTAGGTCTTGTAATATACCCAAAATTTTGTTCTTTTTTTTACAAGACCGGATATATTTTTCAACGACGCTCTTTTGGTGGTTAGTTACAAATACCATTTTTTTCTTTCATACAAGCCTTTCAGGAAAGAGTATTTCTAGGTATGCTCCACTATCCCAAGTTTTAAGATGTGAGTAAGTGTAGTTTGTAGGGTATATACTTTTTGAATTTGGACTTGAGAATAGAAACTATTTTTCAAACTTATTCTTCAATAAAACTTTCAATACTTTCTCTGCGTTTCAACTTAACTCAAGAACTGAACTCAAGATCACTTACTTCTAAACAAACTGCAAACACGTATATTTACTACAGTTATACTTAAAGAATGGTTATTTTTAGGATTTTCAATTTCTAAATATAGAATTTAGTTATTTCTAATTAGTCAACCTTCATGTCGAACTCGAGTCTAAATAGCCAGCTTTGACACATTTTTTTTCTCTTTTTTAAAATATTTTTTATTATTTTTTTATTTTTAGGGATAACAATGCAATGCAGAAATATAAACATGTGATGCAATGTTTTTTTTAAGTTTCAAATTTTTATTGGTTTTAGGGATAGCGGTGCATAAATATAAATATGATGCGATGAGGAATTTAAATATGCAACCAAAAGAATAAATATTTACAAAAAAACATGCAGATGCAGAATGCATGGATAGCTATTTACAAAAAAACCCACCCCCAAACTTACTCACAGCGGTGCCCTTACTGCTGCCTACTGCGTCTCCTAGAACCAGACGTAGTACCGCTCGTGCCAGCACTACTCGTGCCAGCTCCACTGGTATCAACACCACGACCCCTCAATCTCGCTCTGTTTCTCCATGCCAACAGGGTAGACATCCCCTGCTCATGACTCGTAATACGCTGATCAAAAGTCATCGGCATCCCTAACACTCTCTCGATCCCCCTATGAGTACGCCGGAGCAAGCGTGCTTGCTCGGCGGGGGTCAGCTCCTCATCGCTCACCGTGGAACTCGAGCTGAGGGTCTCTGCCATCACATCCACAGCCGGCTCGATATGCGACCATAACCAATGAAGTCTAGTGTATGACGTGGGCATACCCTCAAGCAGGGGTCGAATGGGAACCCCCATATGCATAAAAGCATCAAACTCCTCTATAGGAAGGAAATAGCGACACAATTGTGTCACTAACATTAGGCACAGATAATTGGCCGTCCCTTTGTCGGCGCCAATCGAGTATAACAGTACGGTGCATATGTCATAACTCGAGTTTTTCATCATTAATGTGTGCACAATGTGTAGGGGAGGAGTGAAAAAAGTGGTGTTATGTGAACTACCAAAGATATTATTTTGTGCCCAACAGCACACGGTTAATACATTCGTAAATAGCGTATGTCCATGAATTCCTTTTTTGGGTTCCCTAGAACAACTATCGCCCATCAATGGCCTGTAATCCTTAAATCGGAAGGGTTGGTCATGAGCGGGGATACCGGGTATCAAAGTTACTTCATGAATCAAGTTCATATCTACCACAATTACTCGATCCCCCAAACCAAGCGTATAAACCCATAATTTGCAAAACATCCCTCCTCCATGCTCTAAAAAAACGATAAACAAGATCCAGAAGCGCGAATGCGTTTGGATGCTTGTACAATAAGTAATTCCATCCGTGTTTCCGGATTTCGTCACCAAAATAACTACCATACATGTCGTGGGCGAATATTCAGAGAAATCCCTCTCAAATTGAAAACTATGAGCCATTGAACAGAAAATAAAAATTTTACAGTTCTTCAGAGAGGAGATCAAGAAAGCAAACTTCCTCTGAAAATTTCAGAGGGTGAAGCGGCAAATCGGCGGCGGTTTCGCGGTCTAGAAAGCGGTCGACAACGGTTCCGTGGTCATGTCGTGGGATCACTGGTGGAAATTGTAGTGTCGACTAGGGATTTGGGAGAGAAGGGGGCTGAAGACTCGGGTTTGGGAAAAATAAGTGAACAGGAGTTTTAAAAGGGAAAGTCAAAGGGTGGTCAAAATAGGACCTCTTTTTGCACAAAAACCCTTCTAAAAATCTATTTTTCACATATTCTCAAATATTTACAAAAGGACCCCCCTCTTTTATTCTTTTTTTTTTAACAAAAAGGAATTTCACCAGGCAAGAAATTTCCTTACACACAAAACTGAGCATTTATAAGACAGAAATGCTCGTCAGAAGAACAAAACAAAATGGATATGCACCGGACAAGAATATCCATATATATACAATATGGTATATACATACCCCCAAACTTATTTGAAACGGTGTTTTCACTGTTTATGGCTGGATAACCGAAGTTTGGTGGTAAACGGAGGAAGATTAGGCAATGTAAACCGACTCCTGCAACATCAGGAGCTCCTTCGATGGTTCGGCAGTAAGAAACGGTTTTACTCTGTGTCCGTTCACTTTGAATAATGAACCGTCCTCTGGGTTCTCCAAATCCACCGTGCCGTGCAGGTATATACACCATACAAGAAAAGGTCCATTCCAGGGAGATCGAAGCTTACCGGGATGGAAATGGAGTCTGGTATCGTAAAGAAGTACCTGTTGTCCAGGCGTGAAAGTTTTGTGTGTAACGTGTTTATCATGAAACACCATCGTTCGGTTCTTTATAACAACCGCGTTCTCATAAGCCCCATCACAACGCTCGTTCAATTCGTTAAGTTGCAGCTTCCGATAGCTGCCCGCATCTTCAAGGTTGAAGTTCAGCTCTTTGATCACCCAAAATGCGCGATAGTCAATTTCCACAGGAAGGTGGCAAACATTTCCGTACACAAGCCGATAGGGAGACATGTCAAGATCAGTCTTGTACACAGTTTGAAATGCCCAAAGGGCATCGGTTAATTTCAAAGACTAATCTTTACAGTTTCTAGAAACCGTTTTTCCAATATTTTCTTGATCCGCCGATTTGAAACTTCGGCTTGCCCACATGTTTGGGGGTGGTAGGGCGTGAAAAGCTTGTGATTAATCGAGTATTTCTGCATCAAGGCCTCGAAAGACCTATTACAGAAATATGTCCCATTGTCGCTAATGATAGCACGAGGGTGCCCGAACCGGGAAAAGATGTTTTCTTTCAGGAATCTAACGACAACCTTGTTGTCATTCGTCCGGCTTAGCACTGCCTCGATCCATTTAGAGACATAATCAACAGCTAAAAGAATGTACAAGTTTCCAAAAGAGTTGGAAAACGGGCCCATAAAATCTATCCCCCAAATATCGAACATCTCAACAACCAGAATTGGTTGGAGCGGCATCTCGTTTCTCCTGGAAATCCGGCCCAAATGTTGGCATCAGGAGCAAGTCTTGCAGTAATTATGAGCATCTTTAAAAAGTTGTGGCCAGTAAAAGCCACACCGCAAGACTTTCTCAGCTGTCTTTCTTGGGCCAAAATACCCGCCACATGCTTGATCGTGGAAAAACGACAGCACACTCTTGAACTCATTATCAGGGACACATCGACGAATGATCTAGTCTGGACAATACTTGAACAGGTAGGGTTCGTCCCAGTAAAAGTGTTTTATTTAGGATAAAAATCTAAATCTATCCTGACTCGACCATTTGTTTGGTATGAGTCCTGTCGCCAAATAGTTCACAATATCCGCTAACCACGGTTCGCAAGATACTGTCAAGAGTTGTTCATCAGGAAAAACATCGTTAATTGGGAGAGGAAGTGTCAACAAAGAAAGAAGTCGTGAAAGATGATCGGCCACTACGTTTTCACATTCTCTTTTGTCCTTAATGACAAGGTCAAACTCTTGAAGTAAGAGCATCCAACGTATTAGTCGAGATTTTGCATCTTTTTTCGAAAAAGATGTCTCAGAGCGGAATGATCCATGTAGACAATGACTGGGGAGCCAATGAAATATGGCCTGAATTTCTCCAAAGCGAATAGAACCGCCAAGAACTCTTTCTCGGTTGTCGTATAGTTCATTTATGAGTCATTCAGGATCCGGCTCGCATAGTAGATTACGTGCGGTATCTTATCGATGTGCTGTCCTCGGAAAACACCGATAGCAAAGTCGGATGTATCGCACATAATCTCGAAAGGATGCGTCCAGTCGGGAGAAGAAAGAACGGGAGCAGTGGTGAGTGAGATTCTCAGTGATTCAAAAGCAGTCAAACACATCGAGTCAAAGTTGAACGTGGTATCCTTGGCCAGAAGAAGAGTCAAGGGTCTAGCAATCTTGCTAAAGTCCTTGATAAACCGTCTGTAGAAACTGGCATGGCTAAGGAAAGCTCGGATGTCTCTAATGCATTTGGGAGGAAGGAGGTTGGAAATGACATCAATTTTTGTTTTGTCAACCTCGATACAATTTCACGAAATGATATGTCCTAATACAATATCTTCGCATACCATGAAATGTCATTTCTCCCAGTTTAAAGTGAGATTTTTATCCTTACATCGGGTAAGGACAACGTCAAGATGTTATAGACACTTGTCAAAGATGAAGAAATCATCCATGAATATCTCCAGAAATTCCTCAACCATGTCAGAAAATATTTCCATCATACATCGCTGAAAAGTAACGAGAGCATTGCATAGCCCAAAGGGCATGCGGCGATATGCGAACGTGTCGAAAGGACAAGTGAAAGTGATTTTGTTCTGATCTCTCTCGGCGATGGGAATCTGGTTGTAGCCTGAGTAACCGTCCAGAAAACAGTAAAACTCATGTCCAACTAATCTCTCGAGCATTTGGTCAATGAATGGTAGTGGAAAGTGATCCGTTGCGGCATTGAGCTTTCGATAATCAATGCATACTCACCACCCAGTTTGGGTGCGAGTAGGGATAAACTCATTTTCCTCGGTTGTGATGACCGTAATGCCTGACTTTTTAAGGACAACGTGTATAGGACTGACCCATTGGCTGTCTAAAATAGGGTATGTAATACCACTATCTAGACATTTGATGATCTCCTTTTTCACAACCTCCTTCATAACTGGATTTAATCGCCTCTGTGGATCCTTAGCTGGTTATGGAATGATTCATCATATGAATGTGATGTTCAACGATTATGGGACAATCCCTTTAATGTCCGCCATCGTCCAGTCGAATGCTTGCTGATTTGATTGCAAGACCGCGAGAAGGGCTTTCTCTTGCTCTAGAGCTAGAGAAACCGAGATGATTAATAGGAGGGTCTCGTTTTCACCTTAGTAAGCATAATTGAGGTGAGACGACAAATGTTTGAGTTCGAGTGTCGGAGGAGAAACAACTGAAGGCAAGATCGGAGAAAATGTCTCGAACTCAAAGGATTCTAACAGGGGCTCAAAGCAAGTGTATGCAACCGAGTCGGATGGTTCAACTAACACATCCGAAAATTCAAAAGATTCAAACTCGGGTGGTGACAAGCCAAGATTGTTTAAAAACGTGAAGCACTCGTATTCTTTGTCGAAAGCGGAAGCAGCAGGTTCAAAGAGGAATACACTAGTGGTGTCAAGATTACTGTGATCAAACAGAAATTCTTCAAATTCACAGTCCTCGGGGGCGATCTCCTGAATGGAACAGACATCCAGTATATAAGTGTTCAGTTCGGATGGCTGGTTCCCTAACCTAAAAATGTTGAATTTAATTGTCATGTTACCAAAATATAGGTTTATGGAACCATTTCGATAATTGATCACCGCATTTGAGGTTGCGAGGAATGGACGACCGAGAATCACCGGAATTTGATTCCGGGGGTTGGTTACAGGTTGTGTATCTAAAACAATGAAATCTACGGGGAATATGAAGTCCCCAACCTTGATCAACACAACCTCTAGCTCACCCGTAGGATGGATGATATATCGATCAGCTATTTGAAGAGTACAATGTATAGGTTTCAGTTCTCCTATACCAAGTTGCTTGTAAACTGAATAAGGAAAAAGGTTAACATTGGCACTAAGATCCAAAAGAGCGCGATTGATATTTTTATCCCCAATGGTTATTGAAATCGTGGGACAGCTAGGGTCCTTCCGTTTTTATGGTAAATCTTGGGTAAGAGCACCACTCACGTTACCAGCCAAGAAAACTTTCTTTGGTATATGAGATTTCCTCTTCTTAGCGCACAAGTCTTTCAAGATTTTTGCGTAAGATGGGACTTGCTGAATTGCATCTAAAAGGGGAATGTTGATGTTAACCTATTTGAATAACTCATAATCTTCTCCATTTGTGGATTTTGTTTATTGGATCTCAACCGGTTTGGAAATGGAGCATTTTTTAAATTAATTGAGTCCAAAGCTTGTGGAGGAGATTGTGGAGATGGAACGGAACCCAAAACTGGAATTTGAGTGGAGTGAGATGTGGATCCGTTTGAAGCAGCAGTTGAAGAAGAAAAGCCTTTTGAAAGATGGAAAATAGGCTTAGAAGAAGGTGGAGGAGGAGAAGAAGAAACGGCCGGGTTGTCATAATCAATTCGTGCACCAATGTAGTTATTCAGTATTCTTCCAGATCTCAACGCAGTCACGGCACTCACATTACGGTTCTGTTGTTCAAGAGCAACATGTATATTATGTGGCTGATCAAAATTTGGGAGTTGTTGAGATGGAAGCTTTCCCTTCTCTCGCTCGCTCAACGCCGCGTTCAGCTGTGCAATCTGGGCTTCGATGTTCTTGATGGTTTTCCCGTGTGCAGCGGTGTGTTGCACCAGAGACTAAATAGAATACTGGATGTTGGCAGTGGACTGAGTCGATTGCTTTACAAAAGTCTTTAGACTCCGTTCTAGCGAGGAAACCATATTGTTATTTAACGGAACAAAATTATTTTGAGGAAAAGAATTGTTGTAAGGTGCAAAATTGTTCGTCGGATTCTGAAAAGGTTGGGGATAGAAAGATTGCTGAAATTGCTGATGAGCTTGTTGTTGAGCTTGTTGTTGAGGAGGAGAAGGCCTCTGAAAGTTGTTCTGGCCTTGGAATTGATGCTGGTTCTGATTCCAGACGAAATTAGGATGGTTCCTCCAACCGGGATTGTATGTGGAAGAGTATGGATCGTTTCTTGGTCTTTACTGAAATGCAGCATTAACCTGATCATGTCCTTGAGATGGTGGATTGTAAGGACACTCTTCGGTCAAATGAGATGGATCTAAACAACAAGCGCAAATGTTACGAGTGGAGGAACAGGGACAGGAGAAGAAGATGAGAATTTGCTCTCAATTGCTTCCAGTTTCCACGTGAATGCAGCCATCTCGGCCTTCATTGCAATTGAGATATCGAGTTGGTGAACTCCTGTCCTAGAGAAACCTGACGAAGAAGAAGTTGAAGCGTTCGGTCGAGTGCTCTCCCATTGTAGCATCTGTTCTGCAAGATCGTCAAAAAATTGCCAAGCCTCCTCGTCAGATTTGGACAGGAAGTGACCCTGACAGAAGGTCTCCATCAACTTTCTAGTTGCTGGATTTAGGTCTTCGTATAGAGTTTGAAAAACTTGCCATTTCTCGATACCGTGATGAGGACACTGAATAAGGAGGTCCTTGTACTGGTCAAAGCACTTCTAAAAATGTTCGGTTGGAAGCTGGGTGAATTGGTTTATCTCGTTTCGGATTCGTGCAGTCTTATGATTCGGGTAGAATTTCTTCAGAAACGCTTTCACAAACTCATCCCAACTGATTATCGAATAAGATGCGGTGCTATACAACCACTTTTCTACAAGGTCACACAGAGTTAAAGGAATAACTCATAGCCGTATGGCATCATCAGACAGTTGGGTTGTCTATATCATCGTACACATGTTTTAGAATTTATTGATGAAGATGTAGGCATTTTCGGATTCAAGCCAGTGAAATTTAGGCAGCATGTTGATGAAGTGGGGCTTAATTTCGAAATTATCCCCATTGGCAGGTAGAAGAGAAAGACAAGTGGAAGTGCAACGCGGGTAAGATAGAAACAATCTTGGAGTGCGATTCACAGCGGCACTGCTGGATGTGGTTGCGGGTTATTCGCACCACGTGGAGGTACAATTATTCCCGAGGGAGGTAAAGTGATGTTAGGAGAAAATCCCGACATCTCGAAAGAAGAATTGGGTGAATGTGAAGGTGAAGATGTATGAACAGAATCACGGTTAATGTCGGAGTTGGCCGGCAAAGGTAAGAGTGAACGAGGCGTGGAAGGAGTTTTGACGTCGGAGCCAATCGCGCAGTCGGTAGCGACTAACGTAAAGCGGACTAGGCGGGCACTAGTGTCCTAAGTCCAAACGGACATTCACTAAATGGGTTTAGTGTAGTCAAAGTGTAGAATGTGAGAGATAGAAAACGTCAATGGAGAAAAGTCGGTGAAAGATGTGTGGAATGGAAGTTTGGCGACAAATGACAAGTTTTTATGAAAGTTTTGGGTTTTCTCATGGAGTTTTGCAAAATATATACGGATTTATGGACACAATTTCAAACAATCACAATCACAATATGCACAATAACACCTAGAGCTATGGTCTTCAAAGCCCACTAGACTGCTCCCAACTGTTCCAAAGTGACATGTTGAAAGGGTTCCTAGGCACCCTAATGAGGTCTCACAAGGCATCGAACATGCCAATTTCAAAAATCTAGGTGCCGAGAAACCCGACTACGGATCGTCGGCTAGAAATCTAGGCGAAAAAGAAATCTAGTTAACACTTAACTAAAAGAATACGGAAATACAACCTTTGTAGATCCGGTGCTCCGCCTCCATAGCTCCGCAACGAAGTCCCCTCGCTGTCCAAATGAATTCCCGGGCTCTAGCGTCGGCTTCGTCGGAGAAATGGCGAGCTAGGTCGTCGATGTCCATGCCGAAGATGATCTACGTCGAAGCATCGCAAGATCAAGCTCTCACTTCACCAAGTCATGAAACTTGTGAAAAAAACACAATCTACTACTTGGCAAGAGGTAGAGGATGAAGAAATAGGAAGTGGGTAGACTTTAGATTTGGATTTCTCACTCTTTTTCATCACTTGCCATTGATGGAGGCAAGCTTTCTTCACTTGAAGAAATGAAGAAGAAGAAGGTAAAATGTTATGACAAGTTTTTTTCCAAAAAGAAAATTAAAAGAATACTTATCATAACCAAACCATGGTCAAGTGTAGAGAATAAATCATGGTTAGTGGGATGGTTAGGGTTAAGCATGAGACAAAATGGTCACTTGGTCAAAGTCTTCATGAAGCTTCATGAACAAAACAAAACATGCCACCATTTTCTCATTTGCTTTTCTTTTTCCAAAAGAATAAATAAATGAATAAAATGAATAAGGAAAAAGTAAACCCTAACCATTTCATTAACCAAAGTTTAATTCTTTACACTTAACCAAAAGGCATGCATCATCAAACATGATACAAGTAAGTGCACAAAATCATATCGCATATGCAATGCGCACATCCGAGTGAGAAAATCCATCTTAAGTGAACCAATACTAGTTAATGCAAAGTAATATATCAAATATATAATTATGCATTAAATCATTAAATCAACACTTGATTTAACGATCCGGTCATATCGCATATAACCGACTAGTATTCTATGTATCGGCTTATCGAACCAACCCTTGATTCGATAACTAGGTTATATCGCATACAACCTTTCGATACATTCATCGCGAGAATGGAATACGGTATCACATACACGCATTATTCTCGGTCCCGCACATATCTCATATGCGCTCCTATTTCGTTTCGCTTGAGCCAGGAAACCTCTGTGTAGGACTCTAAAGACTCGTCAATACGCCGGCAGCAGGTGATGATCATATCAAGCACCCACAAGCCGCAAGCGGTCTGCTAAAAGTAACGGCCACCCGGGTATTGAGCGATCAGAAGATCGACGAGCAAGCCCGCTCATACTCCTGTGAATCCAACCAGTAACACTACCGTACAGTCCGGTCTGATCGTCTGATATGTCGCATATCTCGCCTAGGGGTGGTAAACGTCAGACCCCAATAGCTCGATAAGTCGTGTCGATATGAGGTCTATAACAATTCGAGAAACTACTGGTAACACTTACCAGTAAATCTCAGCAACCCTGGCTAGGAATTTCCTGATATAGCCAATCGAACATAGCGCAACATCAACCCCCTATACCGGGAGAGACGAATCCCCTCCTATCGCTCATTGCCTCCATATGATTCGGGATTGTACCCAAAAACCACCGTTTTGCATGCCCTCTTGGACGTGGTAAGATGGAAATCAAAGCACAGTGGGAACCACACAAGACTCTATGACGATCTCGGGTCAACAGACTACTCTGTACCAGTGTCACCAGAGAACTGCCATCTGACGTGAGGTATAATACCATCTGGGAGTTCTCGGCGAGTCCGTCCAGTGTACCCAGTCTCTACTGAGCACCCGTATATCATCTCTGATGTTAAACACCGATGGATATGGGATCATCCATCGCCCATCTGTATGGGTCGAGAAGGTACACGCTAGTCTACTCTGGTATATCGATGCCCCGTTTCGATACACCCACGACTAGGGACTTTGAAGGATGTACTTATGGACTACCATGTCCCCACCAGTATGATCCGCATCATAGTCCAGGTAGTCAAGTACACATCCTAAGGGCTTTACCAACATGTAACAGAGAGACAATCAGTATACACGTTAAGGTAAAGTGTAACCAGATAGCATACTATCATGTCGAGCAAGAAAGTCCTTCCTATATACGTCCCAGCATCCACTACAATATACATCCTATGTACAGTAATGGCCTCTAGGGCATACATATAACTAACAATCTCCCACTTGCACTAGGGCCATCTGTAGCAGTGGTTGTAGTATCTCATACTCAACCATCCCATAAAAGTCTCTCTCTGGGAATAGGCCTTCGTGAGTGGATCCGCCGTGTTGTCCTCTTAGTCTGCTCTCCTAACCTTGATCACCATGGAGATCAACCATCTCCACGATCAGGTGATACTGCTTTAGAATATGTCTGGATCACTGATGGGACAGGGGTTCCCTGGCCAAAGCCACACTTCCATTGTCACACAATGGTAGGAACCTAGTTCATCTCATGAACCTATATACACCCAAACAGCCTCTTTGGTAGCATCTTAAGTAGCGATGTATCCTGCCTTTATCGTCTAGTATGTCACGGTATCTAGCTTGGAACTCTTCCAACATACCGTCCCTTTACTGAGGGTAAAGACAATGCTTGTGACTGACATTCAGTCGTCTTTATCACCCTGGAACACTTCCAGTGATTCTCCCCAGGATCAATTGATACTATCTCACTACAACTAGTGAGTATCCTAACATCCAATTAGATCTATCTCATAGATCCAAAATCCAGGATTTAGTAGGTATCACTTTGATCCTATATGGAGAATCCTAGTGATAAGCGGAGATTGATCGAGCGTAGCATAGGAAACTCCTTCCCTATCAAGAGTATGTCATCCACGTACTCTATGAGGATCATTACCATACTCCCTACTACCTTTTTGTATATACAAGGTTCATCTACCATTTTGATGATGTCAAACTGTTTGACTATTACATCAAAACAGACGTTCCAACTCCGCGATGCCTGCTTTATCATATAAAACATCTTGCACACGTTTCCGCTGCTCCCACTGTCTACGAGGCCCTCTGGCTGTGTACTTATAGACGCACTCTTCTAAAACATCATTTAGAAAAGCAGTCATGGCACCCAACCGCCAGATATCGTAGTTATGGTATGTAGCCGTGGCAAGTAGGATCTGGATGGACGTAAGCATAGCTACTGGAAAAGGTTTCATCATTATCCACGCCTGGTCGATGACGAAAACCTTTAACAATTCTAGCTTTGAAAGTCTCAACTTTTCCATGTACACCAAGTAATCTTCTCAAGATATACTTACTCCTGATGGGGATTTAACCCTTCAGATATAGCAACTAAAGTCCATACTTTGTTGGTGTATAAGGATTCCATCTCAGATCGATAAACATCCAGCCATTCTCACAGAGTCTCACTCCTGATGGCCAGCTCGAAACTAGTTGGGTCATCATCTCATGATGTAATCCTCGCTCCCACTGTCATAGAGAAACCGAAGTATCTCTCAGGTGGGTGAGGAACCCTACTAGATCGGCGGAGAGGCTGAGGTTCGTTGGAATCTACTGAATCCTTTGGTTCTATCAAATCATGTGCTGTAGTTTGTATAGCTGGAACATTTCCAGTTCTACATTACAGACCTTGCCTCGAGCTTGTCCGGATTTTGCTTTTAGACATAGGCCGGTCAACCCCAAATCTTAACAAACTTAAGATATGGGCTCTTCCCTTTCCATATCATATATGAAGTGGTAGGCAACTGATTTGATTCGAACCCTATTCAATAGGTATGCAGCTTCATGAATGCATAACCCCCAAAAGAAAATAGGTAACTCAGTAGTACTCATCATAGAGCACACCATATCAATTAAGGTGTATCTGCTCCGCCCCGATATACCATCGTGCTATGGTGTATACAGAGGAGTAATGCTGAGAGAGAATCTCATTCTCATTTAGAATAGTCCAGGATTTCCGTGCTCAAGTATTCTCCTCCTCGATCACATCAAAGGACATAATACTTATACCCGTATTTT
Organism: Agapanthus africanus; assembly: GCA_030015575.1. NCBI lineage: Eukaryota > Viridiplantae > Streptophyta > Magnoliopsida > Asparagales > Amaryllidaceae > Agapanthus > Agapanthus africanus. The sequence continues at coordinate 821,413,459 of CM057337.1, read as the reverse complement.
GGTTCTCTACTTCTAACTTATATTCTGTGAATATCTTAAAAGGTTCGGACATGTGTTTCAACAGGAACATAGGTCTGAATCTCGAAAGATTATCAGAGAATGTAATGAAGTAAAAAGAACCGGTCTTGGTATGTGTAGACAGGGGACTTACATACATCAACATGTATCATCCCAAGAGTTCACTAACTCTTTCTCTGCTTCCAGTAAACAGAGGTATGGTCATTTTATCTTTGTGACATGACTGGCGAGTTCCACAAGATGTAAATTCAAACTAATTTAAATATGCATTTTTATGTAACTCTAGCTAGTCGGGTCACATTGATCCGACCTAGTCTACAATACCTTAAGAAGGATTCGTTCATTTCTGAACTTTTCTTCTTCTGTGTGTTCCGTATACTAAGAACTGTAGTTTGATTTAGAACATCAATGATTTCAGATAACGTGCCTGAACCGATCAACTTTTGATATAGGAAATGTTCAAAACATTATCCAACAATACAGAATTTTATCATTTCTTTACTAATAAAGAGACTGATATGATTTTGTATATCAGGTTCGGTATCTAATAACATTCGTTCAGAATCAATGTATTACAATACAGGATGACAGTGACCAACAGACTTGGCTGCAACACTTGCCCCGTTTTCTGCCTCATGAAACTTATCACCCGTTCTCAGTTTTTCTACTCTTTTGTAGCCCTATGTAACAACTTACATATCTGGGATCCTGATCCGGTATCATATACGCAGGATTCGGAGGATACTGAGAATCAGTTCTTTGTAATGAACACACCCGAAGATGATGCATCATATGCACTTTTTTCGTTTGGGCAGCACGGGAAATCTGGTATTCCCCAATTTCCTGCTCTGTCTTATAACTATTATAAGTTGGAGCGGGACCAACGTTCCCCAGCTCAGTATAATAAGCGGGTTCGGTCAATATTCTGTATTATTATCTTGATTAAGGCGTGATATGGTCGCTACCTGGAGAGAGAGAGAAGAAAACACTCAGCGTGCGCTCTTGCAAGAATAGATTGGTTATTATTTTATCTAATCAGGATGGCTCCCACTGCTTTTTATCAAATCTTCCTTCAAACCCTAAAAGGAAAGACTAGCCAGGATTAATTACACACTACAAGTTCGCCAATCTTTCAGCCAGGCCAGTGTCGGTACTTTGAGGGAGGTCCTCCGTGCTCTCACACGAACCTAATTAATGTAAACCTCGTTTTCCCAGAGGCGTAATCTCGTTGACACCTTTCTAGACACCTACTTGATCGGCTAATTGTAATGTATAAAACTCTCCCAGGAGTAACAATTACTCGCAGCGGGTATCGGGATCCAACTATCTCATAGAAGGTATGCAATCTCATTGCAAATTTCAACACTTGAAATTCCCGATAATATTTTGCCCCTAACCTCCTATGACCTTGACAAAGGCCAACAAACCATAGGATGCTAGCCAAGTTCAACCCGTCATTTCTTGATCGAAATAAACCCACCCGCACGGCCCTTGACAAAGGCCAACAAGATCGCACGACTACCCTAATCCAATCTGCATCATATGCATAAGCAGATAAGCACCAGTTAGCTACCGCACACTGCGCCTTGACAAAGGCCAACAAACGCAGCACGAATACTAACTACTACTTATCTGAAATGACGAAGGGCTACGACAGGTTTTTCTGAAAACCTATTGCGTAATGAACTTGATATCGTTGTAGGATCGAATGAATTTTGAAATGGAGTGTTTTTGAGGCTTTTCTAGTTTTGCAAAAGGAGTCACTCCCGGTGAAGGGATCGTCGGTCCTTTCCTCGTCGAATGAGGTGCTGGATATATCATATATATCACTGTGCAAAGCAAAAACTCTTAAAAGCAATCAAAAGACAAACCGAGTGTGTAGCATCTGCCAGTTATCGCTAAAGGAGTCATTCCCGGTGAAGGGATCTCGGTTCTTTCCTTATCGAATAAGGTGCAGGATATATCATATATACCTCTGTGCAAAGCAAGAACCGTAGCTACCTGTTTTAATTTTGAAATTCGATTCTACAACATCTTAGGTTTCTTTTATTTTATTAATCTCATTAATGAAGTCCCATCATTTATGTACCTAAACATCACAGATAGATATGACGTACACTTATGCCATCCACATTCGCCTCGATGTCCCCTCGTGCACCGTTAGGTTAGGTAACTAACGACAGAGCAGGGCAGGGCTAGCGCGGGTGTAAAACATAAGTAACGTCTATATAATATATCATATATACTATATACTATATCCATCACAGAAACACATCAGAGATATTGCAGCAGAAGAAACATATGAAATATTGGATATACTAGGACGTCCGTGTTTTCAATACGAGCCAGTATAAAACACGGATTCCACGGTCGTGATGAATAGCCAATCCCACACCCCTAGACCCCTACGAGAGCGACAAGCAACCCTGCCAATTCTAGGGTTAGGGGACCCGGACTCGACTCCTCGAGTTGGTCATCCACTGGACCCCAGAACCCGGTTACTTGTGCTCCCCTCCTTGGGTCTATCCTAATGCAGAAAAGTAAATAATATACATCAATGGTGACAACTTCCGCTACCTGGAAGTGCCCCAATAAAAGAATATTACATACAAGTTTTTACATGAATGAAAATGAAAAACACTCATCTCACATAAAAACCCTCCGGCTATTCAAACACGACGATCCAATATAACATATCCAGCAACACATAACATCACATGTCATCAACGTAAGTAAATATGCGCATCCCAATTGTCGTTGGCATATAGCAACGAAACCGGCGATATCACATATTACACTTACGGTCACAGAAAAGAAAGTGTAAAACTACAACAGTTGGAATCCGCAACCACCTCAGACATCGCATGCCTGACCAAATGAATTACTTAGACATCGCATGCCTAACAATTATAAACCCCGCATTTTAGTCTCATTATCGAAAACACTTTTCAATATTAAGTCGGGCAATTCAACAGGATTCCCGACATCCTGATCGAATGCTCGTCGCAAACTTCAGTAGACGGCCGCACCCCCGATACCGTCGACGAAGTGCACCAAGGCGGAACACCGTTACCGCGAGCACCCGGACGGATGCTTTCGGCGACGGGGTTCTCCTACAGTCACTTGGTCGGGGCTATGGAGCGAGGCTGTCTATTAAGTTTACCCGGCGAGTATCCGCGTACGCTACGTAATTGCAACGGAGTTTTGATCGCATCAAAATTCCGTGGCAACCGATCAAGTGAGACTAAAGTGCTATGTTTATAACATTCATTCAGTTATCATATAACTTTTGTGAATTCCAATTATTGTATCCCATTCCAGATAAACAGAAAATGTTAAACTTTTCGATCGAACAGTCAAACACCCAAGTTTTCCCGATACAGCTCAACACATGAAATAAGTCTAACAACATTCAGTTCGTGCCTCAGTACCAACGGTCCAGCCGTAGAAGGGTCAAGCCAACGCCTCACATATGGCATGCCGTACTGCCCCAAACCCGAAGGTTCAAAGGGCAGTTCAAGACGGTCACATAATCGAGTTAAGGTTTGTTGTCTTCTAGAGGGTCCATCGCATTACTTGCACTACTTAGAACGTCGTTAAACTACGGAAAAATCCAACACTTGGAAATTTCCCGACAGGGGAAAAATTGGGTATTTATATCCGGTCGAACTTTTTAACATATTCTAAAAATTATCCGGAAATACACAAAGACGAAATTTGATACCCCGATCGAAACACCGAATCCCCAAAACAACTCCAGAAAATTCAACTCTCGAAAAAATATTAAAAATACCCATAAAACTCAGCTTCTGAAATAATGAATTACTGTGCAGAGATGGGGGGCTGACGTCATCAATCTGCCGCGGAACCGCCGTCTAAGGCAGGCTTCTGCCGCGGTTCCGCCGCAGCTTGCACTGTTCATGACCCCAATTTTGCGCCGTAATTCTTAGAATTCTCTGCTGAGTTTTCTGCATATTTTTAATTTGGAAAAATCCCAGTTTTTGAAAAAAGGACAGAGAGCTATTTTGAGTTGGGTTTCGGGTTCGTTCGGGTTTCAAATTCCGTCTAGACTTCGCCTAAGGCTCTAGCTAGGCTCTGATACCAGTGAAAGGGTTCCTAGGCACCCTAATGAGGTCTCACAAGGCATCGAACATGCCAATTTCAAAAATCTAGGTGCCGAGAAACCCGACTACGGATCGTCGGCTAGAAATCTAGGCGAAAAAGAAATCTAGTTAACACTTAACTAAAAGAATACGGAAATACAACCTTTGTAGATCCGGTGCTCCACCTCCATAGCTCCGCAACGAAGTCCCCTCGCTGTCCAAATGAATTCCCAGGCTCTAGCGTCGGCTTCGTCGGAGAAATGGCGAGCTAGGTCGTCGATGTCCATGCCGAAGATGATCTACGTCGAAGCATCGCAAGATCAAGCTCTCACTTCACCAAGTCATGAAATTTATGAAGAAAACACACTCTACTACTTGGCAAGAGGTAGAGGATGAAGAAATAGGAAGTGGGTAGACTTTAGATTTGGATTTCTCACTCTTTTTCATCACTTGCCATTGATGGAGTTCTTCACTTGAAGAAATGAAGAAGAAGAAGGTAAAATGTTATGACAAGTTTTTTTTCCAAAAAGAAAATTAAAAGAATACTTATCATAACCAAACCATGGTCAAGTGTAGAGAATAAATCATGGTTAGTGGGATGGTTAGGGTTAAGCATGAGACAAAATGGTCACTTGGTCAAAGTCTTCATGAAGCTTCATGAACAAAATAAAACATGCCACCATTTTCTCATTTGCTTTATTTTTTCCAAAAGAATAAATAAATGAATAAAATGAATAAGGAAAAAGTAAACCCTAACCATTTCATTAACCAAGGTTTAATTCTTTACACTTAACCAAAAGGCATGCATCATCAAACATGATACAAGCAAGTGCACAAAATCATATCGCATATGCAATGCGCACATCCGAGTGAGAAAATCCATCTTAAGGTGAACCGATACTAGTTAATGCAAAGTAATATATCAAATATATAATTATGCATTAAATCATTAAATCAACACTTGATTTAACGATCCGGTCATATCGCATATAACCGACTAGTATTCTATGTATCGGCTTATCGAACCAACCCTTGATTCGATAACTAGGTTATATCGCATACAACCTTTCGATACATTCATCGCGAGAATGGAATACGGTATCACATACACGCATTATTCTCGGTCCCGCACATATCTCATATGCGCTCCTATTTCGTTTCGCTTGAGCCAGGAAACCTCTGTGTAGGACTCTAAAGACTCGTCAATACGCCGGCAGCAGGTGATGATCATATCAAGCACCCACAAGCCGCAAGCGGTCTGCTAAACGTAACGGCCACCCGGGTATTGAGCGATCAGAAGATCGACGAGCAAGCCCGCTCATACTCCTGTGAATCCAACCAGTAACACTACCGTACAGTCCGGTCTGATCGTCTGATATGTCGCATATCTCGCCTAGGGGTGGTAAACGTCAGACCCCAGTAGCTCGATAAGTCGTGTCGATATGAGGTCTATAACAATTCGAGAAACTACTGGTAACACTTACCAGTAAATCTCAGCAACCCTAGCCAGGGATTTCCTGTTATAGCCAATCGAACACAGCGCAACATCAACCCCCTATACCGGGAGAGACAAATCCCCTCCTATCGCTCATTGCCTCCATGTGATTCGGGACTGTACCCAAAAACCACCGTTTTGCACGCCCCCTTGGACATGGTAAGATGGAAAACAAAGCACAGTGGGAACCACACAAGACTCTATGACGATCTCGGGTCAACAGACTACTCTGTACCAGTGTCACCAGAGAACTGCCATCTGACGTGAGGTATAATACCATCTGGGAGTTCTCGGCGAGTCCGTCCAGTGTACCCAGTCTCTACTGAGCACCCGTATATCATCTCTGATGTCAAACACCGATGGATATGGGATCATCCATCGCCCATCTGTATGGGTCGAGAAGGTACACGCTAGTCTACTCTGGTATATCGATGCCCCGTCTCGATAAACCCACGACTAGGGACTTTGAAGGATGTACTTATGGACTACCATGTCCCCACTAGTATGATCCGCATCATAGTCCAGGTAGTCAAGTACACATCCTAAGGGCTTTACCAACATGTAACAGAGAGACAATCAGTATACACGTTAAGGTAAAGTGTAACCAGATAGCATACTATCATGTCGAGCAAGAAAGTCCTTCCTATATACGTCCCAGCATCCACTACAGTATACATCCTATATACAGTAATGGCCTCTAAGGCATACATATAACTAACACATGTTGGGAGATAGCCCTCAAATCGCCTCTTTACAGTCAATTGTGGCCAGGTAAGCACAAGTGAGGTAGGGAGAGTTCCGCTCACGAATCACCGTAAGACGGGCCTTTTAAAATTATCTCCTCACTTGTCTAGCTTTAGGCACCACAAAGTCAAGTTTAGATAAATGACCGAATGCTCATAACCTTTCTCTATCCTATTGAGCACGACAAGTTCTTAGTTGGCATAATCTAAATATTTTCTTAATTAAGTTCATGGGTAATGCGTATGCTTTTAATGATTTTTAGGGTCTTAGAAAGGGTGATGAAATCCCCACCCAATCTGAATTCCCCACCCAATCTGAATTGGTGTTATAGCCCCATAAAGTCCGTATTATTTATGCAAAAAGATTAAAAAAACAAAAATCTAAAACTCTTGCAAAAAATTTATTTGGCAGCGGCACAAAAAATCCTGCACAAAAACAGTTTTATTGAAGATGCGGGGAGAGTCTGCGTAAAGAATACTGCAGAAAAAACAGTTCAGTGAAGTTCATAGAGAGTAGACAAAAGAAATAAATGCTCATAAAAAATTTTGGGCTCTGAAGCACTTCATTGACCGCGGTTCCGCGGTGGTTTAGACGATCTAGAACTTCAAATTTCTTTCTTTTGCTAAAGTTGATCTCCTCTTCTGGTTTGGAGGCTCTGAGTCTTGAATTAGTCACTAAATTTGCTCCAGAATTTATACGGTAAGCCGCAGTTTCGTCTTGATCCGCTGCGGTGTAACCGCGAGATGTGGGTCTAACTCCCCATGACTTTAGCACTGAACTGGATCTTCTCCCTATTCTGCACACTTGTACAAAAAAATCAAAAGTAATAAGATGATTTTTATAGTTTTGTTTGTTTGTTTTTATATATATATGTTCACAAATTAACCTAAAACTACATAAAGAAATAAATTACCGTCCCCTCAGCAACGGCGCCATTTGATTGTTAAGTTTTTGTATGTTAATTTTAATTACCGCAATTAAAACGGTTTCGCTTGGTAGCTAGCCGGTTGAGTACGGGTCGATCAATGGAGAGATGAGAATCTTTTTCTTAGTGTTTTAACGAGTTAAGTCCAAATTGTCCGAGTTTGTTCAAAATTAACTATGTGCTTAGATATGTATGTTAATAAAAACTTGTTAGGGTTAGGATTAGGTTAGTTTGAGTTAAGAGTTCGCTCACTTCTTTCGTTTGCCCCTCTTGATATCGATGTTACGGCAATCGACAACAATGGGGATTAGCACGACTAGGAAGGAAAGTTGCGAGTATAAGCTAGACTTTTCAACGCTTAGTTCCTTTTTTGTGGTCCTTGTCCGTCCATTTTTGGCTCTTATCCATAACCTCCGGTCAATTCTACCACAACCGGTCTAACCAGGGTGTCACCGCTATCATATAAAATAAGGTGCCATAGAGAGCGTATTGTGGATGTCTTGACGGGAGTTCGAATCAAGTTGTTGGGCAAAGAAAATAGTGAGAGAGATTTCCTTTTCTCAAACTTTCCTTATTCAACCATAAGAAGTGAGAAACTACTCACTCATTATAAAAGAAAAGAAATAAAACAAGTACAGAAGATAAAAAGAAATGAGCTAGAAAATTACAACTAGCTACTTAGGAGCTCATCTAGGCAAGGATCACTCTTAAGCATCATGATTGTAAGGATAAAAGAAAAGAGAACAAGAAAAAGAACAAGAAAACCAACTAGTTAACAAAGAAAATTACAAGCAACATATATAAAAACTACTTAATAAATTACAAGACATGCATATAATAAGAACTCTTCATTTATCATCCACTCAAAAGCTCTCACTATAATTTTAATAGAGGAAAGATGAAGAAGAAAGAGAAGTTACACGAAATTCTAACAAAAAACTAGTGAAAATATATATTTTTTCATATGGCTCTGATCTAGAGTATTTATAGGCAGATAACTGAAACCCTAGGGCTATATTCTAAGTCCCTATACAATTACCAAACTACCCCTAAAAGATGATCTTCAGACGACATGATGTCGCCTCGGAACCGCTGCACAATGGGCCTATTGGCCGCGGTTACGCGGTCGTTTGGATTGATTGGCTTGTCATTTTTCTTGGGCTGTCTTGTGTCATTGTTATCTTCTGTTTAGTGCACTTGAATTTGCAGAATCATTCCATTTTGCTTTCAGATTTTCAACAGTTCAAAAAATAAAAATGTGTGGACTTTTTGCCTTGGTTTTCTCGAGCTCCGCATTGTCAACTTGATTCTCATACTACATCTCTCGTGTTTTGTGCTTGAATGACCCTTACTTGACTTTTGTCTCCTAAACTGGTAGGCGGCACTTGACGAATGGTGAACGGAACCAATATTTTTATCTGTTATTGGCAGTTGTCCTTAATTTGTCGTGATTGTTCATGATTTTCATTGTTTTGGACTGAGAACTTGTATCCTATAATTATGTAGCAAACACGGATCAAATCAAGAATGGGTGGTATAAAATTGCAAAATTCTGATATGAACAGCTGTGGATCCTAAGCCCTCATCACGAGGCCGCCGGGAAGCTTCCTTCTCGGCCCATCCGCAGCGGGTAGTTTCCTGCCCAACAACGCTATGGATCCAAAGCCCTCATCACGAGGCGGCCGGGTAGCTTCCTGCTCGGCCATCCATAATGGGTAGCTTCTTGCCCAACAACAACGTGGGTCTAAAGCCCTCATCACGAGGCTGTTAGGTAGTTTCCTGCTCGGCCTATTCGCAGCGGGTAACTGTTAGGAATATGTATGCCCTAGAGGCCATTATTGTACAGGTGATGTATATTATAGTGGATGCTTGGACATATATACAGAGGGCTTTCTTGCTCGACATGATAATATGATGTCTGGTTACTCTTTATCTTAACATGTTTACTAGTATTCTTTACTGTCTTGCTCTCACATGTTGATAAAGCCCTTAGGATATGTACTTGACTACCAGGATTATGATGTCATACTAGTAGGGCTAGGGTGGTCTAAAAGTACATCCTTTAATCAGTTCCTAGTCAAGGGAATATCGAGACTAGGGCATCGATATTCCAGAGTAGACTAGTGTGTACGTTTCTTGTCCTTTAGAGGGCGATGGTTGATCCCACAGCTATTGGTGTGTGACATCAAAGATTGTACACAGGTGCTCATTGGAGAATGGGTACACCGAGCAGGACTCGCCGAGAACTCCTAGTTGGTAGTATACCTATCGTCAGATAACAGTCCTCTGGTGACACTAGTTCAGGTTAGTCTGTGGACCCGAGGTCTTCATAGAGTCTTGTGTGGCTCCCACTGGGCTTTGATTTCCTCCCTACCATGCTCAAAGGAGACGTGCAAACAGGTGGATTTTGGCTACAGTCCCAAGCCACATGGAGGCAATGAGCAATAGGAGGGGTTTCGTCTCTCCCGATATTGGGGGTTGATGTTGCGCTATGCTCGATTGGCAATAACTGAAAGTCTCTGGCCAGGGCTGCTTATGAGATTTACTGATAAGTGTTATCAGTAGTTTCTCAAACCATTATAGGCCAGATATCGCCATTGTTTACCACCGAACACAGAGACGCGACCGCGTAGGTCCGTCTTTCCTGAATTTGGGGGCAGATGCTAATTGGTGCTATTCGTCCATCTCTCCGAAGATGCTAAGTTGATTTATGGCACCATGTATCGAAGGTTTAAACGGATGCGTCCGATGTAGCAGACTTCGTCAGATTCCCCCTCGTTTGAGGGGTTTTTTGATTGTGGGGACGCACTTCCCTGCAGGCGCAAGCCCCTACAGTTAATTATGCTACCGCATCGCGGTAACAGGTTTCTCCTTCTCCATATGGTCACTTCGTGTCGTGGGTGTTTGTTTTGTTTCTGGTTGCCCGTGGACTGTATACGGAGACTAATTTATGTTGTCGCCCGTAGGGCATGGATTAGTCTAAATCCGTATCTTCTTAGATTTGGGTTTTGGTTTGGGTTTAAGGATACGTTAGCCTTATTTGAGACTAAGATCAACTTAAACGTTTGTTAAGGATACGTTAGTCTAATTTTAGACTAAGATCAACTTAACGGGATCATTTAGATCCAACAAGAGGGCATTTGGGCTCTATTGTTTAGTTTATGTAGGGTTCCTAGGCACTCTTAAGAGGTCTCACAAGGCATCAACCATGCCAATTTATAATTTTACGGTGCCGAGAAACCTTAGACTACGGATCGTTAACTAGAAATTTCGGCGACAAAACCAACTAGTTAACAAATTAACTAAGTGAACGGAAATACAACCTTTGTAGATCCGGTCCTCCACCTCCACAGCTCCGTAATGAAGTCTCCTCACTGTCCAAATGGAAACCCGGGCTCTAGCGTCGGCTTCATCGGAGAAATGGGAGGGCAAGGTCGTCGGCTTCGTGCCGAAGATGATCTACATCGAGGCATCACAAGATCAAGCTCCCACTTCACCAAGTCATGAAACTTGTGAAGAAAACACACTCTACTACTTGGCAAGAGGTAGAGGATGAAGAAATAGAAAGTGGGTTCACTTTAGAATTGGATTTCTCACTCATTTTCAAGAGTTGCCATTGATGGAGGAAGGTTTCTTCTTCAAGAAGAAGAAGAAGAAGATGAAGATATTATGATAAGTTATTTTGTAAAAAGAAAATAATAAGAATACTTATCATATATCAACCATGGACAAGTGTAGAGAATAAATCATGGTTAGTGGGAATGGTTAGGGTTAAGCATGGAGACAAAATGGTCACTTAGTCAAAGCTCCATGAAACTTCAACATGCATCCAAAGAAAGCCACCATTTTTCTTTATGCTAATAATTTTCCAAAAAGAATAAATAAATAAATAAATGAATAAGAAAATAAAAACCCTAACCATTACACAACCATGGTTTAATCTTTACACAAACCCAAGTTAGCATGCATCATCAAACATGATACAAACTTGTGCACAAAAATATATCACATATACAATGTGCACAAACAAGTGAGAAAAACCATTTAAAGTGAACCAATATTAGTTAATGCAAAGTAATATATCAAATATATAATTATGCATTAAATCATTAAATCAACACTTGATTTAACGATCCGGTCATATCGTATATAACCGACTAATATACAATGTATCGGCTTATCGAATCAATCCTCGATTCGATAACTAGGTTATATCGCATACAATCATTCGATACAATCATCGCGAGAATAGAATACGGTATCACATACACGCATTATTCTCGGTCCCGCACATATCTCATATGCGCTCCTATTTCGTTTCGCTTGAGCCAGGAAACCTCTGTGTAGGACTCTAAAGACTCGTCAATACGCCGGCAGCAGGTGATGATCATATCAAACACCCACAAGCCGCAAGCGGTCTTCTAAACGTAACGGCCACCCGGGTATTGAGCGATCAGAAGATCGACGAGCAACCCCGCTCACACTCCTGTGAATCCAACCAGTAACACTTACCGTATAGTCCGGTCTGATCGTCTGATATGTCGCATATCTCGCCTAGGGGTGGTAAACGTCAGACCCCAATAGCTCGATAAGTCATGTCGATATGAGGTCTATAACAGTTCGAGAAACTACTGGTAACACTTACCAGTAAATCTCAGCAACCCTAGCCAGGGATTTCCAGTTATAGCCAATCGAACACAGCGCAACATCAACTCCCTATACCGGGAGAGACGAATCCCCTCCTATCGCTCATTGCCTCCATGTGATTCGGGACTGTACCCAAAAACCACTATTTTGCACGCCCTCTTGGACCTGGTAAGGTGGAAATCAAAGCACAGTGGGAACCACACAAGACTCTATGACGATCTCGGGTCAACAGACTACTCTGTACCAGTGTCACCAGAGAACTACCATCTGACGTGAGGTATAATACCATCTGGGAGTTCTCGGCGAGTCCGTCCAGTGTACCCAGTCTCCACTGAGCACCCGTATATTATCTCTGATGTCAAACACCAATGGATATAGGATCATCCATCGCCCATCTGTATGGGTCGAGAAGGTATACGCTAGTCTACTCTGGTATATCGATGCCCCGTCTCGATACACCCATGACTAGGGACCTTGAAGGATGTACTTATGGACTACCATGTCCCCACTAGTATAATCCGCATCATAGTCCAGGTAGTCAAGTACACATCCTAAGGACTTTACCAACATGTAACAGAGAGACAATCAGTATACACGTTAAGGTAAAGTGTAACCAGATAGCAAACTATCATGTCGAGCAAGAAAGTCCTCCCTATATATGTCCAAGCATCCACTACAATATACATCCTATGTATAGTAATGGCCTCTAGGGCATACATATAACTAACAATCTTCCACTTGCACTAGGGCCATCTGATAGCAGTGGTTGTAGTATCTCATACTCAACCATCCCATAAAAGTCTCTCTCTGGAAATAGGCCTTCGTGAGTGGATCCGCCGTGTTGTCCTCTGAGTCTTCTCTCCTAACCTCGATCTCGTGGAGATCAACCATCTCCATGATCAGGTAATACTGCCTTAGAATAAGTCTGGATCACTGATGGGACTGGCGTTCTTTGGCATAAGCCACAACTCCATTGTCTCACAATGGTAGGAACGTAGTTCATCTCATGAACCAATATACACCCAAATAGCCTCTTTGGTAGCATCTTAAGTAGCGATGTATCCTGCCTTTATCGTCTAGTATGCCACGGTATTTAGCTTGGAACTCTTCCAACATACCGTCCCTTTACTGAGGGTAAAGACAATGCCTGTGACTGACACTCAGTCGTCTTTATCACCCTGGAACCCTTCCAGTGATTCTCCCCAGGATCGATTGATACCATTTCACTACAACTAGTGAGTATCCTAACATCCAATTAGATCTATCTCATAGATCCAAAACTTAGGATTTAGTAGGTATCACTTTGATCCTATGTGGAGAATCATTTTGATAAGCGGAGATTGATCGAGCGTAGCATAGGAAACTTCTTCCCCATCAAGAGTATGTCATCCACGTACTCTACGAGGATTGTCACAATACTCCCTACTACCTTTTCGTTTATACAAGGTTCATCTACCATTTTGATGATGTCAACCTTTTTGACTAATCCATCAAAACAGATGTTCCAACTCCGCGATGCCTGCTTTATCCTATAAAGCATCTTGCACACTTTTCCACTGCTCCCACTGTCTACGAGGCCCTCTGGCTGTGTACTTATAGACACACTCTTCTAAAACATCATTTAGAAAAGCAGTCATGACACCCAACCGCCAGATATCATAGTCATGGTATGTAGCCGTGGCAAGTAGGATCTGGATGGACTTAAGCATAGCTACTTAGAAAAGGTTTCAACAAAATGCATACCTGGTCAATGATGCAAACCTTTAACAAGTCTAGCTTTGAAAGTCTCAACTTTTCCAAGTACACCAAGTAATCTTCTCAAGATATACTTGCTCCTGATGGGAATTTAACCCTTCAGATATAGCAACCAAAGTCCATACTTTGTTGGTGTACATGGATTCCATCTCAGATCGCTAAGCATCCAGCCATTCTGACAGAGTGTTACTCCTGATGGCCAGCTCGAAACTAGTTGGGTCATCATCTCATGATGCAATCCTCGCTCCCACTGTCATAGAGAAACCGAAGTATCTCTCAGGTGGGTGAGGAACCCTACTAGATCGGCGGAGAGGCTGAGGTTCGTTGGAATCTACTGAATCCTTTGGTTCTACTAAATCATCTGCTGTAGTTTGTATAACTGGAACTTTTCCAGTTCTACATAACTGACCTTGCCTCGAGCTTGTCCGGATTTTGCTTTTAGACATAGGCCGGACAACCCCAAATCTTAACTAGCTTAAGACATGGGCTCTTCCCATACCATATCTCATATGAAGTGGTAGGCAACTGATTTGATTTGAACCGTATTCAATAGGTATGCAGCTTCTCAAGTGCATAACCCCCAAAAGGAAATAGGCAACTCAGTAGTACTCATCATAGAGCACACCATATCAAATAGGGTGTATCTGCTCCGCCCCGATATACCATCGTGCTATGGTGTATACAGAGGAGTAATGCTGAGAGAGAATCTCATTCTCCTTTAGAATAGTCCAGGATTTCTGTGCTCAAGTACTCTCCTCCTTGATCACATCAAATGACATAATACTTATACCCGTATTGGTTCTCTACTTATAGCTTATATTCTGTGAATATCTCAAAAGGTTCGGACTCATGTTTCAACAGGAACATATGACTGAATCTTGAGAGATTATCAGAGAATGTAATGAAGTATAAAGAACCGGTATTGGCATGTGTAGACAGGAGACCTTACATACATCATCATGTATCAGTCCCAAGAGTTCTCTAACTCTTTCTCTGTTTCCAGTAAATAGAGCTATGGTCATCTTATCTTTGTGACATGAATGGCAAGTTTCACAAGATATAAATTCAAACTGTTTTAAATATACATCTAAATGTAACTCCAGCCAGTCGGGTCGCATTGATATAACCTAGTCTACAATGCCTCAAGAAGGATTCGTTCATTTCTGAACTCTTCCTCTTGTGTGTGATCCATATACTAAGAACTGTAGTTTGATTTAGAACATCAATGCTTTTAGATAACGTGCCCGAAGCGATCAACTTTTGATATAGGAAATGTTCAAAACATTATCCAACAATACAGAATTTTATCATTTCTTTACTAATAAAGAGACTGATATGATTTTGTATATCAGGTTCGGTATCTAATAACATTCGTTCAGAATCAATGTATTGGTAATACAGGGTGACAGTGACCAACAGACTTGGCTGCAACACTTGCCCCGTTTTTTGCCTCATGAAACTTATCACCCGTTCTCAGTTTTTCTACCATTTTGTAGCCCTATGTAACAGATTACATATCTGGGATCCTGATCCGGTATCATATACCAAGGATGCGGAGGATACTGAGAAACAGTTCTGTATAATGAACACACCCGAAGATGATGCATCAGCATGCACTCTCTTCGTGTGGGCGGCACGGGAATTCTGGTATTCCCCAATTTCCTGCTCTGTCTTATAACAATTATAAGTTGGAGCGGGACCAACGTTCCCCAGCTCAGTATAACAAGCGGGTTCGGTCAATAATCCGTATTATTATCTTGATTAAGGCGTGACATGGTCGCTACCAGGAGAGAGAGAGAAGAAAACACTCAGCGTGCGCTCTTTCAAGAATAGATTGGTTATTATTTTATCTAATCAGGATGGCTCCCACTGCTTTTTATCAAATCTTCCTTCAAACCCTAAAAGGAAAGACTAACCGGGATTAATTACACACTACAAGTTCGCCAATTTTTCAGCCAGGCCAGTGTCGGTACTTTGAGGGAGGTCCCCCGTGCTTTCGCACGAACCTAATTAATGTAAACCTCGTTTTCCCAGAGGCGTAACCTCGTTAACACCTTTCTAGACACCTACTTGATCGGCTAATTGTAATGTATAAAACTCTCCCAGGAGTAACAATTACTCGCAGTGGGTATCGGGATCCAACTATCTCATAGAAGGTATGCAATCTCATTGCAAATCTCAACATTTGAAATTCCCGATAATTTTGCCCCTAACGTGCTATGACCTTGACGAAAGCCAACAAATCATAGCCCGCTAGTCAAGTTCAACCCGTACATTTCTTGATTGAATTAAACCCACCCGCATGACCCTTGACGAAAGCCAACAAAGCCGCACGACTACCCTAATCCAATCGCATCGTATGCTAGCAGATAAGCAGCATATAGCTACCGCACACTGCACCTTGACGAAAGCCAACAAATGCAGCACGAATACTATATACAACTTATCTGAAATGACGGAGGGCTACGACAGGTTTTTCTGAAAACCTATTGCGTAATGAACTTGATATCGTTGTAGAATCAAATGAATTTTGAAATGGAGTGTTTTTTAGGCTTTTCTAGTTTTGCTAAAGGAGTCACTCCCGGTGAAGGGATCGTCGGTCCTTTCCTCGTCGAATGAGGTGCGGGATATATCATATATATCACTGTGCAAAGCAGAAACTTTTAAAAGCAATCAAAAGACAAACCGAGTGTGTAGCATCTGCCAGTTATTGCTAAAGGAGTCACTCCCGGTGAAGGGATCTCGGTCCTTTCCTCATCGAATAAGGTACAGGATATATCACATATACCGCTGTGCAAAGCAAGAACTGTAGCTACCTTTTTTATTTTTGAAATTCGATTCTACAACATCTTAGGTTTCTTTTATTTCATTAATCTCATTAATTAAGTCCCATCATTTAAGTACCTAAACATCACAGATAAATACGACGTACACTTATGCCATCCGCATTCGCCTCGATGTCCTCTCGTGCACCGTTAGGTTAGGTAACTAACGGCAGAGCGGGGCAGGGTTAGCGCGGGTGTAAAACATAAGTAACGTCTATATAATATATCATATATACTATATACTGTATCTATCACATAACATATCACATGATCACATCACAGATATCGCAGCAGAAGAAACATATGAAATATTGGATATACTAGGACGTCCGTGTTTTCAATACGAGCCAATATAAAACACGGATTCCACGGTCGCGATGAATAGCCAAACCCACACCCCAAGACCCCTACGAGAGCAGCAAGCAACCCTACCAATTCTAGAGTTAGGAGACCCGGACTCGACTCCTCGAGTTGGTCTCCCACTGGACTCCAGAACCCGGTTACTTGTCCTTTCCTCCTTGGGTCTATCCTAGTGCGGAAAAGTAAATAATATACAAAAGGTGACATCTTCCGCAACCTGGAAGTGCCCCAATAAAAGAATATTATATACAAGTTTTTACATGAATGAAAATGAAAAACATTCATCTCACAAAAAAAAACCCGGCTATTCAAACACGACAATCCAATATAACATATCCAGCAACACATAACATCACATGTCATCAACGTAAGTAAATATGCGCATCCCAATTGTCGTTGACATATAGCAACGAAACCGGCGATATCACATATTACACTTACGGTCACAGAAAGAAAGTGTAAAACTACAACAGTTGGAATCCGTAACCACCTCAGACATCGCATGCCTGACCAAATGAATTACTTAGACATCGCATGTCTAACAATTATAAACCCCGCATTTTAGTCCCATTATCGAAAACACTTTTTCAATATCAAGTCGGGCAATTCAACAAGATTCCCGACATCCTGATTTTATGCTCGTCGCAAACTTTAGTAGGCGGATGCACCCCCGATACCGTCGACGAAGTACACCGCTACCGCGAGCACCCAGACGAATGCTTTCGGCGACGGGGTTCTCCTACAGTCACTTGGTCGGAGCTATGGGGTGAGGCTGTCTATTAAGTTTATCCGGCGAGTATCCGCGTACGCTACGTGATTGCGACGGACTTTTGATCACATCAAAATTCCGTGGCAACCGATCAAGTGAGACTAAACCGCTAGATTTATAACATTCATTCAGTTATCTCATAACTACTTGTGAATTCCAATTATTGTATCACATTCCGGATAAATAGAAAATGTTAAACTTTTCGATCAAACAGTCGAACATCCATGTTTTCCCGATATAGATCAACACATGAAACATAAGTCTAACAACATTCAGTTCATGCCTCAGTACTAACGGTCCAGCCATAGAAGGGTCAAGCCAACGCCTCACATGTGGCACGCCGTACTGCCCCAAACCCGAAGGTTCAAAGGGCAGTTCAAGACGGTCACATAATCGAGTTAAGGTTTGTTGTCTTCTAAAGGGTCCATCGAGTTACTTGCACTACTTAGAACGTCTTTAAACCACGGAAAAATCTAACACTTGGATATTTTCCGGCAGAGGAAAAGTTGGGTATTTATATCCGGTCGAACTTTTTTAACATATTCTAAAATTATCCGGAAAACCGTACAGACAAAATTTGATAATCCGATCGAATCAAAGAATTCCCTAAACAACCCCAGAAAACTCAACTGTGGAGTAAATATTAAAATATTCCAGAAAATACAGCACTAAATATTAGGAATTACTGTGTAAAGTAAAAAAGGTGATGTGACAACTTGGCCGCGGAACCGCCGCACAAGCCAGCTTGTGCCGCGGTTCCGCCGCACTTTAGAGGATTCATGATCACGTGCTCCACAGTAATTCTTCAAATTCCCTGCTGATTTTTCTGCATATTTTTAATTTCGAAAAAGACCAGATTTCAGAAATTGTCCAGAGAGCATATTAGGGTTTTGGTTTTGGTTCGATCGGACTTCTAATTCCGTCTACGCATCGCCTAAGGCTCTAGCTAGGCTCTGATACCACTGTAGGGTTCCTAGGCACTCTCAAGAGGTCTCACAAGGCATCAACCAGGCCAATTTATAATTTTACGGTGCCGAGAAACCCTAGACTACGGATCGTTAACTAGAAATTTAGGCGACAAAAGCAACTAGTTAACAAATTAACTAAGTGAACGGAAATACAACCTTTGTAGATCCGGTCCTCCACCTCCATAGCTCCGCAATGAAGTCTCCTCGCTGTCCAAATGGAAACCCGGGCTCTAGCGTCGGCTTCATCGGAGAAATGGACGGGCAAGGTCGTCGGCTTCGTGCCGAAGATGATCTACGTCGAGGCATCACAAGATCAAGCTCCCACTTCACCAAGTCATGAAAATTGTGAAGAAAACATACTCTACTACTTGGCAAGAGGTAGAGGATGAAGAAATAGGAAGTGGGTTCACTTTAGAATTGGATTTCTCACTCATTTTCAAGAGTTGCCATTGATGGAGGAAGGTTTCTTCTTCAAGAAGAAGAAGAAGAAGATGAAGATATTATGATAAGTTATTTTGTAAAAATAAAATAATAAGAATACTTATCATATATCAACCATGGACAAGTGTAGAGAATAAATCATGGTTAGTGGGAATAGTTAGGGTTAAGCATGGAGACAAAATGGTCACTTGGTCAAAGCTTCATGAAGCTTCAACATGCATCCAAAGAAAGCCACCATTTTTCTTTATGCTAATAATTTTCCAAAAAGAATAAATAAATAAATAAATGAATAAGAAAATAAAAACCCTAACCATTACACAACCATGGTTTAATCTTTACACAAACCCAAGTTAGCATGCATCATCAAACATGATACAAACTTGTGCACAAAAATATATCACATATACAATGTGCACAAACAAGTGAGAAAAACCATTTAAAGTGAACCAATATTAGTTAATGCAAAGTAATATATCAAATATATAATTATGCATTAAATCATTAAATCAACACTTGATTTAACGATCCGGTCATATCGCATATAACCGACTAATATACAATGTATCGGCTTATCGAATCAATCCTCGATTCGATAACTAGGTTATATCGCATACAACCATTCGATACAATCATCGCGAGAATAGAATACGGTGTCACATACACGCATTATTCTCGGTCCCGCACATATCTCATATGCGCTCCTATTTCGTTTCGCTTGAGCCAGGAAACCTCTGTGTAGGACTCTAAAGACTCGTCAATACGCCGGCAGCAGGTGATGATCATATCAAACACCCACAAGCCGCAAGCGGTCTGCTAAACGTAACGGCCACCCGGGTATTAAGCGATCAGAAGATCGACGAGCAAGCCTGCTCACACTCCTGTGAATCCAACCAGTAACACTTACCGTACAGTCCGGTCTCGTCGTCTGATATGTCGTATATCTCGCCTAGGGGTGGTAAACGTCAGACCCCAATAGCTCGATAAGTCGTGTCGATATGAGGTCTATAACAGTTTGAGAAACTACTGGTAACACCTACCAGTAAATCTCAGCAACCCTGGCCAGGGATTTCCGGTTATAGCCAATCGAACACAGCACAACATCAACTCCCTATACCGGGAGAGACGAATCCCCTCCTATCGCTCATTGCCTCCATGTGATTCGGGACTGTACCCAAAAACCACCGTTTTGCACGCCTTCTTGGACGTGGTAAGGTAGAAATCAAAGCATAGTGGGAACCACACAAGACTCTATGACGATCTCGGGTCAACAGACTACTCTGTACCAGTGTCACCAGAGAACTGCCATCTGACGTAAGGTATAATACCATCTGGGAGTTCTCGGCGAGTCCGTCCAGTGTACCCAGTCTCCACTGAGCACCCGTATATCATCTCTGATGTCAAACACCAATGGATATGGGATCATCCATCGCCCATCTGTATGGGTCGAGAAGGTATACGCTAGTCTACTCTGGTATATCGATGCCCCGTCTCGATACACCCACGACTAGGGACCTTGAAGGATGTACTTATGGACTACCATGTCCCCACTAGTATGATCCGCATCATAGTCCAGGTAGTCAAGTTCACATCCTAAGGGCTTTACCAACATGTAACAGAGAGACAATCAGTATACACGTTAAGGTAAAGTGTAACCAGATAGCATACTATCATGTTGAGCAAGAAAGTCCTCTCTATATATGTCCAAGCATCCACTACAATATACATCCTATGTATAGTAATGGCCTCTAGGGCATACATATAACTAACAGTTTATGGACATTGCGGTCGATTACCAGTTTAAAGACAAGGTGGTCCAAGGTTAAGGACATCGTAGTCCGTGGGTTTAAAGGGACCCCACAGTCCGAGGTTAGGGACATCGTAGTCCATGAGTTTAAGGACCCCACAGTCCGAAGTTAAGGACATCGTAGTCCGTGAGTTTAAGGACCCCACAGTCCAGTTTAAAGACGTAATAGTGTATGAAATGTATGGTTGTCGGACCCATCACCTCTCTGAAGACGTTGAAGGTTTACAACGACAAATATCAGAGGAGTAAAGAGATGTACCCTCGAACCGGTGTGAGTTGGTTGAACGATCTGTAGTCCAATTCGGGACTAAAATCTGTTAAGTATTCATGAGCAGATAGGCTCAAGTAAATATAAGTTGAGGACTTATGGCCAAATATTGGGCTAAGTCCAATCAGGTTAAAATGTTTAACATTTTATTCTGGCTATTGAGACTTTATTTGGGCTTGGCCCTTTCTATAATTCCGAGCATTAGATCTTGGCAAAAAATCTTTTCTTTTGTCTTATATTGAATGCAAAGCATTCATCAGAGCTCTGGCTCATTAAAGAACAATTTGTGTTCTGTCAGCGCAACCTATGGTGCGCTAGGCGCTTTGCGCCAATGCAGTGCGCTTCTGTCAAATAGCGCACATGTGGAGGACACGTGTTGCGCTTGGCGCTAAGCGCCAGATAGTGAGCGCATTGCGCCAGTTTATGAGCGCTAAGCGCTAGTTTAGTGGCGCACACGTGAGTGACATGTGGCGCGCTTGGCCCTGAGCGTCAACCCATGAGCGCAGTGCGCGATTTCAGAAGCGCAAAGCGCAAGTTGCATACGTGGTTGACACGTGGCGCATTTTGGCGCTGAGCGCCGGTCCAGAGAGCACAGAAGCGCTGTTCAAGAGTGCAAGACATATTTCAATAGCGCAAAGCGCATTTCAATATTTCAAAGTGCATTTGATCAAATTTATGATCTATGAACAAATTTATGTTCTTGTAAAAGAGACTTTGTCTCAAGATTCAAGAACAACAGTTCTTATTTTTGAAACGGGCTTTGCCTTTATAGATCAATGATCTGTGAACGAAGTAAAAACTTCTTTTGTTTTTATGATGAGTTCTTTTGATCTCTTTTTATAAAGGACCTTGGTCTTTGTAGATCTATGATCTTTTGAGAAGATAATTCTTCTTTTTATGAGATGATTTCATCTCTGTGTTCAAGAGTCATTCTTTTTACCTTGAAAAAATGATCTTCTTTCAAGAGCTTGCTCTTCTTTCTTTGAATTTTCTCATAGTTTATGGGGGGGTTTCTCTATATCAGACTTGAAGTCTTGGGGCCTTTATATAGGGTAAATTGATTTGTTAAATCAGTTAAAGAGATCTTTCTCTGATTGATTTGGGGATGTTTTCCCACCGTTGGATCTTTGATCCTAGGGCTTCTGTTTTACAAAAGGCAATCTTCTTGTTTTTAACAAGATTGAGAAAAATTTTGCATAACAGAATTTTAATTCTGATTAATTAATGATTTATCATTATTATTAGATCTTTTGATCTACCGGTGGGGGATTTTATAATTCCAGCGCTGGCACACCCGTGCTTTGCATGTGGTGCGCTGCTCAGAGCGCAGCGCAGCCTGCGCTAGCGCACCCGTGTCTGACACGTGGCATACAGCGCGCCTAGCGCTGGATCTGAAGCGTTGTTTCAATTTTTGAATTTTGAATTTCAAAACAGAGCTTTACTCTGATGGGGGGTGCACTGCCTAGGGCGCAGCGCACCTGGCGCTAGCGCATCCGTGTTTGACACGTGGCGCGCAGCGCGCCTAGCGCTGGATTTGAAGCGTTGCTTCATTTTTTAAATTTTGAATTTCAAAACAGAGCTTTGCTCTGATTGGGGGAAACAAATGCCCCCCACCGTTGCGCTCATGTGGCGCACACGTGAGTGCAGCGGTGGCAGCACCTGTGCCCTTAGATCAACTCAGAAGTTGAAGAGGCGTTTTAATGCCTATAAATAGGACCTTTGGTCCCTTAGATGATTTTCATCTTCTTCTTGAGAATTATCTCTTCTGAGAATTTCATTCTCCCACAGAGCATATCTCTCTTGTTTAAGAACCTTTTAAGAGTCAGAACTCTGTCAAAACTTAGGTAAAGTTTAAAACTTTTAATAAATTAGGGTTTCACCCATTAATCAGAGCCTTGCTCTTCATAGATCTTTGATCTAAAGAAAACCCATTTAGGGTTTCATCAACAGAGCTTTGCTCTCCTGAACCCATAGATCTTAAAGAGTTCTTTTCTTGGGGGTTCTTAACCCATGAATCAGAGCTCTGCTCTTTTGATAACATGTAGATTTCTTAATCTTTGATGAAGAACTCTTAAGAGTTTGTTCATGGATCTTAAAGATCCCAGAATTTTTAATTCATAAAAATTAATTTTATTTAATTCTTTTCTGGTGGGTTTTTCCATCATCATTACAGAGCCAGGCTCTTAAGGAATTTTATTCCTTCATGATCAGAGTTTGACAAGTGTCACTATGTCATAGAGCATTGCTCTCAAAGGGAGATTTTCTCCTTTTCCCGAGGGATCTCTCATTTAATGAGAATTTTCCTGAGGATTTCCTTATTTAATTAACGGTTTCATCCAATGATGAGACTGTTTTATTAATTGATGCATTGTCATCCAGATTTTGTGGGTCCTCCTTTGGTCCCCTTTTCACTGCATTGCATTGTGGTACAAATTTTAAAGCACCGAGCGTCAAAATTTAAAATTAAATTATAGCACTGACAGTTGACTTCTGTCCCCCCTTTTTTGCAAGCGACATGTCTTTCGATGCTACGTTTCCATTTGTCCGTTTAGAGGGAGGATTCCCTGAGGCACCTGTGGACCGGGAGATTCTCGCGCTCATCAAAGACCGTGACCCAGAACACAAAAATCTTCACTTGTGGGGTAGATGGTACGACCAGATTATCAGAGGTCGTTGAAGCTTCTCTTGTACGACGCCTTCGGAGCCTATCTCGGCGATCCCGTACGCAGATGCACCCCCGGTGAACTATGCCGTGGAGGTTATTAATTGGATTTCGGAGGGTCTCCTTCAACCTTCGATCGCCGCCGTACCCATGCAACCGCCGGCGGCTTTAGACACCTTAGGGCGGCGCATATGCCAGGACGAGTCGCGCCCTTGGGGACAGCCCTACAACATCGGGCTACTCCCCATCATCCGGTCGGGTACTTGCAGTGGGCCCGGTACATCTTGTCGGTGAAGAAATCGCAGCTGCTAAAGCTCGGTTTATACCCCGCGGTTTACGCTTCATTGTTCTAGTATTCTGCACCTCCCACATGGTGGATCAAGGCGTTCTTGGAGCAGTGGAACATTCCGACCCATACCTTCCTTCTACTAGACAGAGAAGTTTCCATTTCCTTGGAAGAATTCGCTGAGGTTTCTGGTCTACCAGTTAGGGGGGAGCACTATGAGGAGCTGCTTCCTCCAGACGAATATGTTTTTGCCACCAAGCCAGTGGTGATGGGACTCACGCCAAAGAACGTCATTCAGCACCAGTTCCCAAGTCTGATAAAGGTGCTGAACATGTACGAGAGCCTCTTCCTTGAATCCGGAGGCCGGGGGGTCAGTTTTGCGGACTTCATTGCCCGTTTTCTTCGCCCGGAGATTTTGTCGCGACAAGGCAAAAAGTTCGCTAAACTTAACGATCCCTTCAGCTTTGGCTTGGATCGTCGGCCGACACTGGAAGCTGATCAGAAGGGCTTCTTTCTTCCTAACGCTGCGATCATCCCTCGTTCAGAGATCGCCGCCCCGGGCATTGATGAAGAGGCATTTTTTCTTAGGTTTCTTGGGCTATGGTTGAGCTGGTTCGCGCTCACTATGCATCCTCGTTACATGAGGCCTTCCGTCTTCTACCCCACGCATCGCATGGTTGCCGGAATACAAGTGGCCATCAGGATCGCCGGGTTAGCCCACATATACCATGGTCTTAGCGTAGCGGTGGATACCAGTGAACCGGGGGTGCATCCTGCCAACTTCCCGATGCATTACTTCACTTCATGGATGGAGATGCACATGCTTGGGGTCTTTGGCATTCACAAGAGACCTTCGTTTTACGAGAGATGCAAGTTCCCTCGGATTATGCTGCTGGTTGACGCCTCCATCGTGAGTCCGTCACAGCGGGAAGCTAGGGGCTTGCTCCTTCATCCGCGCACGGTCGGAGATGGTATGTCTTTCACAGACAAAGTCTTGACCATTGGCCAAAAAATTTCAAAGGCGGTGTTGTCACTACAAGACATTTTTAAGGACGGGGCCTCCGTGTTGAAAGCCCGGAAGATTCTTCATTTATACTCCATCAGGCCGAGCTTTCTTATATTCAGGCAAAATGATGCGGCGCTATTCATGAGATACAACCCCCATCGTCTTTCCCAGTAGCTGAGTTACAACCAGGGAGTCCCGCTGGAGGCTTTCTTAGTAGAACCCGCTGCCACCGAAGAGGGAACGTAGGGCGCGCTACATCATTTCATGCGCTTGAATACGGGGTCTCACTTCTTTATCAGCGAACCAAGTTGTGTCCCGAGGGCCCTCAATGTACACGTGGCCTGGTATCAACATGCAATGGGTGCTGTTATCAGGGAGGAGAAGCGGCTGCTACTCGACCGCAAGGGTGCACCCCCTGCTAGTGACCGAAACCTCCCCTTGAAGCGACGGACCATTGTCCTTCCTCCGCTCAGAGAAGCTGCCGTGATTGAAGTCCCCGGTGACAGGCCTGAGCTACCGGTGCCCCGTGCTCCCGTGGAGACGGTGGATGTACTACCGGTGCCCCGTGCTCCTGTGGTGACGGTAAATGTAGCTTCCCCCGAATCTGGCGTGGGCTCAGATATCGGGACTCGTCGCCCCAAAGTGCCCACCAAGCGTAAGCTTGTGCTGGCTGCAACTGGAGCTCACTCACAGAAGAGGAAGAAGAAGTCGGTCCTCTCTCTAGACGATGTACTCGGCCTGGAGCCTCAGGCTCCTTATAATGAGAGCCTGAGGGAATATAGGACCAACAAAGGTCTCTTCATAGCGCCGGAAGATACTGATCTCGAGGCCGCTATTGCAGCTTCTGTGCGATCCGCAAGCCACCAAGCGGAAATGGCCACCCTCGCGCAATCAAGTAAACATCAGTCACACCTTATTATATCTTTATTTCTATTATCATATCTTGACTGACGTTTTTTCTTCTGTAACAGGCTTTACCACTGAAGAGGCTCTGGAGGCATCCCTTAGGACCTTTGAGGAGGAGGAGAGGAATCGCGCTTTGTTAGGCATTGGTATGTCTCGACTCATTGCATCTTCATTCTCCTTTCATATGGACAATCTAACCCCTTCTTTACCTTATCGCAGGGACTACCTCTACTCATGCTATTCCGAGTGTGGCACCGACTTCGCAGGGCGGTGCGGAGACGCTCGATGGGCCGGCTATCTCAGTTCCGCCAGCATTGTTGAAAGAAGCTTCACTAAAGCAACCGATGACGGATCCCATAACGGCTCCAGAGGTAACCCTTAGCGCGGATGACGACGTCCTATTGATAGAGGCGTCTAGAAGATCCGATTTGACGGCCCGAGCGGAAAGGAAGCGCCGAATGCGTACGGCAAGGGAGCGTAGTGCTGCCTTGGCCGCGGGTGCAGGTTCGAGCACCGCTGCCCCTGCCCCTACTCCTTCAGAAGATGCTCCGGCTGCCTTATCCACCGCCTACAGAAAGGCAGCACGTGCTGCTCGGGAAGCAATAGGAAGACCAACTCACGGTAACGTGACATTGGGTTCTTTTGTCAAGGTTTTTGATCTTCAAGTTCTTATATATCCTATCTTGCAGGGCCGAGTCCTACCGAAGAAGTGGGGCAACCCTTGAGCCTGGGGTAGCGGTAGAGAAGGTAGCCATGATCGCCGAACCCGAGGCAGAGGTAGGCGAGATGGTTACAATCGCCGAGCTCGAGGTAGCGGTGGGTGAGATGGCGGAAACCATTAAGCCTGAAGTGGCCACCCTTTCTCAAGAGTCTAGAACTGCTCCAATCGTAGCTCTTTCCCCTTGCGGCTCCCTGCCGTTGCCTGGTGCTGTGAGTATCACAACATGTCTCGTGGAGTCTGGGGATCAACCTAAGGGCGACGAAACCATTCCGATGGAGGAGGGTGAAGCAGTCGCTATATCAAGTGACTCCCTTGTTGCGATTCCGACCGGCGACTCATCAGGTAGATTTTGGGTCATTGCTTTTCTTTTTATTATGCAATCCTTTTCAATCTTTCCTGACAGCATTTATCTTGTTTCTAATGCAGGCGTGGCGAGCGCTGAGGTCGTGCTACCCAAGGCAACGCCATCAGTTACCGTTTTGATGGTGACCCCTCCTCTACCTTCTCTCGTACCGTCTCAGATGTTGTAAGGTACGGATTTGTGACCCATCAGTCTTACTTCTAGGCTGTATAATTTATGTACTGACATTGCATTACCGCGTCCTTGCAGGAGTCCTTTTTGATCACCTGTATCAGGTGCTACAGCCACACTTCTCCTTTCAGTCAGAGATTAGCCCGCCCGTTGGTGTCGGTGAGTATATTTTTTTTGACCGATGTCCATCCTTTTAACGGGCAATCATGTTATTGCTAATTCTTCTTTGCATTGCTTGTAGCCTTACAAACTGAAGGAGGGGACGAGGGTATTGTTGCACCACCGGAACTCCTAGCTCTGCCCCCTGCTGCAGCCGGTATAGTAGACTCTATTGTTCGTGTACTTTTCTTTATTTCTTGAGCCGACATCTGATTGTGATTTGTTTTGTAGCGGTCATATCGATTCTAGCCCCTTTCGAGTCTCGTATTATAATGCCGGCAGGGCCCTTTTCTAGACGTCTATCCTCAAAAGGTGCTGTGACCAGTCTGCGTATGCTGAGCGAATACGTCGAGGAGCTTGACGCGGAGGCTCCTACATCTGCCGCAGATTTCACGGCCGAGGTCAATCCAATGCTGGCGACGCTTGTGAACTTCCATAATGAAGGCGTCGTCGAGTCTTAGGTTAATCACTGCAGGAAGATTGAGGCCTGCCTGCATGAGCTTGAGCTTATGCGTCATGTCCCTGAGATTCAGGCTTTGAACTCCCAGCGGGCCGCATGGGTCGAGCAGAGCATGTCCTTCCTCTGCAATTTCGAACAAGAAGCGACCTTGAGGCGGAAGGAACGCGAGGAGGCTTCCGCTGAGTCTGTCCAATTACGTGCCCAGGTCGAAGCGAACGCCGCACAACTGAGAGCCGTCTTTGACACCTTGCAGCAATGTATCTCGGACGGGCTTGTATTGAGACGGAAGCTCGACTCTATCGAGCAGGTTACGCAGAGTCGCGAAACTGCCCAACGGGAAATCGATGAGAAGATTTCATCATGCTTTCGACAAAGGACTCGAATCAAAGCGGAGCTGGCCGCGGTGGCTGATCAAGAAGAGGGGCTGAGGAAAGTGCGCGAGCGGCTGATCGGACTATTGAAAGCGCTTTCCTCTCAATAATTATTTTTTGTACCATTTGTAATTTTGAATAAAATGTATTCATTCTTTTATTCATTCATATGATGTATTTTGTACCCAATTGAATTCATAAATAAAAAAACATTTCTTTTCGCAATGTCTTGTGTCATCTCTCTGCTTTCTTCTTTCTTTTGTTATCAGCATGTCACCTTAGCAAACATAGCCGGCAGATGATAGGGTGAGCATCTTGTTTTAGCTTCTTCGAGGGGTAGTGATGGCTTAGGAAGCAGGTTCAGATCTGCTTCCTAAGACTTTTCAACTTTATGAGCCGTGAGGGTCTCATAAAGACTTTCTCTCTACAAGTCGAGAGGATCTCATAGGTGTATTTTCTCCTTAGAAATCGTGAGGATTCCTAGGTGTGTTTTCCCTTATAAGTCATAAGGATCTTATAAGAGAGTTTTCTTCCTTACGAATCGAGAGGACCCGTAAGTGTTTAATGAGATTGACATGTAGATGACGTATTTCCGCGACAGGGTTATGTGGATGACGTATTTCTGAAATGAGTCATTTGGATGACGTATTTCCGCGACGGGGTCATGTGGATGACGTATTTCTGCGACGGGGTCATGTGGATGACGTATTTCCGAGCCGGGGTCATGTGGATGACGTATTTCCGAGACGGGGTTATGTGGATGACGTATTTCCGAGATGGGGTCATGTGGATGACGTATTTCCGAGACGGGGTCATGTGGATGATGTATTTCCGAGACGGGGTCATGTGGATGACGTATTTCCAGGACGGGGTCATGTAGATGACGTATTTCCGAGACGAAGTCATGTGGATGACGTATTTCCGAGATGGGCTCATGTGGATGACGTAGCATCTGTTGTAATGTGACGAATATCGAAGTGGTCTCCAGGTTGTCTGGGAACCATCGAGATTTGGCTTCGTTTTCTGATGGAGCCTGGGAAGGGAAGGTATGATTCCTTCTTTGTTTGCGCCCCTGGATTGTATGCAGGGATTGATGTGATATCACCTGTAGGGCCTAAATTTCATTTTTTTTATTTATTTCTTTCCGCGATGCTCTATCATTTCAGCTTTTATATCACGAGGGTCGCGATTACCCAATCATTTCGGCTATTTTTCGCGGTGCCCAATCATTTTGGCTATTTATTTTGTTTTTACTCGCTACTTTTTATTGCGAGTTGCCCAATCATTTCGGCTATTTGCATGCATATATTTTTACTTGCTGATTTTGTTTGCAAGTTGCCCCATCATTTCGGCTATTTCGTATGCATGTGTGGCTCGCTGGCTTTTTGCTGCAAGCATGGAGCTAGATACCGATTTCGGCATCAGAACCGCTACAACTGGGATATTGCCAGGAGCGAATCATCATTTGCCTCTGTCGATGTCGAACAAAGGTGTCTTAGCGAACAGGGTTAGGATCTTGTCGATTAAGGCTTTTGACTTCATGAGCCGTAAGGGTCTCATAAAGGTATTTCTCCCTGCAAGTCATGAGGATCTCGTAGGTGCATTTTCTCCTTAGGAATCGTGAGGATTCCTAAGTGTGTGGTCCCTTATAAGTCGTAAGGATCTTACAAGAGTGTTTTCTCCTTATAAGTCGAGAGGACTTACAAGGGCTGTTCACTGTGTAAACATATCCCTAGTCACGGATGGGACTTTGTTAGGGAAAAGTTTATTCGCGCCCGTAGATTGTATACAAGGGTCAGCATTAAACCCCTTGTAGGGGAAAATTGGAGGTTGTGGTGGCCGCTTAAGAACAGGTTCAGATCCCTGTAGCTTAAGACTTTTGAATCTTATGAGCCGTGAGGGTCCCATAAGAGGGTTCTCCTTACGAGTCGTGAGAATCTCGCAAGTGTAATTTTTCCTTAGGAATCATGGGGATCCATAAGTGTGTTGCTCCCTTGTGAGTCGTAAGGATCTCACGCAGGTGGTTTCTCCTCACAAGATCGAGAGGACCTTGCAAGTGTCTTTCAATGAGATTGCGCCCTTTCGGATTTTCACAAAACTCGCCGGTAGCCCTGCTGTTTTTACTCATGAAGCCCTTTCGGGTTTTCATCCGTGCCCTTTTTGCTTATGGACATACCGTTTATTTTTTTTTATTCTTTTATTCTTTTTTTATTCTTTTCGCTTTTTTTTGTGTCAGCCTTGGGAAGCTGCAGTTTACAGTAGTTTATTGATGTCTCGGTCAACAGCTAGTTTTAGGACATAATGGTCCATCGTTAGTTTAAGAACGTTTTAGTCCGTCGTTAGTTTAAGGAAGTTTCGGTCCGTCGTTAGTTTAAGAACGTTTCGGTCCGTTGTTAGTTTTTAAGGACGTTTCGGTCCGTCGTTAGTTTAAGGACGTTTCGGTCCGTCGGCCGGCTACTACTTATAGAGTTTAGGCTTAGGAAGATAGCGAGCGGACATAGTCATCGTCATCTATCATTTACCTAGGCCGTGACTCGTCAGGCATAGTACTTTTTCAGGAAGCGACCATTTATTGGTTTGAAGGGCCTTTCGCCATGCATGTCCACGAGTAGGTAGGCCCCACTCTAGTAGACCTTGTCTATGATATACGGGCCTTCAAAGTTCGGCTCGAATTTCCCCCGTTTAGCACGATTGGGGATCATAGGTCTTTTGACCACTAGCACGAGTTCGCCTTGGCAGAATGTTCTCGGCCTAGTCAATCTCTCATATGAACGCGTCATCTTTGCTTTATAAGCCTCCAGATTTTGTTGCACTATGATCCAGGTTTCATCAAGGGCATCGAGCTCCTCAAGCTGAAGGTGAGCATTTTCTTCGTCTGTTAGCTCGTAATGAACTGCCACTCGTAGAGAGGGTAACTCTATCTCGAGGGGGAGTACCGCTTCTGTACCAAATACCAATGCATACGGTGTTGTGTTTGTAGCCATTTTGAACGTAGTTCGATACGCCCAGAGAGCTTCATGCAGTCTCTCATGCCAGTCCTTCTTATTTCGAGACACCGTATTTTTCACAATCTTCGTCAAGGTCTTGTTAAAAGCCTCAGCTAGACCATTAGCTCAGGGATTATAGACTGAGGAATATCTCCAGTCTATGTTATGCTGTTGTGCGAAGCGGCTGATCTTGTGGATTCTGTAGGCTGGCCCGTTATCGGAGATGATCTGTCGGGGAGTTCCAAACCGATAAATAAGTGTGTCTTGAAGAAATGGAGGATATTCTCTGTCTTCACTTCCCTCAGCGATACTGCTTCTGCCCATTTGGAGAAGTAATCAGTTGTCGCCAAAATGAATCGATGTCCTCTGGACGATGCTGGTTCGATGGGGCCGATTATGTCAGTCCCCCGACATTTCGAACGGCCAGCTAGCCACTGTTGGATGTAGTGGATTTGGATGCTGATGGATAAAGTCCCCGTGAATCTGGAACGAATGGTACTGCTTCACATACTCGAGGCAGTCTTGGATCATCGTGGGTCAATAATAACCCATCCGTTTGATCTTCAGTTTCATCTTCGGCCCGGCTTGGTGAGAACCGCAGAGTTCGTCATGAGTTTCTTGGACGACTCTCTTTGCCTCTTCAGGTCCCAGGCATCTTAGCCATAGAGAATCAAATGATCTCTTATACAGAGTATCATTAACAAAGGCGAAGGATAGAGCACGTTTCATGAACTGATGCCTTGAGGATGCATCTTCAGGTGTTTGACGGGATTTGAAGTAGTCTATAAAGACTTCCCTCCAATCCATATCCTTTTCCTGGTCTTTTATTTGCAGGGCCATTTGCTCGGTCATTTCATTTTCTTCGGACAACTCCAGAGATATTTCTGCCGGTGCAAGAACCCGACGGCTTTGCACAACGATCCTTACGTCATCGAGGTTCTCGTCGGCCAGTTCTTTAGCAAGCTTGGCTAATGCATCCGCCTTGCTATTTTCTGCGCACGGTATGCTTTCCAAGGCAAAGGAAGGAATTTGAATCAGCAGTTGCTGTACTCTCTCGCCATATTTCACCAATTCAGGCTTGCACGTCCGATAGTCACCGTTTACTTGACTAACGATTAGCTAGGAGTCTCCTTATATGAGGAGGTTTTCGATTCCCATGTCGATAGCGATCTTGAGACCTGCTATCAAAGCTTCATATTCGGCTTCATTGTTCGTCCTCGGCTCTGTCAAGGAGAAGGCAAAGCGCATTATCCCTCCTTGTGGAGTCACGAAGATGAGGCCTACCCCTGATTTGATTATGGGGGTGCTTTGTTTGCGCCTCTTCATGGAAGATACTCCGTCAAAATAGAGTTCCCACCTGGTATCATTCTCTCTTCTTTCCTTGTCGATCATGTCAAACGCGTGTTCGTCTGGCAATTCGCAGTTCAAAGGAGAGTCAGCAGGTATCGGATGCTCAGTTAGGAAGTCGGCGATGGCCTGGCCTTTCACTGCCTTGAGAGGCCGATAAGTTATCGAGAACTCCATTAAGAGTAGGGCCCATTTAGCGAGTCGTCCTGTTAATATGGGCTTTGACATCAAATATTTGAGGGGGTCCACCTTTGATATGAGATGGACCTCATGTGCCAACGCATAGTGTCTGAGCTTCGTTATTGCGAAGATCAACGCCATGCAGTGTTTTTCAATGGGAGAGTAATTGCTTTCTGCCCCCAGTAGAACTCGACTCAAGTAGTAGAGGGCTCTCTCTTTCCCTTAGTCATTTTCTTGTGCCCAAAATGCGCCTAGAGAACCTTCGAGGGCTATTGTATACAGGACGAGAGGTTTTCCTTTAACGGGAGCGGCCAGCACTGGCGGATTCTGCAGGTATTGCTTGATTTCCTCCAGTGCGCTTTGGCATTTGCAATCCCAGACGAACGGGGTTCCCATTTTCATCAAGTGACTGTAAGGATGGAACTTGCCGGAGGGATTGGCTATGAATCGCCCGATATATGCGAGCTTTCCCTGGAGAGACCGCAGTTGCTTGAGAGTCCTTGGCGGGGGCATTTCCATGATCGCCTTGATCTTCGACGGATCTATCTCGATGCCTTGGTGTCAGATAATGAATCCCAGAAACTTACCTGAGGAAACTCCGAAAGCGCATTTGAGAGGGTTCATCTTCAAGTTGTATTGCCGAAGACGTTGAAATACGATCTTTAGATGCTCTAGATGTTCTTCATATGATTTGCTTTTAACTACGAGGTCGTCGATATAGCATTCGACGATTTCATGTATGAGGTCATAGAAAATCTTCGTCATGGCCCTCTGATAGGTGGCACCGGCGTTCTTTAGACCGAAAGGCATCACCTTGTAGCAGAATATACCCAAAGGGGGCCGTAAAGCGGTGTGATTCTGGTCCTCGGGATGCATCTTTATCTGATTATAACCTGATGAGCCATCCATGAAGGAGAAAACTTCGTGAATGGACGTATTATCTATCATCAGCTCAGTGACTGGTACTGGAAAGTCGTCCTTTGGGCAAGCTTTATTGAGATACCGAAAGTCCACACATATGCGCACCGTCCCATTTTTCTTCATCACCGGGATGATGTTGGCGATCCAATCAGGATATTGAACCTCTTGGATGAAGCCGGGGTCGATTAGTTTCTTGACCTCGGCGTTGATGCTCATTTCAAGCTCGAGCCGCATTCTTCTCGGCGCTTGTTTGATCGGTTTGACGTCTGGAGAAATCGCCAATCTGTGGAATGAAATCTCTGGATCGAGTCCCGGCATCTCTAAATAGTTCCATGCAAAGCAATCTTTATGCAGCATGAGCACATCCTTTAGCGTATCCACCCTTTCTTCAGACAATAGCTCACTGACGAACGTCGGCCGCGGGTCACTTGCCGTCCCCAAATCAATTTTCTTGAGGTTATCTGCAGTAGTATGTATCCCATCTTCCAGCTCTTTCGGCGCCGGTGGAAACTCTGAGATTACCTCGTCATCATCGTTTTCGAAGCACCAGGGGAGGTCATCCGTATTCTCAGGCTCTTCTTCTGACAGCGTTATCACGTGGCAGGTACGAGATCGTTTCCAAGATCGATGTTGATCTGGTTCTACTCTCGTTATGCACGTCGCATTTGGTTCATGCTTCTGTGGTGGGCTTACTTTCCAGCTGCTGGATAGAGCGAACCTGCCTTGTTGATAATGGTCTTCAACCCAGTTCTTGAAGGTGAAGCAGTCTTCGAGGGGATGCCCTATTGCTTTGTGATAGGAGCAATAGTCCGGATGAGAGACTTCGTCCTCTTGCTCGGGGTGCTTGGACTCCGGGAGTGTCATCATCTGATGTTTTATGACAAGATCGAATATCTTCCTTGTCTTGTCTTGGGGAAAAGAATATGCTCGACCCATCCTTTTTATAAGAGACGAATCCAGGCTGCTTGATTCCTGATCGCGTGGCTTCTTGGACCCGCTTTGTCGCTGTCGAACGCCTTTTCCGTTCTTTGGTTTGTTTCTGCCTCTGCGTCGGGCCTTTTGTACAACGGGTTGACAAGGAGGAGCATTTTCATTTTTCACAGCCTGTTGAAGGAGGCGCTGCGTCTTGGCTTTCTTGTAGATGGCCATTTCGCGGTTATGATCGTCTCGAACCTTTTGACCTGGTTCCCTCATAAGCTTTTCCATTTGTTCTTCGAACGACGGACTGGGCATTTTCACGGCGGGAGCTCTTTTTGGTTCAGGGTTAGCATCTTTCCACAGAGCATCCCCTTCTCTATCAAAGTCATGGATGACGTAGCAGTCACGGAATAGCTCACGTTTCTTGGATCGAACATATCCAAGCCCGATCGTTTCCATTTTCCCATTGGGCAACTTTCGTTGAGTTCCGGGAACGTTCCAGATCCTGTTATAGAACCGTGCTTGTCGCGCAGTTTGCTTAAGGGGTACACCTTGGCGTCTCAAGAGCCTCTTTAGTCCGTTCGTGCAATATCTGGGCAAACGGATGGGCTGAAGCCTGTCAAGTGTAGAATCCGCGCCATGCCAGATTTCTTTCTCTACTTTGGTTTCCTCGGATCGGTAGAATAGGATCGCCTTTTCACCTTTTCGCATGGGAGGGACGTAGAATGTCTGCAGTTCTTCCACACTGTAAATATCAAGCGCATCTAGTTCTTTATGATGTTTGGGCGGAACCATGGCCACTTGCAAACTATGATCTTCATCGGCGACGGCTTGTATTGATAGTCGAGCGGAGAATACGGCATTGATCTCATCTTCCGAGTCGCTACCGAAGATCAACATAGGAGTAGACGGTCCCGGCTTGTTGCACTGGGGTGGACCTTAGTAAACTATCTCTTCTTCCTCCTCGATATCACTCTCGAAGACCGGAATAGTGGTGATAGCTTTGTTCTTCGGTTTGTGACATCTTTCCGTGTCATCAAAATCAGGTAAGAAGTATTTTGCATCTTCGTACTTGCGGACTTCGTTCATGGAGAATGGGTTTAGCTCTCCCGTCACAGTATACTCGAGACCATCCTTGAAATATTTCATACACTGATGTTGTGTAGAGGGGATGATATTGTACTCGTGTAACCAAAGCCGGCCGAGCAAAACGTTATAGCATGTCTTGGCGTCAATGACGTGGAACTTGATATCAGTGACGAGCAGCCCAAAGCGTAATGTCAGTATCATAGACCCAACCGTCCGTGATGACTGAGAGTCGAACCTGGAGATGTTGATTTTATCGCGAGCGAGGTTTTGGACGCTCATGCGGATTCCCTTTAACACCCTTACGTTAAGGAGATTAACGGAGGACCCATTGTCAACCAGGATTTTTCCTATCTTGATATCATGACAGTATCCGAAGACATATAGAGGACGGTTGTGCTCGCATGTCCCAAGGAGGAGATCTTCATCGCCGAAGGTGATATCGGCTTTGTGCAATTCTTCCAGCTCGTCCTTCGTCTTTTCTTCGGCGAGGAAGTCTTGGAATTGCTCAGGTTCTTGTAGTGCCTTGATCAATGAATCTCTCGCCAATTTTGATAGCAGAAGGGCGTCGAGAATGCTTAACTGCGAAGGTAGCTTTCTCAAGTTTGCCAGAATGTTGTAGTCCACCTTACTTTTCTTTGGCGGGTCCTTGGCTGTCAGCTTTTCGACGGCTTGGTCATCAAGGATGATATCCTCAGAGACTTTTTCTTTTCCCATATCTTTTCTATTTGACCCACTGTTTGAGGGCCCAAGATTCTTTTTAGGCAGCGTACGATTACGCAGCTGAATATTTTCACAGGTCTTCGGTTCTTCCTCTTTTCCCAAGGTGGACTCTTTAAAGAGAGGGCCAAGAGTCATTTCTTCGTCAGAGTCTCTCTCAAAGGTGAGAACTTGTGATCCCCCGGCGTTGATCATGCGACAGTTGCTGGTAGTTCTTTTATGCTCCTCGGTCGTACTTCTTTGCTCCCGATGAATTTTGCGTTTCATCAGCTTGAAATTTTGCCGGTGAGCAACATATCCTTGCCACCATCTTTTAAAAGCGTTGCACTCTTAGGTGGGATGCGCGATCTTTCGATGATATAAGCAGTAGCTAGGATGTGTTTCTGCTTCACCAAGAATATTTCCACCGGAGGGTGGCAGCTTCATTCCCATTTATATGGCTTTAGCGAACCTCTTCCTCGTCTTGAACCTGTTTTTATTTGTGATGGATGTACTTTGATCTGGCGGGAGTGTTTCAACCCGTTCGTCCAATCGCCGACGTTTGGCCTTTTCGAATATGGTCATCTCACGTTCTCGAGCAGCTTTGCTTTTAAGAAGAGTTTCGTTCAGGAATGCATCAATCATTTCGTCTGACGGCTCTAGAAGTTCCGGTTTAGGCTTTACCTCTAGTTTCTCGGTGCAAGGAGCTTCTTCATTATCTATCGACGAGTGAGAGATCACATGGCAACTTGCCACGTAATCTTCAGATTCATCAGTGGAGTCTTCTTCATTATCATCATCTCCGTCCTCATGGACGTGGCGGAGAAACTCTTGAAGTGTGACTGGAGTCCGTGCCTTCTGGTTATACTCTTTCAGCGCGTCAATCTGCTTTTGCAGGTCCGTACGCTTGTCACCAGGCTTCACGGGCTTCTTGGATTTTTTCTTCTTTTTCGAAGATTTCGACGGCTAGGTGTGAGTGCTTTGGCTATCACCACCAATCTTTGGAGTTGGGCGCGGCTTCAGCATCCCCTCGATGATCTCAGGTTCCAGTGGATTCTTCCACCTAATTGCCGGACATGCATGTAGATCCTTCAGCATTCTTTTCTTCTTGGCTGAAAGAGCAACCTCCCATGGAGCTTCTTCTACGAAAGAACATGATGCCCCCGGTGTATCCGTCTTCTTGGGAGTGTGTGGCCGAGGCGGGTTCACCTTCCAATTCTCAGATAATACGAATTTGCCCTGCTGGTACTGATCTTCTATCCAGATTTTGAAGATGTAACAATCCTCAATCGGATGGCCCAACATTCGGTGATAAGGGCAATATTTAGGATTGCTAATGTCGCCGGGTTGCGCTGGGCGTCTTGGCTCCGGCAGATTGATGAGCCTGTTGCGCAGTGCAAGATCGAATAACCTCTTCATCTTGTCTCGAGGGAACGAGTAAGGGCGTCTCATTTTATCTTCGAGAGACCGAGTTTTGTTATTTTGGCGATCAACTGGTCTCGGGTCACCGCTGGGCTGCTATTTAGCATTGGCGACGACGATCGCTTTCCCCTTTCCCTTCTCGTTCCGAGGCTCCGGCTTTGGAGGAGACGGTCTATGACCCATCTGGTCCATTTGGGCCAGTTTGTCGATCAAGGCCTGGAAAGTAGTCGGTTTACAGAACAACATGAATTGGGAGATGGTTGCATGAGGGTCAAGAGTGCCCGTGAACATGCCCACCGCCGGCGCTTCTTCGATGCGCTATTCGCATTTCGACCACAGATTCCGCCATCGTATTGCATATTGAACCCATGTCTCTCCAGGTTTCACCCTAGCGTTAATCAATGCTGTAATCGGGGTACGTTCACTAGCACTCGCAAATCGCTAGGTGAATAATAGCTCCATTTCTGCGAAAGTCTTGACGGAGTCGTTCGGGAGTTCAGAATACCACTCAAACGCCATCTCCGACAAGCTGCCGACGAATTGGCGAAGTAGAAATTTATCATCACCCCCAGTGTTACCACATACAGCCCTGAACTGGGCGACATGCTGGTGGGGATTTCCTGTCCCTTTGTATACATGAAATTTAGGGATCGTATATCCCGGCGGATACTTTATTTGATCATACCAGCCTGGATATGGTCGCCCAGTTTTAACGACTTGGCCGGCCTCTTCATTCGCCTGGTGAGCTCGTATTTGCTGAGCAATATAGTCATCCAGAGCGGCCTTGGAAATGGTTTCCTCTTTGGCCACTGAAAGAGCCGGAGGAGGGTTCGACGTCTCCCCTCTGTCGTCTTCAATAATGATAGGAGGGTCTTCAGCTGGATGTTCTGGTTGTAACATCATCCCGACTATGTCTTGGAAAAGAAGCGCCATTCGTTTTATGTTAGCCGTTTGTTCTGCTGCTTCTCTGTCCTTCTTTTCGAGGACTCTGCGGAGGAAGTCAGCATTGGTTTCTTGTTCATGACGCTGCTCTGATGACGCCTCCGGGCTTTCTTTTGGCCCGGTGAGTGCTGCCATTTGCGTCAGCATTTCCTGAAGCTTCTGTTGCTGCTCCTGGGCTTTTGTCACAGATCGGGTGAGCGGTCGGTGACCTGTAAAAGCACGGCTTTCTTCTTTTTCGGAAGCCATATAAACAGTATGCACGGTTATGCCCCCAGACTTGAGGCGTTTAGGCTCAGCATCTTTGTGGTCTGCTGTAGTCATAGGGACTTTCTCTGGCCTCCTTCTTTTTTGAGCAGTTGAAGTCGAGGTGGCCGTTGTAGCGGGCACCTAGGTAGTTGTCGTCCTTTGTGGCTTGACAGGATGGTTCTCTTTCTGTTGAACCTTCACCTTTTTCTGTCGGCGAGGGTAATCTTGATCAATCACCGACTTCTGGACCTGTCACCAGACTTTGTAGATTTTGGAGGATAGCCGCTGAGGGGGCTGTTCCGGCTTCACTTTCGGTGCATTCTCCACAGGTGGAGGAGATCTTTTCAGTACGGCGGTAGGAGAGTTCCTGCGCACCTTGTTCAGCAATTCAAAGCTGTTCCCAGATGGAACAGCAGCATTGACTTCCACCGTTGGGGCTGGTGGAGTTATCCCAGAGGGGGAATTGCCCCCAGCTTTCCTTACTCGGCGCCAGTGGCGACGTCAAGCGTGTCGAGCCGTTGGGATTGTTTTAGCTTGAGGGGTGACTTCATCATGCCCCTTGTTTTTGGTGAGGCACCGCCTATACCAGCCTCCTGAAGACCGACGTCCGTCGAGCAGCAGTGTCCAATCTGTCGAAGACAGACCTTTGAGCAGGGACGGGAGCCGGAGTGGCCAGCCTCGTAAAGACCGATCCCTTGACGGGAGAAGCTTCTTTAGTGACCTCAAGAGCAGGAATGGCTATCCGCTTTGGGATGGCCGCTTCAGGTATCGTGGGCTTCTTGACAGGCCCATTGGAGTTCAGGCTCAGTCTATCAAAGACTGATGGTGTTGGCTTGACATCGGACGACCCGTTGAGAGGGGCCGTGGTAGTAGTGAGCCGATCAAGGACCGAATTCTTTTGCACTTCTTGCGGCAACATTGGGGCATTAAAGCTCATGGGCGGGATCATAGTCCCAAAGAACAGTCCAGTGGTGGCCTGAGTTACTTGGTCCACCGGCATCGTGAACAGGGAGGCCGCTTGGGGCCCGTAAGCTATGCTTCCAAATGAGGCGGAACATGAGTTGCAGTTACAGCTGGAACACTTCACGCAAGTAGACGCCATTGATGTTTCGTTTTCTGCGCTAAGCAAGAAACCAAACCTTAGTACCTCGAACCCAAGGGCAACCATATCAAACCGCGATTCGTTCATGAACACGACACACGAAGTGTGGAGTGGAAATAGGAAAAGGTCCCGCCGGGCGTACCGGAATCTGTTTACCGCCAAACACAGAGACGCGACCGCGTAGGTCCGTCTTGCCTGAATTTGGGGGAAGATGCTAATTGGTGCTATCCGTCCATCTCTCCGAAGATACCAAGTTGATTTATGGCACCATGTATCGAAGGTTTAAACGAATGCGTCCGATGTAGCAGACTTCGTCAGATCCCCCCTCGTCTGAGGGTTTTTTGATTATGGGGACGCTCTTCCCTGCAGGCGCAAGCCCCTGCAGTTAATTACGCTACCGCATCGCGGTAACAACTTTCTCCTTCTCCAGATGGTCACTTCGTGTCGTGGGTGTTTGTTTTGTTTGTGGTTGCCCATGGATTGTATACGGAAACTAATTTATGTTGTCGCCTGTAGGGTATGGATTAGTCCAAATCCTTATCTTCTTAGATTTGGGTTTTGGTTTGGGTTTAAGGATACGTTAGCCTTATTTGAGACTAAGATCAACTTAAACGTTTGTTAAGGATACGTTAGTCTAATTTTAGACTAAGATCAACTTAACGGGATCATTTAGATCCAACAAGAGGGCATTTGGGCTCTATTGTTTAGTTTAGGGACATTGCGGTCGATTACCAGTTTAAGGACATGGTGGTCCAAGGTTAAGGATATCGTAGTCCGTGGGTTTAAAGGGACCCCACAGTCCGAGGTTAGGGACATCATAGTCCATGAGTTTAAGGACCCCACAGTCCGAGGTCAAGGACATCGTAGTCCATGAGTTTAAGGACCCCACAGTCCAGTTTAAAGACGTCATGGTCTATGAAATATATGGTTGTCGAGACCCGTCACCTCTCTGAAGACGTTGAAGGATTACAACGACAAATATCAGAGGAGTAAAGAAATGTACCCTCGAACCAGTGTGAGTTGGTTGAGCGATCTGTAATCCAATTTGGGACTAAGATCTGTTAAGTATTCATGAGTAAATAGGCTCAAGTAAATATAAGTTGAGAACTTATGGCCAAATATTGGGCTAAGTCCAATCAGGTTAAAATGTTTAGCATTTTATTCTGGCTATTGAGACTTTATTTGGGCTTGGCCCTTTCAATAATGCCGAGCATTAGATCTTGGCAAAAAATCTTTTCTTTTGTCTTATATTGAATTGAAAGCATTCATCAGAGCTCTGGCTCATTAAAGAACAATTTGTGTTCTGTCAGCGCAACCTATGGTGCGCTAGGCGCTTTGCGCCAATGCAGTGCGCTTCTGTCAAATAGCGCACACATGGAGGACATATGTTGCGCTTGGCGCTAAGCGCCAGATAGTGAGCGCATTGCGCCAGTTTATGAGCGGTAAGCGCTAGTTTAGTGGCGCACACGTGAGTGACATGTGGCGCGCTTGGCGCTGAGCGTCAGCCCATGAGCGCACTGCGCTATTTCAGAAGCGCAAAGCGCAAGTTACATACGTGGTTGACACGTGGCGCATTTTGGCGCTGAGCGCCGGTCCAGAGAGCGCAGAAGCGCTGTTCAAGAGTGCAAGGCACATTTCAATAGCGCAAAGCGCATTTGATAAAATTTTTGGTCTGTGAACAAATTTATGTTCTTTTAAAAGAAACTTTGCCTCAAGATTCAAGAACAACAGTTCTTATTTTTAAAAGGGGCTTTGCCTTTATAGATCAATGATCTGTGAATGAAGTAAATACTTCTTTTGTTTTTATGATGAGATCTTTTGATCTCTTTTTATAAAAGACCTTGGTCTTTATAGATCTATGATCTTTTGAGAAGATAATTCTTCTTTTTATGAGATGACTTCATCTCTGTGTTCAAGAGTCATTCTTTTTACCTTGAAGAAATGGTCTTCTTTCAAGAGCTTGCTCTTCTTTCTTTGAATTTTCTCAAACTTTATGGGGGGTTTTCTCTATATCAGACTTGAAGTCTTGGGGCCTTTATATAGAGTAAATTGATTTGTTAAATCAGTTA
Organism: Agapanthus africanus; assembly: GCA_030015575.1. Lineage (NCBI taxonomy): Eukaryota > Viridiplantae > Streptophyta > Magnoliopsida > Asparagales > Amaryllidaceae > Agapanthus > Agapanthus africanus. The sequence goes on along the minus strand of CM057337.1, from coordinate 821,371,315 downwards.
AAGAGATCTTTCTCTGATTGATTTGGGGATGTTTCCCCACCGTTGGATCTTTGATCCTATGGCTTCTGTTTTACAGAAGGCAATCTTCTTGTTTTTAACAAGATTGAGAAAAATTTTCCATAACAGAATTTTAATTCTGATTAATTAATGATTTATCATTATTATTAGATCTTTTGATCTAACGGTGGGGGATTTTATAATTCCAGCGCTGGTGCACTCGTGCTTTGCACGTGGTGCACAGCTCAGAGCGCAGCGCAGCCTGCACTAGCGCACCCGTATCTGACACGTGGCGCGCGGCGCGCCTAGTGCTGGATCTGAAGTGTTGCTTCAATTTTTGAATTTTGAATTTCAAAACAGAGCTTTGCTCTGATGGAGGTGCACTGCCTAGGGCAAAGCGCACCAGGCGCTAGCGCATCCGTGTTTGACACGTGGCGCGCGGCGTGCTGGATCTGAAGCGTTGCTTCAATTTTTAAATTTTGAATTTCAAAACAGAGCTTTGCTCTGATTGGGGGAAAAAGGCATGACTTATCACGTTAATAGGGTCTGACGTTTACCACCCCTAGACATGATATGCGACATATCAGACGAAAAGACCGGACCGTACGGTGGTGTTACTGATAGGCTTTATGTAGAGAATGGACAAGCTTGCATGTTGATCTTCATATCGCTCAATACCCGGATAGCCGTCTCTCAGGTCTATCTTTCTTGGCTATGATGAGGCCAGGAAGGGATGGGAAAGGCGTAGGATTCAAGGATTCCAGCTAGTACCGCTGACGGCTTGTAGGTGAATAATGTGATCATCACCTATTGTTGGCATATTGACGAGTCTTTAGAGTCACACACAGAAATTCCCTAGTTCAAGCGAAACAAAATAGGACACATATGTGATATGTGTGTGAGCCTGATTAAATACGTGTATGTGATACCGTATTGTAATCTGACAATTATCTGTTATCGGTTCGGTATGTTATATAACCAGATTGTCGAATCAAGTGTTGATTTGATAATGTGATATACAGATAAATGATATTAGTCGGTCATATATGATATAACCGGATTATTAAATCAAGTGTTGATTTAATATTGTGATATATATTATATTTGATATAATTATATCTTAACTAATATCATTAGCTCACTAAATATTTTATTATATGTATTAATATATATATATATATATATATATATATATGAAATGTGTGTGTGTGTGTGTGTGCGTGTGTGTGTATGTGTGTGGCATGACATATATTTCTATTTTATGAAAATAGAAATGATGTGGAAAATAGGAAGACTTTGGGAGCATGGTTGCAAGTATGGGCTTTTATCATTATTTATTCATTTTGACTCACTATTCAAGCATGTGTGCAATTTTATATTGCAATAATTCCATGCTTGAAAGAGTGAGGTCAAGGGGTTAGCCATTCACTTGTTCATTCTAACACTTAGCTATTTTCTTGAGTTACTCCCATTTTTGCTCTCATACTCTGTAGCTTCATCTTCCTCATTGTCATAGTTCAAGTTTCAACCCTCACATATGATGTGAAATATGAACCTTGAACACAACCTTGTGAGCTTTCATATCCTCTACTTCACCATCCTACACTTGACTAGCGATCAAGTGTAGCGTGTTTCCTACACCAAAGAGTTTAGTGTAGAGGTAGCTTGAGTTGGAGGGATTTCGCGTGGATCATCTTCGGCACGAAGGTCATCGGAGCAACCTCGATCCAACTTGAAGTGGAGCCTAGTGGAGTCGCGTGGACTACTATATAGAGCTAAAGAAGAGAAGGACTCGATCTATAGGGTATAACATCTTTTCCTTCCTTTTGTTTTACTTTGATATCAAACTAAAACCCTAATCAACTAGCTAAAGATCTTGTTTAGTCTAGCTTAGCACCTATAAAAATTTGAATTTAGCATGCTTAATGTCACTTAGACCTCATGGTGGCGCTAGGGCAGACTTTCATGGTATCAGAACCAAAACTAGAAAATTAGACGATGTAGTTAAGATAACGAAAACGAAACAACTCCGGAACCCAAAACCCAAAATCAAGTTTCTGTCGATTTTTAAATGATCTGTAAAAATTATTTAAACAACTGCAGAATGTTTTATATGATGCAATTTGAACACTGGAAAAATTCTAGGGCAAAATACGATTTTTCACCCAGCGAAAACCCATAAAAAACCGGTCTGCCCGGTTTTCTTATGTCCTTTGGCCATGAAATGTTTTATGTGTTCCAATAGCTTGATTTTGGGGTTTCTGGTATTGTTTGACTAGCCCAGTTTGCATGTGATGTTATCAGTTTCATTGGGGCTAATACAGAGTGTTTCGTATTCGTAATTTAACGTCGTTACGGGTTTAGTTTGATATGGATGCAGTAGTTAGGATCCACATTAAATTAGTTTTGTGAAAACTAGTTTGTTTGTAAATCTAATGTTTTAGTCTCGGATAATCGGTTGACACGGAGTCTTTATTCGGATCAAAACTCCGTCGTAATCGCGTATTGTACGCGAATACTCGCCAAGTAACTTTGCTAGGTAGCCACGCCCCATTACCCCGACCAAGTGACTGTAGAAGAACCCCGCTGTCAAAAGCATCCACTCGGGTGCTTGCGGCCACGGTGTTCTGCCTTAGTGCACTTCGTCGACGGCATCGGGGGTACGGCCATCTACTATAGTTTCCGACAAGTATTCGATCGGGTAGTCAGGAATCTTGTTGAGTCCCCGACTAAGTAATTGAAAAGTGTTTTCAATTTGAGACTGAAATACAAGATTTATCAGGTTAGGCATGAAATTCGGAATATGAGATATTCCGGGTTTATGATGTCTAAAAATATGTGGATTCTAATCATTGCAGTTTTACATCTCTTTTCTGGGACCGTAAGTGTAATACGTGGGGTATCCCAAATCTCGTTGCTATATGTCAACAGAATTTAGGATACGCGTATTTACTTACGTTGATGATATGTGATATTATGTGTCGCTGATATGTTTTATTGGATCGTCGTGATTGAATAGCCGGAGGGTTTTATGTGAGATGAGAGTTTTTCAATTTTCATTGGTGTAAAATTTGTATGTAATATTCTTTTATTGGGGCATATCCGGATTGAGGATGATGTCACCACTATTGTATATTATTTCCTTTTCCGCATTAGGATAAACCCAAGGTGGGGAGCACAAGTAACCGGGTTCTAGAGTCTAGTGGGAGACCATCTCAAGGAGTTGAGACTAGGTCTTCTAACTCTAGAATTGGCAGGATTACTTACCGCTCTCGTAGGGGTCTAGAGATGTGGGTTTGGCTATTCATCACGACCATGGAATCCGTGTTTTACATTACTGGATAAATTTTAAAATACGGAAATCCTAGTATATCCAATATTTTATATGTTGCTTCTGCTGTTTGGTTCTGTGATGTGATCATATAACTGCGTGAGACGAATGTTATATTAATTATATGATATATGATAAATGTTGCTTATGTTTTGCACCCGCGCTAGTCCAACCCCCCTCTGCCGGTAGTTAAGTAACCTAACGGTGTATGACGGGGCCCCATGGCGAATGCGGATGTCATAAGCGTACTTTCTATTTTCGTTTCATTTTTCTATGATGTTTAGGAAATATTAAATGATGGGACTTCATTAATGAGATTAATAAAAGGAAAGAAACTTAAAAGATATTGTAGAATCAAATTTTCAAAAAGGGTAGCTCTAGTTTTTTCTTTGCATAGTGGTATTCCTTGATGAATATCCAGCACCTCATTCGATGAGTAAAGAGCCGAGATCCCTTCACCGGGAGTGATCTCTTTAGCGAAACTAGCAAATGCTACAACTCACTCGGTTTTGTTTTTTATAAGCTTCTCTAGTTCTTACTTTGCATAGTGGTATTCCTGAATATCCTGCACCTCATTCAATGAGGAAAGAGCCGAGATCCCTTCACCGGGGGTGATCTCTTTAGCGAAACTAGCAAAAGCATCAAATACACTCCTTTTCAAAATCATTAGATTCTACAACGATATCAATTTCATTACGCTCATGGTTTTCTTAAAACCTGCGTAGCCCTCTGTCATTTCAGATAAGTGCTATTTCAGTATTCGTGCTACGTTTGTTGGCATGCGTCAAGGCGTAGTGTGCGATAGCTGAATTAGTGTTTATCTGTAGCATGTGATGCGATTGGATTAGGGTAGTCGTACGGCGTTGTTTGGCCTGCGTCAAGGGTCGTACGAGTGGGTTTAATTCAATCAAGAAATGAACGGGTTGAACTTGACTAGCGCCCTATGGGTTGTTTGGCCTGCTTCAAGGTCATAGGACGCTAGGGGTAAAAACCATTATCGGAAATTTCAAGTGTTGGAATTTGCAATGATATTGCATACCTTCTATATGATAGTTGGATCCCGATACTCACTGCGGGTAAGAGTTACTTCTGGGAGAGTTTTACACTTCACAATTAGCTAATTCAGTAGATGTCTAGAAAGGTGTCCACGGGGTTATGCCTCTAGGGAAACGAGATTTATTTTAATTAGGTCCGTGCGAAAGCATGGGGAACCTCCCTCGGAGTACCGATACCTGCCTAGCCGAACGATTGGCGAACCTGTAGGGTGTAATTAATCCTGGCTAATCTTACCTTTTATGGTTTGAAGGAAGATTTGATAAAAATAGTGGAAACCATCCTGATTAGATAAGATAATAACCAATCTAATCTTGCAAAGAGAACACGCTAATGCGTTTCCTTCTCTCTCTCCAGGCAGCAACCAATGTCACGCCTTAATCAAGATAATAATATGGATGTATTGACCAAACCCACTTATTATACTGAGCTGGGGAACGTTAGTTCCTTAGGAATAGGGGAATATCAGGATTCCCGAGCCACCCGTACGAAGAAACAGTATGTTGATGCATCTTCTTCGGGTGTGTTCGTTACCGAGAACTGTTTCTCAGTTTGTTCTACGTCCTGGATATTAGATACCGGATCAGGATCCCACGTATGTAATTTGTTACATGGGCTAAAGAAAGGTAGAGAACTGAGAAAGGGTGATAAATCCCTAACAGTAGGGAATGGTGCAATTATTGCAGCCAAGGCAGTTAGCGAATATCACCTTGTATTACCAACTGGTAATACATTGATTCTGAACGACTGTTACTACGTACCAAAAGTGATGTGCAACATTATATTGGTTTCTTTGCTAACTAAAGAAGGATATAATTTCACATTAGAGGATAATGTTATGAATATTTTCAAAAATCAAGTGTTGATTTGATTTGGTACGTTATGTAAAGGTATATACGTTCTTAATCAAAGTACAGTTCTTAACGTACAGAACACAAACAAGAGGAAAAGTTCAGAAATGAACGAATCCTTCTTGTGGCACTGTAGACTAGGTCATATCAATGTGACAAGACTGGCTAAGTTGAATAAAGATGGATATTTGAATCCGTTCGAATTTTCATCTTATGAAACTTGCCAGTCATATCTCAAAGGCAAGATGACCAAAACTCCATTTACTAGACAAGGAGAAAGAGCTACTGAACTCTTGGGACTAATATATAGTGATGTATGCGGTCCTATGTCTACACATGCCAGGAATATTTTCTCATACTTCATTACATTCACCGATGATCTCTCAAGGTTCGGGCATATGTTCTTAATGAAACACAAGTCTGAAGCTTTTGAGAAATTCAAGGAATATAAACATGAAGTTGAAAACCAGACGGGTAGAAGTATTAAAATCCTACGATTTGATCGGGGAGGAGAATACTTGAGCGGGGAATTCCGAGACAATCTAAAAGAGAATGGGACTCTCTCTCAGCTTACTCCTCCGTATGCACCACAACACAACGGTGTATCGGAGCGGAGAACTCGCACCCTATTGGATATGGTGCACTCTATGATGAGTATTGCTGAGTTACCTATTTCATTTTGGGAATATACGCTTGAAACAGCTGCAGACCTATTGAATATGGTTCCCACCAAATATGTGCCTACCAATCCATATGAGATATGGAAAGGAAAGAGACCATACATTAATTATGTTAAGATATGGGGTTGTCCAGCCTATGTGAAAACACAAAATCCGGAAAAACTCGAGGCAATGTCGGTTCTGTGCAAATTTATCAGATATCCCAAATATTCACGAGGGTATATCTTTTACCACTCCGAGGAACAAAAGGTGTTTGTTTCTCGACATGCCACCCTTTTAGAAAAGGGATTTCTTATAAAAGAAATTAGTGGCAATGAGGTAGAACTGGAAGAAGTTCCAGCAATACAGACTACAACTGACGATTTAGTAGAACTAGAGGATCCAATAGTACCCAACGAACCCCAGCCACTCCGCAGATCTAGTAGGGTTGCTCATCCATCTGAGAGATACTACGGTTTTCTCATAGACGGTGGGAGCGAGGATTGCATCATGGAAGATGATGACCCGACTAGTTTCGAGCAAGTCATCACGAGTGGAGACTCTGTGAAATGGCTGGATGCTATGCGATCCGAGATGGAATCCATGTACACCAACAAAGTATGGACTTTGGATGTTGCTCCTGAACGGGTAAAACCCATTGGGAGCAAGTGGATCTTCAAAAAGAAGATTGGTGTGGATAGAAAAGTTGAGACTTTCAAAACTAGACTTGTAGCTAAAGGTTTTCGTCAATGACCTGACGTCGATTATGATGAAACCTTTTCTCCTATCGCTATGCTTAAGTCCATCAGGATCCTACTTGCCATTGCTGCATACCATGACTACGAAATCTGGCAGATGGACGTCAAGACCGCTTTTCTAAATGGTAATTTAGAAGAGAGCGTGTACATGACACAGCCAGAGGGCTTCATAGACAGTTGGAGAAGCGGGAAGGTGCAAAAACTGCTTAAATCCATCTACGGATTGAAGCAGGCATCGCAGAGTTGGAATATCTGTTTTGACAAAGCTATCAAAGAGTTTGACTTCGTCAAAAATGTAGATGAACCTTGTATATACAAGAAGATTGTAGAGAGTAAGGTGGTCTTCCTCGTATTGTACGTGGATGACATACTCTTGATAGGAAACGATGTTCCTATGTTACACTCGGTCAAGCTCTTCTTATCATACAAGTTCTCCATGAAAGATCTAGGTGATGCCTCTTACATCTTGGGGATAAAGATCTATAGAGATAGATCTAAACGGATGTTGGGATTGTCCCAATCCAGGTACATAGACACCATACTAAAGAAGTTTAGTATGGAGGATTCCAAGCGAGGTAATTTACCCGCCTGCTCAGGAATCACTCTCTCCAAAGAGATGTCTCCCAAGACTGATTTGGAGAGGGGTCGCATGCAAGGGATACTCTATGCTTCGGCAATAGGCTCTATCATGTATGCGATATTATGTACCAGACCGGATATAACTAACTCACTAAGTGTAGTGAGTAGGTATCAATCAGATCCTGGGGAAAACCACTGGATAGATGTGAAGGACATTCTTAAGTACTTGAGAAGGACTAAAGAAATGTTCTCGGTGTATGGTAACGGTGAACTCCAGGTGGAGTCCTTTACCGATTTGAGCTTCCAGAGTGATAAGGACGACAGTAAGTCGGTCTCGGGTTTTGTCTTTACCCTCAATGGAGGGACGATGTGTTGGAAGAGTTCCAAGCAAGACACCGTAGTAGACTCGACAATGGAAGCTGAATACATCGCTGCCAACGATACTGCCAAAGAGGCTGTCTGGATGAAGAAGTTCATTACTGAGCTTGGTGTGGTTCCATCCATTGAGTCTCCAATGCCTGTGTATTGTGATAACAATGGAGTTGTAGTTTTGGCCAAGGAACCTAGGTCCGATCAAGGATCCAGACATATTCTTAAGCGGCATCACCTGATCAGGAAGATAGTAGATCACCGAGAGATCGAGATCAGGAGAGTTGACATGAAGGAAAACGTAGGGGATCCACTCACGAAGGCTCTCCCCCAGATGCAGTATGAGAGACTTTTTGGGATGTTGGGTATGAGATACTACAACACATGGCCTTAGTGCAAGTGGGAGATTGTTAGGAATATGTATGCCCTAGAGGCCATTATTGTAGATGTGATGTATATTATAGTGGATGCTTGGACATATATATATAGGACTTTCTTGCTCGACATGATAGTATGTTGTCTGATTACTCTTTATCTTAACATGTTGACTAGTATTCTTTACTGTCTTGATCTCACATGTTGATAAAGCCCTTAGGATATGTTCTTGACTACTAGGATTATGATGAGATCATACTAGTGGGACCAGGGTGGTCCAAAAGTACATCATTTAATCAGTTTCTGGTCGAGGGAATATCGAGACTAGGGCATCGATATTCCAGAGTAGACTAGTGTGTACGTTTCTTGTCCCTTAGAGGGCGATGGTTGATCCCACAACCATTGGTATATGACATCAAATATTGTACACAGCTGCTCATTGGAGAATGGGTATACCGAACAGGACTCGCCGAGGACTCCTAGTTGGTAGTATACCTATCGTCAAATAGCAGTCCTCTGGTGACACTAGTACAGGTTAGTCTGTAGATCCGAGATCGTCATAGAGTTTTGTGTGGCTCCCACTGTGCTTTGATTTCCTCCCTACCATGCTCAAAGGAGACGTGCAAACAGGTGGATTTTGGGTACAGTCCCGAGTCACATGGAGACAATGAGCGATAGGAGGGGTTTCGTCTCTCCCGGTATTGGGGGTTGATGCGCTATGCTCGATTGGCTATAACTGGAAGTCCCTGGCCAGGGCTGCTTATGAGTGATAAGTGTTATCAGTAGTTTCTCAAACCGTTATAGGCCAGACATCGGCATGACTTATCACGTTACTGGGGTCTGACGTTTACCACCCCTAGACATGATATGCGACATATCAGACGAAGAGACCGGACTGTACGGTAGTGTTACTGATAGGCTTCATGGAGAGAATGGACAAGCTTACTTTTTGATCTTCATATCGCTCAATACCTGGGTAGCAATTACATCCAGCTAATACCGCTAACGGCTTATAGGTGACTGATGTGATCATCACCTACTGTTGGCGTATTGACGAGTGTTTAGACTCCCACGCAGAGTTCTCTGGTTCAAGCGAAACGAAGTAGGACACATATGTGATATGTGTGTGGGCCTGATTAAATATGTGTATGTGATACCGTATTGTAATCTGGCAGTTATCTGTTATCGGTTCGGTTATATATGATATAACCAGATTATCGAATCAAGTGTTGATTTGATAATGTGATATACAGATAAATGAAATTAGTCGGTCATATGTGATATAACCGGATTATTAAATCAAGTGTTGATTTAATAATGTGATATATATTATATTTGATATAATTATATCTTAACTAATATCATTAGCCCACTAAATATTTTATTATATGTATTAATATATATATGATATATATGTGTGTGTGTGGCATGATATAAATTTCTATTTTATGAAAATAGAAATGAGGTGGAAAATGGGAAGACTTTGGGAACATGGTTGTAAGTATGGGCTTTTATCATTGTTTATTCATTTTGACTCACTATTCAAGCATGGATGCAATTTTATATTGCAATAATTCCATACTTGAAAGAGTGAGGTCAAGGGGTTAGCCATTCACTTGTTCATTCTAACACTTAGCTATTTTCTTGAGTTACTCCCATTTTTGCTCTCATGCTCTCTAGCTTCTTCATCTTCCTCATTGTCATAGTTCAAGTTTCAACCCTCACATGTGATGTGAACCATGAAACTTGAATACAAACTTGTGAGCTTTCTTATCTACTACCTCACCATCCTATACTTGACTAGCGATCAAGTGTAGCGTGTTTCCTACACCAAAGGGTTTAGTGTAGAGGTAGCTTGAGTTGGAGGGACTTCGCGTGGATCATCTTCGGCACGAAGGTCATCGGAGCAACCTCGATCCAACTTGAAGTGGAGCCTAGTGGAGTCGCATGGACTACTGCATAGAGCTAAAGAAGAGAAGGACTCGATCTATATGGTGTAACACCTTTTCCTTCTCTTTGTTTTACTTTGATATCAAACTAAAACCCTAATCAACTATCTAAAGATCTTGTTTAGTCTAGTTTAGCACCTATAAAAATTTGAATTTAGCATGCTTGATGTCACTTGGACCTCATGGTGGTGCTAATGTAGACTTTCAATAGCTTCCTGCCCAATAACGATGTGGATCCAAAACCCTCATCACGAGGCGGCCGAGTAGCTTCCTTCCCGGCCCTCCACCACGGGTAGCTTCATGCCCGATGAAGACGTGGATCCAAAGCCCTCATCATGAGGCTGCCAGGTAGCTTCCTGCTCGACCCATCCACAATGGGTAGTTTCATCCCCAACGAAGATGTGGATCTAAAGCCCTCATCATGCGACCGCCAGGAATATTTCTGCTCATCCCATCCACAGTGGGTAGCTCCTTGCCCAACAACGTTGTGGATCTAAAGCCCCTCATCACGAGACCACCGGACAGCTTCATGCTCAACCCGTCCGCGGTGGGTAGCTTCCTACCTAACAGCGTTGTGGATTTAAAGCCCTTATCACCAGACTGTCGGGCAGCTTCCCGCTCGGCCCATCCATAGCGGGTAGCTTCCTTCCTAACAGCGTTGTGGATCCTAAACCCTCATCACGAGGCCACCAGACAGCTTCCTGCTCGGCCAATCCGCAGTGGGTAGCTTCCTGCCCAACAACGTTGTGGATCTAAAGCCCTCGACACGAGGCGGCCGGGTAACTTCTTACTCGGCCCATCCACAATGGGTAGCTTCCTGCCTAACGAAGATGTGGATTTAAAGCCCTCATCATGAGGCCGCCGGGAAGCTTCCTGCTCGGCCCATCCACCGTGGGTAGCTTCCTGCCCAACGAAGACGTGGATCCAAAGGTCTCATCATGAGGCAACAGAGTAGCTTCCTGCTCGGCCCTTCCACAGTGGGTAGCTTCCTGCCTAACGAAGACGTAGATTCAAAGCCCTCAACACAAGACCGACGGGTTACTTTCCGCTCATCGCATCCATCCACAGCGGGTGGACTCCTATCCGAGCTAATGCTCAGTCTTTCAACACTTGGAAACTCAAGAACGAAACAAGTCCAAATAAAAAGATGGCTGTAGGGCAAGTGAACAAAGGTGTTCCCCGGGGTTGTGCACCCCTATTTATACGCCCTGCAAAGACCATCCTATGGTCCAGATCCTATCCCGCCAAACTAAGTGTCACGCCCAATGATTCATGTGACCACACACGGCAGTTGACTATTAGACACCTTCTCTTCACTCGGATCCGATCAGGTGAAGTGACATCGCCTTAATGACACCATCCCATCAGCAATCCGCTGACGTCATCTGAAGACACGTCCGAAAATTAGGGCACTTAATTATCGCCATGTGGGCATGGAGATCAAAGAGAAACAACCACCGAGTGTTATGTCGTTCCCAGACAAACCACCACGGAGAATTCTCGACACCAAGTTGAACAGATAAAACCGAGCAAACAACTCTTGACCCAACCCATAAATAGGTCAGAACAAGAGTGGAGGGCTAATGATGGTGCTTACAAGTGCGGGTTCCCCTGATCAAGACACGTGGCGGATGGCAAGTCTCTCACGTGCACCAACCAGATCTTTGAAGTATTATGCGAAGGGGATATTCCTCGGTACCTCATCTTCGAGGTATCATCCGACCTTTGGGGGACCTCCCTTGAGTACAGTCCCGATTCGTGTAGCAACCAGCCAGCAGCTCTCTTCCGAGCTATCCAACAGCTGAGCTTCCTCGGCCTCCTCTCTTGTCTCCGAGTTATCACAGAGCTGAGCTTCCTCGGCCTCCTCGCTCGTCTCCAAGCTATCACAGAGTTTCCCCAGCCTCCTCGCTCGTCTCCGAGCTGTCATAGAGCAGAACTTCCTCGGCCTCCTTGCTCGTCTCCGAGCTATCACAGAGCTGAGCTTTCTCAGCCTCCTCACCCATCTCTGAGCTATTATAGAGCAGCCCCAGCCTCCTCGCTCGTCTCCAAGTTTTCACAGAGCTAAGCTTCCTCGGCCTTCTCGCTCGTCTCCGAGCTGTCGCCGAGCTGAGCTTCCTCAGCTTCCCAGTCTGGCCGGGAGCATGGAGCATAGGTACCCCCATAACGGCTCCGTGTATCTTGCCATGACGAAATCTCCACCGCTCCACGTCCCGCATCCCACGATAGCGTATCTCGCCATTAATGGGCGTATCCCGCCATCTACGTGAACGTGATGCAGGGGCGAAACGAACGGCGATAATCACGTATTGGTTCGCTCCAATGCGACCCCTATATAAACCCCTCCTCCATACGACTCAGGTATCTCGAACTCATTCCAATACACCGCTACTATGCCCTAATATTCCTCGGTACTTACTTGATCGTCGGAGGGTCCTACGGTGGTTTCCCACCCCAGGAATTCCCTTGCAGGTAGCACGACGTCAACAACCCATTGAAATCTACACGCTCAACTCTCATATCAAATCTCAACCGTTCAGCCCCGCTGGCAACAAGATCGATGGATGACAATATCTGAAGGAGATTCCGACCTTCATCAGTCATATAAGTCTTCCTATCATCAAGCGTTATATGATAATCTATCCAAACCAAAGATGATGATGGCATCGACAAGATGTACAATGCGAATTTGTCTGTCTCCGTTTCAATCAAAACTTATGTTGTATTCTTATTAGGGTTCTGATCTTAGATGTACAGTGCAAATTCTTGCATTTTGGATCTGAATTGGGTAAAATTAAGATGCATGCATTCATGCGTAGCTTGTACAATACCAACTTTGCAAGTCGGTATCTTGTATAGTGTGATTCCTGCAATTGAAAAATAGAATAGGTCTCGGCTAACAACCTTCTAGGCAATAATTGTATCTAAATGCCTATTAATTTTTGAAATTTTCTACTCATGTACATTAATATGCCTAATTCGGTCCCTCGGTGATGCATCCTAACTTATATCTTATTAATATGCTTAATACAGAGTGTTTTTCGCCAGCCTATTGAGATAGAAATATGTTCGCTCGTTAGGCATGTATAGATTCCCCCTGTCCGAGATAGGCAGAGGTTTATTGATTGTGAGAATTCTAATCTCCGGCAGCCACGGACAAACCTATCGTTAATTACACTTCGCTCTGGATGGAGAGATCTCCAATTAACGGGTCATATGGGTCATACGAAATCAGCGTGCAATATGCGCGTGTTATGTTTTGAAAACAATTTTGAAGATACTTTAGGAATATCAGGGGCCTCGCAGAGTTTACGAGGGCCTCGCTAACTGATTAGCGGGCTGGAGGATAAAAGGGCTAGCATCCCCCTTATGGGGTGCGGGGTAACGGCCTGTTAGAAATTTTTTGAAAGGGACTCAATGTGAAATTGTGTGTTTGAGAACAGTTTTGAGGCCGCTTGACACTTATGCATGCGCCCGTGATGTGTGTAACACTCTAATACGGTTATACGACATTAATTGGTATTTAACAATTGCTTTTATATTTCTTCTATTTTATCTATTGGGTCGCGAATAATTCGAATAGTAGTAGTCGTTATCAGACCCGGCCCACATGTTTAGAACCCAATATGGTACAAGATTGTATCTGAGATTTACTAGTAAAGTGTATCTATATGAATCTAGTATAATGCCTACATTATATTTTTAGATTTTTATATATCATATATATAGATCATCATATATATTTTAATAGCCACAAATTAAGAATAAATTATATTTTGTTAACGGTCATCATATGATTGCCATCCCATATCTTATTTTGCTTTTATTTTTTACGTTTAAATCTCAAGATATCTAATATCAAATATTTACTAAATCTAGATATATTTTTATAATCCTTTTAAATCTTAAATTAGGGGTATGAGTTATTTAAAATATATTCTTGTATTATGGTTGAGAAGTTTACATATGTGAATTATTTTCCAAAATATATTTTTGATGAGATTTTGGTGGAGATTGGTTGTAATTTGATATTATCTATATACATTAAAACTAATATATATTTATAATCTAATTTAAAATATACTATATATATTTATATTAAACACAAAACGTCTCTCCCTCTCCACATAACATATCTCTCACTCATCAATTTATATATTCTCCTTTTTCGTTCTTCAAGCCCACACCCATTCTCGCCAACGCAACTCCAGCTACATTCTAGAACCTTAATCGAGCCATCAAAATTTGGTGTTGATTTGTATAGCATTATGTTGCTTCCGTTCATCGCGTTTGTTTCGAGGTAAGTTTACAACTTGCTACATGCTATACTTTATGTAATTTATTTATATGTTATCGTACTATTATTATTATCATCATCATCATCATCATACAGCTATATTTATATAATTTATACACCGTAATTATTTAACATTAATCATTTTTATAATATATAATGTATGCAAGTTTACAATTTGCGACATGCTATATTTATATCTATAAATATATATATCGTCGAAATATTTCTTATTATTATCATTAATTAGTTTATAATCTGCATTTTATAACGTTATATAAAATATAGTTTGAAAATATTATAGTTTACACATGAAACGTCGTCGCAAAGCGGATACGACAAATCTGAAATTTACCGTACATCTTACCTTATAAAATTCATTATAAATTATAGGAAAATCATTAGCATGCATTATTTAGTTCGTTATGAAGCTAACTCAGAATAATATAACCCTGTGAAATATTTACTTGCAAAATAAATTGTTTAAATAACGTAAACTGTAAATGAAAGTACCTCTGAATTGTTGTCCAGGGAAATTCCAACAGCAAATTTTCAATTTCGAACGTTCATAACTTTTTGTAGGAACAACCTGAGATACTTTAACTTATAAAAATGAAAATATTATTAAATTGTCTTTGTTTTGGTATATGACAAGTCCCTTTTGGAGAAAGTTTATTATTTTTAAACTATTTTACAAATCAGAGTGACGCTGAATTTCTGAACGGGACTTTCTTGTGAATGGTTAATCAATACCACTTTTATAGTTATTAATCGGATTGAATATGTTATCCCTGTTAATATTATTATATCAATATCTATTTAATAAATAATATTGTATGTGTTTTAATATTCAGCAAATATTACCGATTTACAGTTTTAGAGTATCCGTACTGATAATGGCTTATCTAGTTGCATGCCGGAACGTCACAACGTTATCATACTACTATATTAGTTCAATATTGTTAGTTATATGTATGCCCTAGAGGCCATTACTGTACATACGATGTACATTATAATGGATGCTTAGACATATATAGGGAGGACTTTCTTGCTCGACAAGATAGTATGCTATCTGGTTGTACTTTATCTTAACATGTACTCTGATTGTCTCTATGTTACATGTTGATAAAGCTCTTAGGATATGTACTCGACTACTGGGACTATGATGAGATCATACTAGTGGGGCCACGGTAGTCGACGAGTACATCCTATAACTGTTCCTAGTCGAGGGTGTATTGAGACAGGGCATCGACACACCAGAGTAGACTAGCGTATACGCATCTTGACCCATATGATGGGCGATGGATGATCCCATATCCATCGGTGTTTGACATCAAGGATGGTGTACGGGTGCTCAGTAGAGACTGGGTACACTGGACGGACTCGCCGAGAACTCCCAGATGGTATTATACCTCACGTCAGATGGCAGTTCTCCGGTGACACTGGTAAAGAGTAGTCTGTTGACCCGAGTTCGTCATAGAGTCTTGTGTGATTCCCACTGTGCTTTGATTTCCATCATACCACGTCCAAGAGGGTGTGCAAAAAGATGGCTTTTGGGTACAGTCCCGAATCACATGGAGGCAATGAGCGATAGGAGGGGATTCGTCTCTCTCGGTATAGGGAGTTGATGTTGTGCTGTATTCGATTGGCTATAACCGGAAATCCCTAGCCAGGGTTGCTGAGATTTACTGATAAGTGTTATCGGTAGTTTCTCGAACTGTTATAGACCTCATATCGACACTACTTATCGAGCTACTGGGGTCTGACGTTTACCACCCCTATGCGAGATATGCAACATATCAGACGACGAGACCGGACTGTACGGGAGTGTTACTGTTTGGATTCACAGGAGAATGTACAGGCTTGCTTGTTGATCTTCTGAGCGCTCAATACCTGGATGGCTGCTATGTTTAGCTGACCGCTTGCAGCTTGTAGGTGTTTGATATGATCATCACCTACTGCCGGTTTATTGACGATTCTTTAGAGTCCTACACAGAGGTTTCTTGACTCAGGCAAAACGGAGTAGGGGCACATATGTGATATGTGCAGGACCGAGGATAATACGATATGAGATACCATATTCTATTCTCGCGATATTTGATATCAGTCGGGTCATCGGATCAAATGTTGATTCGATGAATCGGTTACGGATAAATATTAGTCGGTTATATGCGATATAGCCGGATTGTCGGATCAAGTGTTGATTCGATAATTTAATGTATAATAATATATATGATATATTAAATTACATTAACTAATATTAGCTCACTAAAAGATTCTTTTTCTCACTCGGGTAATACATTGATATATATGCGATATATGTTAATTGTATTATTTTATTTTGTTACGATAAATATTATATATGTGATATATAATATTGTAACATGATATGGTTATTAATGCAACATGTTTTGTGGAGTTTAAACATGATTAGGGTTTGGATTAGGGTTAAGACTTCTAGTAGATTCTAGAAGCTTTTCTTTTGTCTTGAATAAGATATTATGCTTGATATTTATGTGTGACTCATTCTTAACCCAACCCAAACCCTAGCCCTAGTTAAATCTCTACATGAGTCATCCTTGACCATGGTTGCAAGATTAATCATTATTACACTTTGCATTATTCATCACAAAGCAATTGATTCATTCTTCTTCTTCTTCCTCTTTTGCAAAGCTTTCTTGCTTTGATTTTGTGATGAAAAATAAGTAAGAATAAGAAAACAAATGAGAGCAAAAATCCTACTTCATCATCCTTATCTATCCTTGCCATTTAGATGAGGGTGTTCACTTCATATCATGAGTGTTAGCTTGTGTTGATGAAACTTCAAGGTAGATCATCTTTGTATCGAAGATCGGAAGCAAGACTGCATCTTTCTCTTCGTGGAACCTCTCGAGAGTCTGGAACACGATGATCGCAGTGAAGGGACTTCAACACAGAGCTTTAGAAGTGAAGGACCGGATCTACAAAGGTTGTAATCCCTCTCACTTAGTGTTAAACTGTTTAACATACTTGTTTTCGCCTAAACCCTAGTTTAAAGATCCGGCTTTGGGTTGTTCGGCACGGCTAAATTTTTAATCGGGCATGGTTGATGCCTCGTAGACCCTTGTGAGCGTGCCTAGCATCCCTACAAATATATTATCTACATTGCATCATAAATTGTATTGGACGTATAATAATTATTACAGATAGATACATATGCATCCTGGCATTAGTCGTATTCCGATATTGATTACAGTTTCACATTTGATATCTATTTTGGGTAATATACATTACATGACATGTTCACGACATATTACTAGACTTTTTACTTGGATATTATTATTAATGCCGAAAATCCTGACTTGTTTTCATGACGGGCGTAACTTGTTGTCTGTATAGACAAAACCTATACCTGCTTGATCCTGTGTGGGCATTAGATCTACATTGACAATACCTGACTTGAACACAAACCTGGAGGTAAAGGGGAAATTAAGAATGTAACCGAAACCTAACCCAAAAGGCTATTATTATATGTTTGCCGTTTTTCCAAGCGTTACGGAATAATTACTTGTTTGCCGTTTTTCCGGGCGTTACGGAATAATTACATGTTTGTCGTTTTTCCGGGCATTAGGGAATAATAACATGTTTGTCATTTTTTCAGGCATTACGGAATAATTACTTGTTTGCCGTTTTTCCGGGCGTAAATCATTGAATCCTATTACCGTGGTCCCGTGGGGAATGAACGGGACATAGACTGTTGGGTTACGATGAGGATTACATTAATTGATTTCAAAAAGTTTTAGAATAGACAACCTAGAAGCACAGTTTTAGGTTACATTTCACACATCGCATACATACACATACCTCGCTATTTTATATCTGTGTTAATTATTCATATTCATGTTTACCTATATTGTTACATCCTGGATTATTATTGTTATTTGATATTATGACGCACTGACGTCTGGGTTTTGTATAGCCCAGTTTCTCTATCTTTATCGCAGGCTGAACTGAAGTACTTTAGCCATCAAGCCGAGCAATGAGAAATTGAACATGTGTTATTTAGAGATATTTAGTTTAGTGTATTTCCGCAGTTTTATTTCCTTAATATGAACCCATATTAGGACAAGTTTTCAGATGTTGTTTATTGGATTTGATTCGTTTCCGCTTATGCACTTTCTTGACTCTATTTACTGTGGCAAATGAACATGTACTAGCTAGTTTTATATATTTTACTATTCTTGATATCCTATAGACAGCTGTAATATGACTGTGGAGGGATGTTTCTTAGCCACAGATAGCATGATTGACTCTGTTACGTGCCGTAGTTTGCGCACTCTGGGAAGCGGGACGTGACAGGGTTTGTTTGGTATCAGAGCATAGGTTTTAGGTTAGCTAGGTTTGGTTTCTTTTATAGTTGGGTATTGGACCTAATACACTAATCAGAAAACCTAGAATTTTAGAAACATGTCCTTCCATATTATTGTCTTGTTATTCAAATTCTTGAATCTTATCATTCTCTTAAACTCTTTTATCTTAACGATTTGGAAATGACATTGCATCTCGACTTAGAATTCTTTTGGTTCCTTATTGTTTCTCCCATCTTATTCTCTTGATTCTGATAGTAGGATTTGGGGCAACTTGAATGGAGTTATGTAGTTGTAATTATGTACCGTGGTATGGTTACAATGCGGTACTCTATTTAGATAACCTTGAGTCCTATTTCGATTCATTTTCTTGACTTATGGTCGTTGTATTATCTTTTTTCCTCTCGGTATCATTGCTTACAAGTTTATGTCTTATCACGAGCTTGAATCCAACAACCATGATATATCTTTCCTCTCGTCCCGTAAGAACCAATTCGTTTGCGTTTCGAAGAATAAGGAGAAATACAGGAGAAGTTTTTAATGATTGCAATAGTTCGAGATTAACCCCAGTGGGAGCTGGTACAGACCGCTTCAAGGACGATCAGATGTAAGATATTTGATTAAAGAAGTTTTGACAGACCCGCCTCAAATTATCAGAGTAGCACAGCGGAAGAGTGGTGGGCTAATAACCCACAAGTCTTAGAACAAATTTGCAAATTCATAATGAAGGAAACCGTTTACTGAAGGGAGAAGTTCATAAACAAGTTGTAGATGAAGCGCTAATAGCAGTTCAGGATTTCATGGATGTGTTCAAGGACATATAGAGTTTACCGTCTAAATGAGATGTGGAGTTTGCGATTGATCTTATTCCTGGAGCAGCGCCGATTTCAAAGGCCTATTATCCAATGACATCGGTGGAACTAGAAGAAGTAAAGAAACAGATTGCCGAATTGCTAGAGAATGGTTGGATTTGCAGCAGCAATTCACCCTAGAGAGCTCCAGTTCTTCTAGTCAAAAAGAATGATGACACGCGGAGGATGTGCATTGACTATCGAGAATTAAATCGGGTGACTATTAAGAACAAGTACCGAATCTCTCACATCGAAGAATTATTCGATCAACTCAGTGGCGCGAGAGTGTTCTCGAAGTTGGATTTGCGATCCAGATATCATCAAGTTCGGGTAAAATCAGAAGGTATTTGCAAGACAACGTTCCGAACTCGATATGGGCATTACGAGTACTTAGTGATCCCATTTGGAGTTACTAATGTTGGGTTTACCTAGCACCATACCAAGGGTTTGTCTTACATCAAACATTCTACAATAAAAATTTGGGGTGCTAAGCAAACTAACCTAAAGATCAAACTAGAAGTTTAGGGTAACAAACATAGTATCACCTACAAAATCTAGTGTTCTAACACTAAGAGAATGGTATTACAACCTTTGTAGACCTCCTCCTTAGACTCCTTAGATCAACTCGGTGTTTGGACGGGTCCGCTTGAGTCCTTCGTTGTCCACGACGATCCACCGCGGAGTCCCTTGGCTCAAGCTCCTTACTTTACTAGAACAAAGTAGAAGTGATGCAAAACAACATATACTAGTGGTCAAAACTAGTGTAGATTAGTGATGTGGGTTTGGATCTCACTTAAAAACCTTTTCTTTTTAATTTCTTCTCTTTCCTTTTAAACCCTAGAGAGTTTTGAGGAGAGAGAGAGGAAGAAGGAGATGGCTTAAGCTTGACTCAAGTGAATAATGAATAACTCAACCTTATCTCAAGAGAGTAAGTGAATTATCTCATGCTAAACTATGGTTACAATATATCTAGATATTTTATGACTTGAGATTAAGCAAAACCATTGGCTACAAAACCAAAGGCAAATGAAACATTGACTTGGGTCAACTCAAAAGAGTTGAATAGTCAAACATGATTATGTTGCCATTTTACTTTTCTCAAATAAACAAAATATCTAAATATGTTACCATGTAAGTCTTGCATTGTCACCACCAATGTCTTATCAACCATGACACATGTATGCTTGCATGTGTGCATCCATATCAACATATACATACACGCATGCATGCATCATAAAGAAATAGGTTTTAAGTAAAAAGGTTAATGGTCATTAATATTAAATCAACAATTGATTTAATAAACCGGTCATATCACATACGACCCGACCAATAGAAACTGCCAGATTATAATGCGGTATCATATACTCGTATTTAATCAAGCACCCACGCATATCACCATATGCACCCCACATCGTTTCGCCTGAGCTAGGTAACTCCTGTGTGGGACTCTAAGACTCGTCAATACGCCGGCAGTAGGTGATGATCATATCGAACACCCACAAGCCGCAAGCGGTCAGCTAAACGTAACGGCCACCCGGGTATTGAGAGGGCAGAAGAAAAACAAGCGAACCTGTCAAAACTCCTGTCGAGCCAACCGGTAACACGTACCGTACAGTCTGGTATCTTTGTCAGATATGCTGCATATCGAGTCTAGGGATGGTATTGTCGACCCAATTAACTCAATAATTCATTCCGATGTATAGCCTATAACAGATCGAGAAACTACTGATAACACTTATCAGTAAATCTCATCAGCCCTGGCCAGGGACTTACTGATATAGCCAATCGAGCACAGCGCAACATCAACCCCTAATACCGGGAGAGACGAAACCCCTCCTATCGCTCATTGCCTCCATGTGTCTCAGGACTGTACCCAAAAGCCACCTGTTTGCATGACTCAGTAGAGCCGTGGTAGGGTGGAAATCAAAGTACGGCGGGAGAACACACAAGACTCTATGACGATCTCGGGTCTACAGACTAACATGTACCAGTGTCACCTGAGAACTGCTATCCGACGATAAATATAATACCATATAGGAGTTCTCGGCAAGTCCGTCCAGTGTACCCAGTCTCCACTGAGCACCCGTATACAATCTTGGTGTTAAACACCAATGGATATGGGATCATCCATCGCCCATCACATGGGTCAAGAATCGTATACGCCAGTCTACTCTGGAATACCGATGCCCCGCCTCGATACACCCACGACTAGGGACATTTCAGGATATGCTTATAAACTACACATGTCTCACTAGTATGATCTGCATCATAATCACTGTAGTCAAGCAAATATCCTCAGGGCTTTATCAACATGTACCAAATGAATAAAAGCATGATCAAGTGAACATGTCAAGATAAAGAGTAACCAGATAGCATACTATCATGTCGAGCAAGAATATCCTCTGAATATATATATTCATGTAAAAATACATCCACTATCAAATAATGGCCTCTAGGGCATACATATATCCAACAACTAACACGCCGGGAATATTTATGGACTTGATGAACCGAATCTTTTCACCGTATTTGGACCAGTTCATAGTGGTGTTTATCTATGATATTCTGGTCTATTTGAGGAGTAAAGAAGAGCATGCAGAACACTTGAGAATCGCACTGCAAACGTTGAGGCAAGAAAGGTTATATGCTAAGATGAGCAAGTGAGAGTTTTGGCTCAAAGAAGTGAAGTTCTTGGGTCATGTCGTATCCGGAGATGGAATTTTCGTTGACCCTGAAAAGATTGCGGCAGTTCATGATTGGCCGATTCCAAAGAACATAGAAGAGATCAGAAGTTTCCGTGGGCTTGCCGGATATTATAGAAAAATTTTGGAGAACATTGCTCAAATAGCTAAATCATTGACCAAGCTAACACGAAGGGAGGTACCGTTCGTATGGATGGAGAAATGTGTGTCAGCTTTTGAAGTGTTAAAATAAAGATTGACCACCGTGTAGGGTTACTAGGCACTCTAACAAGGTTCTATAAGACATCAACCATGCCCGATTAAAATTTTAGCCGTGCCGAACAACCCTAAACAAGATCTTTGCTAGATTATTAGGGTTTCACATGCAAGTAAATACCATTTACGACTAAGTGAATACGAAATACAACCTTTGTAGATCGGTCCTTCACTTCATAAGCTCCTTATAGTAGTCCCTTCGCTGCGATCATGGTGCTTCCGGACTCTCGGACGGCTCCATGAGAAGATGGCAACGGTTTTGCTTGAAGTCTTCGAGGCCGAAGATGATCTACGTTGAGGGAATACGAACTCAAGCTACCACTTCACCAAAGTGAAGCAAACACCCTATACTAAAGTGCTAATCTAGTAGAGGATGGAGAAATAGAAAATGGGTACACTTTAGAATTTCTTTTCTCACAATGTTTCTCTCTCTTTATCAAACCCTAGCAACCATTTGAAGGAGGAAGAAGATGAGCTCAATAAAATGAGAAATGAAAACTAATCAAGAGAGAGAGAGTGAACCATAGGTGAGTTTATATCATATATTAACTCATGTAGAGACATGACCATGGCTACATTATAAGGTTAAGTTAATTAATATCTCAAGTAAAACAAAACTAGTAGACTAAGTCAATGTAACCCTAAGCTTCATGCATGTGAGCTCATCATCCACTAATTTTAGAATTATTTTAAATATAAAAACCTAGCACTATAATTAGTATGGTATAAGTTTTATACATCCATGTAAGTTGTATCAACAACCATGATACAAAATGAACACAAATAAATATATATCACATATATATATTAAGTTGTGCACAAGTGAGAAAAACAAATGCTTAAGTGAACCAATGTTAGTTAATATAAATTAGTATATCACATATACAATTATACACTAAATTATTAAATCAATACTTGACTTAATAATCCGGTTATATCACATATAACCGACTAATATCCAATGTATCGACTTATCGAATCAACCCTTGATTCAATAACCTGGTCATATCGCATATAACCGATCGATACAAACATCGCGAGAATAGAATACGGTATCTTATACTCGCATTATTCTCAGTCCCGCACATATCACATATGCGCTCCTATTTCGTTTTGCCTGAGCTAGTAAAACCTCTATGTAGGACTCTAAAGACTCGTCAATACTCCGGCAGTAGGTGATGATCATATCAAGCACCCACAAGCCGTCAGCGGTACTAGCTGGACGTAACGGCTACCCGGGTATTGAGCAATCAGAAGATCAGCAAGCAAGCCCGCTCCAACTCCTGCAAAAAGCTTGACAGTGACACTACCGTACAGTCCGGTCTCCTCGTCTGATATGTCGCATATCAAGTCTAGGGTGGTAAACGTCAGACACCAATAACCGATAAGTCATGCCGATGCGAGGCTCATAACGGGTCGAGAAACTACTAGTAACACTTATCAGTAAATCTCTAAACCAGCCCTGTCCAGGGACTTCCCTGTTATGGCCGATCGAGTATAGCGCAACATCAACCCCCAATACCGGGAGAGACGAAACCCCTCCTATCGCTCATTGCCTCCATGTGACTCAGGACTGTACCCAAAAAACACCGTTTTGCACACCCTCTTAGACGGGTTAAGGTGGAAATCAAAGCACAATGGAAATCACACAAGACTCTATAACGATCTCGGGTCTACAGACTAACCTGCACAAGTGTCACCAGAGAACTGCCATCTAACGTGAGGTATAATACCATCTGGGAGTTCTCGGCGAGTCCGTCCAGTGTACCTAGTCTCCACTGAGCACCCGTATACCATCTCTGATGTCAAACACCAATGGATATGGGATCATCCATCGCCCATCTCATGGGTCGAGAAGCGTATACGCTGGTCTACTCTGGTATATCGATGCCCCATCTCGATATACCCACGACTAGGGAAATTAAAGGATGTACTTATGGACTACCCTGTCCCCACTAGTATGATCTGCATCATAGTCCAGGTAGTCAAGTACACATCCTAAGGGCTTTACCAACATGTAACCGAGAGACAATCAGTGTACATGTTAAGGTAAAGAGTAACTAGATAGCATACTATCATGTCGAGCAAGAAATTCCTCCCTATATATGTCCAAGCATCTACTAGAATATACATCTCATGTATAGTAATGGCCTCTAGGGCATACATATAACTAACAATCTCCCACTTGCACTAGGGCCATCTGATAACAGTGGTTGTAGTATCTCATACTCAACCATCCCATAAAAGTCTCTCTCTGGGAAAAGGCCTTTATGAGTGAATCCGCCGTGTTGTCCTCTGAGACTACTCTCCTGACCTCGATCCCCTGGAGATCAACCATCTCCATGATCAGGTGACACTGCCTTAGAATATGTCTGGATTACTGATGGGACGGGCGTTCCTAGGCATAAGCCACAACTCCATTGTCACACAATGGTAGAAACGAAGTTCATCTCATGAACTAATATACACCCAGACTGCCTCTTTGGTAGCATCTTTGGTAGCATGTATCCAGCCTTTATCGTCTAGTATGCCACGGTATCTTGCTCGGAACTCTTCCAACATACCATCCCTTTACAGAGGGTAAAGACAATGCCTGTGACTGACATTCAGTCGACCTTATCACCTTGGAAGCTATCATCTGATTCTCCCCAGGATCGATTGATACCATCTCACTACACCTAGTGAGAACCCTAACATCCACTTAGATCTATCTCATAGATCCAAAATCTAGGATTTAGGAGGTATCATCTTGATCCTATATGGAGAATCACTGTGATAAGAGGAGATTGAGCGAGCGTAGCATAGGAAACTTCTTTCCTATCAAGAGTATGTCATCAACGTACAATACGAGGATGACCGCCTTACTCTCTACTACCCTTTTGTATATACAAGGTTCATCTACCATTTTGATGAAGTCAAACTCTTCGACTACCACATCAAAACAGACGTTCCAAGTCCGCGATGTCTGCTTTATCATATAAAACATCTTGCACACGTTTCCGCTTCTCCCACTGTCTATGAAGCCCTCTGGCTGTGTACTTATAGACGCTCTCTTCCAAATCATCATTTAGAAAAGCAGTCATGACACCCAACCGCCAGATATCGTAGTTATGGTATATAGCCGTGGCAAGTAGGATCTGGATGGACTTAAGCATAGCTTTGAAAGTCTCAACTTTTCCATGTACACCAAGTAATTTTCTTAAGATATACTTGCTCCTGATGGGGATTTAACCCTTCAGATAAAGCAACCAAAGTCCATACTTTGTTGGTGTATAAGGATTCCATCTCAGATTACTAAGCATCCAGCCATTCTTACAGAGTCCCACTCTTGATGGCCAGCTCGAAACAAGTTGGGTCATCATCTCATAATGCAATCCTCGCTCGCACTGTCATAGAGAAACTGAAGTATCTCTCAGGTGGATGAGGAACCCTACTAGATCGGCGGAGAGGCTGAGGTTCATTGGGAGCTATTGAATCCTCCGGTTCTACCAAATCGTCAGTTGCAGTTTGTATAGCTGGAACTCCTTCCAGTTCTACCTCATGACCACAAATTTGTTTCCAAAATAAATTCCTTTTCCCAAAAGGTGGCATACCAAGAAACAAAACATCTTTTGTTCCTCGGTGCGGTAGAAGATATTCCTTTGCGAATGCTTGGGATATCCAACAAACTTCCATAGAACTGACCTTGCCTCGAGTTTGTCCGGATTTTGCTTTTAGACATAGGCCGGACAACCCCAAATCTTAACTGACTTAAGAGATGGGCTCTTCCCTTACCATATCACATATGGAGTGGTAGGCATCTGACTTGGTGGGAACGCCATTCAATAGGTATACAGCTTCTCAAGTGTATAACCTCCAAAAGGAAACAGGCAAATCAGTAGTACTCATCATAGAGCGCACCATATCTCATAGGGTGCTATTGCTCCGCCACGATACACCGACGTGCTGTAGTGTAAGCGGAGGAGTAATGCTGAGAGAGAATCTCATTCTCCTTTAGAATAGTCCAGAAATTCCGTGCTCAAGTATTCTCCTCCCTGATCTTATCAAAGGACATAATACTTATACATGTTTTGGTTCTCTACATCTAACTTATATTCTTTGAATATCTCAAAAGGTTCAGACTTGCGTTTCTATAAGAATATGTGCCCGAATCTTGAGAGATCATCAGTGAATGTAATGAAGTACAAAGAACCAGACCAGGCATGTGTAGACTGGAGACCTACATACATCATCATGTATCAATCCCAAGAGTTCACTAACTCTTTCTCTGTTTCCAATAAACGGAGTTATGGTCATTTTATCTTTGTGACATGACTGGCAAGTTTCACAAGATGTAAATTCAAACTGATTTAAATATGCATCTTAATATAACTTTAGCTAGTCGGGTCACATTGATATGACCTAGTCTACAATGCCTCAAGAAGGATTCGTTCATTTCTGAACTCTTCCTCTTGTGTGTGTTTTTTATACATTAAAAACTGTAGTTTTATTTAGAACGTATATGCTTTTAGATAACGTGCCTGAACCGATCAACTCTTGATATAGGAAATGTTCAAAACATTATCCAACTATACAAAATTATATCCTTCTTTACTAAATAAAGAGACTGATATGATGTTGTATATCAGGTTCGGTATCTAAGAACATTCGTTCAGAATCAATGTATTTGGTAATACAGGGTGATAACTGCTAACATCTTGGCTGCAACTATTGCATCGTTTCCAACTCTTGAAATTTCTATCACCCGTTCTCAGTTCTCTACCTGTCTGTAGCCCATGTAACAGATTACATATGTGGGATTCTGATCCGGTATCTCATACCCAAGACGTAGAGGATACTGAAAAACAGTTCTTGGTAATGAACACACCCGAAGCAGATGCATCATCATGCACTTTCTTCGTTTGGGCGGCACGGGAATCCTGGTAATCCCTTATTCCTTACTCGGTCTTATAACAATTATAAGTTGGAGCGGGACCAACGTTCCCCAGCACAGTATAACAAGCGGGTTCGGTCAATATATCCATATTATTATCTTGATTAAGGCATGATATGGTCGCTACCTGGAGAGAGAGAGAGAAGAAAACACTTTAGCGTATGCTCTTGCAAGATCAGATTGGTTATTATTTTATCTAATCGGGATGGCTCCCACTGTTTTTATCAAATCTTCCTTCAAACCCTAAAAGGAAAGACTAGCCGGGATTAATTACACCCTACAATTTCGCGAATCTTTCAGCC
Source organism: Agapanthus africanus (assembly GCA_030015575.1). NCBI lineage: Eukaryota > Viridiplantae > Streptophyta > Magnoliopsida > Asparagales > Amaryllidaceae > Agapanthus > Agapanthus africanus. The sequence continues at coordinate 821,343,714 of CM057337.1, read as the reverse complement.
AGGCCATTGTCGGTACTTTGAGGGAGGTTCCCCGTGCTTTCGCACGAAACTAATTAAAGTAAATCTCGTTTTCCCAGAGACGTAACCCCGTTGACACCTTTCTAGACACCTACTTGATCGGCTAATTGTCCTGTGTAAAACTCTCCCAGGAGTAACAATTACTCGCAGTGGGTATCGGGATCCAACTATCTCATAGAAGGTATGCAATCTCATTGCAAATTTCAACGCTTGAAATTCCCGATAATATTTTGCCCCTAACGTGCTATGACCTTGATGAAAGCCAACAAACCATAGCCCGCTAGTCAAGTTCAACCCATACATTTCTTGACTGAATTAAACCCGCACGACCCTTGACGAAAGCCAACAAAGTTGTACGACTACCCTAATCCAATCGCATCATATGCAGCAAATAAGCAGCATATAGCTACCGCACACAACACCTTGACGAAAGCCAACAAATGCAGCACGAATACTATATACAACTTATCTGAAATGACGGAGGGCTACGACAGGTTTTTCTGAAAACCTATTGCGTAATGAACTTGATATCGTTGTAGAATCGAGTGAATTTTGAAATGGGGTGATTTTGAGGCTTTCATTAGTTTTGCTGAAGAGGTCACTGCCGGTGAAAGGATCTCGGCTCTTTCCTTATGGAATAAGGTGCAGGATATATCATATATATCGCTATGCAAAGCAAAAACTCCAAAACTAATCAAAAAACAAACCGAGTGTTGTAGTATCTACCAGTTTTGCTAAAGAGGTCACTCCCGGTGAAGGGATCTCGGCTCTTTCCTCATCGAATAAGGTGCAGGATATATCATATATATCGCTATGCAAAGAAAAAACTGTACCTACCCTTTTTGAAAATTTGATTCTACAACATCTTTTAGGTTTCTTTTCTTTCATTAATCACATTAATGAAGGCCCATCATTTAAGTCACCTAAACATCACAGATAAATACGACGTACACTTATGCCATCCGCATTCGCCTCGATGTCTCATCGTCCACCGTTAGGTTAGGTAATTAACGGCAGAGCGGGGCAGGGCTAGCGCGGGTGTAAAACATAAGTAACGTCTATACAATATATCATATATATTATATACAGTATCTATCACAACATATCAAATGATCATATCACAGATATCACAGCAGAAGAATCATATGAAATAATGGATATATTAGGAGGTCCGTATTTTATTTTGAGCCTCTATAAAACACGGATTCCACGGTCACGATGAATAGCCAAACTCACACCCCTAGACCCCTACGAGAGCGGCAAGAAACCCTTCCAATTCTAGAGTTAGGAGATCCGGACTCGACTCCTCGAGTTGGTCTCCCACTGGACCCTAGAACCCGGTTACTTGTGCTCCCCTCCTTGGGTCTACCTAATGTGGAAAAGTAAATAATATACAACGGTGACATCATTCTCATCCCGGAAGTGCCCCAATAAAAGAATATTACATACAATGAATTTACATGAATGAAAATAAAAACCCTCATCTGACATAAAACCCCTGGCTATTCAGAACGCGACGATCCAATATAACATATCCAGCAACACATAACATCACATGTCATCAACGTAAGTAAATATGCGCATCCCAATTGTCGTTGACATATAGCAACAAAACCGGCGATATCACATATTACACTTACGGTCGCAGAAAAGAAAGTGTAAAACTACAACATTTGGAATCCACAATTACTTTAGATATCATAAATCCGAAATATCACATACTTTGCATTTCATGCCTAATTATATGAATTCCACATATTGTATCACATTCCAGATAAATAGACAGTATTAAACTTTCCGATCGAATAATCAAATACCCAAGATTTCCTAAATAGCTCAACACTTAAGCGGAGTCCAAAAAACCCAGAATACATCACAGTACCGATGTTCCAGCAGTAGAAGGGTCAAGCCAACGTCTCACATATAGCACGCCGTACTGCCCCAAACCCTAAGGTTTAGAGGCGGTTCAGACGGTCACATGATCGAGTTAAGGTTTGTGTTCTTCTAGAGGGTCCATCGCGTTACTTGTACGTTTTTCCGAAAGATTTAAACTCAAGAAAAATTCAACACTTGAAGTTTTTCGTGCCGGGAAAAAATGAGTTAATGATATCCGTTCGAACATTTTAATACTTTCTAAATTATCCGGAAAACAGAACGAAATTAAATTTTCCGATCGAATCAATGAATTCAAAATAATCCCCAGAACACTCAACACTTAAGTCAGATTAAAAATACCCAGAAATATGCAATAACAGCTACAGGTATTACTGTACAAAAACCAAAGCCAAATCTCACTGTACGGCCGCGGTTCCGCGGCACAAGTAAGGTATTGCCGCGGTTCCGCGGTGGTCCGTACGATTTACTTTGTCGTTTTCCACAATGATACTTATAATTCCTTGCTGATTTTTTTAGGTATTTTTAATACAGAAAAAAAATCACATTTTTAAAAATTGTCCAGAGAGGGGTTCAAATCGACGTTTCGGGGTTCGATCGGGGTTTTAACTTCGTAAACACGTCGCCTAATGCTCTAGCTGGGCTCTGATACCACTGTAGGGTTACTAGGCACTCTAACAAGGTTCTACAAGATATCAACCATGCCCGATTAAAATTTTAGCCGTGCCGAACAACCCTAAACAAGATCTTTGCTAGATTATTAGGGTTTCACATGCAAGTAAATACCATTTACGACTAAGTGAATACGAAATACAACCTTTGTAGATCGGTCATTCACTTCATAAGCTCCTTGTAGTAGTCCCTTCGCTGCGATCATGGTGCTTTTGGACGCTCGGACGGCTCCATGAGAAAATGGTAACGGTTTTGCTTGAAGTCTTCGAGGCCAAAGATGATCTACGTTGAGGGAATACGAACTCAAGCTACCACTTCACCAAAGTGAAGCAAACACCCTATACTAAAGTGCTAATCTAGTAGAGGATGGAGAAATAGGAAATGGGTACACTTTAGAATTTCTTTTCTCACAATGTTTCTCTCTCTTTATCAAATCCTAGCAAGCATTTGAAGGAGGAAGAAGATGAGCTCAATAAAATGAGAAATGAAAACTAATCAAGAGAGAGAGTGAACCATGGGTGAGTTTATACCATATATTAACTCATGTAGAGACATAACCATGGCTACATTATAATGGTGAGGTTAATTAATATCTCAAGTAAAACAAAACTAGTAGACTAAGTCAATGCAACCCTAAGCTTCATGAAGCTTCATGCATGTGAGCTCATCATCCACTAATTTTAGAATTACTTTAAATATAAAAACCTAACACTATAATTAGTATAGTATGACTCTTATACACCCATGTAAGTTGTATCAACAACCATGATACAAAATGAACACAAATAAATATATATCACATATATTTTAAGTTGTGCACAAGTGAGAAAAACAAATGCTTAAGTGAACCAATGTTAGTTAATGTAAATTAGTATATCACATATACAATTATACACTAAATTATTAAATCAACACATGACTTAATAATCCGGTTATATCACATATAACCGACTAACATCCAATGTATCGACTTATCGAATCAACCCTTGATTCGATAACCTGGTCATATCGCATATAACCGATCGATACAAACATCGCGAGAATAGAATACGGTATCTTATACTCGCATTATTCTCGGTCCCGCACATATCACATATGCGCTCCTATTTCGTTTTTCCAAAACTAGTAAATGCTCTATGTAGGACTCTAAAGACTCGTCAATACTCCGGCAGTAGGTGATGATCATATCAAGCACCCACAAGCCGTCAGCGGTACTAGCTGGATGTAATGGCTACCCGGATATTGAGCGATCAGAAGATCAGCAAGCAAGCCCGCTCCAACTTCTGCAAAAAGCCTGACAGTGACACTGCCGTACAGTCCGGTCTCCTCATCTGATTTGTCGCATATCAAGTTTAGGGGTGGTAAACGTCAGACCCCAATAACCGATAAGTCATGCCGATACGAGGCTCATAACTGGTCGAGAAACTACTAGTAACACTTACCAGTAAATCTCTAAACTAGCCCTGGCCAGGGACTTCCATGTTATGGCCAATCGAGCATAGCGCAACATCAACCCCCAATACCGGGAGAGACGAAACCCCTCCTATCACTCATTGCCTCCATGAGACTCGGGACTGTACCCAAAAACCACCGTTTTGCATGCTCTCTTGGACGTGGAAAGGTGGAAATCAAAACACAGTGGGAATCACACAAGACTCTATGACGATCTCGGGTCTACAGACTAACCTGCACAAGTGTCACTAGAGAACTGATATCTGACGTGAGGTATAATACCATCTGGGAGTTCTCGGCGAGTCCGTCCAGTGTTCCCAGTCTCCACTGAGCACCCTTATACCATCTCGGATGTCAAACACCAATGGATATGGGATCATCCATCGCCCATCTCATAGGTCGAGAAGCGTATACGCTGGTCTACTCTGGTATATCGATGCCCCGTCTCGATATACCCACGACTAGGGAAATTAAAGGATGTACTTATGGACTACCATGTCCCCACTAGTATGATCTGCATCATAGTCCAGGTAGTCAAGTACACATCCTAAGGGCTTTACCAACATGTAACCGAGAGACAATCAGTGTACACGTTAAGGTAAAGAGTAACCAGATAGTATACTATCATGCCAAGTAAGAAAGTCCTCCCCATATATGTCCAAGCATCCACTAGAATATACATCTCATGTATAGTAATGGCCTCTAGGGCATACATATAACTAACACACCGCTCCTATCTTGACAGTGCCAAATGTTCCGGTGGGTTGGTTATTCACAACGACACATCTGGAAAAGGCTTGGGATGTGTTCTAATGCAGCTTGGAAAGGTTATAGTCTACGCATCGAGACCATTGAAGACCCATGAGAAGAACTACCTAACTCATGATTTGGAGCTAGCAGCAGTGATTTTCTTTTTGAAAATTTAGAGACACTACTTATTGGGCGAAAGGGTAGAAGTATTTACCGATCACAAAATCCTAAAGTATGTGTTCATATAGAAAGAGCTCAACATGAGGCAGCGTAAATGGTTAGAGCTGATGGCTAACTATGATCTTCATCTAAAATACCATCCGGGAAAAGTTAATGTAATGCTGGATGCTCTAAGTCGGTTACCAACAATATGAATGTTGACTGCACAAAAGGAAATCATAGCTGATATTCAGAGATTCAAGTTGAAGATTGTACTACCAAATTCTTCGGGACAATTGATGCAATTGGAAGTACAGTTGTCCTTGATCAATAACATTAAAGCAGCGCAGTCGCACGATCCAAGGTTGCAGAAGTTTCGAGAATAAGTAGAATCGGGAATTCGAACAGACTTGTTGATTCATGAAGACGGTTCGTTACGATATGGTAGTCGATTATGTGTGCCTAAAAGAAATATTCATGAAGAAGTTATAAAGGAGGCTCATAGTTCCGCATATTCCGTACATCCGAGAAGCACTAAGATGTACCGAGTTTTACGACAACATTTCTGGTAGGAAGACATGAATAGGGAGAATGATCGCTACGTATCGAAGTGTTTAGTGTGTCAGCAAGTCAAGGCTGAATATCAAAGGGTAGCTAGTTTATTGCAACTACTTCCGATTCCTTAGTGGAAGTGGGAACATATAACCATGGTTTCATGACGGCTTTACCACGAAGTCCAAAGGGCAATAATGCAGTTTGGGTGATTGTTGATCGATTGACCAAGGCAGCTCATTTTATACCGTTTTGAGTTAGTCAATCGACGGAAGGTTTAGCAGAGAGGTACATGTAAGAGATTGTGAGATTGCATGGAGTACCCGTGAGCATCGTTTCGGATCGGGATACTCGATTTCTATCACACTTTTAGAGGAGTCTACAGGGAAATTTGGGAACTCGCTTGAAGTTTAGCACAGCCTATCATCCTCAGACAGATGGCCAGTCTGAAAGAACAATACAAACTCTTGAAGATATGTTGAGAGCATGCATGTTAGACTTCAAGGGTTCCTGGGAGGATCATTTACACTTGGTGGAGTTTTCTTACAATGACAGTTTTCAAGCGACTATACAGATGGTTCCATTCGAAGCATAATACGGTCGTAAGTGTCGCTCGCCTGTCTGTTGGGACGATATTGGAGAAATAAGAATATTGGAACCGGATTTTATTGTGCAAACGGTGGAGAAAATTAATGTAATCCAAAATCATATGAAGGCGGCACATGACAGAACGAAAAATTGCGCTGATACTGGAAGAAAGCCTTTGGGGTTCGTTGTTCATGATCTTGTGTTCTTGAAGATATCACCGACTAGAGGAGTAATCCGATTTGGTAGTCAAGGCAAGCTTAGTTCTCGATTTGTGAAGCTTTTTGATACCATCGAGCGTGTTGGAGAGGTAGCTTATTGATTGACTTTACCACCATCCTTAGTGGGTGTTCATGACGTGTTTCATGTATCTCAACTCCGCAAGTATGTTTGAGATGAGACGCATGTCCTAAATCACTCGGAATTGACAGTGAGAGAAGATTTGACTTATAAAGAGCAACCGATGACGATTGTGGATCGACGAGAAAAGGTTCTCAAGAATAGAGTGATCCCTATAGTGCTTGTTTCGGGTGGAAATCGTTCGCATGGAGAATTTACTTAGGAACGTGAAGACAAGATTCGACAAAAGTTTTCTCATCTCTTTCCTTAGATCCGTATCTTCTTATTTTTTCCTGTTTCGTGAATTTCGAGGATGAAATTCTTTTGTAATTGGGTATAATGTAATACCCTAGAACGGTTATACGACATTAATTGATATTTTAACACTTTCTTTATATTTCTTCTATTTTATCTATTGTGTCGCGAATAATTCGAATAGTAGTAGTCGTTATCCGACCTAACCCGCAAGTTTAGAATCCAATATGGTGCAAGATTGTATCTGAGATTTACTAGTAAAATGTATCTATATGAATCTAGTATAATGCCTACATTATATTTTTAGATCTTTATATATCATATATCTAAATCATCATATATCTTTTAATAGCCACAAGTTAAGATTAAGTTATATTTTGTTAACTGTCATCATATGGTTGCCATCCCATATCTTATTTTGCTTTTATCTTTTACGTTTAAATCTCAAGATATCTAATATCAAATATTTACTAAATCTAGATATATTTTTAGAATCCTATTAAATCTTAAATTAGGGGTATGAGTTATTTAAAATATATTCTTGTATTATGCTTGAGAAGTTTATATATGTGAATTATTTTTCAAAATATATTTTTGATGAGATTTTGGTGGAGATTGGTTGTAATTTGATATTATCTATATACATTAAAATTAATATATATTTATAATCTAATTTAAACTATACTATATATATTTATATTAAACACAAAACCTCTATGTCTCTCTATATAACATATCTCTCCCTCATCAATTTATATATTCTCCTTCTTCGTTTTTCAAGCCCACTCCCATTCTCGTCGACGCAACTCCAGCCGTATTCTAGAACCTTAATCGAGCCATCAAAATTTGGTGTTGATTTGTATAGCGTTATGTTGCTTCCGTTCATCGCGTTTGTTTCGAGGCAAGTTTACAACTTGCTACATGCTATGCTTTATATAATTTACTTATATTATTATTATTATTATCATCATCATCATACAGCTATATCTATATAATTTATACACCATAGTTATTTAACGTTAATCAGTTTTATAATATACAATGTATGCAAGTTTACAACTTGCGACATACTGTAATTATATCTATAAATATATATATCATCGTAATATTTCTTATTATTATCATTAATTAGTTTATAATTTGCATTTTATAACGTTATACAAAATATAGTTTGAAAATATTATAGTTTACACATGAAATGTCGACGCAAAGCGGATACGACAAATCTAAAATTTACTGTACACCTTACCTTATAAAATTCATTATAAATCATAGGAAATCATTAGCATACATTCTTTAGTTCGTTACGAAGCTAACTCAGAATACTATAACCCTATGAAATATTTACCTGCAAAAATAAATTGTGTAAATAACGTAAACTGTAAATGAAAGTACCTCTGAACCGCTGTCCAGGGAAATTCCAACAGCAAATTTTCAACTTCGAATGTTCATAACTTTTGTAGGAACAACCTGAGATAATTTAATTTATAAAAATGAAAATCTTGTTGAATTATATTTGTTTTGGTATATGAAATGTCTCTTTTGGAGGACGTTTGTTATTTTTAAACTATTTACAAATCAGGATGACGCTGAATTTCTGAACGGAACTTTCTTGTGCATGGTTAATCAATACCACTTTTATAGTTTTTAATCGGATTGAATATGTTATCCCTGTTAATGTTATTATATCAATATATATTTAATAAATAATAGTGTATGTGTTTTAATATTCAGCAAATATTACCGATTTACAGTTTTACAGTATCTGTCTGTATCCGTACTGATAATAGCTTATCCAGTTGAATGCCGGAACGTCACAACGTTATCATACTACTATATTAGTTCAATATGTTATCTACATTGCATCATACATGGTAATGGACGTATAAAGGTTATTACAGATAGATACATATGCATCCTGGTATTAATCGTGTTCCGATATTGATTACAATTTCACATTTGGTATCTATTTTGGGTAATATATACATTATATGACATATTCACGACACATTACCAGATTTTTTTATTTGGATATTATTACTAATGCCGACAATCCTGACTTGTTGTCCTGACGGACGTAACTTATTGTCTGCATAGACAAAATCTATATTTGTTTGATCCTGTGTTGGCATTAGATCTATATTGGCAATACCTGACTTGAACACAAACCTGGGGATAAAAAGGAAATCAAGAATGTAACCGAAACGTAACTTAAAAGGCTATTATTACATGTTTACCGTTTTTCCGGGCGTTACGGAATAATTACCTATTTGCCGTTTTTCCGGACGTTACGGAATAATTACATGTTTGCCGTTTTTCCGGGCGTTACGGAATAATTACTTGTTTGCCGTTTTTCCGGGCATTACGGAATGAATCCTGTTACCGTAGTCCTGTGAGAAATGAACGGGACATAGACTGTTGGGTTACAATGATGATTATATTAATTGATTTCAAAGGTTTTTAGAATAGATAACCTGAAAGCACAGTTTTAGATTACACATCACATATCACATACATACACATATCTCACTGTTTTATATCTGTGTTAATTATTCATATTCAGGTTTACATATATCATTACATCCTGGATTATTATTGTTATTTAATATTATGATGCACTGACGTCTGGGTTTTGCATGGCCCGGTTACTCTATTTTTATCGCAGGCTGAACAGGAGTACTTTAGCCATCAAGCCGAGCAATGAAGAATTGAAAATGTGTTATTTAGAGATGTTTAGTTTAGTTTATTTCCGCAGTTTTATTTCCTTGATGTGAGCCCATATTGGGACAAGTTTTCATATGTTGTTTATTGGATTTGATTCGTTTCCACTTATGTACTTTCTTGACTCTATTTACTGTGGCAAATGGATATGTATTGTCTAGTTTTATATATTTTACTGTTCTTGATATCCTATAAATAGCCGTAATATGACTTGTTAGTGTATATGCCCTAAAGGCCATTACTGTATCATACTAGCTTATATATTACTTAATGGAAGCTTGGGATATTCACAGTTGTATAGACAATCTTGCTCAAAATGGTAGTATGCTACTTGGTTTGTCTCTACTTCAATATGTGCATGTGTTTCTTTTAGCATATCGCTTATATACATATTAGTAGAGCCCTTAGGATTTTTGCTTGATTACCAGCGTTGTGATGGCGCTCACACTCGTGGGGGCTGGGTAATCCATAAGCACATCCTTATACAGGTCTCTAGTCGTAGGACTATCGAGACAGGGCATCGATACTCCGGAGTAGACTAGCGTATGCGCTTCTCATCCCAGCGGGGGAGACGGTCTGTCCCACAGCCATCAGTACGTCGTACTTGAGATAGTATGCGGGTGCTCGTTAGGTTACGAGTACACTGGACAGGACTCGTCGGGAACTGTTGGTTGGTATTATACCTATCGTCGGTTATCAGTTCCCAGGTAACAGGAGTACAGCTTAGTCCGCCGAGTTGACACTGTCACTTCGCCTCGAGTGTGTTCCCACTGTACTTAGATTACTACCCTACCACGGCTCAAAGGAGTCATGCAAACAGGTAGTAGTTGGGTGCAGTCCCGAAGCACTTGGAGGCAGTGACGGTTAGACAGGATTCGTCTCTCCCGGTATTAGGGGTTGACATCGCGCTGTGTCTAGGAAAGCCATTACACAAGTAGTCCCTAGCTAGGGCAAGCGAGATATACTGGTAGGTTTCCAGTGTTATCTCAGGGTGTTCTGGGCTACACTCCGACACGACTTATACCGCTATTAGGGGACTGACGTTCACCGCCCCCTAGGCTCGCCATGCGATGTATCAGACGAACAAACCGGACTGTACGGAGATTGTCACATACAGGCTCAGTAGGAGTTCGGATGGGTTTACCTCATCGGCCTTCTTATCGACATCTACCTGGGGTCCGTTACGTGCAGCTAGTGCCGCTTGCGGTCTTTGGTTAAACCCACTGCCAGTGTAGTGTTGAGTCTTCAGAGTCCCACACAGAGAGTTTCCCTGCACTGAGCGAAACGTGTAGAGGCCGTATGGTTTTACGGCAGGGCTACGATCACTTACGTGCACTTGTGTGCATATGCTGTTCGGGCAGGCAATACTAGTGGGCTTTGGTTTAAGCCAGATCCTACTATTGCACGGATGGATTTGTTTTGTCTTCTGTGCATTCGCATTCTACGGAATGCGGATGCGGGTGTGTATGCACAGTTTTGAGGAGTGATGAAGGAGGAGGTGCCTCATTAGGGTTTTGGCAGTTGGTTCGGCCAAAACCATTATGTGGCAGGCTCATTAGGGTTTTGGCAATTCGTTTGGTCAAAACCATTATGAGCCGGAGACATTGTTTACTAATCCTTTTAGTGATAGTTTAGTGATGGCTAATTGTATTGACCATTTGACCACCTAGACCTCTCTTGACTTTGTTGACCCGTTGACCGGAGTTGACCATTGACCTTCAAGAGAGGTCTACACTCTTCTTTGATTTTCTTTTTATTTCTTAAGTTATGAAAATGGTCAAGTCATTTGTGCCATCAACTTTATCATGATAGGATTAGTAATGATGGTTTTGGGTGAATTATTGCAACCATGGTTGATTTTCTTTAGTTAATCTTTTCATTATTCTCTTCTCATTCTCTCTCTTGAAGTGAGAAGAAAAGAAAATCTCCATGGTTGCTAAAGTTTCTCTTTCATCTTCCTCCTCTTGATAATTCTTTTGATCTCATGTGTTGATAGAGAAAGAATCCACATAGACAAACACTTCCATCTTTCTCTTCTATACAACCTAGAGCATCTAGATTAGCGATCTCGTTTCCCTAGTTGCCTCGGCTTGAGGTGGAGCTTAATGTACAACTCTCGGGTGGATCGTCTTCGACTCAAGAAGGCCGCAGAGGTGACCAAGATCCGGATCGACCCTCGGAGCGTGGATGGACAAGCCGGACAGCGGAGAGAAGACCCGAAGGACCGGTTCCGTGAGGTATATTTTCTACAGCATAGTAGTTAAAGCCTCTACTTGTTTGCTAGTTTCTAGTTTAGCCAAGATCCTTGCTTTTGAGTCCATGTTGCCTTGCGCCAAATTATTATTTTTCGCCGTTTCCGCCTCCCCGTAAGAACCGGGGTGAGCAACGTGGACTTACATGACTTTGGAAGGATATTTCCAAACCACAGGTAGTATGGTTGGCTCTGTTATGTGCCGTAGTTTTCGCACTCTCGGAAGCGGGGCATGACAGTGTGCATGTGGTGCTTGCGCAAAGGCGCTTGGCACTTGCGTTCGTGGTGTGCACGTGTTGCGTTTGTGAACATGGTGTGCGCATGTTGCGCTTGGCGCTCAGCACTTGGTGCTTGTATCCGAGTGTTTTGTGGAGCTTTCGCTCCTTGCCTGTGGCACAAGCGTCTTTGTGGAGCTTGAGTTCCTGCTTGTGGATCTTGAGTTCCTAGGGGTTTCCTAAGGGAAGAAGCCCAAAGGCGTTCCCTTTGATGGGGTCATCCCAGCCTTCTCATATTTTAGTTCAAAAATGGCTCTTGAATCTTCAAATCTTTGAATTTGGATCTTGAATGATGAAGGGGGTCATTTTTCCCTTTTTCAAGCCTTAGATCATGCCACAATGGGGATTTTGGAGTTGAGTTCTCCATTTAGTTCAAAAAGGACTCCAATTTTGCAAACTTTTAGTTGTAAAATTAATTAATTTTGTTACTATTCCTCTTACCCTCTGGATGAAAAGGGGAGAAAATAGGAGAACAAAAATGGGCTAAAATTCAAGAAACCCCTCTCATCTCTGCTTGAAAAGCAAGAAACCCCTCTAGACCTCAAAAGATGCATCTTACCTCATAACTCTATCGACTTTTTGATGCCCAAAATACCCATCTAATAGATTTAATTGACTAACCAAACATTCCGTTTTTCTTTTTCTTCTTGTTTTTCAAATCCATGTTCTCTTTCATGCTCACTTGATGATGCTCGATATCGATGGTCTCCCAGATCAGGACACGTGGTAGATGACGTGTCCCAGAGCATGCAAGAAAGGACTTACAGTGGCCGACCAGGCCACCCCTGTGCCCGTCGTACAAGCAAACGCTGGCTCACCTCCGAGCCCCCAGCACAATTGGCCTCCTCGGCCCCACAGCTCATCTTCGAGCTATCACTGACCCGAGCCTCCTCGGCCCTCTCAGCTCGCCTCCGGGCTCGAGAAGAACCAAGATACCTCGGCTCTCCCACTTCTCCACGAGCTCACCTGCTGAGGTCATCTTTCTCGGTCTCATCGAACGACCAATGACACCGCTTGCAGGCGTAAACGCCATCCCGCGAATCTCGCTATTCCCATCCGAACGGCAGCCAAGACATGGACATCTTGCCTGAGATTCGGGGCAGATGCTATTTGGTTTTATCCGTCCACCTCTCCGAAGATGCCAAGTTGATTTATGGCACCGTGTGTCGGAGGTTTAGACGGATGCGGCCGATGTAGCAGACTTCGTCAGATTCCCCCTCGTTCGAGGTGTTTTTTGATTGTGGGGATGCTCTTCCCTGCAGGCGCAAGCCCCTGCAATTAATTACGCTACCGCCTCGCGGTAACAACTTTCTCCTTCTCCAGAATTTCACTTCGTGTCGTGTGTGTTTGTTTTGTTTGTGGATGCCCATGGATTGTATACGGAGACTAAGTTATGCCGTCGCCCGTAGGACGTGGATTAGTCCAAATCTGTATTTACTTAGATTTGGGTTTGGTGTTTTAGTTTAAGGATATGTTAGCCATATTGAGGCTAAGATCAACTTAAACGTTCGTTAAAGATACATTAGTCTGATTTGAGACTAAGATCAACTTAACGGAAAGAGCATTTAGGGGCTCTATTGTTCCAGTTTAGAGACATAGTGGTCCATTGTATGCATGTCCATCGGGACCCGTCACCTCTCTGACGTCGTTGAAGGATTACAACGATAGGTGTTAGAGGAGTTCGGAGATGTACCCTTAGACCAAAGTTGATTGGGGGTCCTATAGTCCAATTTGGGACTAAAGTCTGTTTGAATGTTTAAGGATACGTTAGCCATATTTGAGGCTAAGATCAACTTAAACAGGATAGTTTAGATCCTACAAAAGAGCATTTGAGGGCTCTATTGTTCCAGTTTAGGGACATAGTGGTCCATAGGTAGTTTAAGGACATTGCGGTCTATTGGTAGTTTAAGGACATTGCGGTCCATTTCCAGTTTAGGGACATAGGGGTCCATCGTTCCCGTTTTGAGGATGGATATTAGTTTAAGGACGCATTAGTCCATGGGTTTAAGGACCCCATAGTCCATATAGATGTGTTTAAGGAGGCATTAGTCCATTAGTTCAAGGACGCATAAGTCCATGGGTTTAAGGACCCCACAGTCCGTATGGGTGTGTTTAAGGATGCATTAGTCTATTAGTTTAAGGACGCATAAGTCCATGGGTTTACGGACCTCACAGTCCGTATTAATGTGTGGTTGTCGGGACCCATCACCTCTCTGACGTCGTTGAAGTATTACAACGATAGGTGTCAGACGAGTTCGGAGATGTACCCTTGAACCGGATGTAAATTGATTTAAGAGAGCAGTCTTGCTCAGTCAATTTAATTTGAGGACTTACGGCCATGGTTGGGCTAAGTCCAGTTGAGAATATTCAACGTTTTTATCTTTGGCCTATTAGGCCTGTGCTAGGGCTTTGCCCCTGCACTGCATTTTATTTTGGCCTGTAAGGCCTATTTAATTTGGGCTCTGTCCTTTTTTAAATGATGCACAGCATCTATTTTTGTTTGGGCTCTGCCCTTTTTAAAGTAATGCATTGCATTTTATTTGGCCCGTTAGGCCTTTTTTAATTGGGCTTGGCCCTTCTGTAAATAATGCAGTGTATTAATAAAACTGACAGTGGCCATGTGGCCTGTCAGGCGCTTTGCGCCAATTATTGAGCGCAAGCGCATGTGGAGGTGACACGTATCACGCTCTGGTGAGCGCAAGCACAGTGCGCTGCGCTGTTGCGCTGCCGACACGTGGCGCGCTTTGGTGAGTTGCGCCAATTTCAGAGAGCAATGCTCTATCTTAAAAGCGCATAGCACAAGTTATTCTGGTGCTGACACGTGGCGCTCTCTGGTGGCTTACGCCAACCCAGGAGCGCAACGGTGCAGATTTGCAAGTGCAAGGCACTGTTTTAATATCTTGATCCAATTTTGGATTCAAGAAAAGAATCTTTAAGATTCCAGAACCAATGGTTCATAAAAAAGGCGAGGCCTTTGTTATTTATTATATTTTTTATTGAAGATCCTTGATCTTGTTCTTAGATCAATGATCTATTCAGAAGAAATTCTTCTTTTTCTAAAGGTTTTACCTTTTCTTTCTTCTGAGTTCTTTCTCAAAGTTTTCAGAAGACTTCTATGAGTTCTCTCTCTGTTTATTGAGTTTCTCTATTCTCTGTGTTGTATATTTTTGGAATTGGGGTCTAGGGGCCTTTATATAGTGCCTATTAAATTGTTAAATTTGTTAAAAAGATCATTCTCTGAGTGATTTGGGGAATTTTCCCCATCGTTGGATCTTTGATCCAAGGGCTTCTATTTTACAGAAGACAATCATCTTGTTTTAAAAAGAACAGAAAGATCTTATTGGAATTTTAATTCTGTTTGGCGCAAACGCACCTGCGCTTGACACGTGTCGCGTAAAGCGCAGCGCACCTGCGCCAGCGCAACTGCGCTGCCGCGTGGCGCACAGCGCAGAGCGCAGCGCAACTGCGCTGCCGCGTGGCGCCCAGCGCAGAGCGCAGATCATATGAAGCGTTGCTTCTTTTAATTTTGTTTTAAATAGAGCCTTGCTCTGATTGAGTGCGCTGCCTTGGGCGCTGCGCTGACGTATCAGCTTTTGACACGTGGCGCGTTGCCCGCAGCGCAAGGAATTTGAAGCGTTGCTTCAATTTTTGAATTTTTGAAATTCAAACAGAGTTTTGCTCTGATTGGGAGAAACAAATGTCCCCCCATCGTTGCGCTCAAGTGGCGCACGCGTGAGTGCAGCGGTGGCAAGATCCTAGCCATTGGATCAACTGAAAAGTTGAAGGGGCGCAAGCGCCTATAGATAGGACCCTTGGTCCTTAGTAAATGATTTACCATTTTCAAGAACTTGAGTTTTCAGAGCCTTGCTCTTATTTTTAAGAATTTTAGAGCCTTGAACTCGTTTCTTTTCAAGAACTTCAGAGTTCAAAACCTAGAATCATCTTAGGTAAAATTTAACTTAAATTTAATTTAATTTAATTAACAAAACATTGCTCTCATAGATCTTTGATCTAAAGAAAACCTCTTTGGGGTTTCATCAACAGAGCCCTGCTCTTAAGAATCCATAGATCTATAGAGATCTTGTTTCATGGGTTTTAATCCATGAACAGAGCTTTGCTCATGGATCAAATGTAGATCTTTTTGATCTGAAAAATGAAGAACTCCTAAGAGTTTTCATGGATCTTTAAGATCCCAAAATTTTTAATTCTTTCAAGGGTTAAGTTTTTCTTTTGATGGATCTTTCCATCATTATTACAGAGCTAGGCTCTTTTTAGGAAATTTTATTCCCTTGAGACCAGAGTTTGACAAATGTCACTCTGTGACAGAGCTTTGCTCTGAAAGAAGAGATTTTCTCCTTTTCTCTAGGGATTTCCCATTAATGAGAATATTCTCTTGGGGATCTCTTCATTAATTGATAGTCCCATCCAATGATGGGGCTGTCTTATTACCTAATGCACTGTCATCCAGATTTTGTAGGTCCCCATTTGGTCCCCTACCAACTGCATTGCAATGTGGTATAAATTTTAAAATGCCAAGCGTTGGAATTACAAAACTGACGGCTAATTTTTGTCCCTCCACAGGAAACATGCCTGCTGACCTATCATTCCCGTTTGTTCACTCGAAGGGAGGATTTCCCCAGGCACCAGTGGACCGAGAGGTGCTCACTCTCATCAAGGATCATGACCCCGAGCACAAGAACCTTCACCTGTGGGGTAGGTGGTATAACGAGATCATCCAGGGTCGCCGAAGCTTCGGTTCCGCTACGCCGTCTGAGCCCATATTTTCGATCCCCTATGTGGATGAACCCCCGGTGAAGTATGCCGTAGAGGTCAAAAATTGGAATTCGGATGACCTCCTCCAGCCTGCAATTGGTGCTATTCCCGTGCAGTTGCTGCCGGCAATAGACATTTTGGGGAGGCGAATCTGTCAGGGTGAAGCACGCCCTTGGGGACAGGCCTATAACATTGGATTGATCCCACGACCACCCGCCGGATATTTGCAGTGGGCCCGGTACATCTTATCGGCGAAGAGGACTCATCTGATGAAGATTGGTTTGTATTCGGCAATCTACGTCTCGCTCTTTGAGTATCCATCTCCTCCAACGTGGTGGATTAAGGATTTTATTGAACAATGGAATATCCCCACCCACACCTTCCTGATGACAGACAGGGAAGTCTCTATCTCCTTGGAAGAGTTTGCTGAAATCTCGGGTCTGCCGATGAGGGGGGAGCATTACGAGGAGCTGCTTCCCCCTGACTAATACGTCTTCGTCACCAAGCCGCTGGTGTTTGATCTGACGCCGGAGAACGCTATTCAGCACCAGTTTCCGGGATTGGTGAAGGTGCTGGACATATATGAAGGGCTCTATCTGGAATCAGGCGTCCGGGGAGTCAGTTTCGCAGATTTTATCGCCCGCTTCATTCGACCGGAGTTTCTATCGGAGCGGAGCGAGAAGTTCGCCAAGCTAGATGACCCTTTCGGCTCCGGCTTGGACCGTCGACCAACATCGGAGGACGCTCAAAAGGACTTTTATCTGCCCAGCGCCGCCCTTATGCCCTTGCCAGAAATCGCCGTCCCGGGCATGGATGAGGAGACCTTTTTTGTAGGGTTCCTGGGATTGTGGCTGTGCAGCATTGCGCTCTCCATGCACCCGCGCCACATGCGGCCGTCCGTTTTCTACCCAGAGCATCGAATGGTGGCTGGTCTGTAGTTGACAATAGGAATCGCCGGGTTGGCTCACCTATATAATGGACTTAGCGTGGCGCCGGACGCTAATGAACCTGGGGTGCAGCCTGCTAATTTCCCAATGCACTACTTCACCTCGTGGATGGAAATGCATGTGCATGGGGTGTTCGGCGTCCATAAGATCCTTCCGTTTTTTTAGAAGTGCAGACTCCCAAGAGTCATACGGCTGGTCGGCACCTCGATCGTGGTTGCGCCTCCGTGGGAGGCTAGGGGGTTGCTCCTCCGTCCACATCTGGTCGGAGCGAAGGTTTCTTTTGTGGATAAAGGCATAACCATAGGCTCAGAGACCTCCAAGTCGGTGGTAGCGCTACGCGACGACTTCAAGGACGGGGCCTCCGTACTGAAAGCCCAGGAGATTCTTCACCTCTGCTCCATTCGGCCGGGCTACCTGGTTTTCAGGCAGAACGAGATAGCGCTCTTCATAAGGTACAACCCACACCGGTTCGCCCAATAATCCAGCTATAACCAGGGGATCCCTGTGGAGGCGTTTTTGGAAGAGCCCGTGGCCAGCAGGGAGGGGATAAGGAGTGCGATGCACCATTTCATGCGGCTTAACACGGGCTCCTATTTCTTCATCAGCGAGCCGAGCTGCGTTTCCAAGGTCCTCAACGCGTATGTGGCTTGGTACGCACATGCAATGGGTCCAGTTATCCATATGGAGAAGCGCATGCTGGTTGACCGCAAGGGTGCGCCTCCCGGCGGCGACTGTAAGGCTCCCCTGAAGCCAAGGACCCCGGTCGATCCTCCGCTGAAATATGCCGGAGCTGGGCCACCGCGTGCGTTGAGCCCTCCACGCGGACTACCTCTTGATATTGTGGATGTGCCACCAGCGCCCCGTGCTCCAGTGGAGACGGTAAATGTGATATCGCCGGAGTCCGGCATGGGCACGGATATCGGGACCCGTCGCCTTAAGGTGCCTGCAAAGCGCAAGTCGATCTCGGGTGCACCCAGGGCTGGCGAGCAGAAGAGGAAGAAGAAGTCGCTCTTCTCAGCTGACGTTGCTTTCGGTCAGGAACCTCATGCTCCCTATAGAGAGGGCTTGGGTGAGTACGGGACCAATAAAAGATTAGTTATGCCGCCAAATGACACTGATCTGGCGGCCGCCATCGCAGCTTCAGAGCGATTGGCGAAGCGCGACGCATGGCTAGCTAAGCTTGCACAATCGGGTAATTACTAGTCGTATTTTTTTATTGCATCGTACTTTTATTATTGTCTTTGACTAATGTTTTTCCCTTCTTTTCTTCAAACAGGCATCACCACTGAAGAAGCCATCGCTGCTTCCCTCAAAACTTCTCAGGAGGAAGAACGACTCGGAGCATCCTTAGGTCTCGGTACATTTCGATTCATTAAGTCTTTATTCTCATTTTATTATGGTTGATCTAACCCTTTCTTTTTCTCATCACAGGAACCACAATGCCGGTCCCGCAAAGTGACGCAGAGACTCTTCCCGGGCCAGCCACTGATGTTTCGGCCTCTTCGGGGCTACCGCGAGAGACCCGACTTGAAGAGCCGATGAGAGATGCCTTGAAGGCTCTGGAGGCAACTCTAAATGAGGACGACGACACCTTGATGAAGGAAGCGTCGAAGAGGTCCGTCGCGACGGCCCGGGAGGAGAGGAAGCGGTTGAGGCGCAAGGCGAAGGAGCGCAGAGCTGCTTTGGCCGTGGGAGCAGGCCCAAGCACCATTATTCCTGCTGCTTCTCCTTCTGAAGAGCCCTCGGTCGTTTTGTCTACCGCTCACAGACGGGCGGTGCGTGCAGCTCGTGAGGCTAGTGATTAGTCCACCTCAGGTAACGTGTCTTTCAAGATTTTGATGTAAGAATTATGAACCTATCGGTTCTTATATATCTTGTCCTGCAGGGCTAAGTCCAACCGATGGGGAGGCGGAAACCGTCGAACCTAAGGGGACAGAGGAAGAGGCACCGGCTGAACCCGAGCCGACGGTGGGCGACGTCGCCGGGGTTGCTAGACCTGAGCCGGGGGCTGAAGGAACTGCACCAGAGAAGGTCGTTGATGCCGAGCCTGAGGTAGCGGCAAATGAGATGACTGCTACAACCGAGCTTGGGGCAGCGGCGGACGGGGCACCTGAGATTGGTGACCCCATGGTAACGGCGGACGAGACGACGACGACCGCCGAACCCGAAGGAGTAGCGGGTGAGATGGGCATGACTCCCGGGGAAAATCCAGCCGCTCTTTCTCAAGAGTCTGACAATGCTCCAATTATTGCTCTCCCCATCTACAGTCCTCCGCCGTCTCCTGGCCACGTGAGCACGACGACAGCCCCTGTCGAGTCGGGTGATGAGGCCACGGGCGGTGGACTCATGTCGATGGAGGAGGGAGACGCCTCCATTTCGGCTGGCGGCTCATCAGGTAAATTTCGAGTTACTGTCCCTTTTTTTTATCTTGCAATCCCTCCTGACAAGTTTATCTTTGTTTTTAACGCAGGTGCGGCCAGTACCGATGCTCCATTACTCGAGGGAGCGCCGTCAACTACTGCTTTGGCGGTGTCCACCTCTCAGCCTTTCCTTGTACCATCGCAGATGTTGGAAGGTATGGATTTGCAACCCATTAGTTTTATCTTTCAGCCGCACAATTTATGTACTAATGTCGTACTATTGCGTCTTTTCAGGAGTTCTTTTTTATCATCTCTATCAGGTGTTGCACCCGCACTTCTCCTTCCCATCTGAACTCGCTTCTTCCTCCAGTGGCGCTGGTGAGTATTGTTTCCAATTGATGCCTTTCTTTTTTCAATAATGGAATTATTTCTGACTCTTCCTTGTCCTGATTGTAGTGCTACAAATCGAAGGAGGAGATGAAAGATCGGTCGCGCCACTGGCCCTCCCGGCCTTGCCGCCTGCCGCAGCTGGTATAGTAAACTATCGCATCGATGACTTTTTCATATTTCTTGAACCGTCATCTAATCGTATTTTGTTTTTTCAGTTGTCGTTCCGATCCCGGTGCCCTTTGAGTCTCGCGTTATAATGCCGGCAGGCCCCTTCCTAAGACGTCCGTCTTCAAAAGGTGTCGTAATGAGCTTGGGCATGCTAAACGGATACGTCGAAGAGCTTGACTTAGACGCTCCCCCATCTGCTGCGGATTTCGCTGCGAAGGTTAACCCGATGTTGGCGGCGCTTGTGAATTTTCACGATGGAGGCGTCGTCGAGCTTTGGGTTAATCACTGCAGGGAAATCGAGGTCCGCCTGCATCAATCGGAGTTTATGTGCCCTGCTCCCGAGTCCTTAGCCGCAAGCAATCAAAGAGCAGCATGAATCGAACAAAGCGTTTCTTACTTCCGTCACCTGGAACAAGAAGCGGCTTTAAGGCTGAGGGAATGCCAAGAGACCTCAAGCGAGACGGCTCGTCTGCGTCTGAGGTAGAGGCGAACGCTGCCCAGGTGAAGGCTATCTTCGAGGGCCTTCTGGAGCATATCTCTAATGGGCTAAACCTGAAGCGGAAGCTCGATGCCGCCGAGCGTGATGCCCAAGCCCGCGAAGCAGCTCAGCAGGCAGTTGGGGAGCAGCTTGCATCCTTCTTGCAGCAGCGGGCTCAAGTGGAGGCGGAACTAGCAGTGGTGGCCGATCAGGAGAAGGCATGGAAGCAAGTGGGTGAACAACTGATAGGGCTATTTAAGACGCTTCCTTCCCAGTAGCTGCCCTTGTATCAATATACTTGTAAAAAATTTCTTTTTCGAATAAGATGTATTCATTCTTTATTCTTTTGTACGATTCACCTTGTACTTGACCGAATTAATAAATAAAGATACACATTTTCTCTTTGCAATGTCTTGTATCATTTCTTTGCTTTCTCCCTTCTTTTATTATCAGCATACTGTCTTGATAAACATGGTTGACAAATAATAGAGTAAGCATCTGGGTTTCTTCAAGAGATAGCGATGGCTTAGGCCGCAGGTTCAGATCTGCTACCTAAGACTTTTCAACTCTATGAGCCGTGAGGGTCTCATAGAGACTTTTCTCCCTACGGATCGAGAGGATCTCATAGATGGATTTTCTCCTTAGGAATCGTGAGGATTCCTAAGTGCGTTTTCTCTTATAATTCGTAAGGATCTTATAAGAAAATTTTCCCTCTTACGAGTCGAGTGGACTCGTAAGCGGTTGTTTCCCTCCTTGTCGAGATTCGACTTTGGAGAGTGAGACTCGTGAATAGTATACAAGAGACCGTTTTAGGCCGACTTGCAGGGTCCCAGTGTTTAGGAAACAAGTTTTTTAATCCCTGCTGCCTAAGGCTTTATCTTGCAAGTTGAGACGAATCGGGAAGTCCTCGCGAAGACACTAGTTTCCTCACGAGTCGAGACGAATCGAGCAGCTCTCGTCAAGGACACTGATTTCCCTGAGTTGAAGTATTTTGCTGAGGACACTGGTTTCCTCGCGATTGAAACGAATCGAAGTGCTCCCGCAAAGACACTGGTTTCTCTGCGGGTCAACGCGGATCAGGAAGCTCTCATCAAGGACGCTAGTTTCCCTGAGTTGAGGGGGTTGCCAAGGACACTGATTTCCCTGGAGTTGAAACGAATCGATGTATTCCTGCAAAGACGCTATTTTCTCTGCGGGTCGACACGAATCGAGGGGTTCTCGTCAAGGACACTGGTTTCCTTGAGTCGAAGAATTTTGCCGAGGACACTGGTTTCTTCGGGGTTGAAATGAGTCGAGGTGTTCCTGCAAAGACGCTAGTTTCTCTGTGGGTCGACGCGAATCAGGGGGCTCTCATCAAGGACGCTAGTTTCCCTGAATTGAGGTATTTTCCAAGGACACTGATTTCCCTAGGGTTGAAACGAGTCGAGGTGTTCCTGCAAAGATGCTAGTTTCTCTACGGGTCGACGTGAATCAAGATGTTCTCGTCAAGGACACTGGTTTCCCTGAGTTGAAGGATTTTGCCGAAGACACTGGTTTTTTCGGGGTTGAAACGAGTCGGAATATTCCTGCGGAGACACTGGTTTCTCTGCGGGCCGACGCGAATCAGGGGACTCTCATCAAGGACGCTAGTTTCCCTGAATTGAGGTATTTGCCAAGGACACTGATTTCCCTGGGGTTGAAACGAATCGGGGTATTCCTGCAAAGACGCTAGTTTCTCTGCGGGCCGACGTGAATCAAGATGTTCTCGTCAAGGACACTGGTTTCCCTGAGTCAAAGTATTTTTCCGAGGACACTGGTTTCCTCGGGATTGAAACGAATCGAAGTGCTCCTGCAAAGACGCTGGTTTCTCTGCGGGTCGACGCGAATCAAGAAAATGTGTCTTTCGGGTTTTATATGAGTTACCGTCAAGACCGTGAAGCTAGGAATTTGGTCTTCGCTTCGTTTGCTGGCACTGCGTCTGCTGTATCGAGACGAATGTTGCGGTTGTCTCTAGGTTGTTGGTGGACCGTTGAGATTTGGCTTCGCTTCCTGGCGGAGCCTGTTGGGAAGGTATGGTTCCCTCTTTGTTTGTGCCCTTAGATTGTATACAGGGATCGATGTGATCTCACCTGTAGGGCAAAAGTTTCATCATTATTTTTATATTATTGCTTTATTTCCGCGATGCTCTATCATTTCAGCTTTTATATCGCGAAGGTCGCGATTGCCCAATCATTTCGGCTATTTTTCGCGGTGCCCAATCATTTCGGCTATTTATTTTATTTTTACTTGCTACTTTTTATTGCGAGTTGCCCAATCATTTCGGCTATTTTGCATGCATACATTTTTACTTGCTGCTTTTTATTGCAAGTTGCCCCATCATTTCGGCTATTGTGTATGCATGTGCAGCTTGCTGGCTTTTCGCCGTAAGCCTGGAATTAGACACTAATTTCGGCATCAGCACCGTTACAACTGGGATGTTGCTAGGAGCGAATCATCATTTGCCTTTGCCGATGTTGAACAAAGGTGGCTTAGCGAACAGGGTTAGGGTCCTGTCAACTAAGGCTTTTGACTTCATGAGCCGTAAGGGTCTCACAAAGGTATTTCTCCCTACAAGTCGTGAGGATCTCGTAGGTGTGTTTTCTCCTTAGGAATCGTTAGGATTCTTAAGTGCATGTTCCTCTGTAAGTCGTAAGGATCCTACAAAAGGGTTTTCTCCTTGTAAGTCGAGAGGACTTACAAGGGTCATTCACCATGCGAACATATCCCCAGTCACGGATGGAACTTGGTTAGGGAAATGTTTATTCGCGCCCGTGGATTGTATACAAGGGTCAGTAGTGAACCACTTGTAGGGCAATATCGAAAGTTGTGGGGGTTTCTTAAGCACGGGTTTAGGTCTCTGTAACTTAAGACTTTCAAATTTTATGAGCCGTGAGGGTCCCATAAGAGAGTTCTCCTTACGAGTCGTGAGGATCTCGCAAGTGTATTTTCTCCTTAGGAATCGTGGGGATCCCTAAGTGTGTTGCTCCCTTATGAGTCGTAAGGATCTCACGCGGGCGGTTTCTCCTTACAAGGTCGAGAGGACCCTGTAAGTGTCTTTTAACGAAGTTGCGCCCTTCCGGGTTTTCACAAACATTCACCAGTATCCCTGCTGTTTTTACTCACGGAACCCTTTCGGGTTTTCATCTGTGCCCTTTTTGCTTATGGACATACCGTTTTTTTTATTATTTTTTTTATTCTCTTTTTTTTTTCTAACGAGGTTGCGCCCTTTCAGGTTTTCACAAACACTAGCCGGCAGCTCTGCTGTTTTTACTCACGGAGCCCTTTCGGGTTTTCATCCATGCCCATTTTGCTTATGGACATACCGTTTATTTATTTTTTTATCTCTTTTTTTATATCGGCTTTGTGATGTTTCAATCCACCATAGTTTATCGACATCTCGGTCAACAGTTAATTTTAGGACGTAGTGGTCCGTCATTAGTTTACGGACGTTTCGGTCCGTTATTAGTTTAAGGACGTTTCGGTCCGTTATTACTTTAAGGATGTTTCGGTCCGTTGCTGAAGAAGGCCGATTACTACTTATAGAGTTTGGGCTTAGGAAGATAGCGAGAGGACATAGTCGTCGTCATCTATCATTGACCTAGGCTGTGGCTCATTAAGCGTAGTATTTCTTCAGGAAGCGACCGTTTATTGGCCTGAAAGGCCTTTCACCGTGCATATCCATGAGTAGATAGGCTCCACCCTGGTAGACCTTGTCTATGATGTACGGGCCTTCATAGTTCGGCTCGAATTTTCCCCGCTTAGCGCGACTGGGGATCATGGGTCTTTTGACCACTAGCACGAGTTCGCCTTTGCGGAATGTCCTCGACCGGGTCAATCTTTCATATGAGCGCATCATCTTTGCTTTATAGGCCTCCAGATTTTGTTGCGCTATGAGCCGGGTTTCATCAAGGGCGTCAAGCTCCTCAAGCCAAAGGTGAGCATTTTCTTCGTCCGTCAGCTCGTAGTGGACTGCCACTCGTAGAGAGGGTAACTCTATCTCAAGGGGGAGTACTGCTTCTGTACCGAATACCAACGCGTACGGCGTTGTGTTCGTGGCTGTCTTGAATGTAGTTCGATACACCCAGAGAGCTTCTTGCAGTCTCTCGTGCCAGTCCTTCTTATTTCGGGACACCGTCTTCTTTATGATCTTCGTCAAGGTCTTGTTGAAAGCCTCCGCTAGACCGTTAGCTCGCGGATTATAAACTGAGGAATACCTCCAGTCTATATTATGCTGTTGCGCAAAGCGACTGATCTTGTGGCTTCTGTAGACTGGCCCGTTATCAGAGATGATCCGTCGCGGAGTTCCAAACCGATAAATGACGTGCGTCTTGAAAAAATGGAGGATATTCTCCGTCTTCACTTCCCTTAACGGTACTGCTTCTGCCCATTTGGAGAAGTAGTCAGTCGTCGCCAGGATGAAACGATGTCCCCTGGACGATGTTGGTTCGATGGGGCCGATTACGTCAGTCCCCCACATTTCGAACGGCCGGCTAGCTACCATTGGATGTAGTGGATTTGGATGCTGGTGGATGAAGTCCCTATGGATTTGGCATGAGTGGCATTGCTTCGCATATTCGAGGCAGTTCTGGATCATCATCGGCCAATAGTAGCCCATCCGTTTAATTTTCAACTTCATCTTCGGGCCTGCTTGGTGAGAACCGCAGAGTCCATCGTGAACCTCCTAAATGACTCTTTTCGCTTCGTCAGGTCCCAGACATCTCAACCACAGAGAATCAAATGACCTCTTGTACAGAGTATCGTTGACAAAGGCGAAAGACAGAGCTCGTTTCATAAGCTGATGTCTTGAGGACGCATCTTCAGGCGTTCGACTGGATCTGAAGTAGTCTACTAATACTTCGCTCCAATCCTCAGTCTTTTCCTGGTCTTTTATTTGCATAGCCATTTGTTCAGTCGCTCCTTTTTCTTCGGATGATTCCGGGGATATTTCTACTGGGGCAAGTACCCGACAGCTTTGTACCACGATTCTTGCGTCATCGAGGTTCTCGTCGGCCAATTCTTTAGCGAGCTTGGCTAACGCGTCCGCTTTGTTGTTTTCCACACGCGGTATGTTTTCCAACATATAGGAAGGGATTTGAGTTAGCAATTGCTGTACTCTCTCGCTATATTTTACCAGTTCGGGTTTGCATGTTTGGTAGTCACCATTTACTTGACTGACGACCAGTTGAGAATCTCCGTATATAAGGAGGTTTTCAATTCCCATGTCGATGGCGATCTCGAGGCCTGCTATCAAAGCTTCATATTTGGCTTCATTGTTCATCCTCGGCTCTGTTAAGGAGAAAGCAAAGCGCATTATCCCTCCTTGTGGAGTTACGAAGATGAGGCCTACCCCCGATTTGATTATAGGGATGGTTTGTTTGCGCTACTTCATGGAAGATGCCCCATCAAAATAGAGTTCCCATCAGGTATCACTACCGTCGATCGCATCAAACGCATGTTCGTCAGGTAGTTCGCAATTCAGAGGGGAATCGGCCGGTATCGAATGCTCAGCGAGGAAGTCGGCGATGGCCTGGCCTTTCACTGCCTTGAGAGGCTGGTAGGTTATCGAAAACTCCATTAAGAGCAAGGCCCATTTAGCGAGCCGACCTGTCAGTATGGCCTTCGACATTAAATATTTAAGGGGGTCCACCTTCGAAATGAGACGGACTTCATGCGCCAACGCATAGTGCCTGAGCTTTGTTATCGCGAAGATCAACGCCAGGCAGTGTTTTTCGATTGGGGAGTAGTTGATTTCTGCCCCCAGGAGAACTCGACTTAAGTATTAAAGAGCTCTTTCTTTCCCCTGGCCGTTCTCTTGTGCCCATAATACGCCTAAGGAACCTTCGAGGGCAGTTGTATAAAGAATGAGAGGCTTTCCCTTGACCGGAACAGACAGCACTGGCGGGTTCTGCAAGTATCGCTTGATTTAGTCTAGCGTGTCTTAGCATTTATGATCCCAGACGAACGGAGTTCCCTTCTTCATCAGGTGACTGTAAGGACGGCACTTGCCTGAAAGATTGGCTATAAATCGCTGAATGTACGCGAGCTTCCCTTGGAGAGACCGCAGTTGCTTGAGAGTTCTTGGCGGAGGCATTTTCATGATCTTTGATGGATCTACTTCAAAACCCCGGTGTCAGACGATGAATCCTAGGAATTTGCCTGAGGAAACTCCGAATGCGCACTTAAGAGAATTCATCTTCAAGTTGTATTGTCGAAGGCGTTGAAATACAATCTTCAGATGCTCGAGATGTTCCTCGTACGATTTGCTTTTCACCACGAGGTCGTCGATATAGCATTCGACGATTTCATGTATGAGGTCATCGAAGATCTTCGTCAAAGCCCTCTGATAGGTGGCACCGGCGTTCTTTAAACCGAAGGGCATCACCTTGTAGCAGAATATTCCCAGAGGGGTCCGAAATGCGGTGTGCTTCTGGTCTTCAGGATACATCTTTATCTGATTATATCCTGATGAGCCGTCCATGAAGGAGAAAACCCCGTGAGTGGATGTGTTATCTATCATCAGCTCGGTGACTGGCACTGGGAAATCGTCTTTCGGGCAGGCTTTATTGAGATCCCGAAAGTATACACATATGCGCACCGTCCCATTTTTCTTCATCACTGGGACGATGTTGGCGATCCAATCGGGATACTGAACTTCCTGAATAAACCCAGAGTCGATCAGTTTCTTGACTTCGGCATTAATGCTCATCTCAAGCTCGAGCCGCATTCTTCTCGGCGCCTGTTTGACTGGCTTGACGTCTGGGGATATTGTCAATTTATGCACAGCGATTTCTGGATCTAGTCCTGGCATTTCAGAATAGTTCACGCGAAGCAATCTCTATACTGCATAAGCACGTCTTTTAATGAAGCCACCCTTTCTTCAGATAGCAGTTCACTAACGAATGTCGGTCGCGGGTCATTCTCCATCCCCAACTCAATTTTTTTGAGGTTATCCGCAGTGGTATGTATTCCATCTTCCAGCTCTTTCGACGCTGGTGGAAATTCTTAGATCACCTCGTCGTTGCTGTTTTCGAAGCACCAGGGAAGGTTATCCATGTTCTCGACCCTCCTTTTGATACTGTTATCATGTGACAAGTACGAGCTCGCTTCCAAGACCGATGTGGATCTGGTTCTGCTTTTGTGGCTTTGGGTTCGTGCTTCTGTGGCGGCGTTACCCTCCAACTGTCAGATAGAGCGAACTTGCCGAGATGATACTGATCTTCAACCCGGTTCTTGAAGGTGAAGCAGTCTTCGAGAGGGTGCCCTATTGCTCGGTATAGGAGCAATAGTTCGGGTGAGAGATTTCACCTGCTTGTTCGGGGTGCTTGGACTCCAGAAGCGTAAGCATTTGGTGCTTTATAACTAGGTCAAGTATCTTCTTCGTCTTGTCTTGAGGAAAAGAATATGCTCGACTCATTTTCTTCATAAAGGACAAATCAGGACCGCTCGATTCCCGACTGCGTGGCTTCTTATTCCCACTTTGTCGTTATTGAATGCCTTTTCTGCTTTTCGACTTGTTTCTGCCTCTGCGTCGAGCCTTTTTTGCAACAGGTTGACAGGGAGCGACATTTTCATCTTTCACAGCCTGTTGGAGGAGGCGTTGTGGCCTGGCTTTCTCGTAGATGGCCATTTCGCGGTTGTGGTCGTCTCGGACTTTTTGACCAGCTTCCCTTATAAGCTTGTCCATTTGTTCTTCGAACGACGGACTGGGCATTTTTGCATCGGGGACTTTTTTTGGCCCAAGCTTAGCATCTTCCTATTGAGCATCCCCTTCTTCATTGAAGTCATGCACAACATAGCAGTCGCGGAGTAGCTTCCGTTTCTTGGACTGAACATATCCAAGCCCGTTTGCTTCCATTCTCCCGTTAGGCAATTTGTGCTGCGTTCCGGGAACGTTCTAGATCCTATCATAGAATTTAGCTTTTCGAGCGGTCTGTTTGAAGGGTATCCCTTGGCGCTTCAATAGCCTTTTCAAGCCTTCTGTATAATATCTAGGCAAACAAACGGGCTGAAGCCTGTCAAGCGTAGGATCCGCACCGTGCCAGATTTCTTTTTCCACTCTGGTTTCCCCGGAGCGATAGAATAGAATTGACTTTTCGCCTTCTCGCCTGGGAGGGACATAGAACGTCCGCAGCTCTTCTATACTGTAGGTATCAAGCACGTCCAGTTCTTTATGATGTTTAAGTGGAACCATGGAGACTTGCAGACTTTGCTCTTCATCAGCGGAAGCTTGTATTGAAGGCCGAGCAGAGAATATAGCGTGGACTTCATCTTCCGAATCGCTGCCAAAGATCAACAGAGGAGCGGACGGTCCCGGCTTGTTGTGTTGGGGTGGCCCGGAATAGACTATCTCTTCGTCCTCCTCGGTATCGCTCCCGAAGACCGGGATGGTGGCGTTAGCTTTGTTCTCCGGCTTGCGATATCTTTCTGTGTCCTCGAAATCCGGTAAGAAGTATTTTGCATCTTCGTATTTGCGAACTTCGTTCACGGAGAATGGGTTTAACTCTCCTGTTACGGTATACTCGAGACCATCCTTAAAATATTTCATACACTGATGCTGTGTGGAAGGGATGATGTTGTACTCGTGTAACCAGGGTCGGCCGAGCAAGGCATTATAGCATGTCTTGGCGTCTATGACGTGGAATTTAATGTCCGTGATGAGTAGCCCAAAGCGTAGCGTCAATATCACAGACCCGAGAGTCCTGGATGATTGAGAGTCGAACCCAGAGATGGCTTGTCCCGAGCGAGGTGCTGGACGCTCATGCAGATTTTCTTCAATACCCGTACATTAAGGAGATTGACGGAGGACCCATTGTCAACCAAGATCTTGCCTATCTTTATATCATGGCAGTATCCTGAAACATAGAGGGGACGATTGTGTTCGCACGTCCCAAGGAGTAGGTCTTCATCGCCGAAAGTGACATCGGCTATGTGCACTTCTTCCAGTTCATCCTTCATCCTTTCTTCGGCGAGAAAAGCTTGGAATTGCTCGGGTTCTTGCAGCGCTTTGATCAGTGATTCTCTTGCTTCTTTTGATAGTAAGAGGGCGTCAAGAATGCTGAGTTGCGAGGGTAAGTTTCTCAAGTGTGCCAGAACGTTGTAGTCCACCTTATTTTTCTTTGGCGGGTCCTTGGCAGTTAGCTCTTCCACAACTTGGTCATCTAGGGAAATATCCTCAGAGAGCTTTTCTTTTCCCTTATCTTTTTTGTTTGAGGGTCCGAGATTCTTTTCGCGTAGCGTACGATTACGCAGCCGGATATTTTCGCAGGCTTTCGGCTCTTCCACTTTTTCCGAAGTGGACTCTTTAAAGAGAGGGGTAAGCTCCATTTCCTCGTCAGAGTCACTCCCGAATGTGAGAACTTGCGCTTTCCCGGCATTAACCATGCGACAATCGCCGGTAGTTCTTCTAAGCTCCTCGATCGTACTTTTCTGCTCCCGACGAGTTTTACGCTTTTCCCGCTTAAAATGTTGCCGGTGGACAACATACCCTTGCCACCAACACTTAAAGGAGTCGCAGCCTTTAGTGCGATGTGCGATCTTCTGATGATATAGGCAGTAATTAGGATGCATCTCTACTCCACCGAGAGTGTTTTCTTCAGAGGGTGGTAGCTTCATTCCCATTGATATGGCTTTAGTAAACCTTTTCCTAGTCTTGAATTTATTTTATGTTGGCACCTTGTTCCACTACCTCTTTGTCCTTCTTTTCGAGGATTCTTTTCGGTCCCGTAAGTGCGGCCATGGCTATCAGCATTTCTTGGAGCTTTTGTTGTTGTTGCCCATGAGCCTTAGTCACTGATCGCGTAAGCGGTCTATGACCTGTGAAGACATGGCTATCCTCTTTTCCGGATGCCATATAGATGGTATGTACCATCATGCCCCCAGACTTGGGGTGTTTGGGTTCAGTGGTCTTGCAGCTCATCGCAGACCCAGGGATTTTCTCCGACCTTCTCCTCTTGTGAGCGGTCGAAGTTGAGGGGGTCGTTGCAGTGGGCACCCAAGTAGCTATCGCCTTTTGTGGCTTTATAAGATGGTCCTCTTCCCGCTGAACTTTCACCTTTTTCTGTCGGCGGGGATAATCTTGATCAATTACCGAGTCTTGGACTTGACGCCAGACCTTGTAGATTTTAGAGGACAGCCGTTGAGGGGGCTTTTCCGGCTTCACCTTTGTAGTACTCTCCATAGGTGGAGGAGATCTTTTCAGCACAGCAGTCAGAAAGTTCTTGTGGACCTTCCTAAGTGGTTCAAAGTTATTTCCAGTTGGAACAGCAGCATCAATTTTCGCCGTTGGAGTCGGCAGAGTCAGTCCAGAAGAAGAGTTGCCCCCAGTCTTCCTTACTCGGCGCCAGTGGTATATCCCTAGTAGGAGGGGTGTTGTCTCCTAAGGGTTTTCAGCGGATTACACCCACAAAATCCTATAATAAAAGAGAGATGGTGAAAGTTATATAAAGATAAGAACTATAAAAGAAAGAACTTGAAAGTAAGAGTTTTCAACTATACCAGCTTTTCAGTTGCTATGAGCCCTATCTTAATGGTCATGAAAAAATGTTAGAAATCACATTATCCTTCAATAAAACATCGCCTTTAGTTTTCATTCCTACCTTTCTTCTAAACATTGATCATATACCCCTACGTGTGTGAACAGGACATCCCTACACTCAGAGAATTCAATTCAAGCAATCATACTCTTGTCCATCTACCTTACTACTTTTTAATAGATATTTAGATGGAATTTGCTCATACATTCTTCATGCGACCGTTAATACTTCTTGAGGTACTAACCGATCGATTACTCATGTGCTTGCTAATTAGGTGTTTTTCCTCGTCTTGCATCACCTAAGGCTTTGCAGTAGCTCCCAAACCAGTTGGTCTAAGGCACTGGGTGATAAAGCACCCTCGCTATATTTTTTTATTGCTGCCTCGGTGATAACAAAACCAGTGTTCATTTTTCTTTTCACCATTTTATCTTTTATTCTCCACTTTTATTTTCTTCATACTTTGGCTTTTAGACAAGAGCATTTCAAGGTATATCTACTATCCCGAGTTTCAAGAGGTATGTAAGTGCATATAGTAGGGTATCAACGTTCAAATGTCTGGCTTCCAGAATAGGAACTATTTTTCAAGCTTATTTTTATCCTCAGATTAGTAATTTCCTTCATCTTACTAACTCTTAGGACAACAGCTCATAACTACTTATTACTAGTTTCATTTAAGAAAATATCTAACTTTCTTGTTTTTCTTAAATTATTCCTATCTTCTAAATATAATTTTTCACTTTCTACTCTTTTATTATCACAATTTTTTTTTTGTGCTTATATATAGTATAATGCAAAGTAAGGCGTGAATAAGCACAGGAGCGCTGGAAAATGACTTCTTGGGAGCTTCTTGCGATGGTATAGGAGCGTTGAAGCTTGTTGGCAGGATCATTGTCCCAAAGAATAGCCCAATGGTGGCTTGAGTTACCTGCTCCACTGGCATAGTAAAAAGGAAGGCCGCTTGGGGCCCGTAGGTTACTCCTCCAGATGGAACAGAGCGAGAGTTGCTGTTGCAGTTAGTGCAGTTTGAAGCCATTGATTTCTTGAAGAGATTGAATATTCTGCCCCCTGCGTCGACCTTGGTCTTTGGCATGTGCCAGCTGTTTGAGGACCGATTCCGTCGGCAAGGCTGCTGCTTGGGGAGCCTGCCTGTGGGCGACAGACATCCTGTGGGCTTCCTCCATCAGCGTTGAGGCACCGAGGGTGGGAGGTGGGAGCATCGACCCAAAAAGAAGCCCGTTGATCTCTTGAAAAGTCGGATTGCATAGATTTGAGGCTGCAAGTGACCCATACTTGACTCCGCCGGATATGACAGAGCCTGAGTTGCTAAGGTAGGAGCAAATGCCATTCTTCATAGAAACGAAATGCCGGCTTCAATATCCACTCCTCTAAGGGCAACCAAAAAACATACACACCGCGATTATCTGATCGTGGGAAAAACACGACACACGAAGTGTGGAGTGGAAAGAGGAAAAGGTCCCACCGGGCGTGCCAGAATCTGTTCTCCTCCGAACGGCGGCCAAGACATGGACGTCTTGCCTGAGATTCGTGGCAGATGCTATTTGGTTTTATCCGTCCACCTCTCCGAAGATGCCAAGTTGATTTATGGCGCCGTGTGTCGGAGGTTTAGACGGATGCGGCCGATGTAGCAGACTTCGTCAGATTCCCCCTCATTCGAAGGGTTTTTTGATTGTGGGGACGCTCTTCCCTGCAGGCGCAAGCCCCTGCAGTTAATTACGTTACCGCCTCGCGGTAACAACTTTCTCCTTCTCTAGAATTTCACTTCGTGTCGTGTGTGTTGTTTTTGTTTATGGATGCCCGTGGATTGTATATGGAGACTAAGTTATGTCGTCGCCCGTAAGACATGGATTAGTCCAAATCCGTATTTACTTAGATTTGGGTTTGGTATTTTAGTTTAAGGATACGTTAGCCATATTGAGGCTAAGATCAACTTAAACATTTGTTAAGGATACATTAGTCTAATTTGAGATTAAGATCAACTTAACGGAAAGAGCATTTAGGGACTCTATTGTTCCAGTTTAGGGACATAGTGATCCATTGTATGCATGGACATCGGGCCCGTCACCTCTCTGACATCGTTGAAGGATTACAACGATAGGTGTTAGAGAAGTTCGGAGATGCACCCTTAGACCAAAGTTGATTAGGAGTCTTATAGTCCAATTTGGGACTAAAGTCTGTTTGAATGGTTAAGGATATGTTAGCCATATTTGAGGCTAAGATCAACTTAAACAGGATCGTTTAGATCTGACAAAAGAGCATTTGAGGGCTCTATTGTTCCAGTTTAGGGACATAGTGGTCCATAGGTAGTTTAAGGACATTGCGGTCCATTGGTAGTTTAAGGACACTGCGGTCCATTTCTAGTTTAGGGACATAGGGGTCCATCGTTCCCGTTTTGGGGACGGATATTAGTTTAAGGACGCATTAGTCCATGGGTTTAAGGACCTCATAGTCCATATAGATGTGTTTAAGGACGCATTAGTCCATTAGTTCAAGGACGCATAAGTCCATGGGTTTAAGGACCCCACAGTCCGTATGGGTGTGTTTAAGGACGCATTAGTCCATTAGTTTAAGGGCGCATAAGTCCATGGGTTTACGGACCTCACAGTCCGTATTAATGTGTGGTTGTCGGGACCCATCACCTCTCTGACGTCGTTAAAGGATTACAACGATAGGTGTCAGAGGAGTTCGGAGATGTACCCTTGAACCGGATGTAAATTGATTTAAGAGAGCAGTCTTGCTCAGTCAATTTAATTTGAGGACTTACGGCCATGGTTAGGCTAAGTCCAGTTGAGAATATTCAACGTTTTTATGTTTGGCCTATTAGTCATGTGCTAGGGCTTTGCCCCTGCACTGCATTTTATTTTGGCCTGTAAGACCTATTTGATTTGGGCTCCGTCCTTTTTTAAATGATGCATAGCATCTGTTTTTGTTTGGGCTCAGCCCTTTTTAAAGTAATGCATTGCATTTTATTTGGCCTGTTAGGCCTTTTTTAATTGGACTTGGCCCTTCTGTAAATAATGCAGTGCATTAATAAAACTGACAGTGGCCATGTGGCCTGTCAGGTGCTTTGCGCTAATTATTGAGCGCAAGCGCATGTGGAGGTGACACGTGTCACGCTCCGGTGAGCGCAAGCGCAGTGCGCTGCGCTGTTGCGCTGCCGACACATGGCGCGCTCTGGTGAGTTGCGCCAATTTCAGAGAGCAGTGCTCTATCTTAAAAGCGCATATCGCAAGTTATTCGGGTGCTGACACGTGGCGCTCTCTGGTGGCTTGCGCTAACTCAGGAGCGCAACAGTGCAGATTTGCAAGTGCAAGACACTGTTTTAATATCTTGATCCAATTTTGGATTCAAGAAAAGAATCTTTAAGATTCCAGAACCAATGGTTCATAAAAAAGGCGAGGCCTTTGTTATTTATTATATTTTTTATTGAAGATACTTGATCTTGTTCTTAGATCAATGATCTATTCAGAAGAAATTCTTCTTTTTCTAAAGGTTTTACCTTTTCTTTCTTCTGAGTTCTTTCTCAAAGTTTTCAGAAGACTTCTATGAGTTCTCTCTCTGTTTCTTGAGTTTCTCTATTCTCTGTGTTGTATATTTTTGGAATTGGGGTCTAAGGGCCTTTATATAGTGCCCATTAATTTGTTAAATATGTTAAAGAGATCATTCTCTGAGTGATTTGGGGAATTTTCACCACCGTTGGATCTTTGATCCAAGGGCTTCTGTTTTACAGAAAACAATCTTCTTGTTTTATCTGTAGGGTTCCTAGGCACACTATAGAGGTCTCACAAGGCATCGAACATGCCAATTTAAAAAATTATTGGTGCCGAGAAACCCTAACACGGATCGTTTACTAGATGTTTAGGCGAAACGATAATCTAGTTAAGCAACTAAACTATAAGTTAGATGCTACAACCTTTGTAGATCCGGATATCCAACTCCATAGCTCCACGTGGTCATGCCCTCGCTGTCCATCTCGAATCCCGAACTCAAGCACCGTCTTCGTCGGAGAAACGGGCGAGCTAGGTCGTCGGCTTCATGCCGAAGATGATCTACGTCGAGGCATCACTAGTTCAAGCTCCGACTTCACAAACTTGTGAAACTTGTGAAGTAAACACCCAAAACAACTTGGCAAGAGGTAGAGGGTGAAGAAATAGGAGGTGGGTTCACTTTAGAATTGGATTTCTCACTTTGGATCTCAAGATGCCATTAAAGTAGCAAGCTTTTCTATTTTAAGAAGAAGAAGATGATGAAGCTAGTTATGATAAGTTCTATTAAAAAGAAATAGAAAATCGATACTTATCATAACTTAAACTGGGGTTAAGTGTAGAGAATAAACCATGGTGAATGAAGTGGGTTAGGGTTAAGCAAGAAGACAAGAATGGTAGCAAAAGTCAAGAGTTCATGAAGCATCTTATAAGAAACAAAAATGCCACCATTCTCATTTAAACTTATCCAAATAAATGAATAAACAAATAAATGAACAAATAAAATGCAAAACCCTAATTATCATAATTACCATGGTTTAATTCTATTCACTTAACCATAGTTTAAGTATCATCAAACATGATACAAAAATGTGCACAAAAGTATATCACATATACAATGTGCAATCCAAGTGAGAAAAATCCGTTTAAAGTGAACCAATACTAGTCAATGCAAAGTAATACATCAAATATATAATTATACATTAAATCATTAAATCAACACTTGATTCAATGATCCGGTCATGTCACACACGACCGACTAGTATTCAATGTATCGGCTTATCGAATCGATCTTCGATTCGATAACTAGGTTATATCGCATACAACCATTCGAAACATTAATCGCGAGAATTAAATACGGTATCACATACACGCATCATTCTCGGTCCCGCACATATCTCATATGCGCTCCTATTTCGTTTCGCTTGAACCAGGAAACCTCTGTGTAGGACTCTAAAGACTCGTCAATACGCCGGTAGCAGATGATGATCATATCAAGCACCCACAAGCCGCAAGCGGTCTGCTAAACGTAACGGCCATCCGGGTATTGAGCGATCAGAAGATCGACGAGCTAGCCCGCTCACACTCCTGCGAATCCGACCAGTAACACCTAACGTACAGTCCGGTCTCTTCGTCTGATATGTCGCATATCAAGTCTAGGGGTGGTAAACGTCAGACCCCAATAACCCGATAAGTCATGCCGATGTGAGGCTCATAACGGGTCGAGAAACTACTGGTAACACTTACCAGCAAATCTCTGATCAGCCCTGGCCAGGGACTTCCCTGTTACGGCCAATCGAGCACAGCGCAACATCAACCCCCAATACCGGGAGAGACGAAACCCCTCCTATCGCTCATTGCCTCCATGTGACTCGGGACTGTACCCAAAGACCACCGTTTTTCATGCCCTCATGGACGTGGTAAGGTGGAGATCAAAGCACAGTGGGAATCACACAAGACTCTATGACGATCTCGGGTCTACAGACTAACCTGTACAAGTGTCACCTGAGAACTGCCATCTGACGTGAGGTATAATACCATCTGGGAGTTCTCGGCGAGTCCGTCCAGTGTACTCAGTCTCCACTGAACACCCGTATACCATCTCTGATGTCAAACACCAATGGATATGGGATCACCCATCGCCCATCTCATGGGTCGAGAAGCATATACGCTAGTCTACTCTGGTATATCGATGCCCTGTCTCGATACACCCACGACTAGGGACCTTGAAGGATGTACTTATGGACTACCATGTCCCCACTAGTATGATCTGCATCACAGTCCAGGTAGTCAAGTACATATCCTAAGGGCTTTACCAACATGTAACTATAAGACAGTATAAAGAGACTAGTGTACATGTTAAGATAAAGAGTAACCAGATAGCATACTATCATATCGAGCAAGAAAGTCATCTCTATATATGTCCAAGCATCCAATATAATATACATCATCTGTACAATACTGGCCTCTAGGGCATACATACAACTAACAATCTCCCACTTGCACTAGGGCCGGCTGCTGTAGTATCGCATACCGAGCATCCCGAAGAGTCTCTCAAACTGTATCTGGGGAATGGCCTTCGTGAGTGGATCCGCCGTGTTGTTCTTCGTGTCAACCCTCCTGACCTCGATCTCCCGGCGATCAACTATCTCCCGGATCAGGTGATACCGCCTCAGAATATGCCTGGATCACTGATGGGACCCGGGTTCCTTGGCCAAAGCCACCGCTCCATTGTTATCGCAATACAAAGGTATTGGACGCTCAATGGATGGAACCACTCCAAGTTCAGTAATGAACTTCTTGATCCAGACAGCCTCTTTGGCAGCATCGTTGGCAGCGATGTATTCAGCCTCCATCGTCGAGTCTGCCACGGTTTCCTGCTTGGAACTCTTCCAGCTAACCGCCCCTCCGTAAAGGGTAAAGACAAAACCCGACTGCGACTTTGAGTCGTCCTTATCACTCTGGAAGCTCGAATCGGTAAAGGACTCCACTTGGAGCTCTCCGTTACCATACACCAAGAACATATCACTAGTCCTTCGCAAGTACTTGAGAATGCTCTTCACAGCTGTCCAGTGACTCTCTCCAGGATCAGCTTGATACCTGCTCACTACACTTAGTGAGTATGCTACATCGGGTCTGGTACATAGCATCGCATACATGATAGAGCCTACTGCCGAAGCATAGGGTATCCCTTGCATGCGAGCTCTCTCCAAATCAGTCTTGGGAGACATCTCTTTGGAGAGAGTGACTCCAGAGATCGTGGATAAGTTCCCACGCTTGGACTCTTCCATACTAAACCTCTTTAGTATGGTGTCAATGTACCTGGATTGGGACAATCCCAAAATCCTTTTGGATCTATCTCTATAGATCCTAATTCCCAATATGCAGGAGGCATCACCAAGATCTTTCATTGAGAATATTTGTGATAAGAAGAGCTTGACCGATTGCAGCATAGGAATATCATTTCCTATCAAGAGTATGTCGTCCACGTACAATACGAGGAAGACAACCTTACTCTCTGCCACCTTCTTGTAGATACAAGGTTCATCTGGATTTTTGACGAAATCAAACTCTTTGATAACGACGTCAAAGCAGATGTTCCAACTCCGCGATGCTTGCTTTAATCCATAAATGGATTTAAGCAGCTTGCACACCTTTCCGCTGCTCCCACTGTCTACGAAGCCCTCTGGCTGAGTCATGTACACGCACTCTTCTAAATCACCGTTTAGAAAGGCGGTCTTAACATCCATTTTCCAGATTTCGTAATCATGATATGCAGCGATGGCAAGCATGATCCGGATGGATTTAAGCATAGCCACTGGAGAAAAGGTCTCGTCATAGTCCACACCTGGTCTTTGACGAAAACCCTTTGCTACAAGTCTAGCTTTGAAAGTCTCCACTTTCCCATCTACACCAAGTTTCTTCTTAAAGATCCACTTGTTCCCAATGGGTTTTACCCCTTCAGGAGCAACTTCCAAAGTCCATACTTTGTTGGTGTACATGGATTCCATCTCGGAACGCATTGCATCCAGCCATTTCACAGAGTCACCACTCGTGATGGCCTGCTCGAAGCTAGTTGGGTCATCATCCTCCATGATGCAATCCTCGCTCCCACCATCCATGAGAAAACCGTAGTATCTCTCAGGTGGGCGAGGAACCCTACTAGATCGGCGGAGAGGCTGGGGTTCATCGGGAACTACGGAATCCTCTGGTTCAACCAAATCTTCTGTTGTAGTCTGTATTGCTGGAACCTCTTCCAGTTCTACCTCAATGCCACTTATCTGTTTCATAAGAAAACTTTTTTCTAAGAAAGTGGCATGTCGAGAAACAAACACTTTTTGTTCCTCGGAGTGGTAGAAGATATACCCTCGCGAATGTTTGGGATATCCAACAAACTTACATAGAACAGACCTTGCCTTGAGCTTGTCCGGATTTTGTGTTTTAACATAGGCCGGACAACCCCATATCTGAATAAAATTAAGACATGGTCTCTTGCCATTCCATATCTCATATGGAGTGGTAGGCACTGATTTGGTCGGAACTCTATTCAGTAGGTATGCAGCAGTCTCCAGTGCATATCCCCAGAAGGAAATAGGTAACTCAGCTGTACTCATCATAGAGCGCACCATATCTAATAGGGTGCGATTTCTCCGCTCCGATACACCGTTGTGCTGTGGTGTATATGGAGAAGTCAGCTGAGAGAGAATCCAATTCTCTTTTAGGAAGTCCCGGAATTCATTGCTCAAGTATTCACCTCCTCGATCAGATCGTAGGATTTTAATACTTTTTCCGGTTTGGTTCTCAACTTCTTGTTTATATTCCCTAAATTTCTCAAAAGTTTCTGATTTGTGTTTCATCAGGAACACATATCCGAATCTAGAGAGATCGTCAGTGAATGTAATGAAGTACGAAGAACCATCCCTGGCATGTGTAGACATTGGACCGCATACATCACTATGTACTAGTCCTAAGAGTTCAGTAACTCTTTCTCCGTGTCCCGTAAACGGAGTTTTGGTCATCTTGCCTTTGAGACATGACTGGCAAGTGTCATAAGATGAAAATTCGAATGGTTTCAAATACCCATCCTTATGCAACTTAGCCAGTCGTGTCTTATTGATGTGACCCAGTCTACAATGCCACAAGAAGGATTCGTTGAGTTCAGAACTCTTCCTCTTGTGTGTGTTTGTTATGCTCAGAACTGTTGATTGATTTAGAACATAAATGCCATTGCATAACGTGCCTGATCCAACCAACTTTTGGTTATGGAAAATGTTCATAACATTGTCCTGTAATACAAAATTATATCCCTCTTTACTTAATAAAGAAACCGATATAATGTTGCATATCAGGTTCAGCATGTAATAGCATTCGTTCAGAACCAATGTATTACCAGTTGGTAATAGAAGGTGATATTCCCCGACAGTCTTAGCTGCAACAATTGCACCATTTCCAACTCTAATGTCTTTATCACCTTCTCCAAGTTCTCTACCTTTCCTAAGCCCATGTAACTGATTACATATATGGGATCCTGACCCGGTATCTAATACCCAGGACGTGGAGCAAATGGAGAAACAGTTCTCTGTAACGAACACACCCGAAGAAAATGCATCAACATGTACTTTCTTCATTCGAGTGGCATGGGAATCCTGGTATTCCCCTATTTCCTGTTCATTCCTATAACTCTTATAAGAAGGAACGGAACCAACGTTCCCTAGCACAGTATAACATGCGGGTTCGGTCAATACATCCATATTATTATCTTTATTAGGGCATGAAATGGTCGCTACCTGGAGAGAGAGAGAAGAAAACACTTTAGCGTATGCTCGTGCAAGATCAGATTGGTTATTATCTTATCTAATCAGGATGGCTCCCACTGCTTTTTATCAAATCTTCCTCCAAACCCTAAAAGGAAAGACTAGCCGGGATTAATTACACACTACAAGTTCGCCAATCTTTCAGCCAGGCCAGTGTCGGTACTTTGAGGGAAGTCCCCCGTGCTTTCGCACGAACCTAATTAATGTAAACCTCGTTTTTCCAGAGGCGTAACCTCGTTAACACCTTTCTAGACACCTACTTGATCAGCTAATTGCAATGTGTAAAACTCTCCCAGGAGTAACTCTTACTCGCAGTGGGTATCGGGATCCAACTATCTCAAAGAAGGTATGCAATCTCATTGCAAATTTCAACACTTGAAATTCCCGATAATGTTTTGCCCCTAGCGTCCTATGACCTTGACGGAGGCCAAACAACCCATAGTCCGCTAGTCAAGTTCAACCCGTCATTTCCTGATTGAATTAAACCCACCCGCACGACCCTTGACGGAGGCCAAACAACGCCGTACGAATACCCTAATCCAATCGCATCATATGCTAGCAGATAAGCACTAGTTAGCTACCGTACACTGCGCCTTGACGGAGGCCAAACTACCGCAGCACGAATACTAACTAATACTTATCTGAAATGACGGAGGGCTACGCAGGTTTTTCATAAAAACCATGAGCGTAATGAACTTGATATCGTTGTAGAATCAAATAAAGTTTTGAAATGGAGTGATTTTGAGGCTTTTCTAGTTTTGCTAAAGGGGTCACTCCCGATGAAGGGATCGTCGGCCCTTTCCTCGTCGAATGAGGTGCGGGATATATCATATATATCGCTGTGCAAAGCAAAAACCTAAAAGCAGTCAAAAGCAAACCGAGTGTGTAGCATCTGCCAGTTATTGCTAAAGGAGTCACTCCCGGTGAAGGGATCTCGGTCCTTTCCTCATCGAATAAGGTGCAGGGTATATCATATATACCGCTGTGCAAAGCAAGAACTGTAGCTACCTGTTTTATTTTAAAATTCGATTCCACAACATCTTAGGTATCTTATCTTTCATTAATCACATTAATGAAGTCCCATCATTTAAATACCTAAACATCACAGATAGATATGACGTACACTTATGCCATCCGCATTCGCCTCGATGTCCCCTCGTGCACCGTTATGTTAGGTAACTAACGACAGAGCAGGGCAGGGCTAGCACGGGTGTAAAACATAAGTAACGTCTATATAATATATCATATATACTATATACTATATCCATCACAAAGTCACAACACAGATATCGCAGCAGAATAACCATATGAAATATTGGATATACTAGGACGTCCGTGTTTTCAATACGAGCCAGTATAAAACACGGATTCCACGGTCGTGATGAATAGCCAATCCCACACCCCTAGACCCCTACGAGAGCGGCAAGCAACCCTGCCAATTCTAGGGTTAGGAGACCCGGACTCGACTCCTCGAGCTGGTCTCCCACTGAACCCCAGAACCCGGTTACTTGTGCTCCCCTCCTTGGGTCTATCCTAATGCGGAAAAGTAAATAATATACAAAGGGTGACAACTTCCGCTACCTGGAAGTGCCCCAAATAAAAGAATATTACATACAAGTTTTTACATGAATGAAAATGAAAAACACTCATCTCACATAAAAACCCCCGGCTATTCGAATACGACGATCCAATATAACATATCCAGCAACACATAACATCATATGTCATCAACGTAAGTAAGTATGCATACCCCAATTGTCTTTGACATATAGCAATAAAACCGGCGATATGAACATACTACACTTACGGTCACAGAAAAGAAAGTGTAAAACTACAACAATTAGAATCCGCAACTTCTTTAGACATCGCATACCTAATCAAATGAAATACTTAGACATCACATGCCTAACAGATATAAATCCCGCATTTTAGTCTCATTATCGAAAACTCTTTTCAATATCATGTGGGACTAAACTGCTATATTTATAACAATCATTCAGTTATCTCATAACTGTTTGTGAATTCCAATTATTGTATCACATTCCAGATAAACAGAAAATGTTAAACTTTCCGATCGAACAGTCAAATACCCAAGTTTTCCCGATACAGTCCAACACATGAAATAAGTCTAACAACATTCAGTTCGTGCCTCAGTACCGACGGTCCAGCCGTCGAAGGGTCAAGCCAACGCCTCACATGTGGCACGCCGTACTGCCCCAAACCCGAAGGTTCAAAGGGCAGTTCAAGACGGTCACATAATCGAGTTAAGGTTTGTTGTCTTCTAGAGGGTCCATCGCGTTACTTGCACTACTTAGAACGTTGTTAAACTACGGAAAAATCCAACACTTGGAAATTTCCCGACAGGGGAAAATTGGGTATTTATATCCGGTCGAACTTTTTAACATATTCTAAAAATTATCCGGAAATACACAAAAGACGAAATTTGATAATCTGATCGAAACTTTGATTCCCAATAATACCCCAGAATACTCTTCTGTATAGTCACAACAAAAATATCCCAGAAAACACAGCATTGAATTATATGAGTTACTGTGCAGAAAACATCACACAAAGGAACAGTAAGGCCGGAACCGCCGCATCATGCATAGCACGTGCCGCGGTTCCGCGGTGGAAAAGTTGATTCAGGTCCTCGTATTTCACAGTAATTCAAATAACACCCTGCTTGATTTTCTGCATATTTTTAATTGACAAAAATCCGAATTTTTAGAAAAAGTCCAGAGAGCATTTTAGGATTTTGGGTTTCGGTTCGATCGGGTTTCAAACGTCGTCTAGACATCGCCTAAGGCTCTAGCTTGGCTCTGATACCACTGTAGGGTTCCTACGCACACTATAGAGGTCTCACAAGGCATCGAACATGCCAATTTAAAAAATTATTGGTGCCGAGAAACCCTAACACGGATCGTTTACTAGATGTTTAGGCGAAACGATAATCTAGTTAAGCAACTAAACTATAAGTTAGATGCTACAACCTTTGTAGATCCGGATATCCAACTCCATAGCTCCACGTGGTCATGCCCTCGCTGTCCATCTCGAATCCCGAACTCAAGCACCGTCTTCGTCGGAGAAACGGGCGAGCTAGGTCGTCGGCTTCGTGCCGAAGATGATCTACGTCGAGGCATCACTAGTTCAAGCTCCGACTTCACAAACTTGTGAAACTTGTGAAGTAAACACCCAAAACAACTTGGCAAGAGGTAGAGGGTGAAGAAATAGGAGGTGGGTTCACTTTAGAATTGGATTTCTCACTTTGGATCTCAAGATGCCATTAAAGTAGCAAGCTTTTCTATTTTAAGAAGAAGAAGAAGATGAAGCTAGTTATGATAAGTTCTATTAAAAAGAAATAGAAAATCGATACTTATCATAACTTAAACTGGGGTTAAGTGTAGAGAATAAACCATGGTGAATGAAGTGGGTTAGGGTTAAGCAAGAAGACAAGAATGGTAGCAAAAGTCAAGGGTTCATGAAGCATCTTATAAGAAACAAAAATGCCACCATTCTCATTTAAACTTATCCAAATAAATGAATAAACAAATAAATGAACAAATAAAAATACAAAACCCTAATTATCATAATTACCATGGTTTAATTCTATTCACTTGACCATAGTTTAAGTATCATCAAACATGATA
The DNA here is from genome assembly GCA_030015575.1 of Agapanthus africanus. Lineage (NCBI taxonomy): Eukaryota > Viridiplantae > Streptophyta > Magnoliopsida > Asparagales > Amaryllidaceae > Agapanthus > Agapanthus africanus. The sequence continues at coordinate 821,299,163 of CM057337.1, read as the reverse complement.
CAAAAATGTGCACAAAAGTATATCACATATACAATGAGCAATCCAAGTGAGAAAAATCCGTTTAAAGTGAACCAATACTAATCAATGCAAAGTAATACATCAAATATATAATTATACATTAAATCATTAAATCAACACTTGATTCAACGATCCGGTCATGTCACACACGACCGACTAGTATTCAATGTATCGGCTTATCGAATCGATCTTCGATTCGATAACTAGGTTATATCGCATACAACCATTCGAAACATTAATCGCGAGAATTAAATACGGTATCACATACACGCATCATTCTCGGTCCCGCACATATCTCATATGCGCTCCTATTTCGTTTCGCTTAAACCAGGAAACCTCTGTGTAGGACTCTAAAGACTCGTCAATACGCCGGTAGCAGATGATGATCATATCAAGCACCCACAAGCCGCAAGCGGTCTGCTAAACGTAACGGCCACCCGGGTATTGAGCGATCAGAAGATCGACGAGCTAGCCCGCTCACACTCCTGCGAATCCGACCAGTAACACCTAACGTACAGTCCGGTCTCTTCGTCTGATATGTCGCATATCAAGTCTAGGGGTGGTAAACGTCAGACCCCAATAACCCGATAAGTCGTGCCGATGTGAGGCTCATAACGGGTCGAGAAACTACTGGTAACATTTACCAGCAAATCTCTGATCAGCCCTGGCCAGGGACTTCCCTGTTACGGCCAATCGAGCACAGCGCAACATCAACCCCCAATACCGGGAGAGACGAAACCCCTCCTATCGCTCATTGCCTCCATGTGACTCGGGACTGTACCCAAAGACCACCGTTTTGCACGCCCTCATGGACGTGGTAAGGTGGAGATCAAAGCACAGTGGGAATCACACAAGACTCTATGACGATCTCGGGTCTACAGACTAACCTGTACAAATGTCACCTGAGAACTGCCATCTGACGTGAGGTATAATACCATCTGGGAGTTCTCGGCGAGTCCGTCCAGTGTACTCAGTCTCCACTGAACACCCGTATACCATCTCTGATGTCAAACACCAATGGATATGGGATCACCCATCGCCCATCTCATGGTTCGAGAAGCATATACGCTAGTCTACTCTGGTATATCGATGCCCTGTCTCGATACACCCACGACTAGGGACCTTGAAGGATGTACTTATGGACTACCATGTCCCCACTAGTATGATCTGCATCACAGTCCAGGTAGTCAAGTACATATCCTAAGGGCTTTACCAACATGTAACTATAAGACAGTATAAAGAGACTAGTGTACATGTTAAGATAAAGAGTAACCAGATAGCATACTATCATATCGAGCAAGAAAGTCATCTCTATATATGTCCAAGCATCCAATATAATATACATCATCTGTACAATACTGGCCTCTAGGGCATACATACAACTAACATTAACAAGAACAGAAAGATTTTATTGGAATTTTAATTCTGTTTGGCGTAAACGCACCTGCGCTTGACACGTGTCGCGCAGCGCAGAGCGCAGCGCAACTGCGCTGCCACGTGGCGCACAGCGCAACTGCGCTGCCACGTGTCGCGCAGCGCAGAGCGCAGATCATATGAAGCGTTGCTTCTTTTAATTTTGTTTTAAATAGAGCCTTGCTCTGATTGGGTGCGCTGCCTTGGGCGCTGCGCTGACGTGTCATCTTTTGACACGTGGCGCGTTGCCCGCAGCGCAAAGAATTTGAAGTGTTGCTTCAATTTTTGAATTTTTGAAATTCAAACAGAGGTTTGCTCTGATTGGGGGAAACACTCGCCATGCGCGAGATCTCCGCCGGTCACATCCCACGTTCCACGCCACCATCATCCCCCATTAATGAGCCTGTCTCACCATTAATGGGAGGTCCCGCTCATCACGCGGGAGTGACGTCGGGAGCGTAACGGCCGGCGTGATTCTCGCGCCCGTCTCGCCTGCTGCCACCGCTATATAAACCCCCTCTTCAGACGGTTGAGGTAGGCCATTTTTACTCCACTAAGTCGTTACTCTGCTCGAATTTCCTCTCTAACTTGATCGTCGGAGGGTCCTCGGTAGTACAACTACCCTGGGACTTCCTTGTGGGTAACTCGGCAATCACAACCTCAACCCATTGAGATCCACACGCCTCAGGAGCGACAGCCTCCAGATCAAATCTCAGCCATCCATCGCCGCCATCAGCAGATCAACGGAAGGCAACATCTGAAGGAGATCTCAGCCTCCATCAGCTGGCACCGTCTATAGGAACACTTGATTCCACAAAAACAAAAGTTCGCCTTCATAGCTTAACCTAATGGCGAGCGACCATCACGATGACCCAAGCTCCAGCCGCCGCCTCCCCCTCAATGGAGGCGCGGACGAACCTCCTCCGCTGAATGCCATCAACGCCCTCGTCGGCTGGATAGACCGACTTGCATCCATCGTGGAAGCGCTCGTCTACGTCCAGACGGCAGGGAAAGATCACCAAGTTGCTGCTCCCCCACCTCGGGACCAGGACCCCTACAAGGGGAGAGAAGATTTCGTCCGCGTCGGCACTGCCGACCACCGAGTACCACCTCCCACGGCCGCAGATCTCCCAGGCTAATACGTTCTGAGGCCCGCTGGGTGCCTCGCGGTTCAACGCCGAGGTCCGTCGCCAGAGCGCCGCGTCCCGAGATCCTCCACGCACCTGTCCCTCCCGAAGAGATATCTGTCAGCTCGCCTGTTACCAGGCTTGACCGACACCCCCTCCCTCGGCGGGGTCAAGCGAACGAGACTCACCACGGCGGCTCGAAGACTACCTCGCCGGGGGATCTAAGGAACCTCATTGAGAGGAACCAGAGCCGCAGCCAAACGCAGGCCTCCAACAGCAGAGGCCTGGGATCAGAATGCACCGAGTCGTCGGGGTACCATGGCCGACTCGACGCCCTCGAGAAGAAGATCGAAAGCCTGCACCGGGAAGGTCACCGTTAGAACGACGGGGCTAAATATGCCGCCGACTCCCTCACAAAACCTTTCACCGAGGACTGCTCGCCGTCCACGTCTCCTCCCGTAACAAGCCCCTAAAGGTCTCCCTTTTCGACGTCAAATCTGACCCGAAGGACCATTTGGATGCATTCACTGCAGGAATGAGCTTCCAAGACCACTTCGATGCCGCCCAGTGCCGAGCTTTCCCGGCCACTCTCATCCGCTCTGGACGAGACTAGTTTTGAGGACTCGAGCCGCACTCGATATCAACCTTCGACGAGCTGGCCACACAATTCCTCAGCCACTTCATCAGGAACAGGCGGCAGAAGTGCACAGTCGACCATCTCTTCACGATCAAGAGCGGGGACAAGGAAACGTTCAAAGTATACGTCACCCGCTTCTACAACGCCCTTCTCGAGGTCCCAGAGCACCGGGACGAGACGGTCATCATGTTGGAGATAGTGCCCTCATAGTCAATTATTGGATCGCAGGTACGTGATTGCAATGATTGCGGAGGACCTATACCGGTAGGACAGTCTTACTCGAGATGATAGTATGCTATCTGGTTTGCCTTTATCAGTCGTGTACATGTTCAGGTGACTGATTACATGTTACACTTTGATAGAGCCCTTAGGATCTTGCTTTACTACCAACAGTATGATGGCGATCATATACGTGAGAGTTGGGTAGTTTATATGCATATCCTTAATTGTGGTCCCTAGTCGTGGGAGTTTCGAGACAGGGCATCGATACTCCGGAGTAGACTAGTGTATACAGTCGAGACCCCGACGAGGGGCGGTGGCCGGTCTCACAAGCCACTGGTGTCAGTTGGATCACCTAAGATGTATACAGGTGCTCATTGGGTTATGAGTACACCGGACAGGACTCGCCGGGAATCTGCTAGTTAGTACTATACCTATCGTCAGATAGCGGTTCCCTGGTGACATGTGTACAGGTTAGCTCATCGACCTGAGGTCGTCATTTGTCTCGTGTGAGTTCCCACTGTGCTTTGATTTCTACCCTACCACGACTCAAAGGAGTCGTGCAAACAGGTAGCTTTTGGGTACAGTCCCGAGCCATATGGAGGCACGTGAGCGGATCGGCTGGGGATTCGTCTCTCCCGGTATTGGGGGCGAGATCATGCTGTGTCTAGGAGAGCCATTACACAAAGCCCACGGCCGTGGCAGGAGATTTACTGGTAGGTACTCCAGTAGTATCTCAGGGTGTTATTGGGCTACACTCCGACACGACTTATACTGCTATTGGGGGTCTGACGTTGCTAGCCCCCTAGGCAGATATGCGATACTCATAGACGAACGGACCGGACTGTATATACATTGTCACTGTTAGGCTCAGTAGGGTTTCTGGATGAGTTCGCTCATCGGCCTCCCTTGAGGTCAGTCCATGGGCAGCCGTTACGCATAGCTAGTGCCGCTGACGACTTGTGGTTAAACCCACTACCAGGGTACTGACGAGTCATTAGAGTCCCCCACAGATAGTTTCCCAAGTTTGGGCGAAACATTGTAGAGGCCGTATGGTTTTATGGCTGGGTTCGGAAAAAGCACGTGCGTTTATGCATGTGTTATTTTTCGGGCAGATGATACTGGTCAGTTTTGGTTTAAGCCGGATCCGAGTATTATATTGAGTAGATATAATATCTTTGTCTCAGTTGCATTTGTATTCGGTCGTAATACAAATGCGGGTATATTTATACTGTTACGGGGTTATCCTGAAATTCGTTTCAGGATCACTTTTGGAAGTTGCCAGTTTCCAGTTTTCTATCAGCCGTCTTTTAACATTCGGTTAGAGACGGATTTATCTTTTCTTGAGTTGAGTGTAGAATCTTCTAGAAGTTTCTAGAAGAGGATGACAAGGATGGTGACTAGGTTCATGAACCTTAAGTTTGCATTAATGAATGGATGACTAGGTTTAGTGAGTCATTCATTTCATTAATGTGTTTTGTTTTGCCATAGATTTTTTCTCTTGATCTTTTCTTCTTATGATCACCACTTGCTCCTACCCTCACCTCCCTCTTTGCATATATATGGCCGGCCCCTCCCCCCTCACTCTCTCTCACTTGATGTTTTCATTTGGTTACAAAAGATATGATAGATTTTGGGGTGTATGGAATTTCACAGCTCATTTCATTCCATCACCCGATTCCCACGGCAACTTCATTAACCGATCGTCTACGGTTTTGGACGAAGTGAGACAAAGTCATCCACTCATTCTCTACATCAATCTTAGTCGTCTCTTTTAGCAAACTTGACGACCGAGTTGCCTCGAGTCAGAGGCGGGAGCCCGTTTAAAGAATCGTTGACGTGGTGCCACCTGGACGAGCAGATCGGAGATCGACGAGATCGGAGCAGCCGCAACGGAGCGTGGGATGATGGTTAAAGAACGAAGGACTCGGATCGTTCGGTATAACCTTTCTATACTCTTTACAGTTTGTTAGTTTAGCAATAATGGCAGATCCGGGTTAAAGTATACGATAGCGCCAGTTAAAAAGTTTTTGTTCCGTATTTGGCGTCTGTAAACGGCTGGGGCGCTACCGTAGACTTACACATCACAGCTCTGAGGTCTGGTCTTAGGCACAAGGAGTGGCTATGCTCCTTTGCATTAGCGCAACCTAAGACCATGGCCGAGGTAAAGACCTGGACCGAGCACGATGTCCAGCTCGAATCCGAGGTGAATGCGAATCTCCCCCGGGCAGAGCAAACCGACTAAAAGAAGAGGAAAAGAGAAGAGAGAAGGGGGCCTGAGCGGCAAAAGCCCTATCTCCCAAAGTTCCAGGAGTATACCCCGCTTAACGTCTCCCAGGCGGTGCTACTGGAGGAGGCCAAAGGCGAAGGGTTCTTCAAGCTTCCCCCGGTCCCGCGAATGGCCTCAAAGCAAACCCGGGGCCCCTACTGCGGCTTTCATAGGTCGCTGGGCCACTCAACGGAGAGCTGCAAACAACTCCGAGACTATATTGAAGAGCTCATCCGTTCGGGACACCTCGCAGCGTACCTGAGGGACAAGCGGCAAGCTGACTGTGAGCAGGAGCAGCGTCCCCCTCCAGCCGAGCTGACCATCGGCCAGATTATGGTATTGTCAGCAGAGGATACGTCCGGTACCCCCGAAGGTCGGTACCCTATGCCGGGCATAGATGCCAACGGACATCCGGGGGGCTCGAGCGGCGCGAATAAGAACATCTACTAGCATGTATTTTCTTTTCAGAGCAATGTACATCTTTCTTGAGATCTTTTGTTTATATAATAAAGGGATCAATAGAACATTGCAGAAAAGAAAAAGAGTATTATTCGTTCAAGAGGTACTGTAGGCTCCTCAGCCGTAGATAAAAAAGGGATTACAATAGCGGAGGAACAGGGTGCAGAGAACACTGCTCGTGGTACTCTGACGATATTTCCGTCAGCCGAGCCCTCGCAGCATCCAACCTCAGCCTTCGATCCCCCCGCGAGCGTCGGCATCGCGCCTCAATTAGTAGCACTCACTGACGTGCACTTCCGAGTGGTCTAGCCGACCCGCAGAGATCAGGCCGAAGTGCCACAGAGACCTTAGCTTGCCTATGGCCTCGTCGAAAAGCATTTTGGATAAGGGGTTGTAAATCCCCGGCGATGCCCTCCAGATGGAGTACATCAACAGCTGAAGGACGGTGGACCGCCGGGGAAGCAGTCGACCGAAGTGGTCCTCAATCCTGCCTATAACCAACTGCACCGTGTCATTGGTGCAGTACGGGTCATAGATGTAGACATCCTCAAAGTTTATGATGTCTTCGATGGTGAAGGGGAAGTCCTGCATCTTTGCGTGTTGGGTGTGAGGAAAGGAGCATCAACAATCTCTCCGTTTTATAGCCCATAATGCCCCCGGAGTTCAACGGTCGCCCGCGACTGTACTGCCACGCGGCAGACACGCGCCGCTCGATGCGAAATTGAAACGACGCGGCTCTAGCGCTTCGCCTCCTCCACGCGTTCGTGACACGTGTCACTCGTGACGGTCCATCTTCTCAAAGCCTTCACCAAGAGGCAGCCGAGCGGCTACCCTGCTCGGCTATCCCCGGCCGGTAGCTCCCCTACCTCACAACACCAGGGATCAAAGCCCTCACCAAGAGGCAGCCGAGCGGCTACCCTGCTCGGCTATCCCTGGCCGGTAGCTTCCTACCTCACAATGCCAAGGATCAAAGCCCTCGCCAAGAGGCAGCCGAGCGGCTACCCTGCTCGGCTATCCCCGACCGGTAGCTCCCCTACCTTACAACGCCAGGGATCAAAGCCCTCACCAAGAGGCAGCCGAGCAGCTACCCTGCTCGGCTATCCCTGGCTGGTGGCTCCTCTACCTCACAACGCCAGGGATCAAAGCCCTCACCAAGAGGCAGCCGAGCGGCTACCCTGCTCGGCTATCCCTGGCTGGTAGCTCCCCTACCTCACAAAGCCAGGGATCAAAGCCCTCACCAAGAGGCAGCCGAGCGGCTACCCTGCTCGGTTGTCCCTGGCTGGTAGCTCCTCTACCTCACAATGCCAGGGATCAAAGCCCTCACCAAGAGGCAGCCGAGCGGCTACCCTGCTTGGCTATCCCTGGCCAATAGCTTCCTACCTCACAACGCCAGGGATCAAAGCCCTCACCAGGAGGCAGCCGAGCGGCTACCCTGCTCGGCTATCCCCGGCCGGTAGCTCCCTTACCTTACAACGCCAGGGATCAAAGCCCTCACTAAGAGGTAGCCGCAGCCGAGCGGCTACCCTGCTCGGCTATCCCTTGCTGGTAGCTCCCCTACCTCACAACACCAGGGATCAAAGCCTTCACCAAGAGGCAGCTGAACGGCTATCCTGCTCGGCTATCCCTAGCTGGCAGCTCCCCTACCTCACAACGCTAGGGATCAAAGCCCTCGCTAAGAGGCACCGGGCAGCAACCCTGCTTGGCCATCCTTAAGGACAACAAGCCCTCGCCAAGAGGCACCGGACGGTAACGCCGCTCGGCCATCCTTAGTAGGCCAATCATGTCCCCTCCCGCGCTAAGGATGAAAAGCCCTCGCAAGAGGCAACCGAACCTGCCCTTGTTCGGTTATCCCCGGCTGGTAGCTCCCTACCCCAACAAACCAGGGATCAAAGTCCTCACAGAGGCAACCGGAATCGCCCTTGTTCGGTTATCCCTGGCTGGTAGCTCTTTACCAAACCACGGATCAAAGCCCTCACCAAGAGGCACCAGGCAGCAACCCTGCCCGGCCCGTCGTTAAGGATCAAAGCCCTCGCAAGAGGCAACTGGGCCTGCCCTTGCTCGGTTATCCCTGGCTGGTAGCTCCCTACCCCCAACAAGCCAAGGATCAAAGCCCTCGTTAAGAGGCACCGAGCAGCTACCCTGCTCGGTCATCCTTAGCAGGCCACTCACGGCACCTCCCGCACTAAAGATCAAAGCTCTCGCCAAGAGACACCGAGCAGCTACCTTGCTCGGCACCATCCTTAGCAGGCCACTCACGGCCCCTCCCGCAAAGGCTCAAAGCCCTCGCCAAGAGACTCCGAGAGCTACCCTGCTCGGCACTATCCTTAGCAGGCCACTCACGGCCCCTCCCGCGCTAAGGATCAAACCCCTCGCCAAGAGGCACCGAGCAGCTACCCTGCTCGGCACCGAGCAGCTACCCTGCTCGGCACCATCCTTAGTAGGCCACTCATGGCCCCTCCCGCGCTAAGGATCAAAGCCCTCGCAATAGGCAACAGAGAGACAAGAGGCACCGAGCAGCTACCCTTCTTGGCACCATCCTTAATAAGCCACTCACGGCCCCTCCAGCAACTAAAAAACAAGAACTCAACAAGAGGCATCCGTTCTATCAACGTCAACATTGGGGCCATGGAGATACCGTCTTCCCGCCGATCCTTGCGCACTGGGCAAATGATCAGAGTCAAGTCAACGAGTAATCACTAGACGAGGAGCATGCCGACCATAAAAGCAGTACTGTGCAGATACAGGTGTCTACCAACAAAAGGAAGTGCAAACACAAACACTACTGCAAAAACAAAAAGTCTTTATTCAAAAAGCCGAAAGTCTTTACAAGGGTACTGTGGGCTCCCCGGCCTTACAAAAATGCCCAAAGGCCTATAAAATACCCAACGCAACAAAAGAAAAGGCAAAGAGAAGACGAGGGGTTTTAGGACCCAAGGCCGGGCGCGATACCGATGAACTCGACGTCCACCGCGACTGGGGATGTGTCCGTCACAGGAGCCTCGGCGTCGCCCTCGCCGAGAGTCCCTTCCCCGGTAGGGCTCCCGGGGGCATCCCCCTGCTCATCATCCCTCGGGGATATTCTGCTCGGAGCTTATCATCAGCAAACTCCGTCACCCGGGCCTTGACAGCGTCGAGAGCCTCATGCCAGATGAGGGTGGTGGCCGAGGCTAGGACGATGTAGAACTACTCCGACTTTTGGAAGTTCTCCACCGCCTGCGCCGCCCTGAGGTCGGCTCTGTTCGCCGCCTCCACCGCAGCCCCTAACTCCTTTCGAAGGGCGCTCACTGACTTCTTCATGGTGCCAACGAGCACCTCGGAGCCCTGAAGCTTGGCCTCGGCGGCCTGGGCGACCTCGCGGAACTGGGCCACCTCCTGCTTCGCTGCCACCACCTCCTACTTCGCGGCCGCCGCCTCCTGGCTCCCGGCAGCCACCTCACCCTCAAGGGCAGCGACCCTCGCCATCGCCGCCTCCAGCTCCCGCTTCGAGCTCTCTCCCAGCGAGGAGAGCTCTCCCGCGGCTTGCATCGCCTGGGCTATATCCTCCACCTCCATTCGGGCGACGATAGCGACGTGCTGGAGGACCTGAAGAAATCAGAGGGGGTCAGAAAGAAAGAGGGACACCAAATCTCACAAACAATGAAACGATGTACGAGCGCTAACCTGTAGGGCCTCTTGAGCGATGGACGCCAGTTGAGCCTTCAGCGTCCCCCCATCGACCCGGCCCCCGGCCGACCTCTCCATGTCGTGTAGCAAGCTGTCAACGACGGAAAGCCCCGAGGGCACCTCAAAGCGGAGCTCCCCCTCATCAACCAAGATCGGAGAGGCCGGGGACCGCGGAACTGTTCGAGGGAACCTCTTAAGAGACGATGGCGGAGAGCTCTTCTCCACCTCCGAAGCTCGGGCGTCCCTTCCCCGAGCCCTCTTTCTGCTCGGCACCTGGCTGGGCCCTGGGGCACGATCCGCACTTGAGCGCTGGGGCGGAACGGCTGCTGGGGAGGCCAGGACCGACGTCTGACGGGAAGAGCCGGCCCCTCCAACCTTCAACCCCTTCTTCTGCTTGCGCATAGCTGCTCAGAGGAGGCCCGCGTCCATGGTTTCTGCACAAGGCAAGACATAGTAGAATCAGTGACACAAGCAAAGTAAAAACAAATACTAGCTCCTAGCTTATCGACGAACTTGGCGGGGCTGAGCCCGGCCCAACTGAGGGCCCGCTCAAAAAGCAGCACATCAGCCCGAGGAATAGGCTCCCACGCCACCACTCTCGCCACGTCGGGGTCATTGGACGGATTTCCCTGCCAGCACCTATCCCTAGACCACTGGACGGGTACGGGCCAGTCCTACCCTCTGGCGGCCCGACGAAGAAAAACTTCTTCTTCCAATCGTGGATGGAAGAAGGCAGGACGACAACCCCTGACCCGGCTACACTCCTCCGTTGTTTCCTAAAGGAGAGGTAAACCCACCTCGGGTCGCCCGCACGAGTTCCGGGGTGACTTTTATAAATAAGGGAGGAGGCGAGGATGGACAGACTAAAGGGGATCGTCTGCAACTTCAGCCGGACCAGGAACCCAAGGAGAATTCTCCAGGAGTTCGGCACCAGCTGGCCTGGGGATAACCCAAAATAGTTTAACGTGGGTATAACCTCGGGAGAGAAAGGCAGGCGCATTCCGGCCTAGAGGGCTTCCAGGTACACGGCGATCTCTCTACCCCTCACCTGATCTGCCATCTCTCCTTCCTCGACCAATCGCAGTGTGTAGCCGGAGGGAATATGGAAACGAGCCCGAGCGATGGCAAGCTCGTCCTCATGTCTTACTGAGGACGACGCAATGGGCGCGTCCGCCGCCACCGCTCCCGGAACCGCCCCGAACGCATGCCCCCGGGAAGGGGATTTGACCTCAACTTCCCGAGGGGGATCCAACCCAGGGGAAGAATCCCTCGTGTCTACCCCTACGACATCTACAAACTCCTCAAAATAAGACATCTAACCTGATGGGAAGAGATCCTTGAGAAGAGAAAACGCTGAGATTCGACCTAAAGGGAAGAGCGTCGAGCTAACAAGACTCAGAATGAGAAAATGTGAAGAGAGAGACCCAAATCAGGCTTCCCCTCGATTTGTACAGACGGCGTCCTCATCCAACGGTGACGGTCGACTAAAGCCAAAACGGTTCACTACACTCAACGGCCACGATCGCTCCACCTATCGCAAGCACATTGGCAATGTCCCATCGGATGCCAGAAGCCTGCGGCATATCACATCAGCCAACCGGCCCCGACACGTGGCCAGTCGCTTCACCAAAGAGCACACGATCCGACGCACCCTATTTAATGAAAAAGATCTCACCTTGATTCGCTGGCCTCATCCTGAAAAGAAAGCCAATTGCCCATAGACACGCCCGGCGATATCTTCGGAATTGGGCTCACCTTGGGTGAGCCAGCAAACCACTCTCGACCCAACCCATCAGCTAGTCTGGACGAAAGTGGGGGGCTAATGATGATGCTCGATATCGGTGGTCTCCCAGATCAGGACACGTGGCAGATGACGTGTCCCAGAGCATGTAAGAAAGGACTTACAGTGGCCGACCAGACCACCCATGTGCCCGTCCTACAAGCAAATGCTGGCTCACCTCCGAGCCCCCAGCACAATTGCCCTCCTCGGCCCCATAGCTTGTCTCCGAGCTATCACTGGCCCGAGCTTCCTCAGCCCTCTTAGCTCGCCTCCGGGCTCGAGCAGAACCAAGATACCTCGGCTCTCCCGCTCCTCCGCGAGCTCTCCCGCCGAAGTCATCTTTCTCGGTCTTATCGACCGACCAACGGCACCGCTTGCAGGCATAACCGCCATCCCGCGAATCTCTCCATGCACGAGATCTCCGCCGGCCACATCCCACATTCCACGCCACCACGATCCCCCATTAATGAGCCTGTCTCGCCATTAATGGGAGGTCTCGTTCATCATGCAGGCGTGACGTCGGGAGCATAACGGCCGGCGTGATTCTTGCGCCCGTCTCGCCTTCTGCCACCGCTATATAAACCTCCTCTTCAGACGGTTGAGGTAGGCCATTTTTACTCCACTAAGCCGTTACTCTGCTCGGATTTCCTCTCTAACTTGATCGTCGGAGGGTCCTCGGTTGTACAACCACCCGGGGACTTCCTTGCAGGTAACTCGGCAACCATAACCTTAACCCATTGAGATCCACACGCCTCAGGAGCGACAGCCTCCAGATCAAATCTCAGCCATCCATCGCCGCCATCAGCAGATCAATGGAAGGAAACATCTGAAGGAGATCTCAGCCTCCATCATCACTCCTTCGAGAAGTATAGAGGGAGAAGTAAAGAGAAGGCAAGTGGGGTTTCGGATTAGAGATTTTGATTAAGAAATAAGAAAAAGGTTTTAAGGACATTTTAGAAAATACGCATAAAAAAAGTTATGGTTTTAAATTCATAAGGTAAAGTGTGTCTTCGATGCCGTCCCACCCCACAACGCCAGGGATCAAAGCCCTCGACAAGAGACGATCGGGCAGCAACCCTGTTCGGCCATCCTTAAGGACCCAAAAGCCCTCGAAAGAGGCAACCGCTTAGCACAACCATGCTCGGTTATCCCTAGCACACCACCAAGGATCAAAGCCCTCGCCATGAGGCACCAGGCGGCAACCTGCTCGAACATCCTTAGTACGCCTCCCACGCCCCTCGCGCGCTAAGGATGAAAAGCCCTCGAAAGAGGCAACCGCTTAGTACGATCCGTGCTCGGTTATTCCTGGCAATACCAGGGATCAAAGCCCTCGCCAAGAGGCACTGAGCGGTAACCCCGCTCGGGCATCCTTAAGGATCAAAGCCCTCGTCAAGAGGCACCGAGCAACTACCCTGCTCGGCCATCCTCAGCAGGCCTCTCACGGCCCCTCTCACGCTGAGGATCAAAGCCCTCGCCAAGAGGCACCGAGCAGCTACCCTGCTCTGCCATCCTTCGCAGGCCTCTCACGGCCCCTCTCACGCTGAGGATCAAAGCCCTCGCCAAGAGGCACCGAGCAGCTACACTGCTCAGCCATCCTCAGTAGGCCTCTCACGGCGCCTCTCACATTGAGGATCAAAGCCCTTGCCAAGAGGCACCAAGCAGCTACCCAGCTCGGTACCATCCTTAGCAGGCCAATCACGGCCACACCAACGACTAAGGAACATGAACTCAACAAGAGGCACCCAATCTCTCAACGTCTTAGCGATCTACACTTCGACTTCGGTGCCATGGAGATACCGTCTTACCGCCTGCCTTGGGACACTGGGCAAGAGAGCAGACTTAGGTCGACGCGTAATCGCCAGACAAAGAGACGACACAACAGAAAGGCAGTCCCACGCAGATACAAGTGTTCACACAACAAGAAGAATACGCGTGCAAACAAGACTGCAAGAAAAATACCTTTATTCGCAAAAGTTAAAGCTTCTACAAGGTATTGTGGTCTCCCCAGCCTTAAAAAATGCCCGGAGGCCTACAAAACTCCGAGGAAACAAATAAAAAGAAAAAAGAAACAAAAGACGACGGGCCTCAGGCCTCAGGGCTAAGCGCATCCCTGGGAAGCCCAGCACCCACCGTAGGGGCCTCCGCGTTGCCCTCACCGGGTATCTCCTCCTCGGCCTCGCCCCCGAGGGCCTCCCCTGTGTACGGTTCCTAGGCATACTAATGAAGTCTCACAAGGCATCAACCATGCCAATTTCAAATTTTATGAGTGCCAAGAAACCCTAATACGGATCGTCGACTAGAATTTTAGGCGAAACATTAAACTATTTAACGACTTAACTAAAAGTGAGATGCTACAACCTTTGTAGATCCGGTTCTCCACTTCCTTAGCTCCACGTAGACTTCCTCCCGCTGTCCAAGTCGGATCTCGGACCCTAGCATCGGCTTCATCGGAGAAATGAGCGGAATAGTCGTTGGCTACGATGCCGAAGATGATCTACGTCGAGGCTTCACAAGATCAAGCTCCGACTTCACCAAGTTGTGAAACTTGTGAAGAAAACACCCTATACTACTTGGTAAGAGGTAGAGGGAGAAGAAATAGGAGGTGGGTTCACTTTAGAATTGGATTTCTCACTTGTTTACTCAAGATGCCATTAATGGTGGCAAGCTTTTTCTTGAACTCAAGAAGAAGATGAAGATGAAGATGATTATGATAAGTTTTTTAAAATGCAAAAGAAATGAATACTTATCATAATATGAACCATGGTTAGGTGTAGAGAATTGACTAAGGTTAGATGAATGGTTAGGGTTAAGCATGAAGACAAAATGGTCACTTTGGTCAAAGCTTCATGAAGCTTCAACAAGCTTCAAGAATGAAAGCAACCATTTTGTTTTCTTTTGCAATTTCTTTTTAATCCAAATTAAAAAGATAATTGAATGAATAAATAAAAACCCTAACCATTTACTTAACCAAGGTTAAATTCTTTACACTTAACCAAATAAGCAAGTATCATCAAACATGATACAAATATGTGCACAAAAGTATATCACATATACAACTTGCACATCAAGTGAGAAAATCCATTTAAAGTGAACCAATACTAGTTAATTCAAAGTAATATATCAAATATCTAATTATACATTAAATCATTAAATCAACACTTGATTTAACGATCCGGTCATATCGCATATAACCGACTAGTATCCTATGTATCGGCTTATCGAATCAATCATTGATTCGATATCTAGGTTATATCACATATAACCAATCGATACATTCATCGCAAGAATGGAATACCGTATCACATACACGCATTATTCTCGGTCCTGCACATATCTCATATGCGCTCCTATTTCGTTTCGCTTGAGCCAGGAAACCTCTGTGTAGGACTCTAAAGACTCGTCAATACGCCGGTAGCAGATGATGATCATATCAATCACCCACATGCCGCAAGCGGTCTGCTAAACGTAACGGCCACCCGGGTATTGAGCGATCAGAAGATCGACGAGCTAGCCCGCTCACACTCCTGTGAATCCAACCAGTAACACTTACCGTACAGTCCGGTCTGTTCGTCTGATATGTCGCATATCAAGTCTAGGGGTGGTAAATGTCAGACCCCAATAACCGATAAGTCGTGCCGATGTGAGGCTCATAACGGGTCGAGAAACTACTGGTAACACTTACCAGCAAATCTCTGATCATCCCTGGCCAGGGACTTCCCTGTTACGGCCAATCGAGCACAGCGCAACATCAACCCCCAACACCGGGAGAGACGAAACCCCTCCTATCGCTCATTGCCTCCATGTGACTCGGGACTGTACCCAAAGACCACCTTTTTGCACGCCCTCATGGACGTGGTAAGGTGGAGATCAAAGCACAATGGGAATCACACAAGACTCTATGACGATCTCGGGTCTATAGACTAACCTGTACAAATATCACCTGAGAACTGCCATCTGACGTGAGGTATAATACCATCTGGGAGTTCTCGGCGAGTCCGTCCAGTGTACCCGGTCTCCACTGAGCACCCGTACACCATCTCTGATGTCAAACACCCATGGATATAGGATCATCCATCGCCCATCTCATGGGTCGAGAAGCGTATACGCTAGTCTACACTGGTATATCGATGCCCCGTCTCGATACACCCACGACTAAGGACCTTGAAGGATGTACTTATGGACTACCATGTCCCCACTAGTATGATCTGCATCATAGTCCAGGTAGTCAAGTACACATCCTAAGGGCTTTACCAACATGTAACTATAAGACAGTTTAAAGAGACTAGTATACATGTTAAGATAAAGAGCAACCAGATAGCATACTATCATATCGAGCAAGAAAGTCATCTCTATATATGTCCAAGCATCCAATATAATATACATCATCTGTACAATACTGGCCTCTAGGGCATACATATAACTAACAATCTCCCAGTTGCACTAGGGCCAGCTGCTGTAGTATCGCATACCGAGCATCCCGAAGAGTCTCTCAAACTGTATCTGGGGAATGGCCTTCGTGAGTGGATCCGTCGTGTTGTTCTTCGTGTCAACCCTCCTGACCTCGATCTCCCGGCGATCAACTATCTCCCGGATCAGGTGATACCGCCTCAGAATATGCCTGGATCGCTAATGGGACCTAGGTTCCTTGGCCAAAGCCACCGCTCCATTGTTATCGCAATACAAAGGTATTGGATGCTCAATGGATGGAACCACTCCAAGTTCAGTAATGAACTTCTTGATCCAGACAGCCTCTTTAGCAGTATCGTTGGCAGCGATGTATTGAGCCTCCATCGTCGAGTCTGCCACGGTCTCCTGCTTGGAACTCTTCCAGCTAACCGCCCTTCCGTAAAGGGTAAAGACAAATCCCGACTGCGACTTAGAGTCGTCCTTATCACTCTGGAAGCTCGAATCGGTAAAGGACTCCACTTGGAGTTCTCCGTTACCATACACCAAGAGCATCTCTTTAGTCCTTCGCAAGTACTTAAGAATGCTCTTCACAGCTGTCCAGTGACTCTCTCCAGGATCAGCTTGATACCTGCTCACTATACTTAGTGAGTATGCTACATCGGGTCTGGTACATAGCATCGCATACATGATAGAGCCTACAGCCGAAGCATAGGGTATCCCTTGCATGCGAGCTCTCTCCAAATCAGTCTTGGGAGACATCTCTTTAGAGAGAGTGACTCCAGAGATCGTGGGCAAATTCCCACGCTTGGATTCTTCCATACTAAACCTCTTTAGTATGGTGTCAATGTACCTGGATTGGGACAATCCCAATATCCGTTTGGATCTATCTCTATAGATCCTAATTCCCAATATGCAGGAGGCATCACCAAGATCTTTCATCGAGAATCTTTGTGATAAGAAGAGCTTGACCGATTGCAGCATAGGAATATCATTTCTTATCAAGAGTATGTCGTCCACGTACAATACGAGGAAGACAACCTTACTCTCTGCTACCTTCTTGTAGATACAAAGTTCATCTGGGTTTTGACGAAATCAAACTCTTTGAAAACGACGTCAAAGCAGATGTTCCAACTCCGCGATGCTTGCTTTAATCCATAAATGGATTTAAGCAGCTTGCACACCTTCCCGCTGCTCCCACTGTCTACGAAGCACTCTGGCTGAGTCATGTACACGCACTCTTCTAAATCACCACTTAGAAAGGCGGTCTTAACATCCATTTGCCAGATTTCGTAGTCATGATACGCAGCGATGGCAAGCATGATCCGGATGGATTTAAGCATAGCCGCTGGAGAAAAGGTTTTGTCATAGTCCACACCTGGTCTTTGACGAAAACCTTTTGCAACAAGTCTAGCTTTGAAAGTCTCCACTTTCCCATCTACACCAAGTTTCTTCTTAAAGATCCACTTGCTCCCAATGGGTTTTACCCATTCAGGAGCAACTTCCAAAGTCCACACTTTGTTGGTGTACATGGATTCCATCTTGGACCGCATAGCATCCAGCCATTTCACTGAGTCCCTACTCGTGATGGCCTGCTCGAAGCTAGTTGGGTCATCATCCTCCATGATGCAATCCTCGCTTCCACCGTCAATGAGAAAACCGTAGTATCTCTCAGGTGGACGAGAAACCCTACTAGATCGGCGGAGAGGCTGGGGTTCGTCGAGTTCTACTGAATCCTCTGGTTCTACCAAGTCTTCTGTTACAGTTTGTGTTGCTGGAACCTCTTCCAGTTCTACCCCAATGCTGCTTGTCTGTTTCATAAGAAAACTCTTTTCTAAGAAAGTGGCATGTCGAGAAACAAACACTTTTTGTTCCTCGGAGTGGTAGAAGATATACCCTCGCGAATGTTTGGGATATCCAACAAACTTACATAGAACAGACCTTGCCTCGAGCTTGTCCGGATTTTGTGTTTTAACATAGGCCGGACAACCCCATATCTGAATAAAATTAAGACATGGTCTCTTGCCATTCCATATCTCATATGGAGTGGTAGGCACTGATTTGGTTGGAACTCTATTCAATAGGTATACAGCAGTCTCCAGTGCATATCCCCAGAAGGAAATAGGTAACTCAGCTGCACTCATCATAAAGCGCACCATATCTAATAGGGTGCGATTTCTCCGCTCCGATACACCGTTGTGCTGTGGTGTATAAGGAGGAGTAAGCTGAGAGAGAATCCCATTCTCTTTTAGATAATCTCTGAATTCGTTACTTAAGTATTCTCCTCCTCGATCAGATCGAAGAATCTTAATACTTTTGCCCGTTTGGTTCTCTACTTCTTGTTTATATTCTCTAAATTTCTCAAAAGCTTCTGATTTGTGTTTCATTAGGAACACATATCCGAATCTAGAGAGATCGTCAGTGAATGTAATGAAGTACGAAGAACCATCCCTGGCATGTGTAGACATGGGACCGCATACATCACTATGTATTAGTCCCAAGAGTTCGGTAACTCTTTCTCCGTGTCCAGTAAACGGAGTTTTGGTCATCTTGCCTTTGAGACATGACTGGCAAGTGTCATAAGATGAAAATTTAAACGAATTTAAATATCCATTCTTATGCAACTTAGCTAGTCGTGTCGCATTGATGTGACCCAGTCTACAATGCCACAAGAAAGATTCGTTCAGTTCAAAACTCTTCCTCTTGTGTGTGTTTTGTAAATTGAGGACTGTATTTTGATTGAGAATGAATATGCCATTATACAACGAGCCTGATGCAATCAACTTTTGATCTAGGAATATGTTCATAACATTATCCTTTACTATAAAATTATATCCTTCTTTACTTAATAAAGAAACTGATATAATGTTGCACATCATGTTCGGTATATAATAGCATTCATTTAGAATCAGTGTATCACCACTTGGTAATACTAGGTGATATTCGCCAACTGCTTTGGCTGCAACATTTGCCCCATTCCCAACTTGAACGGAATGATCACCTTTTCCTAGTTCTCTACCTTTCCGCAGCCTATGTAACATCTTACATATGTTGGATCCTGATCCGGTATCTAATACCCAGGACGTAGGGTGAACTGAGAAACAGTTCTCAATGACAAACACACCCGAAGATGATGCATTAACATGCATGTTCTCCGTTTGGGTGGTGTGAGAATCCAGATATTCTCCTGTTTCCTGTTCATTCTTATAACTCTTATAAGAAAGAACGGGTCCAACGTTCCCCTGCACAGTATAACATGCGGGTCCGGTCAATACATCCATATTATTATCTTGATTAAGGCATGACATGGTCGCTACCTGGAGAGAGAGAGAAGAAAATACTTTAGCGTATGCTCGTGCAAGATCAGATTGGTTATTATCTTATCTAATCAGGATGGCTCCCACTGTTTTTATCAAATCTTCCTTTAAACCCTAAAAGGAAAGACTAGCCGGGATTAATTACACACTACAAGTTCGCCAATCTTTCAGCCAGGCCAGTATCGGTACTTTGAGGGAGGTCCCCCGTGCTTTCGCACGAACCTAATTAATGTAAACCTCGTTTTCCCAGAGGCGTAACCTCGTAAACACCTTTCTAGACACCTACTTAATCGGCTAATTGTAATGTGTAAAACTCTCCCAGGAGTAACTCTTACTCGCAGTGGGTATCGAGATCCAACTATCTCATAGAAGGTATGCAATCTCATTGCAAATTTCAACTCTTGAAATTCCCGATAATACTTTTGCCCCTAACGTACTATGACCTTGACGAATGCCAAACAACCCATAGTGCGCTAGTCAAGTTCAACCCGTACATTTCTTGATTGAATTAAACCCACTCACACGACCCTTGACGAATGCCAAACAACGCCGTACGAATACCCTAATCCAATCGCATCATATGCTACAGATAAATAGTAAATAGCTACCGTACACTACGCCTTGACGAATGCCAAACAACCGTAGCACGAATACTAAGTAATATCTATCTGAAATGTCGGAGGGCTACGCAGGTTTTTCAGAAAAACCATGAGCGTAATGAACTTGATATCATTGTAGAATCAAGTGAAATTTTGAAATGGAGTGATTTTGAGGCTTTTCTAGTTTTGCTAAAGGAGTCACTCCCGGTGAAGGGATCGTCGGTCCTTTCCTCGTCGAATGAGGTGCGGGATATATCATATATATCACTGTGCAAAGCAAAAACTCTTAAAAGCAATCAAAAGACAAACCGAGTGTGTAGTATCTGCCAGTTATTGCTAAAGGAGTCACTCCCGGTGAAGGGATCTCGGTCCTTTCCTCGTCGAATGAGGTGCGGGATATATCATATATATCGCTGTGCAAAGCAAGAACTGTAGCTACCTTTTTTATTTTGAAATTCGATTCCACAACATCTTAGGTTTCTTTTCTTTCATTAATCACATTAATGAAGTCCAATCAATTAAGTACCTAAACATCACAGATAAATACGACGTACACTTATGCCATCCGCATTCGCCTCGATGTCCCCTCGTGCACTGTTAGGTTAGGTAACTAACGGCAGAGCGGGGCAGGGCTAGCGCGGGTGTAAAACATAAGTAACGTCTATATAATATATCATATATACTATATATACAGTATCTATCACAGAACATCACATGATCACATCACAGATATCGCAGCAGAAGAAACATATGAAACATTGGATATACTAGGACGTCCGTATTTTCAATACGAGCCAGTATAAAACACGGATTCCACGGTCGTGATAAATAGCCAATCCCACACCCCTAGACCCCTACGAGAGCGGCAAGCAACCCTACCAATTCTAGGGTTAGGAGACCCGGACTCGACTCCTCGAGATGGTCTCCCACTAGACCCTAGAACCCGGTTACTTGTGCTCCCCTCCTTGGGTCTATCCTAATGCGGAAATGTAAATAATATACAAAAGGTGATAACTTCCGCAACCTGGAAGTGCCCCAAATAAAAGAATATTACATACAAGTTTTTTACATGAATGAAAATGAAAAACACTTATCTCACATAAAAAACCCGGCTATTCGAACACGACGATCCAATATAACATATCCAGCAACACATAACATCACATGTCATCAACGTAAGTAAGTATGCATACACCGATTGTCGTCGATATATAGCAACGACAATCGGCAATACCACTACATACTACACTTACGGTCACAGAAAAGAAAGTGTAAAACTACAACAAGTGGAATCCGCAACCTGTTTAGACATCGCATGCCTAATTAAATGAAATACTTAGACATCACATGCCTAACAATTATAAACCCCGTATTTTAGTCCCATTATCGAAAACTCTTTTCAATATCAAGTGAGACTAAACCGCTAGATTTATAACATTCATTCAGTTATCTCATAACTGTTTGTGAATTCCAATTATTGTATCCCATTCCGGATAAATAGAATATATTAAACTTTCCGATCGAACATTCGAACACCCAAGTTTTCCCGAAACCATTCAACACATGAAATAGGTTCAAAGACATTCACTTCATGCCTCAGTACCAACGGTCCAGCCGCAGAAGGGTCAAGCCAACGCCTCACATGTGGCACGCCGTACTGCCCCAAATCCGAAGGTTCAAAGGGCAGTTCAAGACGGTCACATAATCGAGTTAAGGTTTGTTGTCTTCTAGAGGGACCATCGCGTTACTTGCACTACTCAGAACGTCCTTAAACCACAGAAAAATCCAACACTTGGAAATTTTCCGGCAGGAGAAAAGTTGGGTATTTATATTCGGTCGAACCTTTTAACATATTCGAAAATTATCCGGAAATAACATAGACAAAATCTGATAACCCGATCTAATAATCGAATCCCCAAAACAACCCCAGAAAATTCAACTCTTGAATAAATATTAAAAATTCCCATAAAACTCAGCACTGTGAAAGAGGAATTACTGTGCAAATTAGGATGGCTGACGTCATCATAGAGCCGCGGTTCCGCCGCATTTTTGAGGTATCATTGGTCAAATTTTGCACCGTAATTCCCTGCTGAATTTTTTAAGCATTTTTAATCTGGAAAAACCCCAGTTTTTAGAAAAAGTCCAGAGAGCACTTAGGTTTTTAGGGTTTTGGTTCGATCGGGTTTCAAACGTCGTTTACACTTCGCCTAAGACTCTAGCTAGGCTCTGATACCACTTTAGGGTTCTTAGGCACACTAATGAAGTCTCACAAGGCATCAACCATGCCAATTTCAAATTTTATGAGTGCCGAGAAACCCTAATACGGATCGTCGACTAGAATTTTAGGCGAAACATTAAACTATTTAACGACTTAACTAAAAGTGAGATGCTACAACCTTTGTAGATCCGGTTCTCCACTTCCTTAGCTCTACGTAGACTTCCTCCCGCTGTCCAAGTCGGATCTCGGACCCTAGCATCGGCTTCATCGGAGAAATGAGCGGAATAGTCGTCGGCTACGAAGCCGAAGATGATCTACGTCGAGGCTTCACAAGATTAAGCTCCGACTTCACCAAGTTGTGAAACTTGTGAAGAAAACACCCTATACTACTTGGCAAGAGGTAGAGGGTGAAGAAATAGAAGGTGGGTTCACTTTAGAATTGGATTTCTCACTTGTTTACTCAAGATGCCATTAATGGTGGCAAGCTTTTTCTTGAACTCAAGAAGAAGAAGAAGAAGATGAAGATGATTATGATAAGTTTTTTAAAATGCAAAAGAAATGAATACTTATCATAATATGAACCATGGTTAGGTGTAGAGAATTGACTAAGGTTAGATGAATGGTTAGGGTTAAGCATGAAGACAAAATGGTCACTTTGGTCAAAACTTCATAAAGCTTCAACAAGCTTCAAGAATGAAAGCAACCATTTTGTTTTCTTTTGCAATTTCTTTTTAATCCAAATTAAAAAGATAATTGAATGAATAAATAAAAACCCTAACCATTTACTTAACCAAGGTTAAATTCTTTACACTTAACCAAATGAGCAAGTATCATCAAACATGATACAAACATGTGCACAAAAGTATATCACATATACAACTTGCACATCAAGTGAGAAAATCGATTTAAAGTGAACCAATACTAGTTAATGCAAAGTAATATATCAAATATATAATTATACATTAAATCATTAAATCAACACTTGATTTAACGATCCGGTCATATCGCATATAACCGACTAGTATCCTATGTATCGGCTTATCGAATCAATCTTGATTCGATATCTAGGTTATATCACATATAACCAATCGATACATTCATCGCGAGAATGGAATACAGTATCACATACACGTATTATTCTCGGTCCTGCACATATCTCATATGCGCTCCTATTTCGTTTTGCTTGAGCCAGGAAACCTCTGTTTAGGACTCTAAAGACTCGTCAATACGCCGGTAGCAGATGATGATCATATCAATCACCCACATGCCGCAAGCGGTCTGCTAAACGTAACGGCCATCCGGGTATTGAGCGATCAGAAGATCGACGAGCTAGCCTGCTCACACTCCTGTGAATCCAACCAGTAACACTTACCGTACAGTCCAGTCTGTTCGTCTGATATGTCGCATATCAAGTCTAGGGGTGGTAAACGTCAGACCCCAATAACCGATAAGTCGTGCCGATGTGAGGCTCATAACGGGTCGAGAAACTACTGGTAACACTTACCAGCAAATCTCTGATCAGCCCTAGCCAGGGACTTCCTTGTTACGGCCAATCGAGCACAGCGCAACATCAACCCCTAATACCGGGAGAGACGAAACCCCTCCTATCGCTCATTGCCTCCATGTGCCTTGGGACTGTACCCAAAGACCACCGTTTTGCACGCCCTCATGGACGTGGTAAGGTAGAGATCAAAGCACAGTGGGAATCACACAAGACTCTATGACGATCTCGGGTCTACAAACTAACCTGTACAAGTGTCACCTGAGAACTGCCATCTGACGTGAGGTATAATACCATCTGGGAGTTCTCGGCGAGTCCGTCCAGTGTACCCAGTCTCCACTGAGCACCCGTACACCATCTCTGATGTCAAACATCAATGGATATGGGATCATCCATCGCCGATCTCATGGGTCGAGAAGCGTATACGCTAGTCTACACTGGTATATCGATGCCCCGTCTCGATACACCCACGACTAGGGACCTTGAAGGATGTACTTATGGACTACCATGTCCCCACTAGTATGATCTGCATCATAGTCCAGGTAGTCAAGTACACATCCTAAGGGCTTTACCAACATGTAACTATAAGACAGTTTAAAGAGACTAGTATACATGTTAAGATAAAGAGCAACCAGATAGCATACTATCATATCGAGCAAGAAAGTCATCTCTATATATGTCCAAGCATCCAATATAATATACATCATCTGTACAATACTGGCCTCTAGGGCATACATACAACTAACACTCTGCTCCTCGTCCCCGCGAGGATATTCGGCTTGGAGATCCTGATCGGCGAACTCCGGCATCCGAGCTTTGACGGCATCAAGGGCCTCATGCCAGATGGCGGTAGTGGCCGAGGCTAGGACGAGATAAAATTCTTCTGATTTCTTGAAGTTCTCCACCGCCTTCGCCGCCAAGAGGTCAGCCCGATTCGCCGCCTCTACCGCCGCACATAGCTCCTTCCGGAGGGCGCCCACCGACTTCTTCATGGTGCCGACGAGTGCCGTGGAGTCTTTGAGCTAGGCCTTGGCAGCCTGGGCGGCTTCACGGAGCCTGGCAGCCTCCTGCTTTGCCGCCGCCACTTCCTGCTTCAGGGCCTCCACCTCCTGCTTCGCGGCCGCTAGCTCCTACTTCCCGGCCACCACCTCGGCTTCGAGAGCGGAGACCCTCGCTGTCGCCGCTTCCACCGCCCGCCTCAGCGAGGAGGACTCACCCGAGGCTCAGACCGCCGGGCCTATCTCCTCCTCCTCCATCCGGATAGCGAGAGCGACGTGGTGGAGGACCTAGGGAAATAAGAAAGGGGTCAGAAAGAAGAAGGATCACAAAGTATCACGAAAGATGAAACGAGCAAAGTATGATCACTAACCTGCACGGCCTCTTGGGCATTAGACGCCAGTTTCCCCTTCAGACTTCCCCCGGGGACCCTGCCCCCGGCCGACCTCTCCATGTCGTGCAGGAGGTTGTCGGCGATGGAGAACCCCGAAGGTACCTCAAAGCGGAGCTCCCCATCGTCCACCAAGATCGGGGAGGCCGGGTCCCGCGGGGCTGCACGGGGGGTCCTCTTGAGAGCCGGCGGCGGGCTGGTCTCCGCCTCCGAGGCCGGGGCTTCCTACCCTCGAGCCCTCTTTCGGGTCGGCGCCCTTGTCACTACCCGAAATAGCCCGTGACTGGCACTTGAATCATATGAAGTCTATAGGACCCCATCTAATCCAAGTAAGCCAAAAGCCCAGAAATCTAAAACCATTTTAAGGAGTAAATAAAGAAAACTAGTTTTAAGGAGTGAAGAAAATATATTTTGAAATCAAGGTTTTTAAATAACTAAGCCGAATATGCATTTTTAAAATGTATAGTCTTTTCTGAAAATTTCGGCAGAGTTTCCTTTGTAAAAACTGGCCCCGAACGGGGTACAACAAGGATAATATATAAGCAATGATAAAAGGCATCTCCAAGCAGGAGCTAGCTCTTCGTCAATTGACGGTCACAACCATGCAAGCAATATAATATACAACGCCGAAAGGCGAGGATCAAAACTCAGAAAAAAACTTAAAATCAACATGAAAACCATAATACTGCTACGCGCGACTCTAAGATCGAAATAATACATAACTGATTTCTGAGTCTGAAACAATATACAAGTTTTGGTTGATGGAATTTCTAGATACAATGAATAATACATGTACAATGGTGGTTCTGATGCAAAAGAACCCACCTACCAAAGCAAGTCACCCGTAATGGAAGCAATGTGCCAGAAAAGCCGCAATGAAACCTGAACGGCAAAACCTGCAAGAACTGTGGCACAACGGGGGTGAGTTGCCAACTCGTGAATAGAAAATATCTACAAGCAGAAATCGTATGTATGACTCATCCTAGGTCAATATGATCAGATATATATAACCTCAATATGAATAAGTCTGAAGCATGCTAAAGTGGCAGTATAACCTCTATACATGAGTGTAGTACCAAGTGCTCGTACTAGTGCCTCAGGTAATAACATATCATAAATATGAGGTATGATCAATGTAATCAAATCTGTATATATGTGGATCCCAACTCGTCACCCAATGACAATAACCATCATGCATGTAAATATCATAAAGCATATGCATGGAAATATGATGATATAAACCATCTGTGTCCCTCGCGACACGTCAAAATCATGGAACCGGAGTGTCCAGCATCGACACTCGAAAACATCATGAAAGCTGTGCCCAGCATCGGCATGTAAATCTTCATATATTGGGCTCCGTCAGTCCGGATCATCCCACGGGCTCCGTCTACGGGATCGGCCCTCGGCCCCAGCAGTACGCCCATATCCATCTATCGACTCTGGTCAGTATCCTCCGGATAACCGCCAGGTCCAACCAATCACCGGTAGGTAGTGGTCCCTCTGCCAGGCTCACCGTCTAGCGACACAGCAGATCCATTCTCGCCCCAGGGTACCATACCGGGTCCACCATGTACCCGCAATCGGCCTCGTCCGCTCCTCGAATCGGGTTTCACATGTCGCTCTCAGCACCGAGAAAACACATGGTGGACGCACTGAAATATCATATCAAGGGCAACCGGATTTTTAAAACAATTACATATTCTCTTTTGAAATACCCACGGTTCCCAAATCCAGAAATATCATGGAAACAACATATCTCAATGCGTATAATCAGAAAGCATGATGTATGCGACATGTAAAAGAACTGTAAACATATCAGTATGTCATGCAACATGGAATAGTAATATGCACATATGTAGGGAAGACCGCTTCTTTAAAATGAATCAACTTTAAAAGGTATTTTGCAGTTCCTAAATCTCTCATCAAGCCAGAACTATCAATGTAAGTGCAAATACGTATGTATGCACGTATGGGTGCACAGTGTATAGGTACACAAGTATGCCATGCAAGAGTCATATCCTGAATGCCACGGTACTACAGTATAGTGACATGGCAATTATCGATGATGAAGTGTGTGAGCCGGCGAGCAGTGTACGTGGAACATATGCATCATCGATAGTGGTACTGGTGTCCTAGCAGCATGATAGTAATATATCAATAAACACAAGCAATACAATGCAAATAGCATGAATATGCGGAATCGAATAATCAACGCAACAGTGAAGAATCTACCTCAATAAATATATCATGCAGCTTTGCCATTTGAAATAAGACAAATCGGGGTTTTTGGTAAAATAAGGGCTACGGTGTTTTAAGAAAAGATGCGTTTGGGAAATATCCATAGAATTCCTTTTGCCTATCTTTAAAATATCCCCGATTCGTTAGTTTTGAAATAAGTATGACTCGGGTCTAGTCTAATGTCTACTAAGTAATCTACAGACCTGACTAACAAGCTAAACAGGAGGGTTATGGAAACCACCTACATCTGAGTCGATATATATATAAATATAATTATAATAGTCGGTGATCCCGCCTCAATAGTATCACATACGATACAATATACATCATATAATATCCTCGAGTCATGAGCGCGGATCTATCATCAATATATAGCTCGTACGTAAATCCGTTGTATGGCAATCCCAAATCTGGGTACGGGTCAATATCACGGTCAGCTCATCAATTATCTGGTATCCTTATCATCATCTCTCATGATCTGGGGTACTGATCTAAGTCTAGTACAATCGATACCATCTAAACAAATATAAGCGCGTGTGTAAAACACAAGTCCAAAGGCCCGCTAAAATCTCGTATCGTATCTCAAATACGAATCACATCATATCGCCGATCTTACGGCACCATGCCCAAACTCATCGACTCATCTCCAGTATCATACACTATCCTCATCATCACGATATAAGTATAGCAATAAGCATGTGTGTGGGTGGGTGTAAACCTATGCTAGGGTTCGCAACTAGAAAAATACACTAGTTCACTTCTAACCCTAAATATCCATAGTACACCTAACACATCTATGATCTCCATGTCACTCAATAAGCTATCATATATATAGTATATATAGTATACTAGACATCGAAATGCGGGGGTGCTATACGCCATCCACCCAACTTCCCCCGTAGATATAATCTACTCACATGGTCTTCGCTCGCCGAAATCGATGACGCCGCGCTTCTTCGCCTCGGAATCCTTGCGAGGGTACCTGCAATAACAAACAGTCGCAATACGTATTAAAATCGAGGCAAAAAACCGATACGGCGCACGGTGTGCTCATAGGTTAGAACCTATGGCCTAAACGTGCAAATCAATCAAACAACCCCTGTTGTCGATGTACAAACACCCAACAACCCAATACAAATCCAAGTATCAAGAAAGTGCATTTTAAAATACGGAAAATATAGCCTAAAACACACCAAAATGCTTCCAGATTTTCCCCAGGTGACAATTAGCCAAAACTGCATATAGGAGGGGTCTATTTTAGTGCAAAAGGAGCCATGGACCAAATCTGGGACCCTATTTCCCTGCTCTGGCTGCAAATTGCGGCCAGAATGAATATATCTGCGGTTTGGGGTTGGAGTTAGGGGCTCGGGTCTCTGTGGTAGCTTCCTAGGTGCCTGCACGACTCTCGGTAATCCCAAAATCATTTCTAGTGTCCCCGGGTTGCTCCAAATTCCAAAATACCCTCTAAAATCACACATTTATCCGATGTCAGGGTTTCTAAATCCGTGTTTTGGGGTTTTAAGTCTCAGGTTTGGGTCTTAATTTAAGCACTGGGGTGTTTGTTCAGCCTTTAATGAGCTCAATTTCACATTACAACTCTCAAATTCCCATAACCCTAACTAGGTTTTTCTTAAATCCACAAAATCACACGATATCGATTCTAATCTAGCATGGGGGTATAATTAATGCAAAAACTAAGCTAATGGTCCAGAAAAATAACTCATTTAGTAACTCAAGAATCTTCTTGAGTTGCCTTTAGTGGCCAAAATCCTTGCTTTCTTGGTCCGCTGTGTTTGTCTCGAGCTCGTGCACCTTTTTAGTGAAATGAAGATAGGGTTTTGAGTTTGTTTT
This sequence comes from Agapanthus africanus, assembly GCA_030015575.1. Taxonomy (NCBI): domain Eukaryota; kingdom Viridiplantae; phylum Streptophyta; class Magnoliopsida; order Asparagales; family Amaryllidaceae; genus Agapanthus; species Agapanthus africanus. The sequence goes on along the minus strand of CM057337.1, from coordinate 821,270,060 downwards.
TATGATGATTTGAGGAGGTGAAAAGGGAGGGAATGAGGAGCTAGGGCAGCAGCAGCAACCATGAAGAGGGAGAGAGGAAATGGTAGAGGAAAAAGGAAAAGGAGCCAAGTCAAAGAAGTCCTCACCTACTCTTTCTCTCTCTCACCATACATATATATTATATTCAAATTTCAAATCCCCTTTTTCCTTTTCTTTTCTTTTCTTAAAATCCTTCTCACTCAAATAGTAAACCCAAAGTGATATGGTAGAAATGCACAAGTGTAAAGGAAAACTGATATGTGCATATTTTGCACAAAAATGCCAAAAATCCAGTTAGCGATTTTTAATCGCGATTAGCACTAAATTAGCGTCAAACTAATCATAAAAACTTAAAAATGTCATAATTCCATAAAATACCCTATTTTAGAATTTTCCATAATTTTTCCAAAATTTTTCCCATTTATTTGTATTTAATTATACCGAATATTAAAATATTCATTAAAATAATATTAAATTATAAAAATTCGCAAAAATAATATTTTATTTTTTTGAAATGTTACAATCTTCCCCCCTTAAAGAAATTCGGTCCCCGAATTTAAATTTAAACCCCTAAATTCTAAAACATTTCAGTAAAAATCCAAATTGTCGGGGCTCCGAACTCATCAATACATAAAACGCATCATAGCGCAATGCATGAGCATAAGTAACGAGCAGATAACTCAAAATAGAAACTCCGTCAAGCATCCCGCAATCATCGGAGTCATGGTAAAGACACAAATGTCAAATCCAAATAAAACCAATATGCTATAAATCAGAACTATACATGTAAATATCGAATCTATACATGTAAATAGCTGAAGTAAATGCATGCCAAATTTTTTTAAGTCGCTGTGCGATGCGCATAACACTGCACAGTGGCGGACATCTTTCATAAGAAAATAACCATATATGCATATATCTTTCGTTCACTCTGTACGTTCCGCCGTTTTGAAAACAATTTAGAAGGGTTTCCTTATTTTAAATGTTTTCGTATCATAACGGACACGTAGGCAAATACTGAGAGTATAGCTCGCTTTTTGGAAACCCCTTCGATAACTATCAATGCATGCAAAATATATCCAGGTGTTGTCCTCTGACTAGTCCTGCTCAGTACAAAAACACATAGCAAATATCATAAAACGTACTGCTCCATAAAAATCAATCCCAAAATGTATATAAGAATACCCTATGCATCTGATGCGCACGGAATCAAAATCCATATATGTGCCATACATGTACACAGAAACAACATCTAGGTGCAACGGGTGTGCACGAAGCATCTGTCATAGGCAACGTGTGTGCCTGACAGCAAAATCAGGTGCATCTGACATGCACGAAGAATCCCGATTTAGTGCATCTAGTGTGCACCAAAATCGTATCTCAAAACATGCGCCCAACATGCGTGAAAACCCAAATCGGTGCATCCATCATGCACGAAATCACGAAATCAGTCATCAAAATCAGAATCGAAGTCGACGGTATACAATACGGCTCAATCCAAATTAGGTATACCATGGTGTATAAGCTCACAACCATGTGCATCAGCGTGCACAAATCAACTCAAAACACTAAAAGTGCATGAAAACGATGCTGGAAGCATAAATCAAATCACAGGCATACTATAGGCATGAAATCACGATCAATACCTTAAGCGTAATAACTTCGCGCAAAATATAAATACCCAGTAAGTGCAACCATGGTGCCGAAAACAGAAATCATGGAACTCAGCCATCAAGACCAAATCATGCAAATAGATCGCCAAAAATACCGAAATCTAAAGTGACGGATACGTGATAGTCAAAACACAAAATCACAAATCATAATTACCGTCATCGGTAAATCCAATGCTAGCAGCGCAAGATATCTACTTGCCTCTTGCTCACGGTCTGGCGTCCTCATCTTCTCTATGGATTACCAATCTCTCAATCCATCGGCTCATCGGCCCTGTCAGGCGTGCTAACGGAAACGATTCCATCCTGGCACTTTTCTGGTCATCTCTCGATCAATCCTCACGACCACTCGTAAAGAAGCACGTCACTGGCGCCGACCTCTGGTCCTCCGAATACACATCACACATCTGCTCCTGGTGCAAATCTTATTGCAGCAGTGTCCTGGAAGGAATCCTGCTTAAGGTCTCTTCCAATCTCGCCTAAACCGAACTGTACGGAGGCTGGTACTCATACACAATCTCTTCTTGCTATCTGGACAATCTGCATTCTCAGTACAGCATTTCCTCGGAAGCTGGTCGCATCCCAACGCCTCTGTAGACAAATCGTATCTCTGATGTCAGCGGAGTGGAACGTCATCTCGTCGAAATTTCGTGCGAACTCTTTACTCCACTTTGTTCCAATGTCGACTGATTCGGACTCGTCTACTCGTGACTCCATGGACTACGCTCCAATGGCTATACTCGTATCTGGAGTCTCCCAAACAATGTGTCCCATCACATAATATCCGAAAGGTGCCGAACCATCCGATCGATTTGTCAAAACCTCAGAATCCCCCAAGAGCTCAACATCTTGGGTACAGTTTAATAGTATCGAGTACACACCACAGTATCGGTAGTCTAACCGTAGAAGGGCAAACCCAAGCCTCACTAATGGCGCCACGGAACTGCTGCAAATCCTAAGGTTCAAAGGCTTTCACACTGTCATTATGTCTAGTTAGGGTTTCATTCTTCTAGAGGGTCCATAGAATCGCTTGCATGTCATTCCGAATACTTTAAACTTGGAATATGGGTTTCTGACATTTGATCGTCGCTATCGACTCTCAACAAATCTGCGTGAAGTCGTCTTTAGCTCGAATCAATCTATCTGATCAGCTCGCATCGGGGTAAGCGAACGAACCACATGTCCTAGTCATTCATCCTCAGTGACTAGCGACCTCCCATCATATCACTGAGTATATGCTCAAGCTGCAGTAGCTCCAATCATCTGGGTGATATCTCGTCATTTGCAGCAACAACTGGCTCATTCGTCCGTACGCTGAACAGCGCCTCAATCATCATGAATAAGCGATATATTAATGGTCATCACATCCTGGCTGGCCTCTATCAGTGGCTCAATCCTCTGGTACCGATCGGCACGTCCGAGAAATCTCGTAAAAGCGATCGGTCAAATGCTCAAGGCGTGAAAACACAATAAAACGAAGCCTCTATATGCAATCGTATGTCCCTGGAATCACGCCCTGGTCAGTCCTCGTCCACGACGAGCTCATGCTGACGCAACTCGATCCATAGCTCACTCTGCCCGTGCAATCGTGGCAGCAAAATCATAACCAGAATCGATGATGATAGATCATAGGAATGAATATAATACTGTGCAAGGAAATGTACATCATAAGGTTTCTTAAGCGGAGTGGCGTGTCGTAAGTATGCCGCGGAACATACGTACAGTACGTCCCTCTACTCAAGCTACCTACTCCATCAACCAAGGGTCATCCTACGCGATGAAAGTTCGGGTATAATACCCCCTCGACTAAGTTTAAGTTCCGTAAGGTCAAGCCTAAGTTCCGTATATATATAAACGCCCTAGGCTCCACATAGTCAAACTTAGACTCGAACCAAGGTTAACCTAGCGCTCTGATACCAATTTTGTCACGACCCAAAATAGCCCGTGACTCGCACTTGAATCATATGAAGTCTATAGGACCCCATCTAATCCAAGTAAGCCAAAAGCCCATAAATCTAAAACCATTTTAAGGAGTAAATAAAGAAAACTAGTTTTAAGGAGTGAAGAAAACATGTTTTGAAATCAAGGTTTTTAAATAACTAAGCCGAATATGCATTTTTAAAATGTATAGTCTTTTCTGAAAATTTCGGCAGAGTTTCCTTTGTAAGAACTGGCCCTGAACGGGGTACAACAAGGATAATATATAAGCAACGATAAAAGGCATCCCGAAGCGGGAGCTAGCTCTTCGTCAATTGACGGTCACAACCACGCAAGCAATATAATATACAACGCCGAAAGGCGAGGATCAAAACTCAGAAAGAAACTCAAAATCAACATGAAAACCATAATACTGCTACGCGCGACTCTAAGATCGAAATAATACATAACTGATTTCTAAGTCTGAAACAATATACAAGTTTTGGTTGATGGAATTTCTAGATACAATGAATAATACATGCACAATGGTGGTTCTGATGCAAAAGAACCCACCTACCAAAGCAAGTCATCCGTAATGGAAGCAATATGCCAGAAAAGCCACAATGAAACCTGTACGGCAAAATCTGCAAGAACTGTGGCACAACGGGGGTGAGTTGCCAACTCGTGAATAGAAAATATCTACAAGCAGAAATCGTATGTATGACTCATCCTAGGTCAATACGATCAGATATATATAACCTCAATATGAATAAGTCTGAAGAATGCTAAAGTGGCAGTATAATCTCTATACATGAGTGTAGTGCCAAGTGCTCGTGCCAGTGCCTCAGATAATAACATATCATAAATATGAGGTATGATCAATGTAATCAAATCTGTATATATGTGGATCCCGTCCACTCGTCACCCAATGACAATAACCATCATGCATGTAAATATCATAAAGCATATGCATAGAAATATGAGGATATAAACCATCTGTGTCACTCGCGACACGTCAAAATCATGGAACCGGAGTGTCCAGCATCGACACTCGAAAACATCATGAAAGCTGTGCCCAGCATCGGCACGTAAATCCTCATATATCGAGCTCCGTCGGTCCGGATCAGCCCACGGGCTCCGTCTGCGGAATCGGCCCTCAGCCCCAGCAGTACGCCCATATCCATCTATCGACTCTGGTCAGTATCCTCCGGATAACCGGCAGGTCCAACCAATCACCGGTAGGTAGTGGTCCCTCTGCCAGGCTCACCGTCTAGCTACACAGCAGATCCGTTCTCGCCCCAGGGTACCATACCGGGTAACACCATGTACCCGCAATCGGCCTCGTCCGCTCCTCGAATCGGGTTTCACATGTCGCTCTCAGCACCGAGAAAACACATGGTGGACACACTGAAATATCATATCAAGGGCAACCGGGTTTTTAAAACAATTACATATTCTCTTTTGAAATACCCACGGTTCCCAAATCCAGAAATATCATGGAAACAACATATCTCAATGCGTATAATCAGAAAACATGATGTATGCGACATGTAAAAGAACTGCAAACATATCAGTATGTTATGCAACATGGAATAGTAATATGCACATATGTAGGAAAGACCGCTTCTTTAAAATGAATCAGCTTTAAAAGGTATTTTGCGGTTCCCAAATCTCTCATCAAGCCAGAACCATCAATGTAAGTGCAAATACGTATGTATGCACGTATGGGTGCACAGTGTATAGGTACACAAGTATGCCATGCAAGAGTCATATCCTGAATGCAACAGTACTACAGTGTAGTGACATGGCAATCATCGATGATGAAGTGTGTGAGCCGGCGAGCAGTGTACGTGGAACATATGCATCATCGATAGTGGTGTTGGTGTCCTAGCAGCATGATAGTAATATATCAATAAACACAAGCAATGCAATGCAAATAACATGAATATACGGAATCGAATAATCAATGCAACAGTGAAGAATCTACCTCGATAAATATATCATGCAGCATTGCCATTTGAAATAAGACAAATCGGGGTTTTTGGTAAATAAGGGCTACGGTGTTTTAAAAAAAGATGCGTCGTTTGAGAAATATCCGTAGAATCCATTTTACCTATCTTTAAAATATCCCCGATTCGTTAGTTTTGAAATAGATATGATTCGGGTCTAGTCTAATGTCTACTAAGTAATCTACAGACCTGACTAACAAGCTAAACAGGAGGATTATGGCAACCACCTACATCTGAGTCGATATATATATAAATATAATTATAATAGTCGGTGATCCCGCCTCAATAATATCACATACGATACAATATACATCATATAATATCCTCGAGTCATGAGCGCGGATCTATCATCAATATATAGCTCGTACGTAAATCCGTTGTACGGCAATCCCAAATCTGGGTATGGCTCAATATCACGATCAGCTCATCAATTATCTGGTATCCTTATCATCATCTCTCATGATCTGGGGTACTGATCTAAGTCTAGTACAATCGATACCATCTAAACAAATATAGGCGCGTGTGTAAAACACACGTCCAAAGGCCCGCTAAAATCTCGTATCGTATCCCAAATACGAATCACATCACATCGCCGATCTTACGGCACCATGCCCAAACTCATCGACTCATCTCCAGTATCATACACCATCATCATCATCACGATATAAGTATAGCAATAAGCATGTGTGGGGGGGGTGTAAACCTATGCTAGGGTTCGCAACTAGGAAAATACACTTGTTCACTTCTAACCCTAAATATCCATAGTACACCTAACACATCTATGATCTCCATGTCACTCAATAAGCTATCATATATATAGTATATATAGTATACTAGACATCGAAATGCGGGGGTGCTATACGTCATCCACCCGACTTCCCCCGTAGATATAATCTACTCACATGGTCTTCGCTCGCCGAAATCGATGACGCCGCGCTTCTTCGCCTCGGAATCCTTGTGAGGGTACCTGCAATAATAAACAGTCGCAATACGTATTAAAATCGAGGCAGAAAACCGGCACACAGTGTGCTCATAGGTTAGAACCTATGGCCTAAACGTGCAAATCAATCAAACAACCCCTGTTGTCGATGTACAAACACCCAACAACCCAATAAAAATCCAAGTATCAAGAAAGTGCATTTTAAAATACGGAAAATATAGCCTAAAACACACCAAAATGCTCCCAGATTTTCCCCAGGTGACAATTAGCCAAAACTGCATATAGGAGGGGTCTATTTTAGTGCAAAAGAAGCCATGGACCAAATCTGGGACCCTATTTCCCTGCTCTGGCCGCAAATTGCGGCCAGAATGAATATATCTGCGGCCTGGGGTTGGAGTTAGGGGCTCGGGTCTCTGTGGTAGCTTCCTAGGTGCCTGCACGACTCTCGGTAATCCCAAAATCATTTCTAGTGTTCCCGGGTTGCTTCAAATTCCAAAATACCCTCTAAAATCACACATTTATCCGATGTCGGGGTTTCTAAATCCGTGTTTTGGGGTTTCAAGTCTCAGGTTTGGGTCTTAATTTAAGCACTGGGGTGTTTGTTCAGCCTTTAATGAGCTCAATTTCACATTACAACTCTCAAATTCCCTTAACCCTAACTAGGTTTTTCTTAAATCCACAAAATCACACGATATCGATTCTAATCTAGCATGGGGTATAATTAATGCAAAAACTAAGCTAATGGTCCAGAAAAATACCTCATTTGGCCCCTAGTGGCGAAAATCCTTACTTTCTTGGTCCGATGTGTTTGTCTCGAGCTCGTGCACCTTTTTAGTGAAATGAAGATAGGTTTTGAGTTTGTTTTTATGATGATTTGAGGAGGTGAAGTGGGAGGGAATGAAGAGCTAGGGCGGCAGCAGCAGCCATGAAGAGGGAGAGAGGAAATGGTGGAGGAAAAAAGAGAAGGAGCCAAGTCAAAGAAGTCCTCACCTACTCTTTCTCTCTCTCACTATATATATATATTATATTCAAATTTCAAATCCTCTTTTTCCTTTTCTTTTCTTTTCTTAAAATCCTTCTCACTCAAATAGTAAACCCAAAGTGATATGGTAGAAATGCACAAGTGTAAAGGAAAAATGACATGTGCATGTTTTGCACAAAAATGCCAAAAATCCGATTAGCGATTTTTAATCACGATTAGCACTAAATTAGTGTCAAACTAATCATAAAAACTTAAAAATGGCATAATTCCATAAAATACCCTATTTTAGAATTTTCCATAATTTTTCCAAAATTTTTCCCATTTATTTGTATTTAATTATACCGAATATTAAAATATTCATTAAAATAATATTAAATTATAAAAATTCCCAAAAATAATATTTTATTTTTTTGAAATGTTACAGCCCTTCTGGACTCCGAGGCCTGATCCGCGCTCGAGCGCTGGTGCTGGACGGCTGTAGGAGGAGCCGGGGTCGGCGCCTGACGGGAAGAGCTGGCCCCTCCAGCCCTCGACCCCTTCTTCGGCTTGCGCATAGCCGCTCGAAGGTAGCTCAAATCCATGGGTTCTGCACAAGACGAGATAAAATGGGGTCAGCAACTCAAGCAAAAATCAAAGTAAATGCAAGCCTAACTTACCGACGAACTGGGCAGGGCTGAGCCCGGCCCAACTAAGGGCCCGCTTAGACAGCAACACATCGGCCTGAGGAATGGGCTCCCACGCCGCCACTCTCACCGCGTCGGGGTCATTGGACAGGTTTCCCTGCCAGCACTTATCCCTAGACCACTGGACGGGTACGGGCCAGTCCTCACCTTCTGGCGGCCCTACGAAGAAAAACTTCTTCCAGTCGTGGATGGAAGAAGGCAGGACAACGACTCCCGACCCGGGCGCACTCCCCCGATATTTCCTAAAAGAGAGGTAGACTCACCTCGGGTCGCCAGCATGAGAGCCGGGATGACTTTTGTAGATGAGAGAAGAGGCAAGGATGGACAGACCGAAGGGGACCATCTGCAATTTCAAGAGGACCAGAAACCCGAGGAGAATCCTCCAGGAGTTCGGCAGTAACTGGCCCGGGGCTAACCCGAAGTAAGACAGCGCTGCAGCGACCTCGAGAGAGAAGGGCAAGCGCATTCCGGCCCAAAAGGATTCCAGGTACAGGGCAATCTCTTTACCCAACACCTGATCTGCCCTCTCTCTTTCCTCGGCCAAGCGCAGTGTATAGCCAGAAGGGATATGGAAGCGGGCCCGAGCGGTGGCAAGATCTCCCTCATACCTCACCAAGGAAGGCACGCCGGGGGCTTCCGCCTCCTCCACTCGGGGATCCGCTCCTGACACACGACCACGGGAAGAGGATCTGACCCAATCTCCCCGAGAAGACCCCGACTCGGCAGAAGAATCCCTAGAATCTACCCCTATGACATCTACAGACTCCCCAGAAGAAGACATCTAATCTGATTGAGAAGCCCTCGGAAAAGCAGAAGATCCGACCTAAGACGAGAGTGTTGAGCTTACGAGATGAAAGATGAGGGAAATATGAAGAGAGATGGGCCCTGAAGCGGGCCCCACCTCTACCTATAGCCTCCGGCGCCCCCATTCAACGGCGACCGTCGACTCCCGCCAAAAACAACCCCTCACATACGACGACCCAGATCGTTCCACCTGGCGCGCGCGCATTGGACAGCATCCCATCAGACGCCGCAGGTCTGCAATACATCGCGTCGCCCAACCGACGCTCGACAAGTAGACCGTCGCTTCAGTGACGGAGCGTACGAACCGGCGCACCCTCTTTAATGCAGAAGGTTTCGTCCTGATTCTCTTGCGTCACCCAGAAAATGACAACGGATTTCCCGGGGACATGCCCGACGATATCTTCGGAAGTGAGCTCATCTCGGGTGACCAAGCAGACCACTTTCGACCCGACCCGTCAGCTGGTCGGGACGAGAGTGGGGGGTTAATGATGATGCTCGATATCGACGATCTCCTAGATCATAACACATGGCAGATGACGTGTCCTAGAGCATGTAAGTATGGGCCTACAGCAGCCGACCAAACCACCCCTATGCTCGTCCTACCGAGCAGACGCTGGCTCGCCCCAGCACGATGGGCCTCCTCGGCCTCACAGTTCGTTCCCGAGCTACCGCAGAAACTAGATATCTCGGCTCTCCCGCTCGTCCGCGAGCTCTCCCGCCCGTCCGCGAGCTCTCCCGCCGAGGTCATCTTCCTCGGTCTCATCGACCGACCAATAGCACCGCTCACAGGCGCAACCGCCATCCTACGAATCTCGTCGTGCGTGAGATCTCCGCCGGCCACATCCCACGTTCCACGCCACCGCGATCCCCATTAACAAGCATGTCTCGCCATTAATAGGAGGTCCCGCTCTTCACGTGGGCGTGACGTCGGGCGCGTAACAGCCGGCGTGATTCTCGCGCCTGCTATACCTGCTGCCACCACTACTTAAACCCTTCTTTCAGACGGTCAAGGTAAACCAATTCTACTCCACTAAGCCGTTACTCTGCTCAGATCTCTAGAATAACTTGATCGTCGGAGGGTCCTCGGTGGTACAACCATCCCGGGACTTCCTTGCAGATAGCTCGGCAACCACAACCTCAACCCATTGAGATCCACACAATTCAGGAGCAATAGCCTCCAGATCCAATTTTAGCCACACATCGCAGCCATCAGCAGATCAACGGAAAGCAACATCTGAAGGAGATTCCACCCCCATCAGTGTGTTTTTCAAGTTTAGAGAGATTTCATGTTTTTCAGGGCAAGGTTTCCTGCCTATCAGCCTAACTATCAGCCTAAAAGAATTAGAAAGCTTGGACAATAAATGAGTCCACATGTGAAAACTACATTATAATAAGCGCAGCAAGTATTATGATTAAGAAAGTCAAAACGAAATTGTTTTTGTCTTTCTTTTATGCATGTCATGTTAACTAAAAATGTTTGAAAGCGAAGAGTTGTATGCGTACAATTAAATAATGTTTTGGAGTTTAAAAGTCCGCTCTGACTAATTATGACAATGACTACAACGAGGACAAAATACGTGATTCAAGTAAATTACAAAGGTACTCTCTGACTTTCAATGCATTTTCAAAGAGAGAGAAATTTCTTTTTGGGCAAGCAATCAAGATAATCCTCGATATTGGTGATCTTCCAAATCATAGCACGTGGCAGATGGCGTGTCTTAAAGCTCACAAAGAAAGGATCTACAGTAGCCGACCAGAATACTCCTGTGCCCGTCCCACAAACAAACGCTGGCCCGCCACCGAGCCCCCTGCACAATTGGCCTCCTCGGCCTCCCAGCTCGTCTTCAGGCTACCGCAGAACCAAGATACCTCGGCTCTCCCGCTCGTCCGCGAGCTCTCCCGCCGAGATCATCTTCCTCGGTCTCATCGACCGATCAACAGCACCGCTCACAGACGCAACCGCCATCCTACGAATCTCGTCGTGCGCGAGATTTCCGCCGGCCACATCCCACGTTCCACGCCATCACGATCCCCCATTAACGAGCATGTCTCATCATTAATGGGAGATGCCGCTCATCACACGGGCGTGACATCGGGAGCGTAACGGCCGGCGTGATTCTCGCGCCTGCCCTGCCTGCTGCCACCGCTATATAAACCCCTTCTTCAGACGGTTCAAGTAAACCATTTTTACTCCACTAAACCGTTACTCTGCTCGGATTTCCTCTCTAATTTGACCGTCGGAGGGTCCTCGGTGGTCCAACCACCCCGGGACTTCCTTGCAGGTAGCTCGGCAACAATCTCAAACCCATTGAGATCCACACGCTTCAGGAGCCTGCCTCCAGATCCAATCTCAGCCATCCATCGCCGCCGTCAGCAGATCAACGGAAGGTAATATCTTGGCGCGATCCAGGTCACGTCAGCTGACGCCGTCTATGGAAAAGCCTTGATTCCACAAAAATAAAAGTTCATCTTCTGATCTCAATCTAATGGCGAGCGATCGTCACGACGATCCAAGCACTAGCCGCCGCCTCCCCCTCAACGGAGACGCGGACGAACCTCCTCCGCTAAATGCCATCAACGCTCTTGCCGGCCGGATAGACCGACTAGCGTCCGTCGTGGAGGCGCACGTCCGCGTCCAAACGGCAGAGCAAGGTCCCCAGGTCGCCGCTCCCCCGCGTCGGGACCGGGACCCCTACAGAGGGAGAGAAGACTCCGCTCGCGTCGGCACTGCCGACCACCGCCTTGCTACATCCCACGGCCACAGATCTCCCAGGCCTATATGTTCTGAGACCCGCTGGGTGCCCCACAGTTCACCACCGAGGTCCGTCACCAGAGCGCCTCGCCCCGAGATCCTTCACGCACCCGTCTCTCTCGAGGAGATGTCGGTCAGCTCGCCTGTTACCATGCATGACCGACACCCCTCCCTCGACGGGGTCGCGCGAACGGGACTCGCCACGGCGGCTCGAAGACTACCTCGCCGAGGGATCTAAGGAACCTCATTGAGAGGAACCGGGGCCGCGGCCAGACACACGCCTCCAACAGCAGAGGCCAGGGATCAGAATGTGCCGAGTCGTCGGGGCACCACGTTCGGCTCGACGCCTTCGAGAACAAGATCGAGGGTATGCATCGGGAAGGCCACCGATCGAACGACGGGGCTAACTATGCCGCCGACTCGCTCACCAAACCATTCACCGAGGAGCTGCTCGCTGTCCACGTCTCCTCTCGCAATAAGCCCCCGAAGGTCTCCCTCTTCGACGGCAAATCTGACCCGAAGGACCATTTGGATGCATTCACCGCGGGGATGAGCTTCCAAGATAACTCCGACGCCGCCTAGTGCCGAGCTTTCCCGGCCACTCTCATCCGCTCCAGACGGGACTGGTTTCGAGGACTCGAGCCACGCTCGATCTCGACTTTCGACGAGCAAGCCACCCAATTCCTCGGCCACTTCGTCGGGAAGAGGCGGCAAAAACGTACAGTTGACCACCTCTTCACGATCAAGAGCGGGGACAAGGAGACGTTCAAAGCATACGTCACCCGTTTCTACAACGCCCTTTTCGAGGTCCCAGAGCATAGGGACAAGACGATCATCACAGTCCTGAGGTCTGGTCTTAGGCATAAGGAGTGGTTACGCTTCTTTGCATTAGCGCAACCCAAGACCATGGCCGAGGTAAAGGCCTGGACCGAGCGCGAGGTCCAGCTCGAGTCCGAGGTGAACGCGAATCTCCCCCAGGCAGAGCAAGCCGACCAAAAGAAAAGGGCAAGAGAAGAAAGAAGGGGACCTGAGCGGTCAAAGCCCTACCTCCGAAAGTTTCAGGAGTACACCCTGCTCAACGTCTTCCAGACAATGCTGCTAGAGGAGGCTAAGGGCGAGGGGTTCTTCAAGCTCCCCCAAATCTCGCGAATGGCCTCAAAGCGAACCCGGGGTCCCTACTGCGGTTTCCACAGGTCGCTAGGCCACTCCACGAAAAGCTATAAGCAGCTCCGAGACTATATCGAGGAGCTCATCCGTTCGGGGCACCTCGCAGCGTACTTGAGGGACAAGCGGCAAGCCGACCGCGAGCAGGAGTAGCATCCCCCTCCCGCCGAGCTGACAATCGGCCAAATCATGGTCGTATCAGCGAAGGATACACCGGGTACTTATGAAGCTCAGCACCCTATACCGGTCGTGGAGGCCAACAGATACCCGAGGGGCTCAAGATGCACAAACAAGAACATCTACTAGCATGTATTTCTTTTTAAGGCAATGTAAACCTTTCTTGAGATCTTTTTGTATATATAATAAAATGTATCAATGAAACATTGCAAAAAGAAGAATCTTATTTATTCAAAAAAGGTACTATGGGCTCCTCAGCCACACATCGAAAAAGAAAAATTACAATAGCAGGGGAAGGGGGTGCAGAGAACACTGCTCGTAATACTCTGAGGATATTTCCGCCGGCCGAGCCTTCACGGCATCTAACCTCTGCCCTCGATGCCCCCCGCGAACGTCGACATCGTGCCTTAATTGGTAGCACTCAAGGACGAGCACCACCAAGCAATTTAGCCGACTCGCAGAGATCAGGCCGAAGCGCCTCAGAGACCTTAGCTTGCCAACGGCCTCGTCTTTCAGCTGTTCGGACAAGGGGTTGTAGAGCCCCGGCGACGTCCTCCAGATGGAGTACATCAGCAGCTGAAGTAGAGGGGAGCGCCGGGGGAGCAATCGGCCAAAATGATCCTCGATACAGCCTATCACCAACTGCACCGTGTCCTCAGTACAGTACTGAACGTAGAGGTATACGTCCTCGAAGTTTATGATCTCGGGGATGGTGAAAGGGAAGTCCTCCATTCTTACGTTTTGGGTGTGAAGAAAGGAGTGATCAACGCTCCCTCCGCTTTATAGCCTATTGCGCCCTCGAGAATCCAACAGTCGCCCGTTTCACCCACAACTGTGCCGCCACGCGGAAAACCTCGAGCCTTTCTTGGCGAAATCGAAACAACGTGGCCCCGGCGATTCGCCTTCCCCACGCGTTCGATACATGCATTGCCCGTGACTGTCCCTGTTCCCCATACTTACACCGGGAAGGTCGGACAGAACCTCATCGAGAGGCGGCCGAGCGGCTACCCTGCTCGGTCATCCCTGGCTGGTAATTCCCTACCCTCAACGCCATGGATCTAAGCCCTCGCCAAAAGGAGACCGAGCGGCTACCCTGCTCGGTCATCCCTGGCTGGTAGTTCTCTACCCTCAACGCCAGGGATCCAAGCCCTCACGAGGAGGCGGCCGAGCATCTGCCCTGCTCGGTCATCCCTGGCTGGTAGCTCCTTACCACGCAACACCAGGGATCAAAGCCCTCACCAAGAGGCAGCCGAGCGGCTACCCTGCTCGGTCATCCCTGGCTGGTAGCTCCCTATCCCGCAACGCCAGGGATCAAAGCCCTCACCAAGAGGCAGCCGAGCGGCTACCCTGCTCGGCTATCCCTGGCTGGTAGCACCCTACCCCACAACGGGATCAAAGCCCTCGCCAAGAGGCAACTGAGCAGCTTCACTGCTCGGTCAATCCTTAGCAAGCCTCCCATGGCCCCTCCAGCGCTAAGAATCTAAGCCCTCACCAAGAAGCAGCCGAGCAGCTACCCTGCTCGGCTATCCCTGGCTGATAGCTCCCTACCCCACAACGCCAGGGATCAAAGCCCTCACCAAGAGGCAGCCGAGCGGCTACCCTGCTCGGCCATCCCTGGCTGGTAGCTCCCTACCCCCACAACGGTAGGAAACAAAGCCCACGCCAAGAGGCAGCCGAGCGGCTACCCTGCTCGGCTATCCCTGGCTGGTAGTTCCATACCACGCAACACCAGGGATCAAAGCCCTCACGAAGAGGCAGCCGAGCGGCTACCCTGCTCGGCTATCCCTGGCCGGTAGCTCCCTACCCCACAACGCCAGGGATCAAAGCCCTCACCAAGAGGCAGCCGAGCGGCTACCCTGCTCGGCTATCCCTGGCTGGTAGCTTCCTACCCTACAACGCCAGGGATCAAAGCCCTCGCCAAGAGGAAACTGAGCAGCTTCATTGCTCGGTCAATCCTTAACAGACCTCCCATGGCCCTTCCAGCGCTAAGGATCAAAGCCCTCGCCAAGAGGCAGCCGAGCGGCTACCCTGCTCGGCTATCCCTGGCTGGTAGTTCCCTACCACGCAACACCAGGGATCAAAGCCCTCACCAAGAGGCAGCCGAGTGGCTACCCTGCTCGGCTATCCCTGGCTGGTAGCTCCCTACCTTACAACGCCAGGGATCAAAGCCCTAACCAAGAGGCAGCCGAGCGGCTACCCTGCTCGGCTATCCCTAACTGGTAGCTCCCTACCCCACAATGCCAGGGATCAAAGCCCTCGCCAAGAGGCAACTGAGCAGCTTCACTGCTCGGTCAATCCTTAGCAGGCTTCCCATAGCCCCTCCAGCGCTAAGAATCTAAGCCCTCACCAAGAGGCAGCCGAGCGGCTACCCTGCTCGGCTATCCCTGGCTGGTAACTTCCTACCCTACAATGCCAGGGATCAAAGCCCTCACCAAAATGCAGCCGAGCGGCTACCCTGCTCGGCTATCCTTGGCTGGTAGCTCCCTACCCCACAACGCCAAGGATCAAAGCCCTCACCAAGAGGCATCCGAGCGGCTACCCTGCTCGGCCATACCTGGCTGGTAGCTCCCTACCCTACAATGCCCTCGTCAAGAGGTAGCGGGCAGCAACCCTGCTCGGCCATCCTTAAGGATCGAAACCTTCGCCAAGAGGCACCGAGCAGTAACCCTGCACGGCCCCGTCCTTAGTAGGCCACTTACGGCCCCTCCCACGCTAAGGATCAAAAGCCCTCGAAAGAGGCAACCGGGCCCGCCCTTGCTCGGTTATCTCTGGCTAGTAGCTCCCTACCCCAACACACCAGGGATCAAAGCCATCGCCAAGAGGCACCGGGCAGTAACCATGCTCGGCCCGTCCTTAAGGATCAAAAGCTCTCGAAAGAGGCAACCGGGCCCGCCCTTGCTCGATTATCCCTGACTAGTAGCTCCCTACCCCAACACACCTGGGATCAAAGCCCTCGCCAAGAGGCACTGGGCAGTAACCCTGCTCGGCCCGTCCTTAGTAGGGCACTTACGGCCTCTCCCGCGCTAAGGATCAAAAGCCCTCAAAAAGAGGCAACCGGGCCCGCCCTTGCTCGATTATCCCTGGCCGGTAGCTCTCTACCCCCAACACACCAGGGATCAAATCCCTCGCCATAAGGCACCGGGCAGCTACCCTGCTCGGCCCGTCCTTGGTAGGCCACTTACGGCCCCTCCCGCGCCAAGGATCAAAAGCCCTTGAAAGAGGCAACCGGGCCCGCCCTTCCTCAGTTATCCCTGGCTGGTAGTACCCTTCCTCAACACACCAGGGATCAAAGCCCTCACCATGAGGCACCGGGTAGCTACCCTGCTCGGGGCATCCCCCTCGGGCAGTCTCCTGCCCATGAGACGCTGAGGATCCGAAGCTCTCTTCGCGAGGCCGCCGAGTTCCTTCCTACTCGGTGAATCCCCGGTGGGTAACTTCCTACCCTGCAACGACTAAAGAACAAAAGCCCTCACCAAGAGGCATCCGGTCTATCTACGTCTGAGCGATCTCCACCTCGATTTCGGGGCCATGGAGATACCGTCTTCCCGTCGGTCTTTACACACTTGGCAAATGAACAGATTCAACTCGACGCGTAATCGCTAGACGAAGAACCGACATAACACAAAGGCAGTACTATGCAACTACAAATGTTTACCGACAAAGGAAAATACGCGCGCAAATACTACTGCAAAAAGTCTTTATTCACAAAGTCAAAGCTTTTATAAGGGTATTGTGGGCTCCCCAGCTTACAAAATGCCCGGAGGCCTACAAAATTCCCAGTGCGACAAAAGAAAAGAAACAAGAAGACATAGGGCTTTAGGCCTTAGAGCCAGGCGCAACCCCAGGAAGCTCAGCATCTACCACGGCTCGAGCGACGTCTAGGAGCTCAGCGCCCATCACATCAGCTTCGGCGTCACCCTCACCAGGAATCTCTTTCCCGGCTTCGACCCCGGGGTCGTCCCCCTGCTCATCATCCCCGCGAGGATATTCGGCCCGTAGCTCTTCGTCGGCGAACTCCGGCATCCGAGCCTTGACGGCATCGAGGGCCTCATGCTAGATGGCGGTAGTGGCCGAGGCTAGGACGGTGTAAAATTGTTCCGACTTCTGAAAGTTCTCCACCGCCTTCGCCGCTCTGAGGTCGGCTCGCTTCGTCCCCTCTACCGCCGCCTCCAGCTCCTTCCGGAGGGTGCCCGTCGACTTCTTCAAGGTACCAACGAGCACCTTAGAGTCCTGAAGCTTGTCCTTGACGACCTGGCCTCGCGATACCTGGCAACCTCCTGCTTCACGGCCGCCACCTCCTGCTTCGCGGCTGCCATTTCCTACTTCCCGGCCGCCAACTCGCCCTCCAGGGCAGCAACCCTCGCCATCGCCGCCTCCAGCTCCCGCTTTGAGCTCTCCTCCAGCAAGGAGAGCTCTCCCGCAGCTCGCACCGCCGGGACAATTTCCTCTTCCTCCATATGGACAACGAGGGCGACGTGCTGGAGAACCTGAAGAAATTAGAAGGGGGTCAGAAAGCAAAGGGGGCACCAAATCTTGCGAATGATGAGACGCTGAATGAAAAATCGAGTAAGGAACGAGCACTAAGCTGCACGGCCTCTTGGGCGATGGCGGCCATTTGAGCCTTGAGAGTCCCCCGACGGACCTTACCCCCGGCCGACCTCTCCATGTCGTCCAGCAAGCTGTCAGCGACGGAGAGCCCCGAGGGCACCTCAAAACGGAGCTCCCCTTCGTCCACCAAGATCAGAGAGGTCGGGGTTCGCGGAACCGTTCGGGGGAACCGCTTGAGAGACGACGGCGGAGAGCCGGTCTCCACCTCTGAAGCCTGGGCCTCCGGTCCCCGAACCCGCTTTTGGCTCGGTGCCTGGCTGGGCTCCGGGGCACGGCCCGCACTCGAACGCTGGGGTAGGACGGCTGCCGGGGGAACCGGGACCGACGCCGGACGAGAAGAGCGGGCACCTCCAACCTTCGATCCCTTCTTCGGCTTGCGCATGGCCGCTCGGAGATAGCTCAAGTCCATGGGTTCTGCACAAGACAAGATACAATAGAATTAGCAACACAAACAGAAATAAAAACAAACGCAAGCTCCTAACTTACGGACGAACTGGGCGGGGCTGAGCCCAGCCCAAGTAAGGGCCGGCTCAGAAAGCAGCACGTCGGCCGGGGGAATGGGCTCCCACTCCGCCACTCTCACCGCATCGGGATCGTCGGACGGACTTCCCCGCCAGCACCTATCCCTACACCACTGGGTGGGCACGGGCCAGTCCTCACCCTCTGGCGGCCCAACAAAGAAAAACTTCTTCTTCCAATCGTGGAAGGAAGAAGGCAAGACGACGACTCCCGACCCGGCTGCATTCCCCCGTTGTTTCCTAAAGGAGAGGTAAACCCACCTCGGGTCGTCCGCGTGAGTGCCGGGGTGACCTTTGTAAATGAAAGAGGAGGCAAGGATGGACAGACCGAAGGGGATCATCTGCAACATCAAACAGACCAGGAACCCGAGGAGAATCCTCCAGGAGTTCGGCACTAACTGGCCCGGGGCTAACCCGAAGTAATTCAGCGCTCTAACAACCTCGGGGGAGAAGGGCAGGCGCATTCCGGCCCAAAAAGCTTCCAAGTACAGGGCAATCTCCTTGCCCCGTACCTGATCTGCCCTCTCCCCCTCCCCGGCCAAACGCAACGTGTAGCCGGGAGGAATATGGAAACGAGTCCGAGCGTTGGCAAGCTCTTCCTCGTGCCTCACCATAGGCGGCACGCCAGGCGCATCCGCGACCTCCACTCAGGGAGCCGCTCCCGTCGCGTGACCCTGGGAAGAAGACCTAATCCTAACTCCCTGGGAGGACTCCGGTCCAGAAGAAGAAGAAGAAGAAGAGGAAGAAGAATCTACAGAGGACTCCCCAGATTCTACACCAACTACATCTACAGACTCCTCAAAGGAAGACATCTAACCTGATGAAGAGGAGTCCTCGGAAAAGCAAAGGCGGAAATCCCGACCTAAAGAGGAGAACGCTGAGCTAACAAGACCAAAGACAAAGAGATTATGAAGAGGAATGGGCCCTCACGTAGACCCCACCTCTACTTATTGCCACCGGTGTTCTCATCCAACGGCGACAGTCATCTCCTGCCGAAATGGTTCAGTGCACTCGACGGCCACGATCGCTCCACCTGTCGCACGCACATTGGCATATCCCCTCAGACGCCAAAAGTCTACAGCCCGCCACGTCAGCCAACCAGCGCCCGACACGTGGACTATCGCTTCAGTAAACATACACACGATCTGGCGCACCCTCTTTAATGCAGAGATCTCTCCCCTGATCCGCTGGCGTCATCCAGAAAATACAGCAGATTGCCCGGGAACATGCCACGACGATATCTTCGGAAAGGAGCTCACCTCGGGTGACCCGGCAGACCACTCTCGACCCGACCCGTCAGCTAGTCGGGACGAAAGTGGGGGCCTAATGATGATGCTCGATATTGGTGATCTCCCAGATCATGACGCGTACCAGATGGCGTGTCCCAAAGCTCACAAAGAAAGGACCTACAATAGCCGACCAGAACACTCTTGTGCCCGTCCCACAAACAAACGCTTGCTCGCCACCGAGTCCCCTGCACAATTGGCCTCCTCGGCTTCCCAGCTCGTCTCCGGGCTACCGCAGAACCAAGATATCTCGGCTCTCCCGCTCGTCCGCGAGCTCTCCTGTCGAGGTCATCTTCCTCGGTCTCATCGACCGATCAACAGCACCTCTCACAGGCGCAACCGCCATCCCACGAATCTCGCCGTGCGCGAGATTTCCGCCGGCCACATCCCACGATCCACGCCATCACGATCCCCCATTAACGAGCCTATCTCGCCACTAATGGGAGATCCCACTCATCACGCGGGCGTGACGTCGGGAGCGTAACGGCCGGCGTGATTCTCGCGCATGCCCTGCCTGCTGCCACCGCTATATAACCCCTTCTTCAGACGGTTCAAGTAAGCCATTTTTACTCCACTAAGCCGTTACTCTGTTCGGATTTCCTCTCTAACTTGACCGTCGGAGGGTCCTCGGTGGTACAACCATCCCGAGACTTCCTTGCAGGTAGCTCGGCAACAACAACCTCAAACCCATTGAGATCAACACGCTTCAGGAGCCTGCCTCCAGATCCAATCTCAGCCGTCCATCGCCGCTGTCAGCAGATCAACGGAAGGTAACATCTTGGCGCGATCCGGGTCGCGTCAATACCCAAAATCATACAAATAAAGCGACAGCAACATTGTCGTACACCACTATATATTCTATTTACTTTTTCCGTCAAAAAAAATTATTTACTAGGGGAGTGGGGACTCAAAATAGATAAAACACAAAAGGATATAGGAAAGAAAAATCTCAAGCATCTCCGAATACATGACCTTTCTTTCTCACCTCCCCGACTAAAAGTTACGCACCGGCCTAATAACTAAAAGATATCACCATCAACATCATCATCGACATCATATCATAATTCATCTCTCCCCAAAAAACTTGATGGCAACCCATCACTTTCCTTCTCTTTGCCTCGGCTTATGACTCGACACAACAACCACGCATTGCTAAAGTTAAATGACAGGGGCCCATTGAAGCCCGGGTTGATCGGGCCCTTCCTGCCTCTCGTCGTCGTCATGGGTGGTGTTGGCATCATGACTCATGGCTGGCAGGAGTCAGCCGCTTCAATTCGTAAGTGTAGATGTAAATCTGCTTCACCATGCTGCAAAACCCATGCCAAGGACCATTGCCAAGTTTTTTTTATTGTGGTGCAATTTTTGGACGAGAATTTCAAATACAAGTGCGTACATCAAAATTCTGCTGAACCGAGGGATTCTATTATAGCGAAGACCAAATAGCTGAAAGATGCAAATGGCTGCGCATGGTTTGCGGCTATAAAAAAAGAGTGGGCCAAGGTAACGACCGCTACGAAAAAGCATACTCTATGGCAAGTAACTATCATGGAGAGTTGCAAAAATAATTGAATTCTGTCGGTCAGATCGCAACAGATTAAGATTTTTGTTGCACATCCAAACTTTTGGATTGCAGTCAAGGACCAACCGTTTTTGAATTTAGAACCCGTAACCGCCTGTAAATGATAATATTTTAGCGGATTTGATTCCATATACTATAAATAGAGCCCTAAATCCCCTCATTTTCTTCGTCCCGGAAATTCTGAATTCTTAAAACTCACTCTAATGCTCAGTATATTAAAAAACTTTCTCCCTAGACTCTAGGGAAATGGAAAATGGTGTAACGAGGAACGAAGCTTTATGGGATCTAGAGGAGCACGACTTGGTGATATTCTGAACTCAGGTTATATCTCCCTCTTCCTTTTTTTTGGCAATTCTTCATTCCTCATATAGATTACCTTCATAAAAAATTTTAAAAAAAATTGTGTAAAAACTGCATCATACATGTTGATCAATAAAACAAACAAGGATAACACATTCTCCATGGCCATCAAGCTGGTAAGTCCAAATTGCCCCCTTTTTTTAATATTATTTACATATTTTAGAATAAGGATCTACACAACAAAATTCCTCATTTTCTTTTCTTCTTATTACTTCCGCAGGAAATACAGGACTTCAAAGTCAACCTTTCGAAGTCAACCTCTTGAAGAACGAAGTCAACCTCCTGCGCCTTCAAAGTCAATAGTTTTTATTTGAATTTTAGAGAAATAATTGATAAGTTTTTTATCAATTGAAAAACCCGATATTAAAGCTAAACTGAACCACCGAACCGAAACCGAACTGAAAGTTTCGGTTTGAAATTTTTTATCAAAAACCGAACCGAACCGTGCTCATCGCTACTCAAAACAACAAAATGATTACGAATAAAATATTGCAGAAAACAGAAAAAGGTTAAAATATTCATAACTGGGGCTAAGACGAGTTTATGAGCTCTTGGGACGTTTTAGGAAAGTCTTTGGATATCCCAAAAGAGAGAGAATTTGGGGACGAAAAGTTTGAGAAACATTTTCGTAAATACATACTAAAAAACCTAATGATGTTAAACTTGTAAGGTTAAAATTAATGCATGTGTTTTCATGTTTTTTTTAATGTTTTTAGAATGATTTTTATGACTCCAATTTTGCGAACATTTAGTTGTAAAATTAGTAATGTAAAATTAGTAATGTTAACATCATTTGTTGAGTACCCTAAAACATTTAGTTACTTATCTTATGGATTTTAATAAAAACATTAATTTTTACGATCACTTTTTGAAATTAGTAATGTTAAATTCACCTTTTCAACGTATAAAAAAATTGGATCACTAAAAATCAATGAAAGATAATAAAAATATATATAAATAACTTATTAAATTTCTAATCTAAAAGTCCGTGAACATCCAAAAGATTTCAAAATTTTCGAATTATATCCGTTTAGAACCCAGACATGTGTGTCCAATGTTTTAAACTTGGAATGAACATCAGTATGTACCCACGCACTCACCCATACATGTGTGTCTTCATACAGAATCCACGTATTTGTGCTTATGCCAGAACATACAAAAAATATCCATCCAAAGCATCGTTGCCTAAAAGTATCTCATGTTTCCTGGCAACAATCATAACCTACATGCATCTAAACAAATTGCTAGATCAATATACGAAATTTAAGAGCTCTAAAAAAAAATCTCAATCACCATCTTTTTAATATCCTATTAACATTATCTTAAGCTATATATTATGCACGAGCATGATTAGAGATATTTACCTGTATTTAATTTGACCGACCAATTACATTTCCACTTGGTGTAAATGGGTCCCATAACACTAAGATCATCTAACTTGATCTCGTCTATTGTTTAAAAAATAATAAATAAAAAATTTATATTTTGATATAAAATAAGTAAATAAAAAATGATCTTTGAAATGCAAGATGAGCCATCATGCATATGGTCAGACATGTGGGATATCCAATATTCAAGAAGATTTGTGGGACCAGATTCCAGCAATACAATCTCAGGTTATTCCATACAATAAAGAGCACACTTGATAAACCTTTACCATAAAAATAATTATTCTCGCATATGACATATGTACGTTCAATCACATGTATATTCACAATTTTTACACATGCATGATTGCCTCATACATGCAAATGCAGGATTCAAAGTATTTACCTAACTAAATTGTTTATATATCATATATACGTGGGTTACGTACGCTGTGAAGTCGGAGCAGTCATTTTTGGGAGATGGGAAGGATTCAGATGCATAGGTTCAAAAGTCGAAGAGAAGACTCCATGGTTTAGAGTGGACAAAGCATTATTTGGGGTGACGTGGAGAAGGCAGCAATATGAGACTAGGGTCACAGTTGGAGCCTCTTGTTACAAGATTGCAAGCCTCACATAAAAAGAAGTTTGAGTACAAGATCATGGATATGGATAGGGGCCGGCTTAGCAGCTGAAGTAATTATTTGTCCCACACTTGTATAGTCTTTGTTGTTACCTTGCTTCTATTTAACAACTTTGCAAATTATGTTTTACCCCCCAAAACTTCATATTTACATTGTACAACCCCTCCCAAACAAAAGGAAAAATAAAAGAATATTTAATTATCATATTCCTGTTTATTATTTTAAATTCATTATAAAAAAAAAAGATGGTTTAAAGAATATATAATTATCATATTTCTGTTTATTATCTTAAATTCATTATAAAAAATATAACCTAATAAACCGAACCATAATTTAATCTTCTATCTACAACACACAAACCCTATTTCATCATGTATGACAGAGTTGCAATTTAATAATAACAATCGGTAGTTTGACATGCAAGATGCCAAAAAAGAAGAATACGACTTTATGTACCAGCCAACTGGTAAGAATCAACGTATGTACTTCCCCCTTCAAGGTTCAATTTTATCGGACCAAATACAAAACACCAGCAAAAAAACAAATTTGGAACCAATGATTGACCACTTCAGAACAAACATCATGAGAGAAAATGATGGAGCACTCACTTTATTGACACTCTTGTCTTCTACCAAAGTACCAATAGCTATGAAAGATGATGCAATTAATTGTCCATTTATTTAGTCTACTCATATTCACATAATAAACAGTTGCAGACAAATAAAAGTGCATGTAACTTATTTTTTATTTACAAAGTTAACACTGAATATAGGTGAAATTTTGCGGCCACAGGTGAAGAGAATGGAAACAACTTCAGGAATTGCACTAGGAGATGATGTTTCGACATTGGTAGTGGAGCCTAAAAGTAAATCATCTGCTCATCATGGGACTTGTGGTTGTTTGTGGCCTAATCAATCATCACATGTGATAACACCCTACAAATCTAGTCTACAGATCCATTTTTGGGCCTCCAGAAGCCGAAGCATTTGTAAATATCAATTGTCACAATATATTTTTATCGTATTTTTTTGTTTTATTTTAGGAAATGATGGTCTAGGTTCTTGTTAGTTGTAAGCTCTTGGCAAAAACATAAGTTGTTAGGTTGTGGAATAAAAACGTTTATAACATCAATAGAAACATCGGCTATGAAAGGGATAATAAATGGGGTAAACAAATGCAATTTTGATCGACTTGAAAAAAGTCTAAACCTAGGACCTTTTTTAAAAGTAATGTCTCCTAATACCTTGTCAAGAATCACTTTACCAAAAACTTAAAGCTGTTAGGATGTGAAATAACTATGTATACCAAATCAACAAAAAAATTTAACACCTTCGCTCCAAACATAAACTTAAGTAGGCTTTGCTTAGCAGTATTTTTCCGACAATATAATTAGCAAACGGATATTCATGTAATCCTACTAACGTTTTGCACATGCCAACATCGAATCCTCTGATATCATTTTGATCATCCTTGGATTGGACTATCATAAAGATCAAAATGTCATTTTACCCATAAGACACTTTATACATTGTAACTCAGAAACTTTATTCTCTTCAAGGATCCTCTTCTATAATAATTTACAGGCAGCATTTATAAGTTAAAGGTCTCTGAGATAAGCTAGAACATTACCCCGAAGGGTGCATAACATAAGTTAAACCTGGGTGGCCTTCTCTCTTGCTAAAGGGGTGGGGCCCTGGGGGTGTATAAAGAAAAAGGATGTATAGCAAAAATGGATGTAAATATAAATAGTTACTTTCTTCTACATGAAATAGCTGAGCATGTCCTTCTTCCGCGATCCGCCCTCTCCATATAAATCATTCCACTGTTGAAGAGCACTCATGTTCCGAGAATCCGACGAAACACTTGCACACACCTACATAAAAATACAGTTGCTTATGTACTCAACGAAAACAAAGGGCGGGCCTACATTAATTGTTATTTGTTATTTCTTATGGAGACAATTGAAAATATAAAAGTAAAATAAAATCCACTCGAGAATCAACCCTTAAAGAAATGGACCGGTTTTTTCTTATATATTTTCAATGATTTGGTGGGGGTTTGAAACAAAGCTTGTTTCGGAAACTTTTTTGCCATACAATGGATGATTGCAAAATTAATGGTTTCTTTGACCATATAACATTCTACAAAACCTAAATGGTTGGGCAAAGTGTGTATCCAATACATATGAAGTAACCGTGTTTTAGTATCAACAAAGTTATGATGGATGTCACAGACATGTGAGAATAGGTACATAAGGTAACTTATGACAACTTAAATAGGCCCTCAGAAAATTAAACCCCCACCCCCACCCCAACAAAAAAGATAAAAATACCCGCACAAATTTCCAATTTGTTTAGAACCGTCTCAAATCTTAAAGATTTTTCAGATTCCCCATGATTACGAAAATTGGCTGTCAAAGATGATGGTAGTGTGTAAGATGACCAAATTGCCCACTCCATAAACATAACCTCAACCGCCACCCTGGAAAAAAAAAAGATCACCAATATCCTCTTCCAATTATTTATTTCAACCTATTTTTCCTGATTCCGCCATCTTTACCACCGCCTCAATGTCTCATCACTTTTGAAGTTGATTAGGGTAAGTTGATGGCAAGGCAGCTAGGCAATTAGGACAAGAAATTTGTGGGGTTTTAGGGGGGTTCCATGCTCATTTAGGAATTTCAACAACAAAATGTAAGTTTTTGACAAACATATGGATGAGAGGAGAGAAATGAATAGAGAAGACTTAAGTAAAGAAGTGACGATCAGTAAATTTGAGAGGAGTGAAGAGAGTTGAGGAGAGTAAATACTTTCCGGTTTTTAATGGAGAAGAGAAGAAGAGAGATGCTGGGGTAGAAAATAGCCATTTGGGTTTAATACATGGGTTTATACAGGAAACCTTAATGGAGGAGGAAGATAGCAGCATTATAGGCAATACAAATATTTCAATTTCACATTATAGGGAATACAAATATTTCAATTTCACATTATAGAGAATAAAAATATTTCAGTTTCACAAAAAAGACAACCCTAAAATACCTGATCATGGGCATATTTGAAGTCTTCCATTTTTAGAGCACGGATGTCCTCACCACCATGTAGTGGAGGTAAAGATTTGCCTTCAGCTAATGCTGAACTTCGCTCCTGCATAGAGAAAAAATGAATTATTAAGGCCAATGAACAAGAATACAAGCTACAACATGGTCAATTTCTTATAAAGGAGAAAATAGAACTAACTTTACATGTTCTTAAATGATATGATAAGATAAAATCTCCAAAATTTAAGAATGAACAAATGATAAATTGATACGGATAAATCATATGAATATGATAAGATCCATCATCAGGTGGAAAGACCATTCAACCGGGCATAGTGTGGTTGCAAAGTTCACTCTTTTCTGACATCCTAAATGCGGCTACAAAATTCATGGTCAAAAGGTGTCAGTGTCACATGGTTTTGCCTGCACTAGTGTTTTATGCGGGTGGATAACTTCAACGTTATGCAATCACGAGTGAGCAATAGTGAGTTAGGGTGCCAGAAGTTAAGAGGATTATAAAGAGAAAGGACCTAAGGTATTTACAGAGAGTGAGTATAACTTCATATAGAGAAACGTATTTAAAGTAGTGAGAATACTTGTGATAAAATTTAAATTAAAATGCTCTTGATGTAAACGAGTAAATGAGTAAAAGATAGAATAGCACCGATTAACTTGTATTAGATGAAAAGATGATTAATATTCTTAATGGCTATGTACCACAGTAGAATTTGTTGAGAACATTATAAAATTTTCAAAGCAGATGGATAAACAATATATCAGTTTAGACTAAAAAATCGTAAAGAAACGTTTATAGAATGGGACCTAGATGATCAAATATTAATGGATAAGACTACGCATGGAGGTAAAGAGCAAAAAGTTAAAGAGTAGTTATACCAAAAGAAAGCTTGACCCCAAAAATTATTTTTTCAAGCATTTGCATTAAACAGCGGAAGAGAAAAAATAGACTGGATAGGAGATCAAGAACAAAATGGTGGGTAACATAACATATGAATACTTAGTATTCTTTTTAAGCATACAATGACAATAAAAGCCCATTGAACTATAAAGGATGAAAATGACATTATGTGGGGTACTATGTACAATTAAACCAAGAATGTGTAAAAAAAAATACCTGGAAAATACAAAGGCATGTTATTGCCGAAATGAAGAGGTCTAAAGATAATTAAAGCAAACAATCTAATAAGATAAATAAAATTATAAAAAGTTTCAAAATTATGTTATTTAATAATATTATTTATCAAAGATGAAAGCAAAGAAATGCAATCAGTTAAGCAAACTCTAAAGTTGCACAAGAAATTACAACTCAGAAACAAAGAAAGGGGAAAACAACAGATTTCTGCTTCAGCTAAAAGGTCAATGTGCTTATACCAAGGTTCCTTGTGTTTTTTAAAGTAGGGATGTTTTGAGTGAAGTATCAATTACATAAAGAGAGATGCCCAAGTTGTGTACTATGTACAATGTCAAGCTAAACACAGGAAGCAGAATTCATGAAAGAATGCACCTTAGCTCTAATGAGCTTTTGTCAGAAATTATGTTCTGACATGAAGATGTTTGGTCGCTGGCCATGTGCAAGCAATAGGAAAAAGGGGAAAAAATATTAAGTTTTGTTAAAAGGCATGAGCACTTTAATTCTCACCTTCTTTTCCTTCTCCAGGATTTCTCTAATTGGACAATGTGCAGCAGCAACACAGAGATTCTAATAGAAGTAGATAGAACAATGTTAGACATCTTGAATACAGTCGATTATTTAAATCAATTGGAAAAGTTTTAAAGTAAGCATACCTTAAGATCACTTCCTGAGTATCCATCGGTCATATTAGCTATTGCTTCTAAATCAACATCTGGTAACAAGTCCTCTTTAGCTAATATTACTCTGAGTATCTTTTCTCTGTTTGATGCATCTGGCAAATTGACCATTAATCTACAGCAATGTTTTCACATTAAAAACTCTGTAGCAATAAGTTTTCATGCAAATTAATAGGCCTCACACATGTACTGTTTAGTACCTCCGTGGAAGCCTCCTTATAACAGCCTCATCAAGGTCAAAAGGCCTATTAGTAGCTGCAAGCACCAATACACGCTCTTTATCCTTTGTACGCAATCCATCCCAGTTGACCATAAATTCATTTTTCATCTTGCGCATAGCTTCGTGTTCTCCAGGATTTTCTCGTCTGCCCAACATACTGTCAACCTATAAAAGGAATACATGAGATCGAAAGGGGTGAAGGCAATAAAAAGCAAGCGGCACACAAGTACACAACTCATTCCGCAGCTCAAATTAAAGCCACGAAACAAGTGGCCAGTAAATTAGAATTGGATCTATTTTTCCTACAGAGAATGACAAATGTATTAAAAAAAGGCATAATTCCCAAAAACTTGTTTGTGGCAAATGACTACCATATTCTTTGAAAACTATATGAAATTACCAAGTGTACGGAAACTTGTAAAATTAATGAACAATAAGCTCCCAAACTTTTTTGTAAATGTTCAATAAACTACCAAACTTGTTTACTAAATATTTAATAAGCTACGAGACTAGTTTAAGAAAGTTTGAAGAATTTTTATACACTTTGGTAGTTTTCTGTAATTTTCAAAGAATTTGGTAGTGACTTGCCACAGCCTCTAAGTTTTTGGTAGTTTTTGGAATTAAGCCTTAAAAGAAACACCAAAAACAATTCTAAAAACCATAAATTTTGCTTCTTAAGGTCCCTGATGTGTATAAGAAACACCACAAGCTCAACACCAGGGATATCCGCTAGTGCCTACAGATGGCGCAGTCTGGCCTTCAAATGGAGGAACAACCCTGTCCATCTAGTTCTACATATCAAGAGATCTCTGTGTAATAAAATTTTAGGGGTTTGAAGCGTTCAAAGAAATGGGTCTAAGTAATCCCAATGTCAGTGTTTTAAAAAGCGACCGCTTAAGCGCTTAAGCGGCCGAACAGGTTTCGCCGCTCTGCTTTATCCCGCTTAAGCGGGTGATATTGTATAACCTATTTTATTGATGTGTACACCTCATAAGTGTTATAAATAGTATATAACTATTGTTATTGGAGTAAAAATACACAAATACCAATTAATACAACATTCCATCTTTTCTTTCTCTTTTTCCACGTTTCTATCTTTCATGCTCGACTCGATAAATCCCACGATTATCGAGCCGGCTTTGAGAAACTTCAAGATTTGGGTTTCAAAACTCCAAAATTTTAAGTTTATCAACTTCAAAAGGTTGAGATCTAAATCGATTTCGAGCAATTCTTGAGTTTTTTTTTCGATTTCGAGTAGTTTTTGAATTTCGATCATGAAATTCTAATTCGATTTTGACTCCATCTGATTTCGATCTACGGTCTTTTAAATACTTTTTTTAAATAATTTGGTATTTTACTGATTTGAGCTATGATGCTTAATGTTGGGCATCGAAAAGCTTATAAGCACTATATAAGTTATAATCAATTCTGAGAAAATTTCAATTTTGTATTGAATTATTTGAGTATATAATATATCATCTAATCAAATTTGTTAAATTTTGGATTAAAATTTGTTAAATTTTGGGTTAAATTTAGGCATTTGCTAGAACAAAAGCAACATAAAAATAATTAGAATGTAATGAGAATCGTTGTTTATTGACAAAAAAAGAAATATTGATGAACCACCATTGTTATGATTTCTAAGCCATCTGAACGGCGCTTAAGCGTTTTGGCTTCTCGATCGCTCCCCTTTTCTTTTTCGTTTTTAAAACATGAAAATTAGCAAACACTTGATCCATTAACTAAATGACTCTTATTCATCCAAAATTTTATACAAATGATCTCATGCTGTGTATGACAAGAAAGACAGCTCCAATCATCAAATTGACAACACATTTTGCCAGGTGCTAGCTAATAGTTTTTAATCAGCAACTAAAACATACCATCCATCCTCTGTGTGGGTGGGGGGGGTGTGACAACAAAAGTTCTTGATCTATCATAAAAAAATTAAACAATTTCATTAGAAAAATATAATCCTCCTAAATATATTTTGATATAACTGAGTGAAAACGTCGAGGCTTCATTGTCTAATAAAACTGCTCGATCAATGTATCATCAATTTTATTGAATATATCATTCTTACTAAATGTAAGTGAGTTATCGTTTATCAATTTCTTCAAAATTGAAAAACTATAAAATGAATTTGCATCATAGGCTTTGTAGCATTAGTTCTATTGTGTTTTTATATGCAAAATCCTAAAATTTGTAGTGTGTCTATAAAGATTAATAGCATATTTTAAGAAGATTTAATATTTTTAAATATCTAAACGTCACATTAATTTTAATTAAAAATCACTTAGCTTATTTGATCTATAATAAAACTCATCCCTTGGAGTTTCTCCTAATTCATAGTTATACTAATATTAATGAGATGTAGTTTATAAGAGAACTAAAATAGCTACATAAGTATAAAGATAAACATTTTCAAAAAAGTAATACTAAATTAGCAGATATTTAGCAAAAGTGATTAAAAAGGATGCAACAAATTTAAATTTTTTATCATTTATTTTCTTGGCTTCCTAGCGAATAATCAAGAACCTTAAAATTGCAACCCTTAAGCATCAAGCTCTAAAAAATTATTGATGCAGACGAAAGTTTTTATAATTATTCAGAACATTCCAAGGAGCAATATGCAAATAAAGAGAATTCACAGATATTTAATGTCACAGAACATTTAGGTCTCATTAAAAAAATTATTGACCAGGGACCAAAAAATTTATGTTAGTTGTGAAGTTAAACCAATATGGCACATTGACCTCATGCAAATATAGCAACTATAGTAATTATCACAGGCTCAAATCACTTATACCTATGTGTTAACTCCGGGATCCAGGTAGGACGGCCGCCCAAGCTGGTTCCTACATGGATCTACCCATTATGTGTGTGCGCAAGCGCGCACTCCTAAGGTGATTCCTTTGGTTGCAAATATATAGGTTTTTCAACAATACAGCATTTTACAAACTAAATCGATTGACCAGGGACCAAAAAATTTATGTTGGTTGTGAAGTTAAACCAATATGGCACATTGACCTCATGCAAATATAGCAACTATAGTTATTATCACAGGCTCAAATCACTTATACCTATGTGTGAACTCCGGGATCCAGGTAGGACGGCCGCCCAACCTGGATCCTACATGGATCTACCCATTATGTGTGTGCGCAAGCGCGCACTCCTAAGGTGATTCCTTTGGTTGCAAATATATAGGTTTTTCAACAATACAGCATTTTACAAACTAAATCGATTGACCAGGGACCAAAAAATTGGGCATAGAGTCTCACATGAACTTTTGTTACTCATGTCCTACAACATGATGATCAAGATGGGTGGTGCGTCAAAACCCATAGGGCATAGCATAACTAGTTATGATTTAGGAATAAATTGGCCACTATGTATATGTGTGCATGCATGTTTTTTTGTGTGCGCTACACATGCACGGTACCTGTTATATTCTAGATATGAGTATCCACATCTACAGTGTCATGTCCCAAAATCGAAGTGGTTAAAAAAGTAAAAGAACAAAATAAAATAATGTAAGTACTACCAACCTCGTCAACAAAGACCACACTAGGAGCAATTTTACTTGCTAAGGAGAAAACTGCTTTGACATACTTTTCACCTTCACCGAACCACTGTTACAATTGAATACATGCATTAGACTGATAAGAAATTAGAAACATTAAGCAATTCCCCAAATTATAATAGTGATAAGATAATTATACCTTCGAGGTGATGCTTGACATGGATATATTAATAAAATTTGCACCTGCCTCTGTAGCAACAGCTTTAGCAAGCATTGTTTTCCCTGTACCAGGAGGACCAAAGAGTAGTATGCCCTTGCATGGCTGGAGACAGAAAAGGATGCTTTACAAAACTTTGAAAAATTATGCTTTCTTTCTGCAGTAGTCACCAATCTTAGCAATTAGCATAAATAAATAACTTATCCCTAGAAAAAAATTCATTGCCAAAATGACAGATTCTTCTCAAGAATATTTTACTTCCAAGCTTCACAAAGTAACAAACAAAAATACAAATGTTTAGAAACCTTCAAAAAGTTGACTTAAAATTTCTAATAAAGAATGAATAATATAGAAAAGTCGATATATATCTCAATTTTAGTAAGGCAGTTTTCTTCTATATTTTTATATATAGAAAAAGAGTAGTTCAAAATTAATTCTAAACATTGACCTCTTTTGACCACAGTAATTTTATCATTTAAAACTAAAAATGAAGCATGAAAAGAAACAACAAAAAGTTTCCAACTTAGCTCAATTTAATATGGACAGTTTCTCAGAACGCTTTTTATATTTTAGGCTTAATTCCACTACCAAATACTCTGGCACGGGATAAAGGCTAAGTTGTTGTTGTATATTGTTTGATAGCAGTGCGTGGAGGCGAAGGATCCATGTAAACGACCCGGAATGATTCTCATGTTGGTCCATATAGCCTACCCCATACGCTTGGGATAAAGGCTCGGTTGTTGTTGTTGTACCAAATACTTTGGCTTGATTATGAGATCCTATAAAAACTCTCATAATTACAAGAAACTATCATGATTTGAACGTTTTGCGGTAGTTTCTTGCAAATATTACTGATGTGGCACCTTAGTTATGTCAGCTTTGGAAAGTAATGTGGTAAGTTCTCGTGGATTGAGAGTATTTGGTAGTTTCTCGTAATTGAGCCAAAATATTTGGTAGCTTTTTTTTATTTAAACCTATATTTTATCTCCAAAAAGGAAGGTTACATAGACGCGGACACAGACACAAACTCGAGGATACAGAAACAACAAGATGCCACACAATGACATGGCAAAAACCGAAAATATAGAAAAACCTTATTTACTTAATACTCCTCTCAGGATTGGGCATGTGACACTAAACTACCATTTACATTCAAAATTACACAAAACTATCCTACTTAACGTGCCACATCAGCCCTAACTGTGCCACGTCACCGCCACGTCATCTAAGATGCCACAAACACAACTGAGCCTTTTATCCTAAACATATGGGGTAGGCTACATGAACCAACATGAGAATCACGCCGAGTCCAGCACATGAATCCTCCGCCTCCACTCACTCCTATCGAACAATATACTTTCATTGAGGCCTTTGACAGCCATATCTTTTCGTATCACCTCCATCTATGTTTTCTTCGGTCTCACATTCGTCCTTTTGACATTGCCTATATCGAGAGTATCCATTCGTCGAAACAGTACTTACATAGGTCTGCGTCGCACATGACCAAACCATTTTTAGCCAGTTTTCCCGTATCTTCTATCTAAGGTGCCACATCAGCAAAAACAATTAAAAACCCATAATTACCCCAAATGTTGAGAAAACGGAATATTAGGCCGAATATTCGAATTCAGGGGTAAAACGAACCAAAACTGCAATATTCGGTCAAATATGCGATCAAACCGAATATTTGCCATCATAAACCGCATATTTGGGCAAATAACGTGAATATTTAGCCGAATTGGCAAATTAGACCCAAGACAAAATCCACAACTAAAAAACAAGTGTAGCATTCACAACTTAATTAAAAAATAAGTGGGACCCACACTTATTATTTCACAAACTCTCCTTATTTCTCTCTCATTCTTCTTTCTCAAACCCATAATCTTCCGATTTAGTTTGGATATCTTATCATTAGGCCACATGTATATTATTTTTCTCTATCTCATATTTTTATATATTTTTTATATGTAATATTTATGTTTTTTTATTTTGGACCCCCAAACTTCCATATTTTCAAAAAAGACACCATAAACTTGGTATTTTGAAAAAGAACACCCCAAACCTTTTAAGCTTACTAAAAAGACATTTCCTGTTAATTCTCATCCAAATTCTGTTAAATATAACAGTTTAGGACTGTAAAGTACTGAAATACCGCTGCATGGTCACGACAATACACTTATGACATGTATACATCAATAAAATAGGTTATGCAATATCATCCGCTTAAGCAGAATAAAGCGGAGCGGCAAAACCCACTCGACTGCTTAAGCAGCCGCTTTTTAAAACATTGCCTGTCCTCCAGCCCCTACCTCCCCCTTCCCCTCCCTAACCCTCTTCCCCAACCTCCCCTTCCCCGACCCCGAACCCCTGCCCCAGCTCCCTCCCTCCTTCAACAAACCCCATTTCCCGCCCGTCATCACCATCATCAACTCCATCATTTTCATCATTAATCTATCTTCATCCTCTTCTACCATCATTTTCTTTTCTGGTGGCCTCTCACCACTAGCGACTTCCTACACGCGCCACGACCGCCGATCTCTTCCACGACCACCATCATTGATTTTCTCAAATTAATATTTAATAATTATTTAAAATTGTTAATAAAGTAATTAATAATTACTTGATTAATTATGAAAAGGGCAAAACGGCCATTTGACTTGGACAATAACATTGACCGTTAAGTCAGGGTAGTTTTATGTAATTTTGAAAAGAAATGGTAGTTAGTGTCACGAGCCTAAACCTAAGGGGAGTTTTCAGTAAAAAAGTCTGGAATACTAGGACACAACAATACGATATATATATCTCAATGAATAAGAGAAATAAAAATATCAAACTAGTACGAAACAATGCAACATAAAACAAGAAAAATTAACAAAGTCTAATATTCAAATAGACACATCATAATGACATCAATATATAATGCTTTTCGTGCCACTACTCTTTAATTAGCATATAATTACATATAAAAATTAAGATCTTGGTATCAGGTATTAGATATCGATATTGGACTGACATTTTGAAGTCAAAATCAATCATTTCAGCATTAACGCCATTTCGTATTGGATATACAGAATTCCTTTTCTTTTTTGAATAGCTTTGAATTTTAAGAACTTCGGTAGAAATTTAACTTTACTAATATAATAGATAGAAATGCTTTGGCATATAATTTTCAGGAATTGATGTTTATAATTTTATAGAAGTGTAATAAAAAAAACTAGTCTATACTAAAGAAATAGTAATAGAGAGAAGATTGTGAGGAAGTGGAAGCCAAAAGAGTTCTCTCTCTTGTATTGGCTCTCCTTTTATATTATTTCATTTGTATCTATTTGTTACAATCAATAATATATTTGTTACAATCAAATCTCTACAAATATCCAACACAATCTTCAAATATTTCCGCAGATCACATATACAGACGTTTGCCTAAAGAAACATATGTCTGCCTGATAACCGCTGCTGCGGTGTCTTTATGCCCAGACGTATGAAGCTTCCTTTTCAGACGTCTGGCTCCGCTATGTTAGTTTTGCTTTCCATGGCCAGACGTCTGAATAGGAAGCTTCAGACGTCTCGATACGATCTGGATCTTTGTTCAAATGAGTAACAGATGTCTGACTCAATGAGCTCAGACGGCTGTAATATGAATCAGGGTCTGGTGGTTTTGGTTCGCTATCACGCCCCCTCAAGCTGAACGGCAGATAGACGACGTTGAGTTTGTTCCGCAGTTCGACAAAATGTTCTCTCGATAGTGGCTTGGTGAGAACATCAGCACGTTGATCACAGATGGAGATGTAGCGCACAATGAGTTGATTGACAGCAACACGTTCGCGAACAAAGTGAATCAATTTCAATGTGTTTGGTGCGAGCGTGGAAGACGGGATTAGCAGCAAGATATGTAGCGCCGATATTATCACGCCACAACACAGATGGGAAATAGGATAACCCAAGCTCGTGGAATAAAAACTGAAGCAAAATGAGCTCAGTCGTGGCATTCGCAGTCGTCTTGTATTCAGCTTCTGTGCTCGAGCGACGACTATTGCTCGTTTCTTAGAGCTCCATGAAATGAGATTGTGACTCAACAAAATTGTGTACCCTGGTGGAACGACGATCCGCAGTATTACCAGCCCAGTCAACATCACTGGAAGTATGAAGATGGCGGGACGAACCTCGACAAAGGTCATGAGAATCGGTGCCTTGAAGATAGCGAAGTATGCGCTTAACCAGCGACCAATGGTGCTCGGTAGAAGCATGCATATGTTGACAGACGCGATTGACCGTGAAGAAGACATCGGGACGAGTGATGATGACGTATTGAAGGGCGCCCACAATGCTGCGATACAAGGATGGATCAACGAGTGAAGTGAAAAACGGAACATCGGTAGTCGTGACAGTGGCCATAAGTGTGGACATCGAGCGCGCGGCAGCCATTTTAGATCGCTTGAGAATGTCCACGATATATTGAGATTGAGATAATAGGCGGCGGTCGGGGTGAGGACTGAATTCGATGCCAAGTAACGAGCGGTGCCAAGGTCATGAATAGAGAACTCCCGTTGAAGAGATGCAATAAGGTCAGTAATGCCCCCTTGATCGAAACCAATAATTAAAATGTCGTCAACATATATCCGTGAGCACCGAGTCTAACGAAAGAACGGCGAAGTATCTGTTTTGGAACCAAGGAAGCCGAGCTGGAAGAATCGAGTACTCAGACGTTTGAACCAAGCACGAGAAGCCTGACGAAGGCCGTAAAGGGATCAATACAGTCGGCAGACATAATTGGAAAACTGAGGATGAGTGAAGCCCGGGGGTTGGTCCATATACCACCTCCTCAAGATGACTAATTAGAAATGCAATCGAGACATCCAATGGTCGCACCGGCCAACCCGAGCTTATCGCAATGGTAAGAATCAAATAAACCGGGATCTTGATGACTGGACTGAAAGTGTCGAAATAGTGTCAAAATAGTCGACACCGGGTTGTTGCCGAAACCCCTTGGCCACGAGCCGTGCCTTGTGGCGTTCAATCGAGCCACCAGCACAATGCTTTAGCTTAAAACCGCATTTGCACCCGACGACATTGAAATGAGGTTGGCGAAAGACCAGCGACCATGTACCATTGTGAAGTACAGCATCAAATTCTGACATAGCCTCGCGCCAAGACAGGTCCTTAAATGCCTGTGTGAAGCAAGTGGGCTTATCCAAAGTAGAGGCAAGGAGTGTTGCAGGTAATGTGACTGTTGGTGAGTGCGCGAGGCGGCAGAGAGTCAACGAGCAGGTCAGTCTGTTGGGGTCAAAAATTACACCCCGGTTGACCAATTCAAAGTCAACCCTAAGCCAAGTGGGAGCCTAAGCAAGCGGGCACAAGCCCAAGCCAAGTGGGCCCAAGCCAAGTCAAGACCGAGCATGGAAGAGGCCGGCTCCATAACAAAAAGAATGAAGTTATAAATTAGTTTAATGTATTTTTTTAAATAAATGTATGTAAAAGGGGCAAAAAGCCAAAAAATTTGTAAACCCCATGGCTTATGTGCAAAAAGAAAAAGGCACATAAGGCATGGGGAGGCACAAGTGCCATATGGAAAAGCCTAAAGGGCTATATGTAAAGTGTGTATCCTATAAAAGGCAAACATGATAAGAAAATCAAGAACTTTCATTCTCTTAAAAATTCTAGAGTTTGTACCTCCATCTTCTCTCTCAAGTTTTTTCTCTTACTCTTCATTTCCAATTAAATCAAGAACTTAGCTCTCTTTTTCTCAAAACTAAATAAAGTTTCACCATAAAACCCTCGAAAGGGAACTCAGGTCTCCCATCAAATCTCTAAAAGGGAGATTTTTAATAGCACTCCCTTTTTCCCTAAGATCCAACAAAAAGAGAAGAGGAAGAAGACCCGTCTCCAAAAATCCTACTTTGAGAGGATCCAAGGCTCAAGGGAGAAGAAAGGGTCCCATTTGATCATCTCTGAAGATCTTTGAGGGGTTCAACTTCAAGATCCAAATTCTCAAAAGAGTTTAACTCCAAATCCAGATCTTTTGGAAGTTTAACTCAAAATCCACACCCAATTCCTGTTCGGGAGTTCAACTCCAAGCCCAAGAGCTTAGCCCCTTCTTTCGCTGGCGTCCAGCGGTCGCGCACCGCGCACGCGGCCCGCTGACAACCAACAGCCGCGCGCAGGGCACGCGTCCTTAGGACGCTCCTCACCCCTCTTTTTCTTATGCGCTCTACGCTCAAAACATATCCCCGTTAGAAAATTTTTCTAACGGGGTGCTGCCCGGCACCCCGCAAGGGAACTTAATTAGTCAAATATATTGCACATTTATATGGACATTTTACCTATTATTGTCAAGTACTAAAAGGAGTTATTTGTAAATAAAGAACATATATTGGTTTATTTGTAAAAATATTATTATCATATATTTATTCATTTATAATTAATATAATTAGGGAAAATATATGCATATAATATTTAAATGAAATGTTATTAATTAAAATATGCATATCATATCAAATATTCATAATCAATATTCTTAAGATATTATATCATATAAATGGTTGGAATAATATCTCCAAAATACCAAATGCTACTAACAATGTGATTTGAGATATTATACCAGTATTAGCTTAGGTCTGAAATCTAAGTAGGAGATCCAAGTCAAATCGAAGTATCAAACCGAATCTGCCAAATATTAGGAAAAAATCGAAGAATCTAGCAATGGCAGAGACTAAGAATCTATATATCAAGAGGATCTCCAAATATCGAAAGAAAAAGCCAGAAAAAATCCCAAGTCCCATACTCACAAGGAGGCGGCGGATCCGCGGTAAATAGGTGGCATGGGCGGCAGAACCACGGTCGGTTTTGGGCCGTTGGATGTGGAATTTCATGGATCTGATCGTAATCTCAACTACTCCAATATGGCATCCAGGGTATGCACTTTCAGGCGCTATATAAAGGACCGAGAGCTGTGCATTCCAAAAATCGAATCTAATCATGCATTCATCTATCCATCGATCTAGAGAGAGATCTTTGAGCAAAACTAGGGTTCTTGTAACCTACCTTTTCAAGAAGAAATTTTGAAATGCAATAGTTGATCAATAAAGGTAGTCTTTTGTTCTTTTCGTATTTTACTTTTCGCATTTACTTTTCCGCATTACTTTTACGCATTACTTTTCTGCATTACATTCAGTATTACTTTCTGATTTTTAATATGGTTCCATTCATCTTCCACCTCTATTTTAAATCGCTAATAACCATGAGCGAGTAATTTCTTTCTTGCTAGGGTTTGTAGAATATGGTAGAATAATGGATGAAAAATCTCTTAATTTCTTTTGACATTTTAATGTTTATAAATTTTAGCAAAATGAATGTTAACTCTCTTATCGGGCGCACTATCCATTAATGATAGTCACGACCACAATTTGATATTAGTTAATACTTGTTTTGTTAAGGGCTAGAGATAAATAGAGATCAATGAAAGGATAAGGGGCAGTAGTGGGAAACCCTAATTTCCCCAAAAACCCTAATCCACATTCATCGCTCACTCTAGTTTTAAACAATTAAAAGATAAAAAAAATCATTTATAAACCTTCATCCATTAACCACTAAGTCCTATAAACCTTACAAGCCTTTCTATTATAAAATTTTCTAACCATCTTTATTTAAAACGACAACAATCTCTCCTCTCTTTTATCAACTCGTCTAAAACAAGAAAAGCAGTTCACTGTTTCCCTGCGGACGACCGGTACTCATCGCGGCTAGCTATTTGCGATACCGTCTTGATTGCGGTTATTTACAACATACACATACACACCTTTTCGCATGACCAATCAAAAGGCACCGTTACCGGGGAAACGGTCGTAATTATTTTTCTTGTTATTAGGGTTGATTTCTAATGAAAACGAGAAACATAAAATAAAAGAGAACCAAAACCGCATCTTATGTTTTTAACGATTATTGTGCGAGTTTTGTAAGGGAATCTGGTGCAATTGGAGCAAGTCAACAGAGATTCAGAGACTTTCAATTTGGACCAGAGGAGTATAGGGGTGTTCTGAAGAAATTTGACGAGAAGAACTTGTCAACAGGCAGTGGAACCGCGGTCCTTGGGTGCCTTTCGCGGCGGAAGCGCGGCCCTTTTGAAGAGTTGGGCCCCCAAACTTCTCTGGTAACATCTTCCTCTTTCCTCTAAAACTCCAATAAACTGTTTTACCTGCAGAATTCTTTGCAAACGGCGCAGCTAAAAATCTTTTTGCATGTTTTGATTTCGGGTTGTTTTGCATAATTAAAACGAACATTAAGGGGCAATAAATCCAAATTCAGATTAGGTGGGAATTTCATCACCCTTCCTAAGCCCCACAAATCACAAACGAGCATACTATCATCCTATATTAATAAAAAATATCTAGACCAAGCCTATAAGGACATTCGCGCTTAATTAAGACAAAGGAGGGTCGTGAGTAATCTATTGCTTATCCGTATTTCTCTTATGGTGTCTTAGATAAGTGTGACTAAGGAAAGTGATTACTTAATTAAGCCCGCTATTTCGGTGATTCGTATAGCGGATATCTCCCATTTACCTGGCTGCAAGATTGATAAGGAGGTGATAGAGGATTGATCTTACGTCTTGTCCTTTAGAAATATAGGAGTGGGCTATAATTTGACTTAGGTGGCCCTAGCTCAAGGGATTGTTTGTGCACGTTTGTGTTTGATTGAATCGGGTCCCTGTTTCAAAGCAAAACAATTTCAAAAATAAGAAAAAAATAATTACTATTTCGCCTTTTCTTTTCGTTCTCTTATAATGGGTAACCCAAACCGACGAATTTTTGGCGAGCTTTGCCATCCACAACCAGATATTTCTTGTTATCGTAATTACTTTGGTGCAAATACCGACCCCACCATTTCTTTAGGGGATAGGATAGAGCGTGCTCGAAATAACAATTCCTACCATTAGTCAAATATATTGCACATTTGTATGGATATTTTCCCTATTATTATTAAGTAATAAAATGTGTTATTTGTAAATAAAGAACATATGTAGGCTTATTTGTAAAAAGATTATTATCATATGTTTCTTCATTTATAATTAGGGAAAATATATGTATATAATATTTAAATGAAATATTATTAATTAAAATATGCATATCATATCAAATATTCCTAATCAATATTCTTAAAATATTATATCATATAAATGGTTGGAATAATATCTCAAAAACACCAAATGCTACTAACAATGTGATTTGAGATATTGTGTAGGTATTAGCTCAGGTATGAAATCTAAGTAGGAGATCCAAGTCAAATCGAAATATCAAACCGAATCTGCCAAATATTAGAATCAAATCGGAGAATCTTGCAACGACAAAAACTAAGAGCAATATTTTCAGAATCTATATATCAGGAGGATCTCCAAATATCGAGAGAAAAAGCCAGAAAAAATCCGAAGTCCCATACCCACAAGGAGGCGGCGGAACCGCGGTCGGTTTTGGGCCGTTGGATGTAGAATTTCATGGATCTGATCGTAATCTCAACTACTCCAATATAGCATCTAGGGTTTGCATTTTTAGGGGCTATATAAAAGACCGAAAGCTATGCATTCCAAAAATCGAATCTAGTCATACATTCATCTATCCATCGATCTAGAAAGAGATATACAAGAAAAACTAGGGTTCTTGTAATTAACCTTTTTAAAGAAAAATTTTGTAATGCAATATTTGATCAATAAAGGTGGTCTTTTGTTCTTTTCGCATTTTACTTCACATTTACTTTTCTGCATTACTTTTCCACATTACTTTTACGCATTACTTTTCTGCATTACATTCGGCATTACTTTCTGATTTTTAATATGGTTTCATTCATCTTCCATCTCTATTTTAAATAGCTAATAACCATGAGCAAATAATTTCTTATTTGCTTGGGTTTGTAGGATAGTAGAATAATGGATGAAAAATTCCTTAACTTCTTTTGACATTTTAATGTTCATAAACTTCAGCAAAATGAATGTTAACCCTCGTATCGGGCGCGCTATCCATTAATGATAGTCACGACCACGATTTGAAATTAGTTAATACTTATTTTGTTAAGAGCTTGAGATAAATAGAGATCAACGGAAGTACAAGGGACAGTAGTGGAAAACACTAATTCCCTCCGAGAACCATAATCCACATTCATCGTTATCTCTCTAGTTTTAAACAATTAAAAGATAAAAAAATCATTTATAAACCTTCATCCATTAACTACTAAGTCCTATATGTAAGTACACGGTAGCGCACCGGCCGTCTAACAGACGCCAAATGCGGAACAAAAACTTTTACAACTGGCGCTATCGCATACTATAACCCGGATCTGCCATTAAAGCTAAACTAACAAACTACAAAGTAGGTAGAAATGTTATACCGAACAATCCGAGTCCTTCGGTCTTCAACCATCATCCCACGCTTTGTTGCGGCTGTTCCGATCTCCTGAATCTCCAGTCTTCTCGTTCAGGTGGCACCACGTCGACGGATCTTTAAACGGGCTCCCGCCTCTGAACCGAGACAACTCGATCATCAAGTTTGCTAAAAGAAATGACCAAGATTGATGTAGAGAATGAGTAAAACACTTTGTCTCGTTACGTCCAAAACCATGGACGAACGGTTAATGAAGTTGCCTTTTGGATCGAATGAAAATGAGCTATGAAAATATCTATGAACTAAATCTCTCTTCTCATTTTAACAGCCCTTTCTTTTTCCCAAAATTATCATCTTTCAAATGAGGGGCCGGCCACATAAAAGGAGGAGGGAGGTGAGTGTAGGAGTGGAAGAGGTAACCATAACAATAAATAAGAATGAGTGAGTCATAAAACACCTTGCACAAAACATTAATGAATACAATGAATCATTAACCTAGTCATCATTCATCATTTAATGCACTAATGAGTCATGAAGCCTATTCACCATCTAGAAGCTTCCACACACTCATGACTCACCCTCATGACGAAAAGATAAATCCGTATTAAACCGAATGTTTAATACGGCCGATAGAAAACTGGAAACCGGCAACTTCTAAAAGCGATCCTGAAACGAATTTCAGGATAACCCCGTAACAGTATAAACATACCCGCATTTGTATTACGACCGAATACAAATGCAACTGAGACAAAGATATTATATCTACACAGTATAATACTTGGATCCGGCTTAAACCAAAGGCTACCAGTATTATCTGTCTGAAATGTGACACGTGCGTAAACGCACGTGCATTTTCCGAACCCTGCCATAAAACCATACGGCCTCTACAACGTTTCGCCCGAACTTGGTAAACTGTCTGTGGGAGACTCTAATGACTCGTCAACACACTGGCACTGGGTATAATCACTAGCACGTCAGAGGTACAAGCTGTATGTAACGGTTGCCTATGTATTGATTGGAAGGGAAGCTGACGAGCGAACTCATCCAAAAACCCTACTGAGCCTGACAGTGACAATATCCGTACAGTCCGGTCCGTTCGTCTAAGAGTATCGCATATCGAGTCTAAGGGGTGGATAAAGTCAGACCTCTAATAACGCGATAATTCGTGTCGGTATGAAGCTCATCACCTCCTGAGAAACTACTGATCCAAATCAGTAATTCTTCACTACCTCGGCCGAGGATTTCTAATGATGGCCATCCGTGCACTGTGCGACATCAACCCCCAATACCGGGAGAGACGAATCCCCGACGATCCGCTCACTGCCTCCATATGGCTCGGGACTGTACCCAACT
Source organism: Agapanthus africanus (assembly GCA_030015575.1). Lineage (NCBI taxonomy): Eukaryota > Viridiplantae > Streptophyta > Magnoliopsida > Asparagales > Amaryllidaceae > Agapanthus > Agapanthus africanus. Next base: position 821,226,041 of record CM057337.1, on the reverse strand, counting down.
AAAAGCTGTTTGCACGTCTCCTTTGAGCGTGGTAGGGTAGTAATCAAAGCACAGTGAAAACTCACACGAGACAAATGACGATCTCAGGTCGACAAACCAACCTGTACACATGTCACCAGGGAACTGCTATCTGACGATATATATAATACCAACTAGCATGTTCCCGGCGGGTCATGTCCGGTATACTCATAACGCAATGAGCACCTGTATACATTTTAGGTGAACCAACTGACATCAATGGCTTGTGAGACCGGCCACCGTCCCTCGTCGGGGTCTCGACTGTATACACTAGTCTACTCTGGAGTATCGATGCCCTGTCTCGAAACTCCTACGACTAGGGACACTTTAAGGATGTGCTTACAGACCTCAACTCTCACGTATATGATCGCCATCATACTGCTGGCAGTCAAGCAAGAATCATATGGGCTCTATCAACATGCAATAGAGAACTAAAGCATGTAAACGATGATAAAGACAAACCAGATAGCATACTATCATCTCGAGCAAGACTTTCATATCAGTATAGGTCCTCCCTCAATCATTGCAATCACGTACCTGCGATCCAATAATTGACTTTGAGGGCACTATATCCAACAATCTCCCACTTGCACTTAAGGCTAATTATTGTGATGTCACATACACAGCCCGTGTGATACCGAACATCCAACTCCTCTACTAATCAGTTTCACAAAGCCCCTCAGTGAGTGGATCCGCCCTGATGTTTTTTTCTATGTCTCTCTTAATCTCAAGTTCGTGGAGAAAGCCATCTCCCGAATCGAGTAATACATGTCTTAGAATATGTCTGGATATATGATGGGACCTGGTTCAAAAATGAACTCCAAATCCAAACTTCTTAGATTGTATTGATAACTGAACCTAATCAGTATCGCGCACCATGCCTCCCACAGTATCCTCTTAGACCACATGTCCATAATACTGTCCCTCGTCTGAAGGAAAACTATAACTCTGACAATCACTCTGTCATACATGTCACTTTTAAAGCCTGGAATGATAACCGTCTCCCGAAGGAGGCTGTCGTCATCAAATCCATAGAACATGCACTTATGTTCTAAAACTGCTTCCTTATGTTTCTTCAGGATTGGATTAATATAAACTTATTGCATCTAGTGCAAAAACATCTGGTGTGGTACTTGACATCTCACGATTGACTCAATTGCCTAAGCAAGTGATCTGCCAATCATGCACATCCCTCTCCCCTTTAGTCTGTAAAACGCCTTTAGAGAGGGTGACTCCATCATCTGCAGGTACACCACCATGCAAGGAGTCATCTATTCTAAAATACCATTAGAATACTGTCAAAGTACCCAAATTGGGAAGCTGCCCAATTCTAGATCTAAAACCATAGATCTTGTAACCAAAATGTCTAATATTATATCCATATCCTGTATGAAGAAACAACTGTGTGAGAACCACAGTATAACCGATTATAGTATAGGAATTGTGTATGTCATCCAAATACCAGGACATCACACCCTACTACCTTCTTAACAGATCCATCCCCTATTCTGATGAAGTTAAACCCATGACTGTCACATCAAAAATAGACGATCTAATCTCTGTTATATCTGCTCAAGCCTATAAATAGACATAAGCTACTTGCCCACTATACTTCCGCTGCTCCCACTGACTACGACAACCCTCTGGCAGAATAATATATACGTACACTTCTAAAGCTAGTTTAGAACGACGCTATACTTAACCTCCTGCCGGGTCTCATAGCCTGGAACAACAGTAGTGTCAAGTCTGGGTAAACAAAAACCTCCCTGTCACCGTCCTTGAGGCTACCTGAGTACCTCTCGGGTGTCTGAGGTTACCCACCATATCTGCGGAGTGGCTAATGGAATGTCAAACCTGATTGAATATATAGGTCCTATTAAATTTTCCGTAACCGTTTGCAGTTCTGGAATCACTTCCAGTTCTACCATTCTCCCACTGCTGTTTTCTGAAAAAATCCATTTTGCTAAAACTGTGGCGAGTCTAGAACAATATCACTATTGATCTTCCAGATGGTAGAAAATCAACCCTCGTCAAAGCCAGGATCAACCCACAAACTGCCATTACAGAAACGTGCCTTAAGTTATCCAGTGTCTGGTTTTAAGCATAAGCTGGACAACTCATCGTACCTTAACATCGTTAAGATATGAACCATTCTATATCCAATATAGAAACTTTGGCACTTATTAATTGAAACCAGATTCTAATCCTGCAACTGTCTCTAGTGCATTTCAACTTAATGGAGAGAGGCTGATCAGCGTTACTCAACTTAGGAATACATCCAATTATGAGTAACCTGAAAGAGAAACAAGTTTCTCAAAACCATTACTATCATCTGAATACCAATCACAAGAATCTACATTTTCGATCTCTTTGAAGAATCCCGATACTTGTGTCACCTGGTTCTCTACTTTATTCTTATACCCACAACTTCTCAAAACTTAGACCTTGTATTTCTACGAAACACTTGTCTAAAAAACTAGAGAAGTCATAAGTAAACAGAACATAGTACGAGGACCAACCCCTTTGTCCTGACGGACTCTGGACAATATACAATACTCTGTATAAGTCCGCTGAGTTGAATAACTCAAAAACATGCGCATCGTAGGTTGAAAATTGTACTTATGGTTTAAGAACTACTCCGTTGTTTAATGCTCCTTACCCAATCGTCAACTGATATAGGTAAATGTTACGGGCATAATTTCAAAAAGTTCTCACTTTATAAAAAATAAACGTACAGATATATCATTTTGAAATTGGTGCACAACAACGGATACTCAAAACCAAATACATGCCGTCCGGCAAAAACTCGGGCGACTTCCTAAAATATCACCAATTACAACGAATTCCGATATAATGAGGATGATCGCCTAATTCCCAATAACTTTCTCCCACTCATCATCTATAAAACCATACAGATGTGAGAATCATACTTGCTAAATACATACCCTGGAGTAAGTATCTAATCGGGAAATCAGTTTTCCTTTAACAATGCACTGAAACATGAAAATGTTTCATAGGGGTATTCTGGTATTCCCAGTAATGCCTCTTCCATAATCCAATTCATGACTATAACCGTATATTTCTTTATCATCTCTCCAAGTCGCATTATTTTTCTTTATTCATTATCTTCTGTACACCATCGTTAGGCTAAGTGGTTTTCTTCTTTCCCTACCGTTCGGCACCAGCCTATGGTTTGGAAAAAGACTATCCAGTAAGCATAATAGGTGTACCCTCCTAAACCAAAGGAGTACTCGCAACTTGAGAGAATGTGATGATAAAAGACAACTGAAAAATACCTTATTCTATTTCTCCCAAACTGGGAAAAAAGCAAAGGTGAAATAGGAGTGGCGATGAAGTACGCGGTTTGATCGTGAATGATAACAGTCGCAATTTACTTTGCTCTCTTTCTAATCCCTTTATCTTGTCTTTACATATTACCTTCTGCACACCTTACTTAGACTAATTGGTTTTCTTCATTCCCTACCTTTCGGCACCAGCCTATGGTTTGGAATAAGACTATCCAATAAGCGTAATAGATATACTCTCCTAAACTAAGGAGCCCTCGCAACCTGAGAGAAGGTGATAACAAAAGACAACTGAATAAACCAGTTTTATTTCTCCTGAACCTGGATCCATCCTCGAAGAAATCACTTCGAGTTCGTATATAACCATACGATATATCTATCCAATGGAAGTGGATGTCCGTAGCTATACGGGGTGTTCTGAGAAATACAAAGGGTAAAAGAAAGAGCGGCAATGACTTATGCAACTCAGACAATCCAAAAGCCAGTATTTTAAGAAGATTCGGTCAACTTGGTCACTGAATTATAGTCTAGGGTCGGTCAAAGGTCGCTGTCAAAGAGAGAAAAAAACACTCTGCGTGCACTCTAACCTAGATCAGAATGGTTATCACTTTATCTAATCAGGAAACCTCCCACTGTACCGTCAAATTCTCCTCCAAACCTAAAAGAAGAATCAATCGGGATCACCCGAAGAGTAAACCAACTCATCAGTGGGAATCGGGATCCAACTCTCATCGCATGATAACGTGAAGAAATCCACTCATGTTATTATACTCCAGAAGGTATGCGCATACTTGGCAAGTTTCAGCTTCTTTAGAAACTCCCGATATGATTTATGTGTCCCATGCTCTTATGACCTGACGAAGGTCAACAAATCATAAGTCACATGTCAAGTTCTACCCGTCATTGTCCAGGTCAATTTGAACCCACCCGTACAAGCGCTTGACGAAGGTCAACAAGGCTATATGACTGTCCCAAACCAACACATCTATCTATGCATCAAATGAATACCCCAGCAACTACCAAACACTATGCCTTGACGAAGGTCAACAAACATAGCTTGAATACTACTGACCATCCATAGAAAATGACGGAGAGCTACGACTGGTTTTTGGCGAAAAAACCTTTAACGTAATGAACTTGATATCGCTGAAGGAACCTGATAGCTTTTTATAAAAAATATAGTGGCGAAAACCTTTGCTAAAGAGGTCACTCCCGGTGAAGGGATCTCGGCTCTTTCCCCGTGGAATGAGATGCAGGATATTCCAACTGAATACCGCGATGCAAAGCAACTTGTAATCGACTATAGTTAAGTTATTACCCTGACGCAAACTTCTGCCCAAGGGGTCACTCCCGGTGAAAGGATATCGGCCCTTACCTCGTCGAATGAGGTGCAGGATATTCTAACTGAATATCACTGTGCAAAACAAAAGGAAACGTCTTTGTAATATCACCTTTTAAAACGGGTTCCAGCAACATCAAATATAGGTTTGTTTCCTTTGCATTGATCAGAATCAACGTTGTCCCATCATTAATCACACCAGAAAAGAACGAAAAATAAAATGTACGTATATGCCATCCGTATTCGTCACTGGATCCCGTCATCACCCGTTAGGTTACTTAACTAACGACAGAGCGGGAACTGGACTAGCGCGGGTGTAAAACATATACATCTAATAGTATATATACCAATATACAATAATCGCTCCAGGCGTGATAATATGCAACATTACAGAAAAGTAATAAGCATCACAGAACAATACAGATAATCTGGGATCCCCGGGTTTCACAGAGCCGCTACTGAAACCCGACGTTCCCCTGATCGTGTGGATAGCCTGTGCAATGAAACCTAGACCCCTACGGGTGCGGCAAGTTACCCGCCAAAACCTGAAGCGAGACAGCCCCTACAGCAAAGTGAATGGACCACTCGGCACTTCACGGAATCCGGTAACTTGAGCATCCCTCCTTGGGTCAACCTGTACCCCCTACGAGTTCGGCGAATAGTCTGCCAATTCTAGAGTGAGGCCCCTCTGCCTCTCAAAGCCATGAGATACGGACCCGTTGCCCTCCAGAACCCGGCTATCCGTGCACTCCGTCGCGGGGTAAACCTAGTACAGAAATAAAAATATGTACAACGGGTACATCAACCTCAGCCCGGTCGTGCCCCAAAAGAATATTATACAAACAGGCAGTGACGGCAGTCCACATGTTGGACGCTCGCCCCGTAATATCAAATGTACAAATAAATCCAAAAAGCACTACCATTGCACACTGCTATCCACCACGACAAATCCGCAACATCAGAGCACAACACAGAACATCAACACGAATGTCACGTTCGCAAACCCGTCTAAAAGAACTATAGCAATTAGACTCAATTTACCGCTCGAATGACATTCACGGTCGGAGATATAATGTAATTACTGCATACTAACAAGTTTAAAATTTTGATCGACAAAACTTCCCGAAGTGGGCCCCACGTACATCTGCTGTACAGTAATAAAATTTGGGCCCAAAAGAAATATTCCATAAATAACAATTTTACAAGAACCTACTGCAGAAAAATGGTTTACTGTAGCTCCAAAACGGCGGCGGAACCGCGGCCAAACTAGGGTTTGCAGGGCGGTTCCGCGGCGCTTTGGAAGCTTCAGTTGACCAAATTTCACCAGAACTCTTAAAAAAACCTGCTCTCTTTTCTGTGATATGCAAAATAATTTTTAGACCCTTTTAAAAATCGACAGAAACTTTAACCCAGAAAATTGCAGTTTTCGAAATTCCGTTCGATCGATATTTTAAACGCGTTAGCACAAATTAGTAAAGCTTAATGATGAGGCTCTGATACCACTGTAAGTACACGGTAGCGCCCCGGCCGTCTAACAGACACCAAATGCGGAACAAAAACTTTTACAACTGGCGCTATCGCATACTATAACCCGGATCTGCCATTAAAGCTAAACTAACAAACTACAAAGTGGGTAGAAATGTTATACCGAACGATCCGAGTCCTTCGGTCTTCAACCATCATCCCACGCTTTGTTGCGGCTGCTCCGATCTCCTGAATCTCCAGTCTTCTCGTCCAGGTGGCACCACGTCGACGGATCTTTAAACGGGCTCCCGCCTCTGAATCGAGACAACTCGATCATCAAGTTTGCTAAAAGAAATGACCAAGATTGATGTAGAGAATGAGTAGAACACTTTGTCTCGTTACGTCCAAAATCATGGACGAACGGTTAATGAAGTTGCCTTTTGGATCGAATGAAAATGAGCTATGAAAATATCTATGAACTAAATCTCTCCTCATTTTAACAACCCTTTCTTTTTCCCAAAGTTGTCATCATCTTTCAAATGAGGGGCCGGCCACATAAAAGGAGGAGGGAGGTGGGTGTAGGAGTGGAAGAGGTGACCATAACAATAAATAAGAATGAGTGAGTCATAAAACACCTTGCACAAAACATTAATGAATACAATGAATCATTAACCTAGTCATCATTCATCATTTAATGCACTAATGAGTCATGAAGCATAGTCACCATCTAGAAGCTTCCACACACTCATAACTCACCCTCATAACGAAAAGATAAATCCGTATTAAACCGAATGTTTAATACGGCTGATAGAAAACTGGAAACCGGCAACTTCTAAAAGCGATCCTGAAACGAATTTCAGGATAACCCCGTAACAGTATAAACATACCCGCATTTGTATTACGACTGAATACAAATGCAACTGAGACAAAGATATTATATCTACACAGTATAATACTTGAATCCGGCTTAAACCAAAGCCCACCAGTATTATCTGTCCGAAATGTGACACGTGCGTAAACGCACGTGCATTTTCCGAACCCTGCCATAAAACCATACGGCCTCTACAACGTTTCGCCCGAACTTGGGAAACCGTCTGTGGGAGACTCTAATGACTCGTCAACACACTGGCACTGGGTAAAACCACTAGCACGTCAGAGGTACAAGCTGTACGTAACGGTTGCCTATGTATTGATTGGAAGGGAAGCTGACGAGCGAACTCATCCAGAAACCCTATTGAGCCTGACAGTGACAATATCCGTACAGTCCGGTCCGTTCGTCTAAGAGTATCGCATATCGAGTCTAGAGGGTGGACAAAGTCAGACCCCTAATAACGCGATAATTCGTGTCGGTATGAAGCCCATCACCTCCTGAGAAACTACTGATCCAAATCAGTAATTCTCCACTACCTCGGCCGAGAATTTCTAGTGATGGCCACCCGTGCACTGTGCGACATCAACCCCCAATACCGGGAGAGACGAATCCCCGACGATCCGCTCACTGCCTCCATGTGGCTCGGGACTGTACCGAACTAAAACCTGTTTGCACGTCTCCTTTAAGCGTGGTAGGGTAGTAATCAAAGCACAGTGGAAACTCACACGAGACAAATGACGATCTCAGGTCAACAAACTAACATGTACACATGTCACCAGGGAACTGCTATGTGACGATATATATAATACCAACTAGCATGTTCCCGACGGGTCATGTCCGGTGTACTCATAACGCAATGAGCACATGCATACATCTTAGGTGAACCAACTGACACCAACGGCTTGTGAGACCGGCCACCACCCCTCGTCGAGGTCTCGACTGTATACACTAGTCTACTCTGGAGTATCGATGCCCTGTCTCGAAACTCCTACGACTAGGGACACTTTAAGGATGTGCTTACAGACCCCAGCTCCCACGTATATGATCGCCATCATACTGCTGGCAGTCAAACAAGAATCCTATGGGCTCTATCAACATGCAATAGAGAACTAAAGCATGTAAACGATGATAAAGACAACCAGATAGCATACTATCATCTCGAGCAAGACTTTCATATCGGTATAGGTCCTCCCTCAATCATTACAATCACGTACCTGCGATCCAATAATTGACTTTGAGGGCACTATATCCAACACTATAAACCCTACAAACATTTCTATTATAAAATTTTCTAATCATCTTTAGTTTAAACGACAACAATGCTCCTCTCTTTTATCAACCGTTTTAAACAAGAAAAGCGGTCCACCGTTTCCCTACGGACAACCCGTACTCATCGCGGCTGGCTATTTGCGACACCATCTTGATTGCGGTTATTTACAACATACACACACCTTTTCGCATGACCAATTAAAGTTGCTAGCCCCTTTGACCCCCAGCCCGCTATCCGAAATGCGGGACCCCCGTATACTCTGCGAGGCCCCCGATACGACCAAAACACAACATACGCACAGTGCACATTGAGTTCGCATGACTAGTTTTACCCGTCAATCGAAGGTCCGCTCGCTCCAAAAGCGAGGGGTAATTAACGACAGCTTAGTCCGCGGCTGCCGGAGATTCGGATCCCCATTAATAAACTCCGGCCTACTCTAGACAGGAGAAATCTAAAATACGCCTGACAAGCGATACGTATTCCTATCTCAATAGGGTGACGAAAAACTCTACACAGTCGAGGCATAAATGTCGGCAAGAGAACGCATGTGAGGAATTAAGAACGCATCAGAAGTGCTCGACGAGGAGGTGGAAGAGGAGCCCATGGGCGATGAGGACTGCGCTGATTATTGTGGACTAGGATCATCTGTAAGTACCGACCGAGCAGCACTAGTGTGAGCAGGAATGTAGGTGGGGAGGCCGCGGGAGAAGCAACCGTATACGAGTGGCTGGGTTGAGCGAGTTACGGCGACTGGCTTGGGGAAGACCCAAGCATGCTGGCCACACGAAGGGCAGCGATGGCAGGCGCTAATGGAAGTGCTAGACTCGAAACAGGGTCGGAGCCAAGGATGCCCGCTCCTGGTAGGGGCTCGGTATTTGACGGCAAGTCCTTGGTATAATCTGAACCTGCAAGGTGGAAGCAATCATCAAAAATAACATGCCTAGACATACATACGGTCGGATTGTACGTGAAGACAACGGTAACCATAGTGTTGAGTACTATAACCTATGAACACAGCGATCAGATCAATTAGCAAGTTTGTGTTTGGCATAAGGACAAGGCCAAGGATAACACCCACATCCAAATGTGCGTAGAAAAGTATGGTTAAGGTGGTTACCAAATAATTTATGGAGAGAGGTATCGTTGCGAATGACTGGTGTAAGAAGACAATTAATTAAAAAATAACAGTACTCACCGCCTCCTCCCAGTAATGAGAAGAGATGGAGGCGTGAACAAGAAGGGCACGAAATGTCTCTATAATATGACGTTGTTTGTGTTCCGCTGCCCCATTTTGTTCGGGAGTGTGGGTAGGGAACACAGTGGAGGATTCCTTCCGTAGAAAGATGGTGATGAAGGAATTGACACCACCCCAATCAGAGTGAAACATGTGTATTTTCCTATTGAAATAGCGTCCAACATGTCGTTGGAAGCGACAAAAGATATCAAACAAGTCAGACTTATTACGCATTAGAAACAGCCAAGTAAATTTGTTATAGTCATCAACAAAAATAACATAATAACGAAAACCAAAGGGAGATAAAATAGGAGCAGGGACCCAAATATCAGAATAAATTAAATCTAAAGGCGCCAAAAACAATATTGATGACAATTCGAAAGAAAGTTTATGCCTTTTAGCCTTCATACAACTAGAACAAACTGACTCGGTACGACTCCTAAAAGTTGGTAAATGAAAACGGGGTAAAATCCTGAGTACGGTTTTTAAAGCATAATGACCTAAGCGAGCGTGCCATGAGAAAGTGGAGGTACGTTCGTCAGCAATCGCGGTAGGAAACGAGACATTTGGAAGAGGCAATCGGTAGTCCATTATTGAGGTGGCCTTGAAGTAGAACTATCCCCGACTTTAGATCCTTCACAAAACAATCAAACAGGTGAAACTCAAAAATAGCATTGTTATCTTTAATAAATTAACGAACAGAAAAAGATTTTTCGTTATTGAAGGAACAAGAACATTGTACATGTGAAGTGATCAAGAAGACGATGGAATTACTGTGTGGCCATAGTTAAGAATACGCAAACATGTACCATTATCTACGCATACAGTATCCATACCTTTGTAGGGGGCTGCCATGAGGAGTTGATTGTAGTCTGGCATGATATGATGAGTTGCCGCCAAGTCAGGATACCATTTAGAAGAAACAACGCTTGGACCGCTCGATGGATATGGTGGAGGGGTACGTGACAGCATGGCGAATGGTACGTTCCTTAATATGGCCTATCGGATCTTACATTCTAAGATTGCGAGACATGAAATTGTGAAGCACCTCTTGGACAACCAGAAAAGGTCTAATTGAAGTGGTGCGGACAACTATTGCCATAATGACCAGTTGTCATGCAAATTTGGCAACGAGGATCGCGGACCCGGCAATTGCGGCCACCACGACCGCCATGCTCGGTTTCATAGTCATGCTGATAGTAATCTGAAGACGGGCATCCACAACCCATCGTTGTGGTGTTGACAGATAGAAAAGTAGTAGTGTCGATAGACTTATCTTGTTGTTAGTAAAGGCTCCCGTGTGCAAGAAGCATGCCATGAAGATCTTCAAAGGAGATGTCTATGCGGGTTGTAATAGCAAGGGCAAAAGAATCATAGGGGTCAATCCCAGGCCGACCAAAACATGCATCACAAGATCGGCATCGGAAATGTTGTGTCCAATGACCGCAAGATTGTCGGTGACGGTCTCGATGTTCTGGATGTACTCTGTAATGGAGGTGGATCCTCGTTTGATGTTCTGAAGTTGACTTTAATTGAAGAATGCGAGCGCGAGAGTGCGATGCGAAGGCTTTGGCAAGTGTCCCATACCGTCTGAGACGTAGTTCGACCGACCACCAAGATAATGAGTGTTTCAGCCAGAGATACCAACATCCAACTGACAATCAATTGATCCTTTTGGACCCATACAGCGTGCGCTGGATTGTAGACTGTAGCAAGTGGATTTTGCTCATCAGGAACAGTCATGGACAGGCACTTTTCTGTGTCATTGATGATGCCCACGTATCCTTACGATTTGAGGACTGCTTTAAATTGTATCTTCCAACCGAGGTAGTTGTCACGGGTAAGTTTTATGTGAAGGGACATGAAGAGGACGATGAGGCATTAGGGTTGAGGGTTGGTGTTGGGGTGAGGCGCGGAGTTGACGAGTAAAAGGATTGATCTTAGTTGACATTGTTGAAGAAACACGGAGAAAAAATACAATGGAGTTAGCCTTTTATGGCTCTGATACTATAAAGAAATAGTAATAGAGAGAAGATTATAAGGAAGAATCATGAGTTCTCTCTTGTATTGGCCCTCCTTTTATATTATTTCATCTGTATCTATTTATTAAAACCAAATCTCCACAAAAATCAAACACAATCTTCAGAATATTTCCGCAGATCATGTACGCAGACGTCTGCCCAAGAGGAGACAGACGTCTCCCTGATAACCGCTACAGCAGTGACTTTATGCCCAGACATCTGGAGCTTCCTCTTCAGACGTCTGGCTCTGCTCTGTTAGTTTTGCTTGTCATGCTCAGACGTCCGAATAGGAAGCTTCAGACGTCTGCATACGACTGGATCTTTGTTCGAATGAGTAACAGACGTCTGACTCAATGAGCTCAGAATTCTGTCATCTGAATCAGGTTCTGGTGGTTTTGGTTCGCTATTATAGACAACATCAATTCTTGGATACGGTTTGAAAAACTTTATAAGCAGCCGGTTAGTATATCATGATTTCTAAAATAATGTATGAACGCCTTCGCTACCAGTCAACTAGCAAAACCAACGTGTAATCTGTGAAGATTTATTACGATTCAAAATTTCTATTATGCTCTTTTCTGATACAAGATAGAGGCTGATTTAGCATAGTGTGGAGCTTTTGCATTTTTTTATCAACAAGGGCAACATAAAAAATCTATCTTTTAAAGAAAAGATTACATGGCTGCACTCAACAGATACTATGTGAATGGGCTTTTGGTGCATGATTCGCCATCAATAGGCGTATCATGAGATTTCCGCCCAATCTCGTCTCCCGCAACTTAATTTCCAGATCGACATAGACAGGCAACAAAGATTTGAAGTTTTGATTAGGATCCAAGATTGGCAACCCCTAAGGCATCTGCAACCAACTTCTCATTGAACGGCAATTTGATGGAGGTTTAGGGATATTTAAAAACAAATTAACTAAAATTTCAAACCAGACATGCCAACCCTAGATTCATGATTTACCTTTTGTGCCCTCGCATGTCTCCAATACACATTTGTTGTTGGTTATACCAAAACAAATGTGCAAATATGCAATGGAGTCTTAGATTGTGATAACAGTTTTATACCTATACCCACATAGAATTTTTTATTATATTATCTCTCTTTTAGTAATGTTCATATTAGGGGCCATGAAATAACTATCAACGACAAGAATATTTTCAATAAGTGGTATGCAGAACGAAAAAGAACAAATTATGTATGCAGAGCTGCAAACAGGGTGCTTCATAAATAACTATTGGAATGTTCAATAAGTGGTAAAATGTAACCTGAGGTGAATTAAATCTCTCAATAAAAATTGTGTAAAGAAAATATAAACTGAAGTTGGCATAGAATTTGTTGTTGGTAACCTTGAATTAAAATATAACCAATTATATTCAGAGGGTGTTAGAATATGTATTGAGTAGGCAATGTAATTAGACGTTAAGAGAGGATGTATGTGTGAATATCCTAAAGGCTATACAATGGAGGTTAGGAGCTAATCCATAATCCATCCAAAATCATTCCTTGATGGTTAGGAGCTAATCCATAATCCATCCAAAATCATTCCTTGAAATATCTCTCTCTCATCTCTCTCCACCAAAACTATTATGGTAACATAGCTCCTCATCTTAACCCAACTCTAAATCTCAACCATTCATTCAATCAAAACCCTAGATCCAAGATTTCCATCGCCACCGCCGATCTCCACTTCCACCAACATCGGCGCCAACATCTTCAAGCTCGCCACCGATCTTCGATCATGCAACAGTAACTATGGTGAGCTACAATAACTCCGGCGATCTACAGTAGCTCCAGCAGACTACAATTGCTCCAACCTGAGCCCCCCCCCACCCTTCGAGATCGATTCCCAGTGATGTCTTTGAAGATCCCATGATCCACCATCGATGCCCTTGAGTAGATCTGAGATCCCGAGCCTCGATCTCAGTCCTTGAGATCAGATCTCAGTCCTCGAGATCAAAAGTGAGCGTGCTTGTCACCACTTTGAGATTCATCGCCACTTCAAGATACATGAGCAAGTTTCACTCCTATGAGATCCTTCGAGATCCTTCAAAATACAACCCTCTTTTCATCACCATCTCAATGTCTTCTTCAAGATCTGAGTCTAACTCCAACCCCTGATTTCAGATCTGAGTTTCCTCGGATTCTTTCTTTCAACATCCGAGCTATTGACAGGATCCAAGCTCGTTTGTGAGAAAAATACGGGCATATACTACCTTAATCTCGATAACTGTTGACTCAATCCCAGAGCTGTTGTCCCAAGGAATTGTTGCCTTGATCTCCCTCAAACTTCCTCGTCATCGGTGTGAGTTACCCTTTCATCATCCCTGAGCATGATGCCCTCGCCATTTCTTCTCGTGACTGTACTATTGGATAACATTGTTGGTGTCGATCTTGTATCTTGAGGAGATTGGTGATTGTTATTAGATCAGTAGTTGGATCTTAGGAGATCGACTACGATCATTGGATTGGATCTTGGAAGATCCATTTCGTAATTGAACCATGCTCTTTTAATAAAGATAAAAAAAAAAGTACAATATTTATTCTAAAGAGCCTATTACTTGTTCTTATTAATGGACATGAAGAAGATTAAACAAACAAATCAAACAGAAAGATTATGAAGCAAGTTTACATCAAACATAAAAGTATTACTATGCATTACGAAACAAAGAAATGGAAAACCACTAAGATAGATACACCTACAGTTATTGATGTAAAAAAAGACAATACCTTCGTCAATTGTCCTTTACTGAACAATTCAGGCCTTTGTAATGGTAGCATCACCAGCTCCTTCAATGTATTCTTTACGTTTTCTAAGGCTCCAATGTCGTCAAAAGTTATTCCAATGTCATTAGGTGGAATAACATCTATTAGAAGCCTCTTCTCAAATTCATTTTCAGTAACAACATCCTGTAAAAACCTCAGTACATCAATAAAATAGGCTGCAAAAGGTAATTAAACATGGAAAGAATATTACCATGAGTGATTTCTTTGAACACTTAGTATCAGTCTGTATGCTTTCCAGAATATTGATCCCATGCTTAATGCTGCAAACAGATTTAGATCTTACTTCTCAAGTTTTTTTTAAAAATAAAATAAGAAAATAAATAAAAAAGTTCCAACCTGTCAGTGGAAAGATATATCTTAGCATGCTTAGAAGATTCGTCTGTTTTATTGTGCTCTAGGTGATGACTAAGAGCGAAACCAACTATCGTATCCACACCTGCATTAAAAATCAGTTATTAATGATGATATGCAAGACCAAAAAATATATAAAGGATACAATAATGAAATATTTGCTCACTCTCATTTGTCAGTGCTTGATCCTTTATGCAAATTGTTTCAAGATCACTGCAGTCCAATCCATTGCAGTTAAGAAACTGGAAGTAAAAGAAGAAATGAAATCATAATGAGACTGAATCAATTGGAAACAATCAATTAACAATTATTGATTATACCAAAACAGAAAACAAAATTTAAATTTTATTTACTAAGCAAAAAAAATGTATATACAACAGAACACATTATCAATTTTTAAAACAAGGTCAGACAGAGTGAATTTAATTATCACAAAGAATATTATGTACCGCATGCTGCTTGTCCACTATATATTAGTACTATGCATTAGAGGCGTAGAAAACCTCCAATTAAAAGCCTAAGAAGCAAAGAGAGGGATCAACCAAAATTATTCTTTAATGGTGGAGAGAAGAGAAAACTTCTGGTGTAACTCAGATCTGGTACACCCTCAGCTTAAAATAACCATTCAATTTCATGATAACGAGAACGATATAAACCTTACACACATGTTCCTGGTTTGACAATTAATGCATAATAGCCAATCTAAGATCGAAGGAGAGCAACAAGAAAATGTGATGGTCCAGGCAGTTTTTATAGGCAGTGGAAAGCGGGAGAGAACACTGCCCAAAGGACATCATATAAAAAGGGTGCAGGAAGAAAGGAACAGAGAGAGACTAAGAACAGGAATTGGAAGAAGAAAGATGAAAGCCTTTCATGCAAACAATAGAAGCTCAGAGCAGCATCGTAGAAGGGTTTGTTTATATCACTTACTTTAAGTTGTTAATAAGTGTTTGTTTTAATACAACTCTAATTTGAATGAGCATCCACATTGAATTACTCGTTATCTGGAACATCGATATTACATGGATTCAGATCTCGGGATGATCTGAACCCTATAATTGACCATCCAAGTTCCGATGTTTCCATGATAGATTAGTATTCAAGTTATCTAACTAGCATGAATTCAATATATTTTCATATATGCACTAATTGATCTCATAAAATGAATAAAGTATAGACTTAAATCCAAAAAAAAGTACCAAAAATTTTATCCCCGTGGCAACAAACTACCAAAAACTCAAAATTATAAGAAACTACAATGTTGTGATAACTTCTTGCTACCTTAGTTATGGTAGTTTTTGAAAGTTTTGTGATAGTTTCTCATAATTTTTGAAAGCTTTGTGGTAGTTTTTTGTACATTTAAAAAGTATTTGGTAGCTTGTTGCTAGAGGGGTAAATTTTTTGGTAGTTTTTTGTATTTTAGCCAATAAAAAATTAACTAAAAAGCTCACCATATATTAAAAATAATTTGTTGCAAAATCATAATAATGATGACGACAATCTTCTTAGTACATGGCTATTTCTACACGACATTTTAACTGAAAATATTGAAAATAATTCTACTAAGTTTTACTGTTTATATAAAACATTTAGGTTATATATTTACTTTTATAAAAACTACTCTAGACATTATAAATATTGCAAAAATGTCAAAAGGTTAATAATAATATTTCCCATGCGTTTGAAAAACTAACAGAACATTTAATTACTAAAACTCGCCTAAGAAGTTGTTTATCATCTTTACTGCTTATATTAAATTTGTACCAATTTCTGAAATTTTTTAGTCAAAAGAGTAAAGAAAGCGAATATTGTGATGTGAAATGGCCGACGCAACCAAGATGAGATTTTGATCCATAAATGACGGTCTGATACTTGTACTGGTTCATACCTTGCTATAAAGCATATGCTCAACTTTTCAATGTACTTGGGACAAATAGGCGCCTGACTAAGGGCAAAATCTATACGCACTTTTCAATGAGGCATATCCAAATAGGAATTGTATCGGACTCGAATCCATATTCGATTTTTTCGGGTTCATCAAGAACACCTGTGGAACCTTTTTGGCACATTTTAAAATTATAATGTATTATAGATGCATCAAACATGTATCAACGTTGAAGACATCACCAGTACGAACATCAACACTATCAAATGACGTGCAGTTAGTTTAGATTTTCTAAAATGATACGTTTTTGTTATTATTTATATCATAATTTAGACAACTACAGACAAGTGTATGCCAATGAATCGTATCTCAGGCTTGTGAAAATTGTGAGTCCGACTTGTACGATCTTACCAGGTCTTGCATCTGTATTCGTTCTACTCAAGGAAACACGTGCTATAAGTTATTGTACTGATCTAACCCCAAACCTATCCCCCATGGCCACACCCACCGGCACCCCACACAAACAAGATAGATAAAACATAAATAATATGATTGTAGTGCAATTTGCAGAAGTATAAGTTATGGAATATTAATATAAACCCAAAAAAAGGGGCGGTGTTTTTAGGTAAAGGATAAGATTTCATGAATAGATCATTAGACGTTGGTCCACAGAAGTTGTCATGATTATTTCTATTCACTACAACTTAAATGCTTTTCAATTTCAACAACCGATAGATATAATCTTTAACTTTCAAACCTTTTCCCTCCTATCTGATCCCTAAATCAATAAAGCTTTCCTGAGTCCAAAATGCCAATCACTGCTCAACTCGTGAGTGTCGACCTAGATATAAAATTCTCTCTCCCCCTCCCCCTCCCCCCCCCCCCCTCACACACACACACAGAGAGACATGAGATCTTAAAGTGAGATGAAAATCATCTGTCAGTCAAAGTGATTGGATAGTGTACCATCTACCATATTTTATATACCTCATATACTATCCATTTAGCTTTTTTAAACATATGCGAACAGATTCTTCACATGTCAGACACGTTTTTGTGGCTGAAACATGATGTTTAATGTGGCAGAAAGAAAAAGAATAATCTAAATGTATGTGTGTATTTAGAATGAAATTGTCAATAGATTAAATAAAGGTTGAATATAGAAAGCTACGAATCAGAGAATTGAACCAACGAAGCTTACCACTAACAGTTTAGAAAGGATTCACTAAAATCTCAAGAAACATCCATACAATATTCAAATTGAATACGCGATTTCAGCAATTATAATTCTAGCAAAAGCAACTTACAGAGCGGATACTGAAAATATTAGACTTGACTTTAAGAGTTTCAACATCACGGTCTAATTGTTCTTTCCAGTCTAAAAGTTGGGCTTCATCCTGCCAAAGTTAAATATTCAGGAAACTCTACAGATATAGATAAGAGGCTAAAAGTTGGCTTCATCTGTGCTCCACATCTTAGCAACATACCTGTGGAAGTTGAATGGAAATTTTATTTGGAAAAAGCCTAGCTATTTGCTTCATTGTCTTGGGCACTTCTTTGTATTTCTCATGCAGCTTTCCAAAGGTATCCTGCGAACTCATGACAGTTTTCTACATAAATGTCTAAAATGTCCTACAGTTGAAACCTAAAATAATAATAAAAAGAAAGATGGAAAGAAAGAAATATCTGGAAGGTACAACTTGAA
The DNA here is from genome assembly GCA_030015575.1 of Agapanthus africanus. NCBI lineage: Eukaryota > Viridiplantae > Streptophyta > Magnoliopsida > Asparagales > Amaryllidaceae > Agapanthus > Agapanthus africanus. The sequence continues at coordinate 821,207,785 of CM057337.1, read as the reverse complement.
GATAAAATACAAACAATAAAGCATCAAAACAAGCTTGCTTCTACAGGTGCATTCAGATTGGATACGGAGCAGATATACGCATTATCATATACATATCCTCTTTACGGATGCGAATATGGATAAAATCTATCTGGAAATGAATACTCATATCCATATTTGACTACGGATACAAAACGTATACGAGTGCGACGAATGCGGATACGAATCAGACATGGGTACAAAATATATACAAAGTATAATGAATATGAATATAAAGCAAAAATGTGCATGTAGCTGACACATACAATCAGAAGAATTTGAATACTGCTTGAATATCAACAACAACAACAACTGAGCCTTTTATCCCAAGCATATGGGGTAGGCTACATGAACCAACATGAGAATCACGCCGGGTCCAGCACATGAATCCTCCGCCTCCACTCACTCCCATCGAACAATATACTTTCATCGAGTCCTTTGGCAACCATATCGTTTCGTATCAGCTCCATCCATGTTTTCTTCGGTCTCCCTTTTGCCTTTTTGCCATTGCCCATATCGAGGGTATCTATTCGTTGAACCGGTGCTTCCATAGGTCTACGTCGCACATGACCAAACCATCTTAGCCGGTTTTCCCGCATCTTCTCCTCCACAGGTGCTACACCAACTTTTGCACGAATATCCTCATTTCGCACCTTATCTTTTCTAGTGTTACCGCACATCCAACGAAGCATGCACATCTCCGCTACGTGCATCTTCTGTGTATAATGCTTCTTAGGAGCCCAGCATTCTGTACCATATAATAAGGCAGGCCGAATAGCGCTCCGATAAAACTTCCCTTTCAATTTTAACGGAAAGTTACGATCACACAAAATCCCTGTTGCACTCCTCCATTTCAACCAACCAGCTTGGATCCTTTGATTAACATCACTATCGATCTCCCCATTCTTTTGGATGATGGAACCTAGATATCTAAACTGGTCGCTCGATGATATCTCTTGCCCTTCCAATATTATACCAATAAGGTTTTGACTTCTCTGGTTACTAAATTTGCAAAGCATATATGCTGTTTTGGACCTGCTCAATCTGAATCCCCGAGATTCCAATGTTTGCCTCCATAATTCCAATTTGGCATTAACCCCTGCTTTCGTCTCATTTACTAGAACAATATCATCAGCGAATAGCATACACCAAGATACCTCCATCTTGGATAGTTCTAGTAAGTTCATCCATCACAATGGTAAACAGGAATGGACTTAATGCAAATCATTGATGTAAACCAATTGTAATCGGAAAATCACTCGTTAAGCCGCCGCAGGTTCTGACATTTGCCACTATTCCATCGTACATATCCTTGATTATGTCAATATACTTGATGGGGACCCCTTCTTCATCATTGTCCCCCATAATACCTCTCTAGGTACCTTGTCGTACGCTTTTTCTAAATCAATAAATATCATATGCAAATCTTTTCTCCTCTCTCGAAAACGCTCGACAAGTTGACGAAGCAAATGAATAGCCTCTGTCGTCGATCGTCCAGACATGAACCCAAACTGGTTCTCTGTTATCTTAATATCCTTGCTTAGCCTGTGTTCAATCACTCTCTCCCAAAGTTTCATGGTGTGACACATAAGTTTTATTCCACGGTAGTTTGAGCAACTTTGAATGTCACCCTTGTTCTTGTAGATAGGTATAAGGATACTTTTCCTCCATTCATTTGGCATCTTTTTTGTCTGCCAAATCTTATTAAACAGATCTGTCAGCCATTTAACGCCTATTTCTCCTAAGCATCTCCAAATCTCGATAGGAATCCCGTCAAGACCAACCGCTTTTGTTAAACTCATTCTGTTCAAAACTTCTTTAACCTCAGGTAGTATTATTTTACGTATGAAATCACGGTTTATATCTTGAGATTGAATGACAAGTCCATCCAAATTCTTAGTAAAACTCTCATTGAACAATTTGTCAAAATAATCTCTCCATTTTTTCTTGATATCCTCATCTCGAACTAAAACCTTCTGATTTTCATTTTTGACACACTTCACCGCACATAAGTCTCTAGTCTTCCTTTCCCGCATCCGAGCTATCCGGTACATATCATTTTCAGCCTTTTTAGTGTCTAATTTCTCGTACACCTCCTTGTAGACCTTAGAGTTAGCTTCCCGAACAGCTTTCTTAATTACCTTTTAAGCCATTTTATACTTCTCAAATATCTCCACATCGCTACTTTTCTTCAAATCTTTATAAGAAAGTTGTCCCAAGTATTTGATGCGGGCAAATATTCATAAGACAAAATACTCAAAATATTTGATGCGGGCAAATATTCATAAGACGAAATATTATGTATATAAACAAAGTACATGCAAGCCTATTATGCATAGTTTGAAACAAAAAATGAGAAAAAGGTTAAAATATCCTTTTAGATTTATAACTATTAGTACAAATAAAATCAGGAAATTAAATATACTATCTAAATAAAAACTATTTCCCACGAAATTTAATTTAAAAATAATATATTTAACTCTGTTTATCTATGGATATCAGTAAACCTACCGTTGCCGGTCCCAAGTCCGGATAAGAAAGGGTAAGAGTTGGGGTAGGCGTGTGACGGCCAACGTAAAACTTTGTCACATTCTATGACATGAACCATCATAAGAATATCATCGGGACGTGTCCTACTCAGCGGCGCGCTACATCGGATCCCGGATGTAGTGTTAAGTATGCAAGGGCTTTCAGGTCATCGTCCGGAAGCGGCGTGCTATATAGGACCCCGGGTGTAGTGACAAATAAGTAAGGGTTAGTTTCTTGGAATATAGGTTTCCTTACGGGTAGACTAACAGAATTAGTGGAGGTGGTGATTAGGAGGAGAATTAGTATTATATGTTTCCAAGAAACTAAGTGGGTAGGTGAAAGGGGTAGAGTCATAGAACCTTGGGTTATAAGCTTTGGTATACGGATAGAGATAAAAATCGTAATGGGATAGGCATAATCATAAATAGACGTTGCCTGAGGATGTAGTTGAGATTAGGTGAAAAAGTGATAGAATTTTACTGATTAAGCTTATTTTAGGCAGGGAGATCCTTAATGTTATTAGTGTTTATGCACCACAAAAAGGTCTTGATGACGCTAGTAAGCATCTATTCTGAGAGGATTTAGACAAGATAGTGGAAAGAAATCATTCATTGGTGGTGATCCAAATGGACATGTAGGTACTAGTCGTAGTGGATTTGATACTATCCATGGAGATTTTAGTTTTGGAAAAAGGAATGAAGCAGGTAGCTCGATTCTAGATTTTACTTTGTCTTATGGCTTGATCTTAGCAAACACTTGGTTTAGGAAAAGAAAGTCTCGCCTTATCATCTTTAGGAGCGGATCAAGTGCAAGTCAAATAGACTTTTTCTGACGAGAAGGATAGATAGAGGTTGTTGCATCGACTGTAAAGTAGTGCCATGTGAGAGTGTAACCACTCAAAATTGACTTTTAGTTCTAAATTTTCGATTTAAAAGAGAACCTAGGAAAATTAGACGTAAGATAGAATCTAGAATTAAGTGGTGGCGACTGAAATAAGGTAACCAAAAGGTTTTTTAGATCGTATAGTTTAAGAGACGAATTGGCAGTCTGAAAATGATTCAGACAGAACATAGAAGATGGCTAGTTGTATCAAGAGGGTAGCTAGAGATCTACTTGGTGAGTCAAGAGTTGGTGCACCACCATCTAAGAACACATCATGGTGGAATGAACAAGTAAAGGCTGCTATTAAAATTGAGAGACATTCTTATAAAGATTTGAAGAAAAACAGAGATGCGGAGAGATTTGAAAAGTATAAAATGGCTAAAAATGAGGTTAAGAAAGCTGTTCGGAAAGCTAAAATTAAGGTCTATAAGGAGATGTATGAGAAGTCGAGCACTAAGGAGACTGAAAATGATATATTCTGAATTGCTCGGATGCGGAATACCAGAGACTTATGTGCAGTGAAGTGTGTCAAATATGAAGATCAAAAGGTTTTAGTTCAAGATGAGAATATCAATGAAAGGTGAAGAGATTATTTTGACAAATTGTTAAATGGGAGCTTTACTAAGAATTTGGATAGACTTGTCATTCAATCTCAAGATATAAACCGTGATTTCATGGGTAAAATAAGAATACAAGAGGTTAAAGAGGTTTTGAAGAGAATGAGATCAAGAAAAGCGGTTGATCCAGACGGGGTTCCTATCGAGTTTTGAAGATGCTTAGGAGAAATAGACGTTAAATCGCTAACAGATCTGTTTAATAAGATTTGGCATACCAAAATGATGCCAAATGAATGGAGAAAAAATACCCTTGTACTTACCTATCTACAAGAACAATATGACATTCAAAGTTGCTCAAATTACCGTGGAATAAAACTTATGTGTCATACCATGAAGTTTTAGAAGAGTGATTGAACACAGGCTAAGGAAGGATGTTAAGATAACAGAGAACCAGTTTGAATTCATGCCTGGACGATCGACGACAGAGCCTATTCATTTGCTTCGTCAACTTGTCGAGCGTTTTCGAGAGAGAAGATATTTGCATATGATATTTATTGATTTAGAGAAAACGTATGACAAGATACCTAGAGAGGTATTATGAGGGGCAATGACGTAGAAGGGGTCATCATCAAGTATATTGACATAATCAAAGAAATGTACAATGGAGTAGTGGCAAATGTGAGAACTTGTGGCGGCCTAATGAGTGATTTTCCGATTACAATTGGCTTACATCAAGTATCTGCATTAAATCCATTCCTATTTACCATTGTGATGGATGAGCTTACTAGAACTATCCAAGATGAGATAGTGAATGCTATTCGCTGATGATATTGTTCTAATAAATGAGACGAAACCAAGGGTTAATACCAAATTGGAATTATGAAGGCAAACGTTGGAATCTCGAGGGTTCAGATTGAGTAGGTCCAAGGCAGCATATATGCATTACAAATTTAGCAAACAGAGAAGTCGAGACCATATTAGTATACACTGGAAGTACAAGAGATATCACCGAGCGATCGGTTTAGATATCTAGGTTCCATCATCCAAAAGGATGGGGAGATCGATAGTGATGTTAATCAAAAAATCTAAGCAGGTTGGTTAAAATAGAGAAGTGCAACAGGGATTTTGTGCGATCGTAACTTTCCGTTAAAATTAGAAGGTTAGTTTTATCATAGCGCTATTCAGCTTGCCTTATTATATGGTACAAAATGCTGGGCTCCTAAGAAGCATCATACACAGAAGATGCACATAGCGGAGATGTGCAAGGTTCGTTGGATGTGTGGTAACACTAGAAAAGAGAAGGTGCGAAATGAGGATATTCATGCAAAAGTTGGTGTAGCACCTGTCGAGGAGAAGATGCATGAAAACCGGCTATGATGGTTTGGTCATGTGCGACGCGGACCTATGCAAGCACCGGTTCGACGAATGAATACTATCGATATAGGCAATGTCAAAAGGGCTAAAGGAAGACCGAAGAAAACATGGATAGAGGTGATACGTAAAGATATGGTTGCCAAAGGCCTCAATGAAAGTATATTGTTCGATATTAGTGAGTGGAGGCGGAGGATTCATGTGTTGGACCCGGCGTGATTCTCATGTTGGTTCACGTAGCCTACCCCATATGCTTGGGATAAAAGGCTCGGTTGTTGTCTATGGATATCGGTATCTCGATATCTGCATCTGTATTTGAAACCGTATCGGTGTATATTGATATACATATTCGAAAAAAAATTAAACTAAATAAGCATCCGAAAAATATATGAGTAACAATATTCGCATGCACCCCTATAGTTCCATCTCATCTATGGTTCGCAATCATTTCTTAAGCAAGAGTGTGATTGTATGTTATGGGCATTTGACCATAGAATTGAAGATATAATATTGGATATAGGACCTTAAAATAAGGAAATACAGGCTTATGTATTAATAGACAAGTTCTTTTCTAAGGTTAGCATGCAAAGACCATATTAATATGTCGAGGCTTGACCACGGAAAATAAATTCAAAGTGCTATTGATCTTACTTATAAAATAGAAGTAGCAATAAAGATTCTTAAAATCTCAAGTTAATGCCGTAGGTTCCTTTCATATACTTTCAAATCGATCTCACAATAAGAAGAAATTACAGATTGGCTCTAAAATTTCCACACTTTTTTGGAAAATGGTTTGTTGCAAAAGCATACCAACAACGATGGCAATTTTCAGTGTGCTTTGTTATTTTCTTTACATGACTAATTTGACTAAAATATTAAAACAACTTTAGTTAGTATTCTATTTATACATACTATTTATATAAAATCTTTAGTTTCTTTTTTCAGTAAAAACGATTTTGATAATATTACTCAATTACTAAAAATATGGCCAATAGTTTATAGTTATTTTTTCTGGGTATCTAGAAAAAAGGATCTGCTCTACACATCATTATTCACAAAAGAAATGTCACCTGCTTATATTTTTTTTACTAATTATTAAAAAATCCAAAATTGTAAAACTCTTTTAGTCAAACAACAAAAAGTATAATATTCCAATCCAAAATTACCGATGCAACTGCTCCTAAAAATGATCATTCAATACCGGTACCAATATTTTAAACTTTGGGCCCATAAGAACTACAAACATGTCAACAAGATAAAGGTTTCCTTAACAAATGCTAAATGAGAGAGTGACCCATGCAATAACCTAAAATATTTATATTCGGAATAAAGGCCTTCTTCTTGTTAACACTTCCGCCGAAGCAAAAGAGTGAAGAACTCAAATGAACACTTCCAATAGCAATTTAACGTAAGTGTAAAGAACACCACCGACAACAAGAAGCCTTGCCCGTCAAACCAAAAAAAAAAGCCTTTACCCTAAAATTTTAGTGCCGTCAATGTAAGTATGCTTAAATGTTCCTTGCCTTCAACTCGGTTTAGAGTCGTCTCCACAATTCAATTGACAATTAACAAATCGCTTGGGTCAACCGATTCTACCCCCAGTCGCACCATTAACTACAATATTGTCATTTCACCTAACTGGCAAATTGATTGACCACCATTGCATATGACCAACCATCTCAACGCTTACATCTCATCTTATCCTATATAGGAGCAACCTCTAACTTGTTGCAAATACCGTCATTTCTTATACTATCTTTTAGAGCATTACCACTCATCCATCCCAAAATTCTCATTTCAGAATTCTGAAACTTTCATTTTTTTACATCTTACTTAATTGCGCAACATTCTAATCCATAAAGCAGTGGCTGCCCATTTTGTAGATTTTTCCTTTCAATTTAAACAATATTCTTCAATCCCCGAAGTACAATTGAAACACTTTCCACTTCAAATCCAGCTTTGACTAACCTTACGTGTAAAGAGAGAACACAAAACAAATAGCAGGTTGAGCATTTGTCAGGAAAGAAAAGGGGGAAAAAGAGATATCTCAAACTTCTTTGATGACTGCAAACCCTAATTTATCCATCCGCTTACAACTTAGTTATGAACCTTGACTATCATTTGACAGACCTATCGAATTATCCAAATGCCTTGAACCCTTGGCTGTGTACACTTGGTATCCCAAGGCTAATTAGTTACCTGGATGGTGACCCAATAGTTTGTCACTATTATCTTTATTAAAAGAAACTTGATACAATTATAAGAGCAAACGGTAATTGATACAAACTTCGCCATTAAAGCCTTTTTTTTTGGGGGGGGGGGGGGGGGCTATGAAGCGAAGCTTTAAAAAAAGTTGACCTTATAACTGACCGTGAACTTTAAGTCAACACTTCTAAATACCGTCCAACTCCAATTCAAACGAACTCTGACGCGAGAGAGAGAGAGAGAGAGAGAGAGAGAAAGAGATTTCAAAAATCCTAAATGACTAGTTAGCATCCTCCAAAAGATTTAACACTACGGTAGAAGCCCAGAAGGAAATAGATGAAGGAAAAACAAAAACAAAGGAGAGAGAAAAAAGATGAAAAGCCTGAGAGAGCGGAAGGGGAAGAACAGCCGATCAAACTCAAAATAAAGGTGATAAAGTAGTCAAGCAAGAAGGGGCATGACAAGAGAAAAAAGTGAAGGAAAGGAAAAAAAGGGTGGTGTAAGGAGCAGGAGGTAGAAGCAAAGCACTAAATGGCAAATGTCGGATTCATGGCTCCCGGAATGCTGGGTATGCTTAAACAAACAGAAGAAGTGAAAAACGGCGGGCACCATCCGAAATGTGTACGACTGATAAGAAAAGAAAAAAGGGTGCTGTTATGAGCAAGAGGTAGAAGAAAGGCTCTAAATGACAAATGTTGGATTCATGGGTTCCAGTGTAAGAAATGATAACAAGAATGCTATTGATGCGTAATAAAATGATTTAAGCGGTGGGCACCATTATGATACATACACACAAACACACAAGAAGTGGGGTTTCAGGCTAAACATAGGATAGAATGTTCTCCTATGTTAGCCTGATATTAGCAAAGCTCTAAATGGCAAATGTCGGATTCATGGCTTCCGGAATGCTGCGTACGCGTAAAAAGACAGAAGCAAAAAAATGGCGGGCACCATCCGAAACATGTGTACGACAGTAAAGGAAAGTTGAAAGGGTGGTATTAGGAGCAGGAGGTAGAAGCAAGGCTCAAAATGACGAATGTTGGAATCATAGCTTACAGCGTAAGAAATGATAACAAGAACGCTAGATATGTGTAATAAAACAAATTAAACAGTGGGCACCATCTTGATACATACACACAAACACACAAGAAGTGGGTATCAGGCTAATATAGGAGAGAATTTTCTCCTTTGTTAATCAGAAAGTCAACTCTATGATTTATTGATGATCTGCACTACCAATCTTGTTCTTCACAGCCTACAGCATACATATACCAATTTCCATGACACTAGGATATTATTTGACCATTGCTTTAGCGATGAAAAATGTTATATTATCACCAAACCAGTGAATTTGCAATTCAAGAGCAAGGGGAATCAAAGCCACATAATTTTGTGTGTATTCCTTAGAATATGTTGAATAAGATGAATGGTGCCGATCATAAGAAAATCGATAGAGAGCTGGCTTTGGCTGACCTAAGAGAGATTTTTCTCCTAGGTTAGTTGACCTCACATTCCTCGTACACGCACACATACACATAGGCGCACACACGCGGAGACACAAATATTTGCCAGCGTGTGTGGGATCACACACGCGTGTGAAGACACGCAAACACATAATTGATAAAGTTAGCATAAATGTAGTGTCATGCACAACTCAATCTAACAAAAATAAGTACAACCTAAATGTGAAGGCACTAACGGAGGCATGTGCATCCAACGAAACAAATAATATAATAAGCATTCGGCATTCCCATATAATGCATTTGCAACTGTAAACAATAAAGCCAAAAGAGAAACAAACAAAAAAGAACAGTGTAGAAACTTCCATGTTGAGCAATATGTCAGTCAAAACCACCAAAACGCGACAGTGACCAAAAACGTTTTAATGATACCTCCAAATCGTGATACCCTAAAAAGCGACAAGTCGAACAATGGCAGTTGACGTTTAAATCAATGGGCAGAAGTTGAAGATGACTTACCATATAATGCGAGAGCCTTCTCTTTCTTGATTTCAAGCCCTAGGAGTGATTGGTTAAATTGAAAAGTAAAAAAGGTAAAAAAATGTTAACTTGAGTTGTTAGATATTGAAACTCACACCCCCATTTGATTAGTAAATAAAGTACATGTTAGATCAAACAACAAATATGATTAGTTGATATTATAAAATAAAGTGGGAAATGTATCTTTATTATCTTTAGAAAGTGGACTTCTGGACAAGGCAGGCACCAAGGCCAACCCCGAAGAGGCAGAGGAACTCAACTTCTGCATTGCTAGGTGCCAGGCACCCAGTCAATGATGTCTGGAAGCCTACAGAAAGTTCAACAAAGTAAACAAGCAGCAGCCTTTTGCAGACTGCTATCGATGCTCAGCATAAATTTTATCCGTGCCACCTCAATGATGTATGAAAACTAATGAGCAACCAATCTTCCTAAATATCATCTTTAGATTCTTGAGCAAGCATACTTCCTATTTAAGATGGATAAATACTCGATCCCTGTTTGTGACAGACTTGAGCATATCTTATTGGTAGCCCACAAACAATACAGGCCCAAGTGCGGGCTGCATTTCTCAGACCGTTTGTCTTCAGGCTCAAATCCAGCCCACTTGGCTGATTTCTCACATGTCGGGAAAAGCGGGCACAAGCTAGGTGAGGCTAGAATTAGAATTATACCCCCAAACAGTCCATGTTCCGTGGTAATCAATAACACACATATTAGGGACCAATTCTTAGTATTCTGTCATGGAGACATATCTATAAACAAATAAACAAAAGGAGGCTGCTTTATTAGCCGATCAAATAGCATAACTTTTGTTGGAACACTTCCACTTTCAAGCTTCAGAAAAATTAAGAACAAGCCAATTAAATTTCATCCATAAATCAGAAATCAGATTCAGCATTAGATTTTGCTTCATATGAGGTAGTTAACATTATGTTTACATCAAATGCTAGAAATTTGTTCCAATTATACGCATTTTAGAATATATCTATTCTTGAATATTTAGTTCTTAGAGCAACACTTATCCCCAAATATTATCACATGGTCTAACCAACCCAACAAAGCGTCCCTTTGTACCATAAGTCCATAACACACTGTTTCCATCACCAAGTCTATATGTGCTCATTTTCTATATACATAATTTGCTTCATATGAGGTAGTTAACATTATGTTTAGAACAAATGCTAGAAATTTGTTCCAATTATACGCATTTTAGAATATATCTGTTCTTGAATATTTATTTCTTAGAGCAACACTTATCCCCAAATATTATCACATGGTCTAACCAACCCAACAAAGCGTCCCTTTGTACCATAAGTCCATAACACACTGTTTCCATCACCAAGTCTATATGTGCTCATTTTCTATATACATAGTTTGAAAATCTTTACCAGATATAAGCAAGCAGCCTCACATTTCTAATTAACATTCACCTATTGATCAACCCTCTTCCAAAGAGCCACTCTAATGCTTTGCAGCTCCGAAATAGATGATCAGCAGTCTCTACTTGATCACATTGCATGGTTTTTGACATTTTGACCATTCATCATTACGAATTTCTCCATATAAGCCACCAAAAGCTTCTGCCAAATCATAATATTAGGTAACTTTTATAGGACTGCTTAATAAGCCTGTCTCCTCATTTTCCAGAAGCATTGAAAACCTCATTTAAAGAATGCTTATACCCCTCTTAAATAATGAACATTTTCTCCATATTAGGAGCCACACCTTTGCCGGTCACATCTAAGTGTCCAAGGTTCAAGTAATCCAATGGAAACAATGAATTTTGTTTTTAAAAACATTGTTAAAAGTATTCTATCAAGGCCCTTTAGCATGCCCCTAATATAGGACTGTTCACAGGTCTACCGGTAATTCAAACTTGTAACTTCACATGTTCAACTCAGACTACTACTAGTATCAAGCATTTGTTTATTAAAAGTTTTAATATCTGAACTTAATTAGTATCTCAGAGCAGAAAACATGGTTCTGCTACCTCAGGCAAATAGCATCTAATAGCTTTAGCTGCGACAATTATGATAATAAGAAATTATTGTTAAACAATGTGTGAATTTCCAAAATACTCAAGTCTATTTGAATCCATGACGTGTACTTTAGAGAAGGCACCAGAAAAATGTGCCAAATTTCAGCTAGAAAGCAGGCAAATTCAGATATGAAATTGGAGGATCCTCTTCTGAGGCATCGACACCACATCTAAAAAGACTTATTAAATCCATATGCATCAGTTTATTGGAAAGAGTAAGCCTAAAGTTGTTGCCTTGTTAATATATGTTCTAGACGCTAAGAGATGGGACAAGTACAGTGTACCCAAGGGGTGTTTAATATTCATAAAAACAAAAATATCGGAATGATCAGAACTTATATATGTATAATAACTAAGCAGCACTGCCATGAAAAATATAAATTACCGAGGAATACCTCAACAAAAACAAGGTAAAATATGAAAAGCAAAATCATTTCAAGAAACACAAAATTGCTATAATTTCACGCAAGTCTGAAATTTGAACTTACAGGGAAAGCAAAGTCTAGAAGTGCAGTTTGGGTGCTCCCAAATTTCGTAAAAAGAAGACCACCAGGATGTGACTGCAAAATAGATTGCACTCTAGAGCTTTATCAAGGAAGGATAAAAGGTTCCGGGGAAAAACAAATGATAAATAAATGAAGTAGATTACAAAGGGGGGAAAGACAGAAGAAAAAGAAGGGGGCAAAATCCTCACCTTCTCTTTGCTGTTGTCCATTTGTGTATGGGAGCCAATTACCAAAACACCAGCTGGGAAATCAAACTTACCCTTCAAAGCCAAGTATGGATCTGTACATCCAGCCATACGTTTTTCTATCTCTTTAATGAATATAATTAATGGACCATTTATAGTTTCTTCTGATACAACCTAGTAAGCAAGAGCAAATAAGTGCAAGGACTGGCAAGAGAAAATTGTAAATAGGTACCTAAAATAAACAGTAGAAACCCACCTCTTGCAACTCTTTGATGCCAATACTTTCATAATCTTCAATTCCAGAAGTATCTGGTCGAAGCAAATGGGCTAGATACAAAAGGGAAAAGGTAAGCAGAAAGAATAATCAGAAGAAGGCAAACTGCAAGGAGAAACATGAAATATTAATGAGGGAAACTGGCAACTGAGAATCACCAGCACAAAAGAAACCATGATCTACTTCACAGAGGCCCCCAAGATCATTGCCTTCAGGAATTTGCCTATCAAATCTCACTCCAATTTTTGAGGCTTCATTTTCTTTAAAAGCAAGGACCACTTTTCCTCGATAACCAAAATGTGGACCCCTATATATAATGTATACATGTATAGGTAAGTCGACAAGAAGGGAATAATGACAAATATATACATGCCAATATATAGCAAATACTCATGTTGAGTTTAAAGCATCTACAAGTTATTAGCAATGCTACTGAAGATTCTCGTATAGTAAGCAATGAATCAAAAAGATACATGTCACTAATCCCATGGCTCTTGATCACCACCGTAATATGCATCTTTCCTCAAAGTCAAATTAAGTTGAAAGCAAAGCATAGCTAAATGTCACGAAAGCTTCCAAACGCTGGGCAAGTTTTCTAATGGACAGTCATCTCACATCATTCTACAAAAAAATCCTAGCAAAGAGAGTATCAAAGGGGTGATCTTGGGGTGTTTTCTTTTATTCAGGTGAATGACACGCAAGAAGCAGCTTTGAACTAGTTGAGGAAAATCCCAATTCAAAATTAGTGTAGATTTTGGGGAAAATAGGGGTAGGGCTTGAACAAAGCACAATAAACAAAGTAGTAATGTGAAGCCACGATCCTTTAAGACAACCGCTTTGCTCTATTAATCATACTCCAAGTATAAAGCTAAAACAAATAGATTATGTGTGAGCGTGCGCCACACATGTATGTGTTTCCAATCTATATGGATCTTCACAGATTGGTAGAAGTCTATATGGACCTTCACAGCTAAAACTCAGCGTAGAACAAGTGCAATGGAGAAGAGGTTCAAGGGCAAGTCGATAATGATTTACAGTAAAAATAATCTAAACCAACTATGACATAAGCCACTGAGTTCAATGCAGTTGCAACAATTATAGATGCCATGATGTGAATCAAGCTTAATATCAGGTAGACTTTTTATCTCTTCCTTTATATTATTTCCTGGTTGCCTTTATAAACAAAACAGAGGGAGGCATGATAAGCACATTATGTTCAGTGGTCCCGGGACCAGGTATAGGCGTATAGCCTATAAGGATGCAACTTTAATTGGTCATAAAAGTAAATGATCCCACCAATTAGTTGCAACAGTTAATATATGGCTTAATACTAGGTGCTAGCATAAGGTTCAGATTTTGTATTGTTCAGAATGGCCCTAAAATCCCGCTGAATCAAAATGATTGTTTTAACCCAGCTCATTATAATCCAATGTCACTGGAGTAGTTCTGCATGCAAAAGCTAACTTCAAATATAAATCAGTTGTTGATACTTGATAGTGCTTCCATTTTTATAGTACTTCTACACGATAGATGTCAAAGTTCTCAAATAATACTACATCATGCAGATCTGAATAAAACATCAATTGTAAAGAAGCTAATAAGATTTTCTTCAATATGTAACTAATGGCCTTTGTACGATTTCAATCTCTCTGCTTATCTTCTGAATTGCACAGGCCTGTATTCCAGTGTATGCATATTCCAGTGTTTACTAACAGAATATTTTCTTACTCGCTAATGTGCACTTGGCATCCAATCAATTATTCAGTTCTCAAATTCATCAAATGCTGAAAAATCTGGAAGGAAAGAACAAATTAACTGCATGTTCAGCATGACCAAAGTTGGCATACCTCTGAGTTTGAAGAGGGAAGCCTACTAATTGTGATGGACCCACATATCTTACCCTATCACCTGAATACAACACCGCCACTAATCAATAAGAGCCAAACAAAAGCTAAAGAGCTACAAGGGAACTGCGTACTCGAAAGCATCTGTAATGCAATAAAATGGGTGAACAATAGCATTAGTATTAGATCTGTAACAGTTTAATTTAGCATGCCTTCTTTGAATGTGTAGCTCTTCGATGATGCTGTGGATGCCTCCTGCTTCGGCAAACGCTGGCAATTAAATATGGATGATCCTCCTACAATGTCAGCCTTCACACTCGAAGATGGTTTTCTAGCTTGTGACGTAACAGCCAGAACAGCTTTTTGCTTAGAAAATGTTCTTGTTTTCTCAATCTTCCAGCCTTCTTTTAGTGTTTCTGAATCCTTCAAAGATGAAACCTGGAATCAATGTTCCCAAAACTTTAAACTACATATCATATAATGTGAGAGAGTAAAGAAAAGATGCTGTAAACTCTTATGTTTTGTTTCATTACACAAGAGTACCAAATTATTGGGGAAATCAGTGGAACTAACACCCGGTATAATTAAAGAGTCTATTGTGAGCAAGTTGGCAGCAAAGTGCTTTGCAAGAGCCTTCACCAAAGTTTCCTGATAGATCTCAGATCCTATAAGAAAAGGTACAAAAATACCCATCAGAAGGCCTATAAGGGATTAACCACAAAATATAAATAAGAAAACGATGCTTTACCTGTTGGACCAGACAACAGTATTTTATTGTTCATTGATGATAAGTCAGTAGTATATTTGACAAATTCCTTGCATTTCAAATGAATGTATGCACATGATAGCAGCATGTTCTTTGTGTTCGCACTGTAGAAATAAGAATGTCTGAGTGAAAAATAAACACACAAAATGTTGAGAATTCAAATCGACCAATAAATTGCTCGTTTAAAAATAATATTCACTACAAAAACAGGCAGCAAAGCATAACTTAGTTATGTCTTATGTTCTCCATGGGCTAAAACATGATGCATTAATTTTCATTTGATTTTAAGCATTATTTAGCCTTGGATTGGATAGTTCTAAAATAATGATTATTTCAACATTAGGATATTTTACAAACATAATCGCTTGGCAAAATATATCTAAATCTTATGAAAATTGGCGTAACCATGTTTTAATCTATGGAGATCAAGAAAGCAGGTAATGATTAACCCACAAAAAAAATAAATGTATGTCTGGCCTTTTATCCATATAGTCAGTTGTTGTTCGCTACACAAACACACATAATGGGGGTGTATAGGAAAGAAATTACCTCATGTGACGGTTAAAAGTCAACCAACAATCACCACTGTTCAGCTTAATCTCTCTGGTCTAAAACATTAATGCACCAAATTTCATGTTATTTTCATATTTCTAGCCTTTTCATCAAGTGGGTGAAAAAATTAACAGTTTCCCAACAATAAACCATTTCCGTTACTGACCAACAAATAAAAAGTATTAAATTAGAATTAAGCTTCGAGTCGCTCTTTTTTTTTAATTGTGCTCGAGATGGAATCATGGATGTATCGCCATGACACCTTAAGCGCCAAGGCGAGGCATTCCAAGTCTATTACATGGTAGAAGAGAGAGCACCTATCAGCAATTAGAGATACGCCTTAGGCGTCAAGTTCAAGGCACTAGAGGTGTGCACCTGAGTGCTTTTTTCAGAAAAACTAAAAAAGAGAACTTTTACTACACAAACCCTCTATTACACAATTGTGAACTCTTTATATTGACTCAATAAAAGTTATGGGCAAACAAATAGATGTGAGAATATCAAAGGGTTGAAATTTCAAAAAATATCGATCTCTCGATTCTTTGGCCATGTCATTGTTTCTCTCTCGTCTACAATTCACAGATTATATAAATCCATGGATTGCTAAAGCAAGACCTCTGGCAAAGTTGGCAACCAGTGGCGACCTTCGTAGCCACTGCGATATGCTGTCCGAATTGTTGGTGACGTCTTAGGTGTTGAATCCTCTTCTACTTCCAGCTTGTCAGCAAGGTTGCAAGTGAAGGAAAAGCCAGGGGTGGGCAGGGGGCAGCCCCCCTCCCAAAAACAAAGACACTTCGAAACCCCAATCAAGGGTTGCACTTTCTCCTCTTCTCCACCACTTCCCCCAAGTCAATCACCCTATCGCCGCCATTGCCGGCCATCTAAGCCCTCTCCTTGGCCACTTTCAAGACCGTCTAAGGCCATTGCCAGCCACTTTTTAGGCATAAGGCTAGCAGCTGCCATCTGAGGCCAATTTTGATCGTCTACAACCATTTGGTGAGTGTTTGGTGCAGTTGTTATTCTTCGCATTTTTTTTTCGTTTTTGGTTTGATTGGAAAAGAAATGAGTTGCCTTGTTAGTGTTGAGTAAAGTTCTCCCTAGAATTAATGACATTTTTTGTAAGTCTAAATTGATGATAAAGGGTTGTCTTATTGGAGAAAAACGGGTTGCTTTGTTCATGAGTCTAAATTATTGTAATGTTCTTGTGAATTATTAACATTGAATGAAAAGTGTGAGCCCATGGATTACAGAATCACGGCCAAATTTGTGTGCGCGCGCGCGCGTGTATGAAAAACGAAATAAACATTGCAACCGTAGGAAATTTCCTACATTGGAAATTTAACACAGATTTGGATACAGATACAAGATAGATCCAGGATACGATATGATTTATGGATTAGCAAAAAAAATCACTCGAAGACTTAATTACATGAATAGGAGATCTGATTTTGGGTTGATTTGAAAAGGGGAAAAGGCTAATTGGTTATATTTAATATTAGATTAGAGTTTGCTTTATGATTTTGGCTTGATAGAAGAAGAGAAGATGGTTTTAGTTTAAAGTGAATTAGACTTTGATTCAAGGTTGTTTGGAAAGGAGAGATAATGAGTTTGACAAGGGCTTGATCTAAAGTTTAAGGTTTGATTTAGGATTAATTGATGAAGATTTGTTGTTTGATTGGAGAAGACTAATTTGATTGGAGATTACAAGTATTTTTAATGTGTGAGTTTAATTTTTAAAAATTATTGGAGTGAGCATCCGAAGTTGAGTGAAGAAGATAATTTTTTAGATGTTCGGCCCACATGCAAGGTACGATTTAACGGAGCTTACTTTTGGTAGCTCGGAGGGTTTCATTGCTCTTTTAAAGTTCAATGGGGTTATCTCAAAAGGTCTGATAAGTCAATAGTGTTTAGTAAATTTTATCGTAACAGCACATAGCGTTAAAGAACATATCATGCCTTTTTCTATTGTTCCTTTCTGTTTTTCTGTGCGTGTGTGTGTGTTGGGGGGGGGGGGGGGGGGGGTTAAAAGATGATGCTTAAAGAAGAAGAAGAAAAAGTAGCATCGCCCAGAATAGCAAGCATAAAAGGCAACCAGTGTATTATAAACAAAATAATATGCAGCTAAAAGTTAGAAATTGCACCTTAGGTAGTAAGGAAAATTGTCAAATGATATGTCGATGTCATTCGCAATAAGAATCCCTTGTTTCAAACCATCCTTAAAGGCTTGGCATTTACTATTATGCAAAGCAGCTGGAGAATCAGGATCCTTGTGGATCCCCAATGGATCCTCAATTGCCTTGGAGTCACTCCCATTCAAATCCAACTCAGGTGTAGATGATCCGGCAAGAATCTGCAGAAGTGGCCTTAATTTGTTATTAGTACCAGAGATTTTTCCATGTTCGGCATCGAGACGAGCATCTAAACTAAAATTTAATGAATCGTTGGAAGGAAAATCTGCAAATATAGCTGCAGCAGCATTCCCATTAAGTTCAGAACAACCCTTCAATACATGACCATCGCTACCAAGGTCAGGACAGCTGGATACATCACAAGCCGGTGGTTGGGTAGGTCTTTCAAGTCCTTGCAAGCTGGGATTAGATGCTGGAGAAGCAGTTGCTGATGTATCATTTCTCGAATTGGATAGAGAAGCCAGTATTGCTGCCCCAGTAAAAGCCGAAGGATCCCCTGAACGAGCTCCTAACTGAATTCCTTTAACAGGGGCATCCAGTGCATCTGAAATGCCAAGTGAAGAAGGCAATAATGGTCTGCTTAAACTTGCCTTGGTAAGTTGCTGGAAAATCTGCCAAGGAATTAAGAAATTCGTCCAAAGAGCAAATATAATAGTTTAAAGTTTAAACTGCACTGGAAATTATAATTTCGAAACATGTAGTAAAACATCTGACAAGGATACATAAGCATATCTTCCAGAGGAAATAAAAACGACCTCGTCACCTCCAGCAAGTTTCGCTTTAGAATTTCTCACTAAGGGCTTCCCGTTTAGCAATACCCTACCTTTGCTCCCTGAGATTTCAAGCGATGCAGTAGATACTCCTCGATGCTGACAAATACAGATCATACGTGACATGCTAAACAAGATAAATTTACATTTTCTATGAAGCCAGTAAGAAAAGTATGAAAAATTAAGAAGATACCTCGATACGCCTAAATTTACATAGGGTAGTGCTGATAGATACATCTTCTAACCTTAAATTGCAACTTCGGCTTTGACCCACAGTGAATATAGAACTATGGATACTAAGGTGGGGATTCTGGACAGGAAACAAAAGCAAAGGTATTATTAACAAGACTTTAAAAATCAAGTTTAAGAATCACTACACATCTATCTGGTTAATATTTTCCAAGTGGACATTGCAAAATTCAAACCTTTGTTGGCATCTCCTATGTTAAAATTGGTCACAGAAAGCCATTAGTTTAACTTACATTGATGGTTTTCATGTCTGTAGGTGTAGTTATAGCATATGGCTTGTCGGTAGTAACTCGTGAATACGGAAAACAGTGGAAGAGAACTTCTCTACAAGTCTGGCTCATGCCGGTGAACATTTATCAGTGTATCTCAGCATATTTTAGATTCTATGTTCTATCACTTCTATGACATTGCAGACACTCAACAACCTTAAAGTTTTTTAATTACAGTAAGCGCCCTTAAACTTTAGTTTTAAGGGAGTTATTTCCACTAAAATATGTTTACTATAATTTAAAAAATTGATGTCGTTAACTAAAAAACAGAGAAACCATGTTTTGTGTAGTTTAGCCAAAAAAATAAATTATGTCGGAAAAAAAATTAAACACCTAAAAGGAAAAAAATTGAACTGAAGCTATGAATTACCTAGGTGATGAGTTTCCAAAATTTTAAAAACTAATCCTGCTATCCAAATTCCGAACAAAGACATTCAGCCCAATATATTGGAGTATCGGCGATAATTCGGCTGATATGAAGCCGACAATACATTGATCGATATTCAAAACATTGGCGATGTTCACCATTTCACCTATTATTATTTGTATCATATCGCCAAAAGTCCGGAACCGATATTTTGGTCAATATATTGATCAATATGACTGATAGTTTAAATAATGACTTCTGGTCCTATACTCCTATTCTCCCATAAGCTCGGAACACTTGAAATATGCTTGAAAGCTTGGAACTATAATATTTTAATAACATTGAATCACAAAAATTGTAATGTAAGAATATCAAAGATCATCAAATGAAGTGGCTTATGACAGTGGTCCAACTGAGAAGAACGCCAAGTCATTGTGGCAAGCTAAAGCTGTCTCGGATGAGATGTTTCTTGAACGAGAGTACTTGCGGAAACAAATGTCCAAGAACGTAATCCGTTGAGAAATATGTTAAACCTAATGCTACAGTCAAATTGAAGGATTCTAACCACTTAAGGTTGAAGGATACTAGATTATTAAGAAATTGATTGTTGCTCAGTTTTAAAAATATAATTCTGTCAATTCGAACGATTATTATTTTGATGGCATTACCATTATATCTCCTATCATTATTGTTTCTACAAAAAATTGTCTTGACGATGAAGTTAAGGACCATGTTTTCTCTATATAATAGATAGCTCTCTTGGGCTAGATGTGTACGCTGGATTTTATTTATTACTGCATTGGACATTACAATTATAGATCTAGATATAGTAGTCCTTTATTTCTTAAAGACAAATTAAGTATCAGAATCAACCAACTCTACGTTCTTTATTTCTAAGAAGCTTCGTGTAAATTGATCATTCATTAGAGACCTATAAGTCCATTAAATTTTTTGTATAAGATGTTTATTATACTTGCCATTAAGAGATTAGCCCATATTCTGCACAGTGGTTATCCTTCCATTTCAAGAGACTTGCTAAAGAAAAGGTTCCAATTTGCAATAGTTGGTTTCATGGCAACCAAGGAAATCTATAGGTAGCTTTGTGGAAAATATAGTAAATGGTGGGCGTCATATGGGAGATATATAGAGAGAGTGGGAGAGAACATAGTATAGAGTTCCACTCTATGAAATTCTTAGTGTTGGCTCTAAAAGTAAATCATCCGCCAATATTTTGGACGACTGCCACAGACAATAGTGATTTTCATATCCTAAACTATAGATGCATCAGTTTACATGTTGTTTGGATACTTGTGCTGATTTATCTAGCGCTGTTAAATGTTCTATGGTCGGAAACCATCAATTTTGTGGTCATCCAATGCAATTGCAAATGGTATTCAAATCATATGCTAAATGATGTACATATATTTTAAGGATATAAAGATCAAGGTAACTTGTGTCAATCATCAAAAAATTGACGGATAGGTGATGTTTAGACCCGTCGCTGTACGAAATAGAGTGGCACTCTATACACTCTTATTATTCGCACACATATCACATATATTATGAAATTGTATGTATTATAAAAGTGTCATACTTTTTATTTTGATGAAGGGGTAATTGCAAATCATACCAACTTACTATAGGGGGTTGAGTACGAGTACCCCGCTGAACTAAAAAAATACACTTATAAACCCCCCCCCACACAACACACTCTTTTAAATTCCGATTTCCCCCCTCTTCTTTCTTTTCATTCCCAATAAAAAACTTTTCTCCTTTTCATTCTCAACAAAACCAATGGAGATCAATTCTCTCTAAATTACATACCTTTGAAATCTCATTGTTTTGGCTTATTGTATTATTATTAGAGAGGGTGAGATGTTGATGTTTGAACTTTTATAGCTTTAGAGAATTTTTCATGCCTTTTGTTGAAAATGAAGAAGAGATATATTTTGGCTAAAAATTAAAAGAGATGATAGTAAAATTAGAATTGAAAATTTAATTTGAAACGTAGTACCTGTTAACTAATTCGGAGGATATAAATGTTTAATCCTCTATAGTTAAGGGGATTGTGTGCAATTAAGCCTTCAATAAGCTAGTATAACCAAAATATTAATATTCAAGACATTAAATAAGGCATATTTGTGTCAAACAACAAAAGGATAACCGATATCCACATGCAATGTACTAAACATGTAGCAGTACAACATAATTTAAATACAAACAAATAAATGAACAATGATACTATTTTATTTCATGTTGAAAAGCTCGTAGAAAATATGTCGGCGATACTTCGAGCAATATGTCAAAGTAAAGCATGACATGTGGAACATTGATCAAATTATGTCGATCAATATTGAGATACAAACTATATTTTTTCTGCATATATTGGGCCGGTTTGTGTTCCTCTCGGGCTTGTTCTAGTTGTACTTGTCAGTGCCTATTAAGATGGCTTGTTCCATATCCTGTATGCCTCCATGGATTCATGATTCTGATATTCGTCTCTTGTTGCTCCTTGTCCTTTCTCAATCTTCTAACAAATTCGATAGGAATAAATCAAGGAAAAATTCCAGGTTTCTTATTACGTTAAAATCAGTCAGGCTTGAACCGGAGAGTAAGACTAAGCTTGCATTAGAATTGGAACTTTGATGTTGCCTAACAAGGATAGTTTGTTGTTTCCAATCCATTTTAATCGCACATGGAAAAAAGAGACCTACAACAACTAAAGAACGGTGCAGGCCAGGGAAAAGCTGAAGAACATAGCAAGGGATTGATATGGCCAATACTCAAAAACGACATTAAGTTTTATATCTCGAATATGTCGAAGCCTATAAACAATGACTAAAGAGACAAAGAACTTCTCTCTTACCACAACACCACCAGCAGCAACAAGCCTTTATCCCAAAATCCATCAGGCTATTTTAAATGATATAAGTACTATGGGTAGATGTCATATTCAAGTTAGATATATGAAAGTCCTTTGTTAGATTTGAATGGATTTTCTTATTGAAATATTCAAAATCTTTGTCGTTTTGATGCACATTAGTACATTGTCACTTGTCAAAGGCCATATTGTTCAAAGTCGGAAGAGAGCTTAAACAAGGAAACCTAATATATCCTCCGTTTGTTCTTGCTTCTAAATTTCATAGCAAGAGATTGGCTAAATTACCCAACAGAAATATATTGGTTCAGTATACACACATCCCCTTATACAACTACTCTTTGTTAATGATACGCTCTTGTTGGGTATTGGTTCAAATCTAATCTTAACAGATTATTTAAGGTCTTGAGTTTGTACAAAAATCATTTAAGGCAAGCAATTAACAATTGAAGTGTCAAGAATGGCCCATGACCTATTGTAACTATGGATTAATCCTAAAATACGGGCCATCGGTCAAAAATTTCCTACCTGTCTAAAAATTACTTGTACACACCCCATTTGTTTATAAGTATCACAGGGTTGGCGCAAGCAGCAGATTAATGAATTTTGCCCGACCTGTATTGAAGATAAAATCAAGGATGGAGAAACCAAATAACTAGAAACTACCCAACATTGTTTTCATTTGAAACTTTTTTCTAATAGAATTTTTTAATTTTAAGCAATGACACTATGCCTTTATTTTCAAATTTGTGTTCTATATACTTTTTTATGGTTATATATAGATTATAATTTCATGAAATAGGAGACTAATTATGTGTAACGACATAATATAAATTTCTCGTTAACCCGCTCATGGACAGCATGTTTATCTATACAAGGGTTGCCAGCACAGCCGTCCATCATATACAGGTTGGATGATAAGCACAATATTTAGCACACGTTTTAACTCCGAGCAATTTAACATACCTATTTTCCCACCGTTTGCAATGACCTACCCACGGAGGGACCGACCCCCACTTATTTGACACCTCAAATTAACAGAAGTAAAAGTTTCTTTTATGACATAACTAGTTTGGCATCCAAAACGACACAATTTACTACATATGTCACTACGTTGTTTAGGGATTATATCGACCGACATATTGATGATGACATGTAGGCTATGGATATTGTCTTGAATTGACAGACACTTAATATTTTTATTTTGGGCAATGGGATACACAACCAATTAATAAAAATGCAAACTCTCTAACTTGATGATCGCCCTAAAAACCAAAACACTTGCCAAAAGGACCTAGATCTCATGTTTTTCCGAATATTCGCCAAAAACAATTGCATGTCTAATTAAGAGGCGACTCGGTGGAAAACCGAACAGAAACTGCAATATTTGATCAAATATGCGGTCAAACCGAATATTCGCCGCACAAACCGTGAATTCAGGCAAATAACATAAATATTCGGCCGAATTGGCCCATTACACTCAAAATCAAAAAAACACAGCTAAAAGAAATAAGTGTGGGATCCACAACTTAACTAAAAAATAAATTGGACCCATACTTATTTCACACACTCTTTCCTCATTTCTCTCTCATCATTCTTCTTTCTCATCCAAGACTCAAACCCACAATCTTCCGATTTAGTTCGGACGCCTTACCATTAGGCCACGGGTATATTAATTTTCTATATGTTTATATTTTTTGAATTTTTTATATGTAATATCTATATGAAAATATTGATGGTCGCATAATCTGAATAAACCGGGTATTCTTTATTCGCCGGCCAACTGACGAAACTCTGAATCCGTTCTTTACAACATTGTTGTCATCTATTCCCAACTTGATGGGAAGTGTTGGATAGTATTTGAAATTGATTGGCAAATATATTATCTTGTCTTTCGTCGAAAATATTTCCACGTATTCTTTCAAGTTTTGGCAAGGGTAGCAACAATAGATTAGGGGCTCGAAGTTTAGCAATGTGATATATGGCCTTGAGGATTTGCTAATGTCCTTCGAGGGAACAGTCTATGAACTATTTTTCCATGGACAGCCAATAACTCCAAAATGATGGCTTGGCATTTATGCTTGACAAATAATGTGCATTGCATACCCTTTAAAGGCTGATGCGCTGAAAATAAAAATCGCATGCTTGCTTAGCGCAAGAGACCTAACCGCAAGGAAACAACGAAACCTTGAGTACACCTCTTACAGATTTAACACACAATTCAATATTCATACAATCCAACAATAATGTGCCCGACAGAAAAAATCAATATAACAAAATCCAACTCAATACAAGAAGTTTACATGGCATTATCAATAATGTGTATTGGTAGCTACTATCAGATAACAACATGCTTCTTCTCGATTTATCAAAATGTCAACAATGACTCGATATAAAGCTAACAAAAAAATTTATATTAAATACGAATTACTCACCGATGAAACCTGTGATAAAAGCTTTGCCCATGTGATCTCCGACTGAGATTCATCATTGTGGTTCGTCGGTAAATCCAACGGTGCCAAGCGATCAGCCAGTTCCTCGGCCTCAGCTGCAGCAGATTCTTCAAGAACCAAATTTTCAACAAAAATTAACCAAAATTCCAAAAAAAATTCCAAAAATATGAATATGGACACCTTTCGAAGCTAATTGAACGGCATTGTTCTTCTGCACATGCTTCTCCGGCTCCGCCGCCGAAGTGATGGCAGTCTGATCCGATTGAACCGGTACCGGTTCGTTCTTCTTGAACCGATCCGACTAAAAAACAACCAAACAAAGATCAAAACCCTAGAATTCAGAAGAAGATAAATTACTAAAAAAAAGTAAACAGAAAAAAAAAGATCGGGCCTTGGAGCGCTTGGATTTAGGAGAAGACGGAGGGGAGGCGGCACGCTTAAAAGCGGAAGCGGAGGCGGAGCTGCGCCTCGTTTCGACCATCGCCGATGCTTCTTCTTCTTTCTCTCTCGAGATTTCTTGAGAGAAAGAGTGGGGACAAATTGACAGCTGAGGTTTTTGTATTTATTGAGAGCAGAATTAATGAGAAAGATTGGGTGGACATATTAGGAAATCTTCCATTTATTTTTCAACAAATAACACATCAATTTTTCTAAATTTGTAATGCTATTTGTATGACCAAATTCCATTCCACTGCCAAAACTTTATAAACGGGCTCCTGCTACCGATTGCAAAAATTTCCCAACTACAAATCTGGATCGGCAGCTTTTTTGCTTTGGGAGTCATGCGCTGCCAAGGACTTTCCCAACCCGTCGGGCCACTTAATAGTTGCCACCTTTCGGTATGGTCTACTTAATCTAAATTTATTTACACTCGTTTCACCATCCAAACGGCCTCCCCTCCCTCGAGATTCGTGTAGCGTTTCTTTTGCATCGCTCATAAATGATTTGAGTTGTCTCACATATTCATACAATAATTAATCCAACAAATATGAGCCGTTAATTTTAACAGCTGGTTAAAATTAACGTTAAAATCGAACGGCTCAGATTTAACCGTTACTCTAACCAACGGTCAAAATAAACGTTGATTTATCCAACAAATCTGAACGTTAATTTCAACCGTTACTTTAACTAGCGAAAATCGAACGGCTCAGATTTAGCCGTTGCTCTAACGAGCGGTCAAAACAAACATCGATCTATACAAAGTCGTTAATTGAAACATCTACTTTTAGCGGTTAAAATCTAACGAATTATATTAAATCGCTTTTTTAACTGGCGATTGCCATCTATAAAAAGACGCACCGCTTAAACAGCTTCAGCACGTTTCAGCGGTTTAAGGGTTAGGGATTGAAATCAAAGACGATTGTAGTTGTGATTTGAACTGCGATTCTTGCTGCTTCTTTAACTAGCGGTTACCGTTTAATAAAACGACATACCGCTTGAACAGCTTCAGCACCATTTCATCGGTTTAAGGGTTAGGGATCGAAATCAAAGACAATTGTTGCTGTGATTTGAACCGCAATTCTTGCTGGAATTCTCTTCATTCATGGATCGATCTCATCAGGTCATTAATTTACTTTAATTAGTATAGGATTTGTTAATATTTGGAGGATTTTTTTTAGGGTTCTCAGATGTAATTTAGGGTTTTTCCCTATGGATCTGTCACGCCCCGCTTCCCAGAGTACGCGAAATTGGGCACGTGACATAGCCAACCATGCTACCTGTGGGTAGGACGCATCCGTCCACAGTCACATTACGGTTGTAAAGATATCAAGAACAGAAAATGAACTAAACTAATACATGTCCAAATCCATAATAACAAGAATCAATAAACAATAAGTGCGGAAGCTAATGATCCAATACAATGAATAAACAGTACGTCCCATAATGCGGGCTCACATCTGGAAATGAACAGAAATAAATAAACTAAACCTTAAGGACTCACTGTTCAGCCTGCTGGCTGAAGTACTCCTGCTCGGTCGTCGATAGTGGTAAGGAATCTGGGCCATGCAAAACCCAGACGTCAGCGCGTCATGACATCAAGTATATAGCATAAACATGGTAATAAACAATGCAAGTATGAACATGAATAAAGCAGTAACAAGGAATAACAAGCAGGGTAATGTGCAATGGTGTCCAAACTGTCCTATCAGGTTTTCTACTCTATAGTCTTTGAAACCAATTGATGAATCGTCGATGTAACTCAATAGTATCCCGTGCGTGCCCGGGACCACGGTCATGACCCTCGGGGCTGAACCCGAGACGTGCCGATAAGCAGTAAAAGTAGGTAGTAGGATGGACGAGTGATGTCAGCATCATCACTCCCGGACTGGCCAAGCCCGTAAGACTGATCAGAACAAGTATCGAACTGTTGAGTTACAAGTCGGTTTCACCTTTGATTTTCCCATACCCCCAAGCTATGTATGTCAGGTCAGGTATTCAGTAGTCAGGGACTAATGCCAACACAAGATCCGGTAAAAGTAGGTCTGTCTGGATAGACAGCGGGAATGGTCAGGTTTGTCGGCATTAGGCATGAGATCAGGTAACAGGTAAAGCCATGGTACATCAGGTCAACCAGGTAATGTATAAAGGTGTCATGTCATGTCAAGAGTGTACGGTACCATGTCATGTCAAGTAGGAAGTGTAACAGGTCATGTCAGGAAGCACAAGATGTCATGTGGGTGCTCATAATCAAACTAACATAAACATGTGTATAAATAAACAAGCATGAGTACTATCAGAACAATAACTAGAACATGTAATATGATATGCCAATAGATATAGTTTCAAGGATATGGATGCACAGTTATCGATTAGGGTTACATTTATAGTTCCAATATTAATTAGGATACAATTTATTAAACATGGAGTGTTAATATCACATTATTATGTAGTGATGTGATCTATGGATGCAATTATATGTATCTTAAATGCGATGGATGCAAACGGGTATCCGAAAAGTTATAAAACTATAAAATGGTAATGTGGGATGTACAACTAAACAATATGTGATATAATAATATTAATATGGATAGCATATTCAAAGCGATTAGTAACTATAAAAGATGTATTGATTAACCATGCACAAGAAGGTTCCGTTCAGAAATTTAGCGTCACCCTAATTTGTAAAATAGCTTAAAAATAACAAATGTTCTCCAAAAGAGACGTATCTTATACCAAAACAAAGATAATTCAATAAGGTTTTCAGTTTTATAAGTATAAGCATCTCAGGTTATCCCTACAAAAAGTTATGAATATTCAAAGTTGAAAGTTTGCTGCTGGAATTTCCCTGGACAGCAGTTTAGAGACGTGTTCATTTGCATTTTACGTTAATTAAACAATTTATTTTGCAAGTAAATATTTCATAGAGTTATAGTATTCTGAATTAGATTCGTAACGAACTAAAGAACGTATCCTAATGATTTTTCTATGATTTATAATGAATTTTATAAGATAAGGTGTACAGTAAATTTCAGATTTGTCATATCCGATTTTTCAACGACATTTCATATGTAAACTATAAGATTTTCAAATGTATAATATTATAAAATGAAGATTATAAAAGTATATAGCATGTAGCAAGATTAACTTACCTCGATGGGTCGCGAATCGGGAAAACGGAACGTTAACCGTCGGCGGGGAAAACTCGCGATGGCGCACGGTTCACGGAATGAACCCAAACGACGAACAAAGGAACCACACGGGTCGGGGTATCTCGCTGGAACGTCGAGAAACGTCACCGGCACGACGGAATTCCGGTAACAAAAGAACAGTTAAAAGAAATGAGAAACGAGACATGAAACAAGAAGAGAAAAATGATAAAGAGAAGTACGAGAGAATATATAAGGGGTAGAGAGAGAGAGAAAGTGGAGAGAGAGAGAAGAAGGAGAGAGAGAGAGTAAGTGGGGACCACGGGGTTAAAGGGGAGGTTGCGATTGGCTGAGAGAATAAATTGAGAAGGATATAAAAGATTGTAAAAAATATCATATGGTTAACTTAAAGATTTAAAAGATAGGTAATGAACAGTAAGATATCAGATTAGTTAGAAAAATATATGCGAAGGTTTTAATAATATTAAAATTTAGGATTTTGGCGCCAAATGAAACATTTTCAAATTGCGCCCAGGTTGGGTCCAAAAATTCGAAATTCAAATAATAGGATTTTAAGCGGGTTCCAAATTTTAAAATGAAAAGTTTTATGATTAAAAAGCATACTCTCAAAACGGACACACGCACGTGCACGTAGCCATCCAAACTCGCCCGTTTCACTGAACGGGACGAGAACACAATGCACGGACGCTACCACGAGGCTAAGGGTGTCAAGTAGGCCAAGATGAATATTTTCAATTTTATTTTTAGATGCTAAAATTTGTTATATGCAGAATGACTTAGCCAGATAAAATTTTACAGTCAGACCCAAATAAGCAAGATAAATGAAATGAGTAATATCTAATGCTCAACCAATAACAGAAAATAGTAGTATTGGGCTCGGGTGTTACATTATACCCAACTACAAAAGAATTTCGTCCTCGAAATTCCAAGAATACAAGATAGCTAACTACTGGAAAAAGTGAGGGAATTTCTGTCGGATCTCGTCTTCTCGCTCCCAAGTGGATTCTCCATGCGAGCATTACCCCAAGAAACTAGCACAAGAGGGATAACCTTGTTCTTAAGAACCTTTTCTCTTCGATCCTTGATTTCAACTGGTCGCTCCTCAAAAGTTAGGTCCTCCCGTACGGTCAACTCCGAATGATCCAATACATGAGCATCATCACGAACATACCTCCGTAGTTGAGACACATGAAACACATCGTGAACTCCTGCTAATGACTGTGGTAACGCCAACCGGTACGCTACCTCTCCAACACGCTCCAATATCTCGAATGGTCCAACGAATCGTGGACTAAGCTTTCCCCGACTTCCAAAGCGAATCACCCCTCTAGTCGGTGATATCTTCAGGAATGCCAAAACACCCACGGCGAACTCTAGAGGTCTTCTTGACGTGTCGGCCCAACTTTTCTGTCTGTCTTGAGCTGCCTTCATATGCTTCCTGATTGTATTCACTTTCTCGACTGTCTGTACCACCAAATCTGGTCCTAGTAACCTTCGTTCACCAACATCATCCCAACAAACAGGTGAACGGCACTTACGACCATACAGTGCTTCAAACGGGGCCATCTGAATAGTTGCTTGGAAGCTATTGTTGTACGAAAACTCCACCAGGTGTAGATGATCTTCCCAAGAACCTTTGAAGTCCAACATGCAGGCCCTCAACATATCTTCAAGGGTCTGGATCGTTCTCTCCAATTGTCCATCAGTTTGAGGATGATAAGCTGTGCTAAACTTCAATCGAGTCCCTAAACTTTCTTGTAAACTCCTCCAAAAGCGCGACAAGAACCGAGTGTCCCGATCGGACACGATGCTCACCGGCACTCCATGCAATCTGACAATCTCCTGCATGTATCGCTCTGCTAAAGGCTCCGTCGATTGACCAACCCG
Source organism: Agapanthus africanus (assembly GCA_030015575.1). Lineage (NCBI taxonomy): Eukaryota > Viridiplantae > Streptophyta > Magnoliopsida > Asparagales > Amaryllidaceae > Agapanthus > Agapanthus africanus. Next base: position 821,177,388 of record CM057337.1, on the reverse strand, counting down.
AAAGGAAATAAAGTGAGCTGCCTTGGTCAACCGATCGACAATCACCCATACTGCATTGTTGCCCTTTGGACTCCGCGGTAAAGCCGTCACGAAATCCATGGTTTTATGTTCCCACTTCCACTGAGGAATCGGAAGTGGTTGCAACAAACCAGCAACCCTTTGGTGTTCGGCCTTGACTAGCTGACACACCAAGCACCTAGCCACGAAGCGAGCAATTTCCCGTTTCATGCCTTCCCACCAGAAATGCTGTCGAATATCTTGGTACATCTTTGTCCCTCCTGGATGTACAGAGTAAGCTGAACTGTGTGCCTCCTTCATAAGCTCTTCACGCACATCTCCTTTTGGCACACACACACGGCCACCATATCTCAACGAACCATCTTCATGGATCAGTAAATTGGTTCGTAGTCCGGCTTCCAACCTGCTCTCGAAACTTTTGCAGTCTAGGATCCTGCGATTGTGTCGCTTTAATCTTCCCAACTAAGGACGACTGTACTTGCAACTGCATCAACTGTCCTGTAGCATGTGGTAGCACAACCTCCAAGTCAAATCTCTGAAAATCCGCAATGATCTCCCTTTGTACGGTCAAAACCTGAGTTGCTGGTAACCGACTTAGCGCATCTGGCACGACGTTAACTTTTTCCGGATGGTACTTAAGATCAAGGTCATAGTCGGCCATCAGCTCCAACCATCTGCGTTGCCTCATGTTCAACTCCTTCTGAGTGAACACATATTTCAAACTCTTGTGATCCGTAAAGACTTCAACTCTCTCGCCCAAAAGGTAGTGCCTCCAAATCTTCAGGGCGAAGATCACGGCTGCAAGCTCTAAATCATGAGTCAGATAGTTCTTCTCATGAGTCTTCAGTTGTCTCGATGCGTAAGCGACGACTTTCCCATTCTGCATTAAAACACATCCCAATCCCTTTCCAGATGCGTCGCTGTGAATCACCAGTCCTCCTGAATTATCCGGTACGGTCAGGATCGGGGCGGTTATCAACTTCTGCTTCAACGTCTCGAAGGCCAATGCACATCCATCCGTCCAAACAAACGGTACCTCCTTACGCGTGAGCTTGGTTAACGGCTCAGCTACATGAGCGAAGTTCTCCACAAACCTTCTGTAGTATCCGGCGAGTCCAAGAAAACTCCTTATCTCCGCAACATTCTTCGGAATAGGCCAATCTCGAACTGCTGTAATCTTCTCGGGATCAACGGCGATTCCATCGCCCGACACGACATGTCCCAGAAACTTCACTTCTTCCAGCCAGAATTCGCACTTACTCATCTGCGCAAATAACTTCTCTTGTCTCAGCGTTTGCAGTGCGATCCTTAAGTGCTCAGCATGCTCCTTCTGACTCCTCGAGTATACCAGAATATCGTCAATGAATACCACAATAAACTGGTCCAAGAACGGTGAAAAGATCCTGTTCATCAAATCCATAAATATTGCTGGCGCATTCGTCACTCCGAAGGGCATCACTAGATACTCGAAATGTCCATACCGAGTTCGAAACGCCGTCTTGCAAATGTCTTCTGCCTTCATTCGGACCTGATGATATCCTGATCGCAAGTCCAGTTTCGAGAATACTCTCGCGCCACTAAGCTGCTCAAAAGTTCTCCAATGCGAGGGATCGGGTACTTGTTCTTAATAGTCACCCGGTTCAATTCTCGATAATCAATGCACATCCTTCTCGTGCCATCCTTCTTCTTTACTAAAAGAACTGGAGCTCCCCAAGGTGAGTTGCTGCTTCGAATCCATCCTTTCTCGAGTAATTCACCCACTTGTTTCTTAACTTCTTCCAATTCCACCGGTGCCATCGGATAATAAGATTTTGATACTGGCGCTGCACCAGGAATAAGGTCAATCGCAAACTCCACATCTCGCTTCGGCGGTAAGCCCGAAATATCTTCAAACACATCCATAAAGTCGCGAACAATTGCCGGCTCTTCATTATTATCCACTACCATAGCCGCAAGAACACTGTTCGTCGGCCTAGCCCTAAACTCGACTGGCCCGACAGAACTGCTTCCTCTAATGAAAGTAAACTCAGGGTGTCCGGGAATCTGGAAAATTACTTTTCTTGCCCTACAATCAATGTGTGCGTGGAAAGTGCCAAGAAAATCCATTCCCAAGACTACTTCATAACTGCCCGTATCAATCACCAAGAAATCTGCAAAAAGCTCTCGTCCGCAAACAACGACTGTACAATCTCTACCTTCCTTACTAGCTATGATTTTCCCATTCCCAGTGTGTATGTCCCAAAAACTAGACAGGGTCGTGCAGGTGATCGAGTGTGTAGTTATAAGTTTGGATGACACAAAACAGTGGGATGCTCCGGAATCAAATAATGCCAATGCGGGAAAACCACGAACGAGTACAGTACCTGAAACCACTTCTCCTGATGCCTTGGCTTCCTCAGCTGTCAAAGTGAAAGCTCGACCCTGGTTGGGTCCTTGGGTCAGCTGCTTCTGCCCTTGGAACGGTCTCTGCGGAGTCTTCCGTATATCATCTCTCGTGCGAAGCTTCGACGGACAAGTACCAACTGCGTGATCTGCCGCTCCACATCTAAAACAGAGTCCCAGCCTCATACGACACTTCTTTCGCACATGTCCGGGTTTATGGCAGTAGCTACAGATCACGCTCCCCTTCCGATCACCTACACTTGTTTTCTTCATTGGTGCTATGCTGCGCCTGTTCACCGGAATACTTCTACGTACAGACGTTTGGTTCAGTGCAAATGCTGGTTCCAGCTCGATTTGTTCCTTTAGTCTCTCCAGCAATCCCCTTATCACTCTACGCCTGGCGGCTAAGACCGCACTTCTTTGGTCCATCTTCAAATTCGTACTGGCCATAAATCCTGGAAATCAAAGTACCCAACATTAGTATGATGATAGATTTCGAGTATAGATCAAGGCTAGAACTCCAAGATACTTAAATAGAGTACTGCATTGTAGCTATGCCGCGGTATCATAGCCGCAATTACTTAACTCCACCCAAGTCGCCCAAGTCCTAGGGATAACAAGAAATCAGGTTTTCGAGTTGACAATGCAAAGTAAGTTTGCATGTCGACATGATCCGGAAGAATGATTCAAGGATGGTAAAACGGTCAAGGTGGCTGGACATGTTTCCTAATCACGGGTATTCTGATTCGTGTATTGGGTACAATACCCAACTACAAAGAATCAACCCAATTAACCTATGGCTCTGATACCAAAAAACCATGTCACGCCCCGCTTCCCAGAGTACGTGAAATTGGGCACGTGATATAGCCAACCATGCTACCTGTGGGTAGGACGCATCCGTCCACAGTCACATTACGGTTGTAAAGATATCAAGAACAGAAAATGAACTAAACTAATACATGTCCAAATCCATAATAACAAGAATCAATAAACAATAAGTGCGGAAGCTAATGATCCAATACAATGAATAAACAGTACGTCCCATAATGCGGGCTCACATCTGGAAATGAACAGAAATAAATAAACTAAACCTTAAGGACTCACTGTTCAGCCTGCTGGCTGAAGTACTCCTGCTCGGTCGTCGATAGTGGTAAGGAATCTGGGCCATGCAAAACCCAGACGTCAGCGCGTCATGACATCAAGTATATAGCATAAACATGGTAATAAACAATGCAAGTATGAACATGAATAAAGCAGTAACAAGGAATAACAAGCAGGGTAATGTGCAATGGTGTCCAAACTGTCCTATCAGGTTTTCTACTCTATAGTCTTTGAAACCAATTGATGAATCGTCGATGTAACTCAATAGTATCCCGTGCGTGCCCGGGACCACGGTCATGACCCTCGGGGCTGAACCCGAGACGTGCCGCTAAGCAGTAAAAGTAGGTAGTAGGATGGACGAGTGATGTCAGCATCATCACTCCCGGACTGGCCAAGCCCGTAAGACTGATCAGAACAAGTATCGAACTGTTGAGTTACAAGTCGGTTTCACCTTTGATTTCCCCATACCCCCAAGCTATGTATGTCAGGTCAGGTATTCAGTAGTCAGGGACTAATGCCAACACAAGATCCGGTAAAAGTAGGTCTGTCTGGATAGACAGCGGGAATGGTCAGGTTTGTCGGCATTAGGCATGAGATCAGGTAACAGGTAAAGCCATGATACATCAGGTCAACCAGGTAATGTATAAAGGTGTCATGTCATGTCAAGAGTGTACGGTACCATGTCATGTCAAGTAGGAAGTGTAACAGGTCATGTCAGGAAGCACAAGATGTCATGTGGGTGCTCATAATCAAACTAACATAAACATGTGTATAAATAAACAAGCATGAGTACTATCAGAACAATAACTAGAACATGTAATATGATATGCCAATAGATATAGTTTCAAGGATATGGATGCACAGTTATCGATTAGGGTTACATTTATAGTTCCGATATTAATTAGGATACAATTTATTAAACATGGAGTGTTAATATCACATTATTATGTAGTGATGTGATCTATGGATGCAATTATATGTATCTTAAATGCGATGGATGCAAACGGGTATCCGAAAAGTTATAAAACTATAAAATGGTAATGTGGGATGTACAACTAAACAATATGTGATATAATAATATTAATATGGATAGCATATTCAAAGCGATTAGTAACTATAAAAGATGTATTGATTAACCATGCACAAGAAGGTTCCGTTCAGAAATTTAGCGTCACCCTAATTTGTAAAATAGCTTAAAAATAACAAATGTTCTCCAAAAGAGACGTATCTTATACCAAAACAAAGATAATTCAATAAGGTTTTCAGTTTTATAAGTATAAGCATCTCAGGTTATCCCTACAAAAAGTTATGAATATTCAAAGTTGAAAGTTTGCTGCTGGAATTTCCCTGGACAGCAGTTTAGAGACGTGTTCATTTGCATTTTACGTTAATTAAACAATTTATTTTGCAAGTAAATATTTCATATAGTTATAGTATTCTGAATTAGCTTCGTAACGAACTAAAGAACGTATCCTAATGATTTTTCTATGATTTATAATGAATTTTATAAGATAAGGTGTACAGTAAATTTCAGATTTGTCATATCCGATTTTTCAACGACATTTCATATGTAAACTATAAGATTTTCAAATGTATAATATTATAAAATGAAGATTATAAAAGTATATAGCATGTAGCAAGATTAACTTGCCTCGATGGGTCGCGAATCGGGAAAACGGAACGTTAACCGTCGGCGGGGAAAACTCGCGACGGCGCACGGTTCACGGAATGAACCCAAACGACGAACAAAGGAACCACACGGGTCGGGGTATCTCGCTGGAACGTCGAGAAACGTCACCGGCACGACGGAATTCCGGTAACAAAAGAACAGTTAAAAGAAATGAGAAACGAGATATGAAGCAAGAAGAGAAAAATGATAAAGAGAAGTACGAGAGAATATATAAGGGGTAGAGAGAGAGAGAGAGAAAGTGGAGAGAGAGAGAAGAAGGAGAGAGAGAGAGTAAGTGGGGACCACGGGGTTAAAGGGGAGGTTGCGATTGGTTGAGAGAATAAATTGAGAAGGATATAAACGATTGTAAAAAATATCATATGGTTAACTTAAATATTTAAAAGATAGGTAATGAACAGTAAGATATCAGATTAGTTAGAAAAATATATGCGAAGGTTTTAATAATATTAAAATTTAGGATTTTGGCGCCAAATGAAACATTTCCAAATTGCGCCCAGGTTGGGTCCAAAAATTCGAAATTCAAATAATAGGATTTTAAGCGGGTTCCAAATTTTAAAATGAAAAGTTTTATGATTAAAAAGCATACTCTCAAAACGGACACACGCACGTGCACGTAGCCATCCAAACTCGCCCGTTTCACTGAACGGGACGAGAACACAATGCACGGACGCTACCACGAGGCTAAGGGTGTCAAGTAGGCCAAGATGAATATTTTCAATTTTATTTTTAGATGCTAAAATTTGTTATATGCAGAATGACTTAGCCAGATAAAATTTTACAGTCAGACCCAAATAAGCAAGATAAATGAAATGAGTAATATCTAATGCTCAACCAATAACAGAAAATAGTAGTATTGGGCTCGGGTGTTACAGGATCAAAATCATGTTTCTTCATTTAATTTTGGAACCCTAACTTATCATGTATTAACCAATCTTTATTATTGATTATGCAAATGGTTGTTAAACCTTAAATTTGGCAAATGGATCAAAATCATGTTTGTTGGATTGAAATTGGAACCCTAGCTTACCATGCAATCTGGAGATCATTACATCTGAAATAATCCTCGCATTTGTAGTAAAAGCTGCTCAAGTGCTTCTCTCTTACTTTTAATTATGATAGGTTTTTATATTTAGGATTTTTTTCGTTTATTATGTAGTTAGAATGGCTGGTAAATGCAAAGATGCATCCAAAAGGGCTATACCGAAGAAGGCTACACAAAAGAAGGGTAAACCGGCTAGTACTACTCCTCCTCCACCAAAAAACATTCGTAAAGAATTTCTCCAAGAATGTATCAAAAAAAGAAATTACAATCAAAAGTGAATGTAATCAATCCTACACAGCCATCAGCATCCGAAGCATCCCAGACATCAACTATTTAATACAACCTAGATCTCGTGAATAATGTTATGTTGTATAACCAAGAAAATCACATCTCCGAAGCTATTTGGAGTGGAAGGATAGGGAAAATCTTATTATGCTCGAATCTACAAGCATATCTACGTAATGGCCTCTGACTGATGAGCATATCGAATTATTGGACGAATGGGGTTTTGGTGAGCATCGTAAAGCTGGTGTCACGCCCCGCTTCCCAATGTACGGATAAGGAGACGCGGCAGGCACGCGACGTATTTACTCAGAAGTAAACACGCTAAGCGTAAATAAGCAACGTAATGAATGTACACAAGAAATGACAAGTGATATAAATAAACAACAACTTTTTATTAATTAAACATTCTTTACAATACACTGAAAAGTAAATACAATACTGGAAAGCAATGCCTAAACAATGGCATGAACTGAAAGTAAAGGTATATACAAGTTAACCAAAGCTCCGGGTCCTCAATGAACTGCTTCAAATCGTCCTGGCTGGGCTCGATCTCCAGTGAGTCGGGTTCTCTTGACAACATTCCAAAGAAAGAAGAAATAGAAATGTCGTTAGCGAACAATCGCTCGGTAAGTCCCAAAGATAAAGAAGAATGGACAGAGAATAGAACATGTAAAGTATATATGGTTATGTTTGTTATGTTAACGTAGTTGTTTGTAGCTTGGTACAGAATGTGCCAGTATATACGGGAGGGGTCCAACTTGCTCTGTGGACTAAGGTATATGGAGTACAAGGCCCCGTCAAAATCCACGGGACAACGACAACGGATGTTCAGGTTAGGTGTATTAAAGTGACCATCATTGTGCCATTTTTAACACATTCTGTACCAGTCTACCCCTTTAAAAAAAACCATAATGTATTTTGTATTGATTTTAATGGTTTTGTAGATATAAGACTTGCCGAAACCATGGTATAGATTGTTCATGTAAATGGATAAAGATGTAAACGGATAGTCATGTAGTCAAGTCAATGTATATCTATGGTTCGGTCAAATCAAATCATGTTGATATTGGATAGTATTCTAGTATTCATGTTCAAGTTCCGGTATATAGATTCATATTGTATTGGAGTTATATTTGAATTGTATGTAGGTTGGAATTGTATTCAGATTAGACTTAGACTCTGTTTGAATCAGACGCTTAAACATAATTTGATTTCTGAATTAGGTTTTAGAGTTATCGGTAACTGCTGCACATGAACGGCAGGATTTGTGACTTTTTCCAAGCCAATTACCATTGATAACCCCGTTTTAGTTTCTTACCTTAAATAGGCAAGCACTCACTTTCTCCAGCTCCCTATGGCTCAAGAGAATTGGTCCCGCTTAAACCAATATTTACTAGGGTCCTTATTGTAAATTAATATAACTTAAGGGTGTTTTATGAAAAATATTTTTGGTATACTTTCAAAATAATCCTCAAGTATTTATTTATTGTATTTAGGGCTTTCATGGATATAATTTTTATATGATGAGGTATTCTAATGAATATAAACCAAAATTGAATAGTACATGGTATTTCAGTGTAAATTGATTTGTATGGATTGTTAATGTATATTCATGAAATTTGTGTTTCTTGTATTTAGAAAACATGAAATTTATTATAAATATAAAATAGATGTTTTGATAATATATATATATATATATATAATTATTCAAAATAGAATTTATTTATTAAATAGAAAATCACATTATTCTTAAAAATTGTATTAAAAATTCCATCGAGATCGGATACTCCGTGAGGAGGTCTGCATCTCTCTACTAGTTCCGAGAATGTGCGATAACCCGCACCATTCCGATCAGGTTCCCCAAAATGGGTTGTAGAGGCTTAATTGCAAGGAATGTATATAATACAAGTTTAAAAGATACCGTTTTTAATAGTTTATGGTATTTTAATGTAAATTCGTATTTGTCCCAAAAATATTGTTTTCAAGCAATCGTGCTATGTCAAGATGTGTGTTGTGAGAGGTAGGTCATTATTTCGTGAGATTTTTCTAAAGGTAATACAAGCAAATATGATACAAGATGTCATATATAAAGTTTGTGGTATTTAAACGTAAAGGTGTAACAAAAGTTGTATAACAATGAATTTTAAGATGAAACTTGTTTTCAAAGTTTGTTTTAAGATTAATGTTTGGTTATTAAGAAAAGTTGTGTTTTTAACAATTTTAGAATCGGATATCGGAATAACTCCACTTCCGACGAGTTTTGAAAAGAGAACTTTTTGAATAGGGAAGAGAGGAGAAAAGAGGGGACTTACGAGTTTAAGGTAGAGATGAGAGGTATAGGAAAGATTTGAGAGTTTCGTGGAGTCGCGGTGTCGCCGGAATTTTCTTAACCGGAAAATGACCTTGGGCTAACTCCACTTGTACACTTCTTTGACTTGGAAAATTTGAGAATTTCGATAATGGATTTCAGAATGGAGAGGGATAGGATGTAATGTGGTATTTATAGGAGAAATTAAGGTTTTGAGGATTGAATAATGGAATTAAAATGCATTAAAATTTTGGATTAATACCTTATTTTAATTCTCTGGATAATTGCAGAGAAAACAAACAGAAGAGGAGTAGTGGGGGGAGACCAAGGGGTTAGGGTTCAAAATTTAGAGGCATTACCATCTGTTTGGCCTGGCGGCGCCGGCCAAAATGCACTCTTCGCCGGTCGATCAAGTGGGGATGGGGTCTGGATTGGTGACACGTGTTCTTGGCTGTTTATATATCATATTCTACATGTTTGATTTTAGCGACTTTTCATTTTTACGTGTATTGCACGTGTAAACTTTTGGGCTTTCAAAAAATTTAAAAAAAAATCATTAAAAATAATATGTGGCTAATGGGATTCAAACAAGGCTTTACCAATGAGCTACAAGTACTTTCTTGCTGTTCAAAATCAAATTAAATTTATAACTTGTGCTCAGGCTTACAAATACTCTATTCTGTACATAAATTTTAAAAATTCTGTACATTAAAAACAGAGTCGTTACAGCTGGTCACCAACAACATGACCTAACATTGATATATGCATAAGTTAAGAGATGGAAAGCCGGGACGAACACTTTTCATTTACCCATTGGAGAGGCGTCGATCACTCTTGAAGACGTATCATGGATTCTCGGTCTCCCGGTCATAGGTTCTCCGGTCGTTTATGAAGTATGCATGAGTTCCTTCCAACATTTTCATGTTGTATTAGGAGTTGATCCCCCGAAGGAGAAAAAGAAAGAGGACACCCTACTTACGATGCGGGTGTATAAGACTTTCAGTAATCTCGGAACTAATGTCGATCGGGAGAAAATTGTTCAATGTACAAAAACTTATGTCTTGTACAACATTTGCATGGCATTATTCCCTACACGCTCCAAGAACCCAGTTCACCAAAAATGGATTCAATTTTTGAGAGACGAGGGCGTCATCGCCAAATATGCTTGTCGTATTTGATAAATGGATTGAACGAAGCGGCACTGTCAAATGCGAGAGCAATAAAGGGTTGCCTTACCGTTTTGCATGTATCGTATTAACTGTATTATTATTTTCTTTTATTGTACAGATAATTGCAGCGAATCTAACAATTACTTTTTATTCAGTGTTAGGATATATGTCACACCCCTACCCTGGAATACAGTAATAGTGGGCCCACAACAGAATACATGATAGAGTATGTAACGGGCGGCAAACACGTATATTCTGAAAGAAGATATACTCCTGTTATATACGCTAATGCCACCGATATCAACTTGACCAGAACAAAAACTAATCTAAAAGTACAATTAGCACAGGTGAATAGCTGTATAGATCCGAACATCAAATATCACATGCTGTGAAACAATAAAATGGAATTGATAAACAATGAAGGTAACAAGATACCAAAATTCAAATGGAACAGATGGATACCCAGTAATATATCTTTGATTAACTTAGATGAAAAACATAATTTGTACTTCTGAACGTCGGTTGTTTAATCTCTAATATCTGAACATGCAAGCCCAGGGTCATCGGAAAGCGACCTAGCAAGTGGTAAAATGAAGGAAATCATGCACAGGTGTGTGTGTGTGTACATAAATATAGTGTATAATAAAAATGTATATGGATGTCAGGATGAATTGGGACATGGCCAAGAGAGTATTGTGGAAATGGACAGTAAGGTATTCATAACTTGGTGTACCCATGACTAGCTGGCATGCCCGTGTCAAGTATAACCGGTATTCTAAAAATCAGTATCCAGTATTCAGTATCCAGGAAATCAGTATTTAGTAACCAGTATTTAATATACAGGAATCAGTATTCAGTAACCAGTATTTAGTATTCAGAAATCAGTATTCAGTAACCAGTATTTAATATTCAGGAATCAATATTTAGTATTCAAGAATCAGTATTCGGTATCAAGGAATCAGTATTCACCATTATTCAGTATCCAGGAAATATGATAACAATGGGCGTGGCGTGGATATTATCCAAGCGTATGAGTATCCTTATTTTCCATTCATCAATAAACCACTAGTCAAGTTAACAGAAGGAATCATGTCGGTAACAACTATCAATGTACAGTAATAAACCGGTATCAAGTCATTAAAAAGTAACACGAAAACACAATAACCAAGTACCATTATGTATCTATTGATCGTATGAGTGTTGCATGAATTTTAATTAATGAATATCAATTAATAATATGGATTTTTAGTATTTAATATAACGTGAACATGAACAGACTCGCATATACCTCGATACTGTCCCATACCGGCACCAGAATATAAGTAGTCGCTCATATTAAACTTAAATAGTTCATTATTTAGTTTGATATTTAGGTCGTTATTGTTTTATTTAGTTTGTGATCATGAACGGCCTTGCATATACTCCAGTACCGTCCCATACTAGCACCCGAGTATATATAGTAGCTCACGTTAAGTTTAAGATAGCTTGTTCTTATATTTGTGAAAGCCCCCGATAGCTAGCGAATAATAATGAAAAGCGTCCCTGCATATCCGGGACCACGGCCCTTGACCCATGGAGCTCAAGCCAGGACGCACCGCTAGACGCTACTAGAATAGGAATAGGTATTACAGCTCAGAAATATAAGTGTAAAATAAAGAAATATAAAATCTGGTAAAACTTTATCCATGGAAGAAAGTACAGGAACTGGACGGCAGCGAGCTACCCGGACCACCATTGCTGGCCCTACTGGCACGAGCTGTAATAATAACTGGAATAATGGTAGGTGTAGCTGCTACCCGGACCCCCATGGTTGGGCCCCAATATGTGGTACCATAAATAAAGATTTCCAAAGCTATTAACCGAGTCTACCAAGTCCTTTCCCCATCCCTGGCTGTATCGGTTTTAATTATGGATTTTTATAGATTGAAACATGATTTCATATCAATGTCAATACGTAGAATTATATTAGTTTTCAAGTAACAGTGTCATATCATGAAACAAGTAACGGATGAATATATCAGTCATGTTATGGCTCAAATGAACATATATAATATATCGTGAAACAGGTAACAAATAAATATAGTAGTCATGTTCGTGGAACTAGTTCATGAAATAAACAATTTTAATAAGTAAACGATGGTAACTGTAACATATCATGTATCATTGTTCAGGTACAAGTGTCTTGTCAAGCAACAGGTGAATATATCAATCATGTACAGTATGAGGTCTAGTCAAGTCAAGTAATGCAACTTAATAGTAATATGTGATTAATAACAGCTAACTTGCCTAGGTTATAACATTTGGCTGACATATGCTATTTAGATGCCAAACATAGGATTAACCTATCGTACTAAATATTTAAACACATTATGATTTAAAACATGGATTTATGATATCGATTCCTTAAATTAAAACACTCCTAGATTTTAAAATATCGGTTCTGGAAAAACTAAAAGTATAGAAATGGATCAATTATAAACATAACAACATCTAGCCAAAACCCCAAGACCTAATTCCTAAGACAGGTCGACCATGGCGGCTTTTTGGGAAATTCTGGCGGCCTCGTGGGGGAGACAGGGGCTCGGGTTTCTATGCCAGTCACATACTATTCTAAATAGTTCACCATCATACTTTGAATATTTTCCAGAGATTCCAATTTGTTCCAGTTTTGATCTAAACTTGAAAATTCTATAAAAAACCAAATTTTACATTTACACCAAGTCACTAACATATCGAAAATCATATTTTTACAGTAATTTGAGGATAAAAGGAATCATCCATGACTTATAGAAGGCTATTGTGTTTAAATAAGTTGCCTTGTTAGAAAAATATGAAAAGAAAAGCTAAGTTGATGATGATAATTTAGTTTCGAGTATAGAAATAGGGTTTTATGTATGTGGGTATATGAGGGTAAATTAGAGTTGCCCTATTTTCCTTCATGTCTATTCTAATATGATATGAGAAACTAGATGATAAGTTAAGCAAACAACAATCCAAACTAATTCAAGATATCAACTCTACAACAAATAAATCAAATAATAAACTATAAACTAATAATTATAAACTGACAAGTATGTTAAAATAAAATAGGGGAGAACACTTGTCGAAAACCTTTCCTTTAGAACACAAGAATTCAATTTTTATGAATCTAATTAAGTAGTCAATTTAATAACAACTATATGAATATAAGTTTAAGCACTTGTATAAATCTTAATTTGATTACTAAATCTTCACTAAACCCTATTTTTCATAACATTATAGTTTGAAATATGGTATAGTAAATATGGATGATGAATTAGGAAAAACAATTAAACATTAACTAAACACACTTTCATTTATCAAATTAAACAAATGACTAGGAATAAATTTCCATATTAAACAAATAAATTGATCACTTTAAACTAACAATTATTTAAACAAGAATTAAACTAAACATTAAACTTATACTCCTTGAATGGAAATCAAGTAATTAGTTATAAATTAAATCAAGAATAGAAACACTTATCTTGATCTACTATTTTTCTTCACTTCTTCTCTTGAAATTTTGTAGGAAATTTTGGATGAGAAAAGTGATGAGAAAAGAGAGAAGAAGATGAGGGAAGAAAAAGAAATGGTTTAGGAAAAGAGTTTAGTTTTGAAAGAAGAAAGAAAATTTAAGGAAGAAAGAAAAAGAAACTTAGAGAAGAGGTAAAATGAAACTTGGGAATGAAGTAAATATTAAGTAGATAATTACTTTACTTGGAAGTAAAGTAAGAAGAAACAGAAACTTGGAAAAGAAATAAATAGGAAAGGAAAAGAAAAGAAAAGGTTGTAAAGAAAAATCCGGGATAAGTTGTTTTGCAAACTACCCCCTTCACATCTCACAGATTACACATAACCCCCAAATCTTTGCGTAAAAATATCTTTTGAAAAAAATATGTAAAATAAATTTACACTTAAGAATTCAAGAAGAAAAATTATTTATTAAAAATAGTATTAGTTTTAAAATATCATAAATTTCATAAATATTTTTCAAATACGAGTATTTTCTAATTTCAAGAAAATTCATATTTTCAAATACGAATACAAGTGCTAAAATTCTACACATACTTAGGATTACCAATACATGTATATTAGGATCCAGGGGTTACAATATATTAGGATCTCGGTCATTCGACCTGTCTCCGATGCTAGCATCAAGGAGATTAGACATCTTGTTAGACAATGGGGTATATGCACACATCGTGCACCGCATCATCATAAAACTTTATATCGGGGAATGCTTGATAATTTGAAAGAACTTCAGGTAATTGCTATTTCATTACTCAATTTAACAAAATTTGTTTAATTCTTTATGAATACTGATAAATATTTTCTACCGTTTCTTTAATGACAGTTAACATGGTATCCATACACAGAGTATATTGGTGCAGCCGATGAATTTTTCGTTCTCAGTAGACAGTCTGGCCTGTTACGGGTTCCTCTCATCTGTTTCGATATTGTCCAGTGGCAATATCCCGAAAGGATAATCCGACAGTTTGGCAGTGTTCAGAGGGTACCCATTGACGTTCAACCTATAAAAACCGAGAAAGAAAAGCCAACCAAGAAGAAACTAGTATACGATGTGGTTTCAGAGTATATCAATTTGTGGGAAGAAGCCCAGATTGATATTGGAATGAAAGGAGTTGAATTTGATGCTAGTACAGCAGAAGGGGAGGATGTGGTTGCCGGTTACAACGATTAGTACACTGCTATTACCAAGAAGATCCCCACAGTCAACCAACTATGATCTACGAGCCTAACATCGAAATTAACCGTCAGTTACTTCTCGATTATGTAAGTATTGTATATGTTTTGTTTTGTTTTATATCGCCTTTAACATATAAGATCAAGTTATTTATATTTATTACTTATTATTTGTAGGTGATCAATCATATTTATTGCATATGTGTACGGTCATTTTCCCTATTATTATTAATTATTAAAAGGTGTTATTTATAATTTAAGAACATATATAGATTTATTTGTAAAATGATTATTGTCGTATGTTTCTTAATTTATAATTAATATAATTGGGGAATATATGCATATCATATTTAAATAAAATATCCATGAGATTATTAATTATTAAAAAATGCATATCATGTCATATCAAATATTCTTAACCGATATTATTAAGATATCATATTATTTGATTGGTTGGAATTTTATCTCAAATAAACCAAATGCTACTAACAATTTGATTTGAGATATTGTACATGTATTATAATAAATCAGTTCATGTCTGAAATATAAGTAGAAGACCCACATCAAGTCGAATTACCAAACCAAAGCTGCCGAATGTTAGGAGCAAATTGAAGAATCTCACAACGGCAGAGAAAAAATATATTTTCAGACTATTTTTTTCAGAAGGATCTCCAAATATCGAGAGAAGAAGGCACGAAAATCTGGTGATGCAACTCCACCAAAGGGCGGCGGAACCGCGGCCGTTAGGGGCATATGGTGGCGGAAGCGCGGTCATCTAGTGGCCGTTGGATATGAAAATTCAGAGGCTTGATCGTCTTTGCACACACTTCAATATGACGTCTAGGGTTTCAAATTACAGAGCCTATAAAAAGGACCAAGAGCAATTAGGATTATCATTGATCTATCCACTGATCTACCAATCAAGCAATATAGATCTCTAGAGAAAATTGGCAGTCAAAGTCTGTAATGCAATTGTTTATTCAATAAAAGGTAGATTTTTCATCTTGTCCCATTACTTTCCACATTTTAATTTCTGCATTTACTTCCCGCAATTTTAATTTTGTTATTTCTTATGGTTCATCAATCTTTAATCTTTCCTTGTTTACTTCGTTTATCCCAATGAGCGAGTAAATTCTCGCTTGTTAGGGTTTGTAGGATAGGGTAATATAATGGATGAACAAAATCCATTAACTTCTCTTTAAGTTTTAAGTTTTATAAACTTTAACAAAATAAATCTTAACCCTCTTATCGGGCGTGCTATCAATTCATGATAGTCACAACCACGATTAGAGATTTGTTAATACTTAATTTGTTGAGGGCTTGAGATAAATACGGATCAATGGAAGGACAGGGGTTAGTAGAGGGAAACCCCGATCCCTCCAAGAACCCTAATTCACATTCATCGCTATTTCTCTAGTATTAAATAATTAAAAGATAAAAAGAATTATTTTTAAAACTCCATCCATTAACTACTAAATCCTATAAACCCTACAAGCTCTTCTCTTATAAAATTTTCTAATTTTCTTAGTATAAAACGATTAAAATCCCACATTTCTTTATTAACTCATCTAAAATAAGATAAGTAATTCACCATTTCCCTGTGGACGACTCGTGCTCACTATCAGCTAGCTATTACGACACCATTATTGATTGCAGTATTTAGAACACATAAAGACTCACTTTTTCAAACCAGTCAGTAGGTGAACTCGGTTGAACTTAATAAATCTTTGTTGGATGACGACAATCTGAAGACTTTACACGGACAGATCAAACGAGTTCTAAAGGGTGAGATTGATGAGAAGCGGGGATGAAACCCCAAAAAGGGATGAAAATGTCTTGACTAAAGAACCCGAGGTTGGAAATGAGTGGTTGGTGGCCGATGAGTCAAATGTGGAGGAGGAGACCGTCGCGAAAGGGCCCATCGGGGAGGAGCCAAATGAGCCAAATGTTGTGGTGGTCGTTGAGCCAAATGTTCAAAAGGCAGTTGAGGCAAATGTGGAAAAGAAGACCGTCGTGGAGTAACCCGTCGGGGAGGAGGCAAATGAGTCAAATGTTGTGGTGATAGCCAAACTAAATGTTAAGAAGGCCGTTAAGCCAAATGTGGTGGATGAAAATCTCGGTGTTGAAATTCCCCCGTGTCAGAAAATGTTGAGGAGGTCGTTGTGCCAACTGTAGGGAAGGAGACCGTCGGGGAGGAGCCAAATGTGGGGGATGAAAATCTCAGGACTGAAATTCCCCGGTGAAACTGTTGATGAGTCGGTTGGAAAAACGGCGGAGGTGCAGACCGTTTTTGATGAATCTTATGAGGTTGATCTAAGTGTTGGCGTTGATGCAAACTTGTACAGGGGTTTGGAAGCCATAACCCCAATTGTCTAATTAGAAAAACCAATTGAACAAAGTGACGCGGCAGAGGTAACTCCTAAGGAATTACTTATTGAACAACCTATTGCGATGGATTTGCAGTCCCCAGGCTATCGGAAAGATGTCGCGGAAGTAGCTAAAGATGATGATTTTATTAAACAACTCCGTGATATATGTATAGATCCGACTTCTCCCATGGGGCATGAAATTTTAAGAGATGCAATAGAAAAAGCGAAGAGAGAAATGAAGCCAAGTTCTTTCTTTCTCTCACCGTACACAAATCCGGAGAAGAAGAAAAAGAAAGAAAAGAAGCCCGTACAAGGAATTAAATATCGTATCTCAGAATTGAAAAAAAGTACGCTCAGGAGGAACTCTGGATCAAACACGTTGACGAGAAAAGGGAAAAAAAGGTTTGTCTACTTCTAATGAATTAATTATAATTTCTTATTTAGAAGTTAGATACTAAATATTTATGTTTTGATAACCTCCAGAGAAGTTGAATTCTTTCATGCAAGTGAAGGAGCTATTGTATATTTTTCTGACGTTCTCTCGCTGGAAATTGGAGAGCGTGTCAAAGGTGAAATGATATCGGCTTACATCAGTTTGTTAAGCAGATGCGAATCTTCCGCTAATAGCTTCTTCTTTGGAGCTGAATTCTGTGTAAGTCATTATTATTCAATACGTTTTGTACATCAACTAAATAATATTCAATATCGTGTTGTTTATTCCACTTTTAATTTTATAAACGACGCTCCGTAATTGTTTTGAAAAATACAAAAAGGAGAAAGTAAAGATGAACCACAAGTGCAGACCTGACTTACTGGTGTTGGGGTAAAAATTTACACCCCGGTTGACCGAGTCAAAGTCAAGATCAACCCCCAAGCTAGGTGGGCCCAAGCCCAGGTCAAGCGGGCCCATGCCCAAGTCGAGCCCGCGGACAGCCTCCTCCATGCCAAAATATAGATCATTTAATAAATAATTTTTATGTAATTTTTTATACATGAATGCATGCAAAATGGGCATAAAGCCAATATTTTGTAAGCCCATGGCTTATGTCCAAAAAGAAATGACACATGAGCCATGTGATGGCTAAAATGCCATTTTGTGAAGCCCAAGCGGCTATATATAAATATGCAAGCCTATAAAAGGCAACATGATGATGAATAAAGAACACTTTTTCCATTCTCTCAAAAACCTAGAGTTTGTACATCTTTCCCTTTTCTGAAGGTTTCAAACCTTTTTCTTTCTTTGAATTAAATCAAGAGTTTTACTCTTGCTTTTCCAAAACTAAATAGTTTTTCACCATAAAACCCACCAAGGGAAGCTTGGATCTGTCATTAGATCTCAAAAGAAAAGATTTTTAGATCTCACATCTCTTGATCTTCAAGATCCGGCCAAACCACAGGAGGAGGAAGAAGAACCCCCTTAATCAGCTTCAACACATCCTAGGAGTTTAACTCCACACACACACACACACACACACACATATATATATAATAAATATTTCCTTTCTGAAACATAGCTTCTGGTTTCTGGGGCTAAAAGCCCTCTTTTCCTCGCCGGTGCCCAAGCGTTCAAGCGCCGAGCGCCCACGTGCCGACACGTGGCGCGCTAGCGCTCGAGCGCAAAGCGCCCACGTGCCGACACGTGGCGCGTTTGCGCTCCAGCGCCCTTGCGCTCGAGCGCAAGGCGCCCGCGTGCCGACACGTGGCGCGCTTGCGCTCCGGCGCACTGCGCGCGAGCGCAAGGCGCCCGCGTGCCGACACGTGGCGCGCTTGCGCTCCGGCGCACTGCGCGCGAGCGCAAGACGCCCGCGTGCCGACACGTGGCGCGCTTGCGCTCCGGCGCTCTGCTCCCGAGCGCAAGGCGCCCGCGTGCCGACACGTGGCGCGCTTGCGCTCCGGCGCTCTGCGCCCGAGCGCAAGGCGCCCGCGTGCCGACACGTGGCGCGCTTGCGCTCCGACACGTGGCGCGCTTGCGCTCCAGCGCCCAGCGCTCCAGCGCCCAACGCTCAAGCGCAAAGCGCCCACGTGCTGACACGTGGCGCGCTTGCGCTCCAGCGTCCAGCGCTCATGCGCAAAGCGCCCACGTATCGACGTGTGGCGCGCTTGCGCCTGAGCGTACAACACCTAAGCGCACAACGCTCAAGGCGCTGGCCCCGCCCATCCCTTGGATGCCTTTCCCCCCTCTTTTTATGTACATACATATACATATACATATGTATACATATTTGCACACACACGTGCTCCACGACACTGTCCCTGTTAGAAAAAAATTTCTAACGGGGCGCTGCCCCGCACCCCGCAAAGGAGCTGCTAGCCCCCTTGACCCCCAGCCCGCTATCCGGGTAGCGGGACCTCTGTAAAAACTCTGCGTGGCTCCCGATATATCCAAAACCCCCTTTCAAAACACAACACACACACACCACACATTGAGTTTGCATGACCAGTTTAACCCGTCAATCGGAGGTTCCCTCACCCCAAAGGCGAGGGGTAATTAACGGCAGCTTAGTCCGCGGCTGCCGGAGATTCGGATCCCCACAATCAATAAACCCCGGTCTACCCCAGGCATGGGGAACTGTAGTACGCCTGACAAGCGCGCGCGTATTCCCATCTCAATGGGGTGACGAAAAACACCCTACAGATTCTGGCACGCCTGGTGGGACCTATCTCTCCTCCCATGTTTCGGGTTAAACGTTCATGCGAACTCAATCAGTATACATATCTATATTCATACTAAAATAATGCTCTTTCATGCAGGTCTTCAAGCAATCGCCTTTCAACAATGTCTCCAATGATGAACTCAGCTCCCATCTCTTACACGATGAAGATGGACTCCAGGACGGTCCTCCCACCTAGTTTTGGGCGACAGTGGGAGGAGCCGCTGCTACCGTTCGGCTCTATTCTGTTTGTGCCCGCTAACGCCATTCCCGCTCCTCAAGCTCCAGCAACAGACAGACCGGTCTCGAAAGGAAAGAGACCAAATGTGGTGATCTCGAGGGCGCCCCAACCCAAACGCAAGTCGGTGTCTGAACGACTTTCCTTGGCCCCAACTGGGGTAAGGCCATCAACACCAACAAAGCTACAACACGTCTTGAGAAATCTCCAGCGGCACCTCCGACAACTGCTCGATCAGGTGTCTTCTCAAGCTTCCCCATCACTCAGCCTATGGCGGCTCCCCGAAGAGCAGAAGCCTGCCAAGCGTTTAAGGCAGAGAAGCTGAGGTAGAAGCGGCTCAGATATAGAGCCAACAAAAGGGCTAGGGCTCTGGCCATGTTAAAATTTATGAATTTCCAAAGCTCGGACAGCTCCGCGAAACCAGCTGCCAGTGATGAAAGAATGGCTGAATGTGTTATCCACACTGTCTACATGGCCGGATATGAAGAAACGAACCCTCCTCTTCTTCACAGCCATGGTGATGATATGGTTGACGCTACCCAGTATCGGCTCAATCTAAATGATGAAGAGCCCGCTCAGGCCGATAAGCCAGAGGAGCCCGTGGTTCCTGCGGAATTGAGCTCAGGCAATAAAGATTACCTGGTCGTTATAGTTGGAACTACAGAACAAGCATTATTCCAATGGCTTCAAAGGCAATTTCAGGACAGGGATGAAAAGATGGCCGAGGTCTATTCCAAAGTCGACGAGCTGGCAAACGTCGTGGCAGATCTCGCGACCCAAGTCGCCCGATTGCAATTACAGCAGAATCAAATTTTGGTTCATGAGCCAGGGATTGATACCCGGAGGCAGCCAACTGATATCCCTTTCAACCTAAAAGCGGAGCGCTTTCGCGAAAAACGGCCGCAATCAGCCTCCAGTCCCTTCGATACATACGCCGGGGGGGGGGGGAATCGCCTCTGAAAGAGAAGCTAGGAAAGGTCTATTCCTTCAAGAAGGAAAAGGTCCACAAGATATTCAGGGACGCCCTAAGAAACGGTCTACAACTGCCAGAATCAAAGAGACCGCAAGAAGAGAATATGACCGACGACCCAAAATATTGCCCCTATCACAGGGTGATAGGTCATGCCATTGAGGACTGCTTCGTCTTCAAAGATTGGGTCGAAAGGAAATACAAGATGGGAGAGATAGAATTGTCTAAAGGCGGTTGGCAAACAGTCAAGCTACGACCACCGATTTCATGCAAATGGAGACCGAAACCTTTCGGGAACCTAATCCTCCCAGACGTGTGCCATTATTTGAAAAGGGCGAACCAAAGACCGATCAGCCTCGAGGACCAGCATCAGTAAAGGCACCGACTCCAATGGAGAGAAAGAAGAAGGTATACTCCTTCAGGAGGGATGAAGTCCGCAAAATATTCATGCACGCCTTGAACAACGATCTGCAACTCCCTGTTCCAAAGAGGCCACAGGAAATGAACATGACCGACAATCCTATATACTGCCCATATCATAGAGTGGTGGGTCATACCATCGAAGACTGCTATATTTTCAAAGATTGGGCAGACGACCAATATAAGCTTGGAAAAACCTCACAATCCTCGGATGTATCGGCAAGCCACAGAGCTAGGTCATCAACACAGCTCCGCCAAGATCAAAGTTCAAGGAGCTGGGATAAGCAAAAAGGACCACCACGTCGTTAAACTGGGAACACCCGCTGACCACCACGTCGTTTAACTGGGGATGACAGACCACTAAGTCTTTAAACTGGGAATAATTGACCACCACGTCACTAAACTGGGAACAGTCGACCTCTAAGTCGTTAAACTGGGAATGTAAAAGAAATGTAAAAAAATAAAAAAAAATGTGTAAATAAAAGAAAAATAAAGAAAAGCCGAAATGATGGGGCAACTCGCAATAAAAATCAGCGAGTAAAATAAAGATGAAAATAAAGCTGAAATGATGGGGCAACCGCGAATAAAAGCCGAAATGATAGGGCAATCGCGGTCTTCGCGATAAGAAAAGCTGAAATGATAGAGCAATCACGGTAAAAAGACAACAACAAAAAAAAACAACGGCGAATGATGAGTCACTCCTGGTACCATATTCCAGTGCAGCGATGCAGACGCCAACCAAAATCCAATTTCCCAAAAATTCTCCCGGCCCTACGGCCAGTCCCCAAATTGACTGCCGTATACAATCCACGGGCTCAAATAATTCTCATCATACCCATGCCCCACCGTAATCACCAGTTACGCGGCTGGTCTTCGCCTTTGGTGTTATGCTCCATTGAGAAGACCTACTCATGTGTCCTCACGATACATGAGGAGAACGAACTTTTGTGGGATCCTTACGACTCACAAAGGAAAAACACACTTAGGAGTCCTCACGACTCCTAAGGAGAAAATACACCTGCGGGATCCTCACGACTCGCAGGGAGAAAATGCTTTTATGGGACCCTCACGGCCTATAAAATTGAAAAGCCTTAGGCGATAGGGACCTAAACCCGTCTCCTAAGCCATCGCTCCGCCAACAAGAGTAGGCAAATGATGAATTGCTCCGGCACCTCTGCTTCAGTGTTAGCAACGTTGATGCCGGCTCGTACCCCAAAATTCCAAGCTCGCCATCAATAGACCACCAAGTCGTTAAACTGGAAACAGATGACCACCAAGTCGTTAAACTAGAAACAGATGACCACCAAGTCGTTAAACTGGAAACAGATGACCACCACATCGTTAAACTGGAAACAGATGACCGCTAAGTCGTTAAACTGGGCACCATGACCACCAAGTCGTTAAACTGGAAACAGATGACCACCAAGTCGTTAAACTGGAAACAGATGACCACCAAGTCGTTAAACTGGAAACAGATGACCTCTATGTCGTTAAACTGGAAACAGATGACCTCTAAGTCTCTAAACTGGAAACAGATGACCACCAAGTCGTTAAACTAGAAACAGATGACCACCAAGTCGTTAAACTGGAAACAGATGACCTCTAAGTCGTTAAACTGGAAACAGATGACCACGTCGTCGTTAAACTGGAAACAGATGACCGCTAAGTCGTTAAACTGGGCACCACAGACCCCTAAGTCTTTAAACTGGAAACAGATGACCGCTAAGTCGTTAAACTGGAAACAGTCGACCTCTAAGTCATTAAACTGGGAACGAGGGAAATCCACTCATGTGTCCTCACGATACATGAGGACAACAAACCTTTGTGGGATCCTTACGACTCACAAAGGAAAAACACATTTAGGAGTCCTCACGACTCCTAAGGAGAAAATACACCTGCGGGATCCTTACGACCCGCAGGGAGAAAATGCTTTTATGGGACCCTCACGGCCCATAAAATTGAAAAGCCTTAGGCGATAGGGATCTGAACCTGTCTCCTAAGCTATCGCTCCCCAATTCCCAAGTGGCGAATGATGAGTCGCTCCTGGTACCATATCCCAGTGTAGCGATGCAGACGCCAGCCAAATTCCAAATCCCAATGGCGAATGATGAGTCGCTCCTGGTACCATATACCAGTGCAACGATGCAGACGCCAGCCAAATTCCAAATCCCAACGGCGAATGATGAGTCGCTCCTGGTACCATATTCCAGTGCAGCGATGCAGACGCCAACAAAGACCCAAAATGCTTTTGGCCCTACGGTCTAGATCATACATCCTGCAAAACCGTATACAATCCACGGGCGTAAAACAATCCCAGTCCCTCCCAAGTCCTACCGGTGAGACCACATTCAAAGTCCCACCAAAAATTAAAAAAAAAAGAATAGAAAAAAAGGCATGTCCACAAGCAAAATAGGCACGGATGAAAACCCGAAAGGGCTCCGTGAGTAAAAACAGCAGGACTGCCGGCGAGTTTGTAAAAACCCGAAAGGGCGCACACTCGTAAAAAAGAGATGAAATGCACTCGCAAAGTCCTCTCGACTTTGTGAGGAGAAAATTTCCGCGTGAGATCCTTACGAATCACAAAGGAGCAACACCCTTAGGAGTCCCCACGACTCCTAAGGAGAAAATACACCTATGAGATCCTTTTGACTCGTAGGGAGAAAATGCTTTTATGGGACCCTTACGGCCCATAAAATTGAAAAGTCTTAGGTGATAGGGACCTAAAACCTGTTTCCTAAGCCATCGTTCCCTAATAAGCAAATGCAAATGATGATTCGCTCCTGGTACCATATTCCAGTGTAGCGATGCTGATGCCAAACAAAAAAAAAACTATTCCCAAATCCTCTCGGGGCAAATGATGAGTTGCTCCTGGCATTATTCCAGTGCAGCAATGCAGATGCCAAATAAAAAAAACCAATTCCCAAATCCTCCCGGGGCAAATGATGAGTTGCTCCTGGCATTATTCCAGTGCAGCAATGCAGATGCCAAACAAAAACCCCAATTCCTAAATCCTCTCAAAGACGGATGATGATTCGCTCCTGGTACCATATTCCAGTATAGCGATGCTGATGTCAACTCAAATCAAACAAATCAAACCAACCAATTCCAACATCGACCTCTGCGTCAACAAGCGACACTCTGCATCGGGGAAAAGTCCAACACAGACACTCCGCATCAGGGAAACGTCCAACAACGACACTCCGTAACGGGAAAACGTCAAGCAGACACTCCGTCTCGGGGAAACGTCAACCAGTGACACTCCGCGCCGGGGAAAAGTCGATCAGCGACACTCCGTGCCGGGGAAAAGTCAACCCGCGACACTCCGCGCCGCGGAAAAGTCGATCAGCGACACTCCGTGCCGGGGAAAAGTCAACCCGCGACACTCCTCGCCGGGGAAAAGTCGATCAGCGACACTCTATGCCAGGGAAAAGTCAATCTGACACTCCGCGCCGGGGAAAAGTCGATCAGCGACGCTCCGTGCCGGGAAAAAGTCAACCAGCGACAATCCGCGCCGGGGAAAAGTCGATCAGCGACACTCCGCGCCGGGGAAAAGTCAACCCGGCACTCCGCGCTGGGGAAAAGTCAACCCGACACTCCACGCCGGGGAAAAGTCGATCAGCGACACTCCGTGCCGGGGAAAAGTCAACCCGACACTCCGCGCCGGGGAAAAGTCGATCAGCGACACTCCGTGCCGGAGAAAAGTCAACCCGACACTCCGCGCTGGGGAAAAGTCGATCAACGACACTCCGTGCGGGGGAAAAGTCAACCAGCGACACTCCGCGCCGGGGAAAAGTCGATCAGCGACTCTCCGTGCCGGGGAAAAGTCAACCCGACACTCCGCGCTGGGGAAAAGTCGATCAGCGACACTCCGTGCCGGGGAAAAGTCAACCAGCGATACTCCGCACCGGGGAAAAGTCGATCAGCGACACTCCGTGCCGGGGAAAAGTCAACCCGACACTCCGCGCCGGGGAAAAGTCGATCAACGACACTCCATGCCGGGGAAAAGTCAACCCGACACTCCGCGCCGGGGAAAAGTCGATCAGCGACACTCCGTGCCGGGGAAAAGTCAACCAGCGACACTCCGCGCCGGGGAAAAGTCGATCAGTGACACTCCGTGCCGGGGAAAATTCAACCCGACACTCCGCGCCGGGGAAAAGTCGATCAGCGACACTCTGTGACGGGGAAAAGTCAACCGACACTCCGCGCCGGGAAAAAGTCGACCAGCGACACTCCGTGTCGGGGACACGTCAACCAGCGATACTCTGCATCAGGGAAACGTCAAGCAGACACTCCGTCTCGGGGACACGTCAACCAGCCGATACTCCGCCTCAGGGAAACGTCGACCAGCGACATTCCGCGCCGGGGGCACATCAACGAAATCACTCCGGGCTAGGGAAACGTCTACCACGGACACTCTGTCTCAGAGACGCGTCAAGCGTCGGCCGTCCATGTCGTAAAAAGGGCAGTGCGTCCCAAAAAGTGGGAACCAAAGCAAGTCACCTCCACGCAAAAGAAGATCCATCAATTTCATGCACACGACCCACATGTGCGGTGTGCATTCATTGATGGGGGGCAATTTGTTGGGGTAAAAATTTACACCCCGGTTGACCGAGTCAAAGTCAAGGTCAACCCCCAAGCTAGGTGGGCCCAAGCCCAGGTCAAGCGAGCCCATGCCCAAGTCGAGCCCGCGGCCAGCCTCCTCCATGCCAAAATATAGATCATGTAATAAATAATTTTTATGTAATTTTTTATACATGAATGAAGCCAATATTTTGTAAGCCCATCGCTTATGTGCAAAAAGAAATGACGCATGAGCCATGGGATGGCTAAGATGCCATTTTGTGAAGCCCAAGAGGCTATATGTAAATATGTAAGCCTATAAAAGGCAACATGATGATGAATAAAGAACACTTTTTTCATTCTCTCAAAAACCTAGGGTTTGTACATCTTTCCTTTTTCTGAATGTTTCAAACCTTTTTCTTTCTTTGAATTAAATCAAGAGTTTCACTCTTGCTTTTCCAAAACTAAATAGTTTTTCACCATAAAACCCACCAAGGGGAGCTTGGATCTGTCATTAGATCTCAAAAGAAAAGATTTTTAGATCTCACATCTTTTGATCTTAAAGATCCGGCCAAACCACAGGAGGAAGAAGAAGAACCCGCTTAATCAGCTTCAACACATCCTAGGAGTTTAACTCCATATATATATATATATAATAAATATTTCCTTTCTGAAGCATAGCTTCTGGTTTCTGGGACTAAAAGCCCTCTTTTCCTCGCCGGTGCCCAAGCGCTCAAGCGCCGAGGGCCCACGTGCCGACACGTGGCGCGTTAGCGCTCGAGCACAAGGCACCTACGTGCCGACACGTGGCGCGCTTGCGCTCTAGCGCACTGCGCGCGAGCGCAAGGCGCCCGCGTGCCGACACGTGGCGCGCTTGCGCTCCAGCGCTCTGCTCCCGAGCGCAAGGCGTCCGCGTGCCGACACGTGGCGCGCTTGCGCTCCAGCACTCTGCGCCCGAGCGCAAAGCGCCCACGTGCCGACACGTGGCGCGCTTGCGCTCCAGCGCCCAGCGCTCATGCGCAAAGCGCCCACGTGTTGACGTGTGGCGCGCTTGCGCCTGAGCGTACAACACCTAAGTGCACAGCGCTCAAGGCGCTGGTCCCGCGCATCCCTTGGATGCCTTTCCTCCCTCTTTTTATGTACATACATATACATATACATATGTATCATATTTGCACACACACGTGCTCCACGACACTGTCCCTGTTAGAAAAAAATTTCTAACCGGACGCTGCCCCGCACCCCGTAAGGGGGCTGCCAGCCTCCTTGACCCCCAGCCCACTATCCGGGTAGCGGGACCCCCGTAAAAACTCTGTGTAGCTCTCGATATATCCAAAAACCCCTTTCAAAACACAACACACGCACACCGCACATTGAGTTCACATGACCAGTTTAACCCGTCAATCGGAGGTTCCCTCGCCCCAAAGGCGAGGGGTAATTAATGGCAGCTTAGTCCGCGGCTGCCGGAGATTCGGATCCCCACAATCAATAAACCCCGGCCTACCCCAGGCTGTGGGAATCTGTAGTATGCCTGACAAGCGCGCGCGTATTCCCATCTCAATGGGGTGACGAAAAACACCCTACAACTGGAATGGGTTAGATAGGAAAATCCTTTCCAGAAGTCTGTACTAGAGTGTGACACGGTAAGTCTGTACTTTTTTTTCTCAATCCCGTTTTATTTGCAGCAAATACGATTTATAATGATGAATTAAAATTTTAATCCTAGATATATATTCCCATACTTTATGAAGATCATTGGATTTTGTGTGTATGGTACATTCCTCGGGGACGATTTTTGCTATATGATCCAATCTGCGTCAATGTCAGTGCTTTGTATAAGCAAGAATGTGAAGCACTGGTTAGTCCAATTTTAAAACTATTACTACTCTAATTTGCTATAAGTTGTAATAATTTGTTTAACTCGATAAATTTTTTGCAGCGAAATCATTTTGTTAAGTATATGTTCAAGGTTGTACCCAATCCCAGCAACATTGCTTTAGGAAGTCTTGGAAATGGATTGAGAATAAGGGTCATCCGAGACAGACACTGGATCAGTTGATTGCGGTGTATATCTAATGAAATACATGGATTACTTGTCGTGGTGACTTGAATTAAATGGTGAAAAATGAGACACGGATACTGTAAATAATTTTAGATATAGGATATGAAGTAGCTAATCGGAAACTACCCAAATGTAGTAATAAATTTTAGATTTCGCATGTATATATCATGAATGGCTGTGTGTTGAACAATGAATTTTTTGATTTCACAAATATATATGATGTGTTTTGATATTTGTATATGATGTTTGATATATGATTTCTGTAAATGATGTACATTTGTGAGAGAATGATGTACATTTCTATGTAAATGATGTACATTTCTGTATATGAAATCTGATATATGATTTCCGAATTATATTTTTTGGTTCTACTTAAAATTTAACTACTACTTAAAGGTAGTTTTAGATATAGGATGTGTTATGAGGTAACTAATCAAAAACTACCCAAATTGTAACGACCCAAAAATTCATGTACATTTTTATTATTCCAATATTAATAAAAGGGTGTATTCTGTTCTGATTATGAGTTATAAATAATCCTTGATAAGTATATGCAAGAAACTCATTATAGCCCAATGGTTAAGACTCTCCACTGCTGTTCTATAGTCGCGTGTTTGAATCTTTGCCGCCACAATTATTTTTATTATTTTTTCTTTTGACGTTTTGGGAGCCCAAGAGTTTGCACTAGCATTGCACGGGGGTTACAAAATGTTTTAACAGAAAAGATATATATAATTAGCCTAGTTAACCAACCCGGACCCACTACATGAGCCCCAACCCAAGCCAACACCTTCGGGCTGACCAAATCGACCAGGGGGAGTTTTTGGTCGGCCAGGAAGTTGGTGCACGGGCCCCGCCCATTCATGTGCGACTCTTAGCCTCTAAACTCTGTCCCCACAAAAAAATTTGTTCCCGGAGCTTGTTGTTCTCTTATAAAAATAAAGGGAAGTCCCAACGTATTGAACACGTGCGCACCCACATGCAAAGCATGTGAGTGCCGCTTCACATAGGATCAAATTATATATTGATTCCCGTGTGTTAAACAAGTTAGCGTCTCACGTGATATCCATGTGAACGCTAGTGCATCCTCTTGACACCCATGTGTTAAACATGTGAGCATCTTACGTGAACGGTAGGCGAGTATCTTGACAACGTCTTACGCGATATCCACGTGAGCGCTAGTATAGTCGCGTAGCAGCTCTCACGTGATGTCCACGCGAGTGCTTTGGGCCAACGTATTATGTGCAAAGCACGTGGTATGCTTGCCAACCCATTGGGCAGCGCCTCATGTGCAATGCACATGAGTGTTCTTTTTTATATAATTAAATTCTATGTAGAATTATATTTTATCGGGGGAAATATTTCCCCGATCTTTCTTAAGCAAGAAAGATCTTCTCTGTTAAATTAAGAGCCCATAGATAAAAAATCCAATGGTGATTATAAAATCATCAATTGATCATCTGATAGAATTAAATTCTATCTAAGGAAAATATTTTCTTGATCTTGTTAAATAAACAAGAATGATCTTCTCTGATAAACAGAGAGCCTTTGGATTAAAAATTCAAAGGTGAATAAAATTCACCGATTGATCTTAAGGATTAATTCGATTGATTATTAAATCAATCATAATCTCTCAATGAGAGATTTCCTCCAACAGATTGATTTTTTCCTTCTGCTATAAATAGGAGCAAAAAGATTAAATCTCAAAGGAAGGAGACCTCCCATAAGCTTCTGTAAAAAAATACAGAAGGCTCTCCAAAAGCCTCGGCAACAGAGAATTCAATTCTCAATAAAGAAGAAAATCTTCCTTATCTCAAAGCCTAGGTAAAGAAAGCATAAAGATAAAATTATCTCTCCTTTACCTATCATATCATATCTAAGGGTTTAACCATTTAAAAGAACTTAGTTCTTTCTCTGGATCTGAGATCCACAAGACAAGTCTCCCACAAGATAAGAATTTAATTCTTATCGGGAAAATCTTGTTCTTGAGAATCAGAGATTCATGGAAGAAAAAGGTTAAAAAGAACAATGGAAGAAAGAACATGAAAAGGATGGAGTTTATACTCCAGGAACTTAATTCCTTCATAATTAAGAACTTAGTTCTTAAAGAACCTGATCCCATATTCTCAAAATAGTGATCTTGGTGATCGTTAATGGTTAAAATACTATTAACAGAAGTTTAACTTCTCTAAAAAACATGAACAGAGATTAAATCTCTACGGACATAGCGTCTTGCACGATATCCACGTGAGCGCTCAAAAGAAACCATGAAGACAGTGTCTCACGTGATATCAATATGAGCGCTCAAAAGAACCAAATGATAGCATCTCGCGTAATATCCACGTGAGCGCACAGAAGCTCAGAGACTCGGCATCTCACATGCCATACAAGTGAGCGCCCAAGGCCCATGAAGACAGCGCCTCACGTTCCATACACTTGAGCGCCCATAAGTAAGGACTCAGCGCCTCACGTGCCATACACATGAGCACTTGAAAGACGCCATAAACTCATCGCCTCACATGATATTCACATAAGCGCCACATGACTGAGTGCTTAGCACTGCTGGGTGACATAGAAATCTAATCTTTAGCCCTAAATTGGCTAAATCTATGAAGTGAAAACTTTTTTGAGCCTATATGCTCACATGTTTAAGTTGATCTTAATCTAAAACAAGATTAATGATCATCAATCATATTTCCAAGCCGATCTTAGTCGGATATATGACTAATGATCGTTCATACAAGTTGATCTTAGTTAGATATATGGCTAAAGATCTTTTATCCATGATGATCTTAGTCCCATATACGGCTAACTGTCTTTCATCGATCTTTCATCTATTTGATCTTAGTCCCATATACAACTAATGATCGACCACCCAAATTGATCCTGGACCAATATACGACTAATGATCTTGATCACAGTCTCATATAAGACTAACGATTCTCAGTTCTGACATGATGTTTTCCCTCATATATAAGATTTGGTTCGAGGGTACATCTTTCCACACCTTTGATATACGTCGTTGTAATTCATCAACGTTTTTAGAGAGGTGCGGGTTCTAGCAATCAACTTCTCGTCCCAACTTGATGAAAGATATGAAATTTCATCAAGAAAGAGAATGTCTTAATTCTCATATTGATATACCCCATATTTATGCACTTCCATATTGATATGCACACCTCATATTGACACGCATCCCGTATAGATGTGCATCTCATATTGAGCTTCAACTTTATACATATATGTATATGTATATCTTTGAGGGAAATACAAATGCCTTCAAATTGGATCGCACCCTAATATTGGACGCATCTCATGTTACCATCGTTTACTTTGCCACGTAAAATATACACGTGCACGCAAGATGAAAGTTGGACCGAAACGTGCTTAAACTAATACTTCGTCCCAAACATGGAAATGTTGGACCGAAATGTCCCTAAACTAATATTGGACTGCAATGTTTTTAAACTAATATATGTTTGGCCCTACGGCTGGTCTCCATATTGACCCCCGTATACAATATATGGGCACAAACAAGTCATATTCCATCCATGTCTCTCTTAGACCGCGATGTCCTTAAACTAATATGTTTTGCCCTACGGACTGTCTTCATATTGACTACTATATACTATCTATGGGCTATTCATATATGATCTAATGATTAGTTGAGCCCATATGCTTATTGTTCCCAAGTCAATCTTAGTCGCATATATGACCAACGATCCTTAAATCAAACTCATTTATCTCATGAACTTATGGACCTCATTTATATGTGATCTACGTCCTAAGTTCAAAACCCTAAATCTAAAGTATGGATTTGGACCAATCCGTACTCTACAGGCATGACAAGATTAGTCTCTGTACACAATCCAAGGGCAACTCCATAATAAACAAACATTACATGACACGAAGTGATCTGCCTGGAGCAGGTGAAATTTTTTATCGCAACATGATAACGTAATTAACTGCAGAGGTTTGCGCCTGCAGAGAAGAGCATCCCCACAATAAAAAAACCCCTCACAAATGAAGGGGAATCTAATAAGTTTACTATATCGGCCGCATCTATCCAAACCTCCAATATACGGTGTCATAAATCAACTTGGTATCTTCGGAGAGATGGATGGATATGTTCATATAGCATCTGCCCCCAAATTCAGGCTAGACATCTCCAACATCTCGGTCCAGTCCTCGGCGGTAAACAGACTCTTCATTTTCATATACCGAAACTCCCCATTTAATCTAGAGACTCTGCAGTCTCTTCATCCACCCCACTAACCTTGTTTTTAATCTATTTTAATTATCTTTTAAATCACCATACACCTATATTCCTTCCCTATAAATACCAAGCTATCCTAGGCTCCTCCCATTTCTGAAATTAATCTAAAATTCCTCTCAGTAGTTCATTCTTAAGTCTAAGTTCCAAGCCAAGTTCCTCTTGAAGCCAAGAAGCCCCAAGCTTGTGTCCTTCCTCTCGCGTCGTCGGCTTTTTCTCTTTCATCTTCTTCTATCTAGATCAAGCGCAAAACCGTAAGTCCCAATTTGATCTCTCTTTTTCTTCCTTTTCTCCCACCGCTTCATGAATCAATAGTTAATATACTAGATGTTATTATTTTTAATACTTTAACCATTATCCGTATAACACCGCTTTAAGAAAAATAAAGCTACCAATCAACGAGCTTTAGTTATCCATGTATCCCCTATCTCATGTGAATTCTATATGTAATTAAAATAGATTTTTTGATATATTACAACAATCTTAGAAACATCGTGGCAGATAAATACCATGATTTATTCTTGCTTTTTGAATACTAGTTTTCATGATATGTTAATGTAGATATACATGGGGTAACGACCTACCCCACACGCACACTTTTGATCATAGCACAATCTTATGTTTGTAGCTTTTATAAAAGAATCAAATTTCATTAAAATACCATCAAGTTACCAAAATTGAAATTTAATCGATACTTCTTTTTCCTTGTCAATTTCGCCCCTCACAACCCTCTTTAGAGGAGCCCTATTGAAAATGATGTGGATTATCATACATCTTAGGTCTAGCGGGTGAGATCGGAGCTCTTTCTGAAGCACGTTCTCGAAAAAAAGAAAATTACGTTTTTAAACGAAATAAAACAATTTCAATCATCTTTAAAAGACTAAATTAATAATCAACTATATGTAACTAAAAAGAAAGAAATTCTGCAAATTTAATTTCAATAAAATACTCTAAATTAAAGGATTAAGTTTTATTAAAATATCTCAATTTTTCCAAAAGTTAGATTTTTCATTAAAATACCATAAACTCTTAAAAGTTAGGTTTTGTCAATAAAATGCCAAAGAAACTAAAAAATAATTTTAGCACAAACTCTCGATAGATTCAGGAGGCCGGGTTTAACGCCAAATCCATATTGAACCCAAAAAATATGTTATAAATATTTTCAAACCGGCCGATCGGGCTTAGACGGGTATGAAATGTCAAAAAAACGAAGAACTCGGGGTCTGGACGGTTCCAAATCGGGTCAACCCTCAATCGGCTTTCACACGTATTTCCAGATGCCATCCATTGATCGAATACAGTGTTTGAATCATTTTTTTAAAAAAAAATAATGAAAGGAAGATGAATCGTTTCCTAAGAGAACAGGTAGATCTCTTTCTACTCTTTTTCAAGAATTTTAAGTCTCTTTCTTATAGTATCCTTCAAGCTTCCAATTTGCATATAGACCTCTATTATTCACAATTTCAGTATCAATTTCGATCACGACCACTAGCGTTTTCCATGGATTCCGATGAATCATCGGCAAGCTATGGGCTACGATACTTTCACGTCATGTTGCTGGATTTTCATAAAAGAATGGTAACGTCTCTCTCTCTCTCTCTACATATCTCTTTCTCAACTCTAACCTCTACATATCTCTTTCTCAACTCTAATATATTGCTAGTTTCTTAGTAGTCTTTTTGTCGGTTCCTGTAAACATTGCTGTATAATCCACGCCATTTGCTTCAACTGCCACTTTAAATGTTTGGACACCATCTTTATATGTCTTTGATTAGCATTTCTTGTATGCATTTTGTAACATCCTAGAACGATCATACTGTAATTTAATAGAATAAAGTATGATAATTAATTTTATGGTTATTTAAAATTATTTGGATTTTAGATTGAGTTTTGGGCCATGAGATTTTTATTATGGGTTTTATTGATAAAGTTACTTGGTTTGGATTATCATGGATTTTATTGGATATTGTTATTATTAGTCATGGTAAAGTTTATTGGATAGAAAATATTTAATTGAGAAAAGATCTATGGTTAAGAGATTGGAAAGATATGTGTCACATAATTATATTTTATATCATCTCTAATCCATGGTCCTAGTTATTGTAAGACTAATAGAATATCTGATCCACATCCAAATTAACCTATCCTATTTAAACTCTCAAGTAAACATGCATATGCTATTTTCACCATATTAATTCTTTTCCCAAAACCTTAGCCTCTCTCTCCTACCTTAGACAAACCCTAACCCTAGCCGTCACCTTCTCCATGAACATCTTCATTGACCCAAGCACCAAGCCATCAATTTAGTCTTTGCATTGCCATTGCTTTCTTCTTCTCTACAACATTTTTTTCTCGGAGACTGCATCTAGGAACAATGAACTTATCCAAGTGTTGATTGGCTTGAGTTCAAGCATCATCTTTCATCATCATCATCATCGAATAGATCTTGCTACATGCTAGTTACGGCCGGATCAAATACGGCGTAACGATTATTATTGCCTTTAATTTTATAGCTACAATAATGTTTAACCCTAATTAACGACATGTCGAGATCAGAATCGCGATATATCAGAAAACTTGATCGATTGATAATAATTGATATAGATCGATAAAATTACTATTTAAATGTGGTTATTTACTATAGGGAACCTAAAGCAATCAAGGAAATCATAATTGAAATCGCCTACATCTAAAACTGATCGAAACCCTAATTTTAATAGTCATTACGTTTAAGGAAATACCCCATAAAGACGTATGCTATAGTAAACCAGATGTCTTTAGGATAACTTTATAGCAACTAGATTTGAACAAAAGACTTCTGCTACAGTACACAAGACATCTCTATATTTATTTTCCAAACCTTGAATTGAACTAAAGACGTCCCCGCTACAGGGACCAGACGTCTGACATACAAATTGTGATAAAAACCAGACGTCTCCTACGAATGTATGGAATGGAACTCGAGGTAGACCAGACATCTCCTATAGACGTCTGCTTTATACAGAATTGGCCCAGAGGTCTGCCACAGACGTCTGACGAATAAAATTGCTGAAAACCGATCCGTAAAATAATATGAGACTTACATGTTAAATTGTTTTATGAGTACACAATTAACCTTGACTGAACATATTACCTGGCCCGATCATTTTATTTTACATGATTTGACCGCCTATGTCATTCTTGTTAATTGAGAGTAACTTGATCGTGCAATTGCTAGATTACGATATTCCTACACGTCATTGATTGTTTACATGAAACCATCATTGATGAACTATTGCTATTGTTATCATGTCACCACACCTGAATCGTTATGTTTACCGAAATGCCAACAATTCATTGTTGTTAATTGATTGACCTCATTGTATTGATTGGCACGCCCTGTGCAAGTATTGATTGTTATTGTGTTGGCACTAGGTAACATACTATTGACACTTGACATGAAATTGAACCTTGGAGAAAAAGGGAAAATCTAACATATTTTGGAGGAGGTTGTGGAAGGGGTGGCGGTGGAGGGGAAGTTTGGGGTAGGGCGGGGGAGGTTGGTAAAGGGGTAGAGAATGGCGAGTCAGCGGCGAGCGAGTAGGGGATGACGGCGAGCGGCAGCAAGACTGTTAGGGTTAGGGATAGAGGGTTAGGGATATGTTAAGAGATGAAGATGATGGTATTTTGGGAATAATTGAACTTTTATAACGATGTGACAGTTAATGCTGACGTGGCGATGATATCGACCGTTAGATAGGATGGTTTTCTACTTTTTTAACATATAGGTAGTTCTTTAACACAGACTAAAACTACAAGGGACTTATAAGCCTTATATTTATAAAGGTCCGACTAAGGTGCAACAAGGGGGTAATTGCAAAATAGGCCTGGAGCAGATCTCTACTGTCGGTTGTGATATTGAGATCCATGCAGCCAGTTTGAAGAAATTTTGGCCGATTAGCCAATGAATGCTTTCCAAGTATCGGTTTTTTGGTCCCTAATTTCACCGGGTTGGGTAAACCCCTAAAAAGGAAAACAAGGCGGGTTACTGCTCCTTAGCCTGACCCTTAGTTGCTGGTGAAAAATCCCATCCCTTGTCCCTCATCTCACCATATCAAATTGTATGAAATATCCTAATTTCACAACGATTACTACCTCGTCGGAGAAAAACCCCTTTCCTAAGCCATCGTTGTCTCAATATCTATTAAGGAGGGGCAGAAGAGGTTTGTCAATGGCGGGCAGAAGAAGAAGTTTGTCGGTAGCGGGCACAGAAGTAAGTTTCCCTAACAATCCCCACTTCAATTTACCAAATAACTATTTCATTACCATTTGTCCATCGCTTCTTCTTACTGACTGTTCAAATGCAAAATAGTAGCAAATACCAAACATGAATATGTGGATTGGTTGTTATACGATGATGTTACGATGTTTGATTGCATGATCTTTCATGATGGTATGTTTTCTTGATAATCGTAAGTGTGAAGCATTATTAGCAAATTAGCATAAGAGGTGTTTGATGAAATTCCTTTAAGAAGTAAGACCAATCCAGTGATCATCATCTCCTCTAGTCAATGTCCTCTTCTGTTTTCGTATTTCCAATGGACATTCTCTTTATGTAATATTTAATTTTCTGTCGAAGAAGTTATGTTTTATGTTTCATAATTGGTTGTGTCGTTGCTAAATATCACTTGTTGACAGATAGAGATGGACAGTGAAGAAATGTCCATGATCAATCCTAAGGATGCTTATGACCTATTGGAAGATGAAACAGAGCATTGTTCCTTTAGTCTTCTTTGTGATGATTTCCAAAGTATGCTTGATGTTACATATGATACGGAATTAGAATGGTATAATCATTATAATAAGTATGCTTGGCTTAAGGGATTTAGCATTAGAAGATCAGATGTTAGATACGATCAGATGGACAGAAATATTAAAACCTTCCGTCGTTTTGTTTGTTCTCGTGCCAGGAACCGTTCTGCACAACATTCGAACCGAGAGAACAGAAGGTGAATAGTTCGCCGTGTAACACACTATGATTGTCTAACAAAGCTAGACATATATTATCAGAAGGACAAGAAGTAGTTTGTATATCATTTTGAAGACGACCATAATCATTTGTTAGCGGAAAACAAGGAAGCTTCATTTCTCCGATCACATAGGAAAATCAATAGAGTGAAAAAAGATATAAATACATTAGTTAAGGTCCTTGTAAGGAAAAACAAGATCATCGATTTGAAATAGCATGAGAGTAATAGTTTTGAAAATGTTGGCTTCACACCAATGGATGTCTACAACCATTGCTATCAAGAACTCCTAAAGAAAATACAGCTTGGTGATGCTCAAGCTGTGTTGAACAGGATGCATGCGTTGAATGAAAAAAATAAAGGCTTTTTCTACTGCTATGATAAGGATGAAGATGGTCGGTTGATTCGTTTATTTTGGGTGGATGAGCAATCACGATTAGACCATTAGTATTTTGGTAATGTTATTGTTTTTTATTCAACCTATTGAACAAATAGATACATCATGCCTTTTATGTAAGTGCACGGCGGCGCCCCGGCCGTCAATCCGACGCCGGAATGCGGAAGCGGTGAAAAACTTAAATTTTGCGGGCTTAGCAAACCGGCACCACCGCGCACTTTAACCGGATCGAACCATTAACTAGTCTAGCTAACTACAAGTAAGGGAAGAGATGTACCGACTGATCCGAGTCCTCCGGTCTTCATCTCCACTCCGATCTCCTCGCGGGATCTCCGTCCGTCTCCTCCTCGTCGGAAAGGGGCACCACATCGCCTGTAGCTTTTACGGGCTCCCACCTCAATACCGAGGCAACTCGGGCGCGAAGCTGGCGAATCGACGCATCCAAGATTTGCTGTAGGAATATAGTGTAGAGTGTATGTCTCACTTTGGGGTTGGTTGCCATAGATGGAGGAATGGTGTATAGAAAATTGGTGCTTTCAATTTTCTAGCAATGGAATGAGATGAAGAATGATATACAACAAATGAATCACTCTCAAAGATGAAGCTCTCTCCTTCTCTTTTCTTCTTCTCACTTTTCTTTTCTAAAAATGAAAAACTCTCTCACTTAGAAAATGGTGGAGCAAAGGTTATGAAGCATGAAGGGAGGTGAGTGTAGGAGATGAAAGAGGTGACCACATCAAGAGACAAGAAAACATACAACCATGCTTTACCTTTTTCAAACCATACCCTTTCATGTCACAATAAAAACAAAAGCATGGTGGAAAAGATAATGATGCTATCATAATCAATCTTTTACAAGAAACCCCCTCCACAAATGTTATTTGCACAATTGCAAATAACCCCCTCCATCGGAAAAGTCCGGCCGGGAAAGAACAAAGGAAAACCGGCCGGAACGGAATGCAAACTGGCAACTCCAGAAAACTGGTCCCGTAATAAATTACAGGAAAACCCCGATACTGTGCATACACACCCGCATCTGTATTCCGTCCGGATACAAATGCAATGAGACAAAATCTACACTGTACTAAACTAGGACCGGCTTAAACCAAAGCCGGCTAGTATTATCCGTTCGATCCTGATCCGTGCAATACCGCACGTATCTGATCGAACCCTGCCATATACCTATACGGCTACTAGTACAAACCGTCCGATCCTGATCCGTGCAATACCGCACGTATCTGATCGGACCCTGCCATATCTCCATACGGCCTCTACAGCGTTTCGCCCGAAACTTGAGTAACTGAAAGTGTGGTGGACTCTAAAGACTCGTCAATACTATGGCTGTGGATTTAACCACTAGCACGTCAGAGGTATAAGCCAATACGTGACGGGCCACCAGCTATTGACCAAAAGGGACGTCGTTGAGCGAACTCATCCTGACATCCTACTGAGCCTGTCAGTGACAATATCCGTGCAGTCCGGTCCGTTCGTCTATGAGTATCGCATGGCGGGCCTAGGGGGTTGGTAAAAGTCAGACCCCCAAAAGCGGTACAAGTCGTGTCGGAGTGTAGCCCAGAACACCCTGAGATACTACTGGAATACCTACCAGTAAATCTCCTTGCCTTGGCCAAGGACTTTGTGTAATGGCTCTCCTAGACACAGCACGACCTCACTCCCAATACCGGGAGAGACGAACCCCTGAAGATACGCTCACTGCCTCCATGTGGCTCGGGACTGTACCCAACTAAAACCTGTTTGCACGACTCCTTTGAGCCGTGGTAGGGTAGTAATCAAAGTACAGTGGGAACTCACACGAGACAAATGACGATCCCCAGGTCGATGAACTAACCTGCACACATGTCACCAGGGAACTGCCATCTGACGTCTGGTATATGACCAACTAGCATGTTCCCGGTGAGTCCTGTCCGGTGTACTCATAACCCAATGAGCACCTGTATACATCTTAGGTGATCCAACTGACACCAGTGGCTTGTGAGACCGGCCACCGCCCCTCGTCGGGGTCTCGACTGTATACACTAGTCTACTAATGGAGTATTGATGCCCAGTCTCGAAACTCCCACGACTAGGGACCTTTTAAGGATAAGCTTATAGACCCCCAGCTCCCACTTATATGATCGCCCTCATACTGCTGGTGGTCAAGCAAGAATCCTAGGGGCTCTATCAACGTGTAATAGCGACGTGTCAGGTCACTTAAAACAGTACACGATGATAAAGGTAAACCAGATAGCATACTATCATCTCGAATAAGACTGTCCTACCAGGATAGGTCCTCCATCAATCATTACAATCACGTACCTGTGACCTAATAATTGACTCTGAGGGCACTATCTCCAACAATCTCCCACTTGCACTCAAGGCTAATTATTGTGATGCCGCATACTCACAGCCCGTGTGATACCGAACATCCAACTCCTCTACTAGTCAGTCTCACAAAGCTCGTTTGCGGAACTATTGCGTTCGAGGAATAGCCTCAGTGAGTGGATCCGCTTAGTTGTTTCTTTCTATGTCTCTCTATATCTCAAGTTCGCGGAGAAAGCCATCTCCCGAAATGAGCAATACATGTCTTAGAACGTGTCTGGATGTCTGATGGGACTTAGCTCATAAATGAACTCCAAATCCAAACTTCTTAGACTGTATCGTCAACTGAACTTAATCAGTATCCTGCGCGCCATGCCTCCCTCAGTATTGCCTTGGACCACCTGTCCAAAATACTGCCCCTCATCAGAAGGAAAACTATAACTCTGACAACCTCCTTGTCGTCCATGTCACCTTGGAAGCCTGGAATGATAACTGTCTCCTGAATGAGGCTGTCGTTATCATCTCCCTAGAACATCCACTTATGTTCTAAAACTGCTTCCGACTGTTTCTCCAGGATTGGATTAATGTCAACTTATTGCATCTAGTGCAAGAACAACATCTGGTGTGGTACTTGACATCTCACGATTGACTCAATTGCCTGAGCAAGTGATTTTCCAATCATGCCCGTCCCTCTCCCCTTTAGTCTGTAAGACACCTTTGGAGAGGGTGACTCCATTACCTGCAGGTACACTACCGTGCCAGGAGTCGTCCATCCTAAATACTATTAGAATGCTGTCAAGTACCCTGATTGGGAAACCACCCAAATCTAGATCTAAAACCATAGATCTAGTAACCAGTATGTCTGATATAAAATCCATTTCCTTTGTGGAGAAACAACTGTGTGACGAACAAAGTATAACCGATCGTAGTGTAGGAGTTTCTTTTCCTACTCTGTGTATATCATCCAAATACCAGGATATCACACCCTACTACCTTCTCAACAGATCCATCCCCTATTCTGATGAAGTCAAACCCATGACTGTCACGTCAGAAATAGATGATCTATCTCCGCTACATCTGCTTTAGTCTATAAATAGACATAAGCTACCTGTCCACCAATGCTTCCGCTGCTCCCACTGACTATGACAACCCTCTGGCAGAGTCATATACACGTGCACTTCTAAAGCAAGTTTAGAATGACGCTATACTCATCCTCCTGCCGGGTCTCGCAGCCTGGAACAACAGCAATGGTAATTGTGGGTAAACAAGAACTTCCCTGTCACCGTCCTTGAGGCCACCGTAGTACCTCTCGGGTGCCTGAAGTTACCCACCTTATCTGCGGAGTGGCCAATGGAATGTCAATCCAGATTGAATCTTTAGGTTCCTTATCAAATCTTCAGTAATCGTTTGCGGTTCTGGAATCACTTCCAGTTCTACCATACTCCCACTACTGTTTTCTGAAAAAATCCATTTTTAATAAAACTGTGGCGAGTCTAGAACAATATCGCTATTGTTCATCCATATGGTAGAAAATCAACCCTCGTCATAGCCTGGGTCAACCCACAAACTGCCATTACAGAAACGTGCCTTGAGTTGTCCAGTGTCTGATTTTAATCATAAACCGGACAACTCCCCGTACCTTAACATCGTTAAGATATGAACTGTTCTATATCCAATATAGAAACAGAGGTACTGATTTAATTGAACCAGATTCAAATCATGCAGCTGTCTCCAGTGCATGTCAACTAAATGGAAAGAGGCCGATCAGCGTTACTTAACTTAGGAATGCTTCCAATTATGAGTAACCTGAAGGAGAAGCAAGATCTCTTAATCATTACTATCAACTGAATACCATACACAAGTATCTACATCTTCGATCTCTTTGAAGAATCCCGATACTTGCTATACCTGGTTCTCTACTCTATTCAAATACATATAACTTCTCCAAATTCGGACCCTGTGTTTCCACGAAACACCTGTCTAAAAATTAGAGGAGTCATAAGTAAACCGAATATAGTACGAGGACCATCCCCTCTGTCCTGATGGACCCTGGACAACATACAATACTCTGTAAAAGTCCCTTGAGTCTGATAACTCATTCACTGTGTGCCGTAGGTTGAAAACTGTACTTATGGTTAAGAAGAATTACACCGCTGTTTAATGCTCCTTACCTAACCATCCACTGATATAGGTAAATGTCGTAGAAATAATTTCAGAAAGGTATATCTCACTCTATAAAAATAGACGTACAGATATATCAATTTGAAATTGGTGCATAACAGCGGATATTCAAAACCAAATATTTGCCGACCGGCAAACAGCCTAGGTGATTTCCTCAAATATCACCGATTACAACGAATCCCGATATAATGAGGATGATCACCCAATTCCCAATAACTTACTCCCACTCATCATCTGTAAAACCATACAGATGTGAGAATCGTACCTGGTAAATACATACCCTGGAGTAAGTATCTAATCGGGAAATCAGTTTTCCTTTAACATTACACAGTGAAACTGAAACATTGAAATGTTCCGATGGGGTATTCTGGTATTCCTAGTAATGCCTCTTCCAGATTCACGACTGTAACCGTATAGTTCTTTGCCACCTCTCCAAATCCCTTCATATGTCTTTAGTCTTTACCTTCTGCACACCCTTTTAGGCCAAATGGTTTTCTTCCTTCCCTACCGTTCGGCACCAGCCTATGGTTTGGAAGAAGACTATCCAATAAGCATAATGGGTGTACTGTCCCAATCCTAGGAACACTCGCAATGAGAGAGGGTGAAGATAAAAGACAACCGAATAAACCTTATTCCTATTTCTCCTGAACCAGAATCCATCCCCGAACTGGAACAAGTTCCTTTCGAGTTCGTATATAACCATACGATGGAGTATCCAAATAAACTGTGGATCTTCGTAGTGATACGGAGTGTCCTGAAGAAATACAAAGGTGATGTGGGAGTGGTAACGAAATATTTGGTTTGGTCGTGAATATCTGTTGCAATTTACTTTGCCCTCTTACTAATCCCTTGCTTTGTCTGAACTTAATACCTTCTGCACACCATCGTTATGCTAATTGGTTTTCTTCAATCCCTACCGGTCGGCACCAGCCTAAGGTTTGGAAGAAGACAATCCAATTTGCGTAATAGGTGTACTACCCCTAAACCAAGGAGTACTCGTAACCTGAGAGAGGGTAAAAAGGAAAAGACAACTGAATAATCCTATCCGTTTTCTCCAGAACCTGAAACCATCCTCGAATAAATTCTTTCGAGTTCGTATCTAACCATACGATGGTTTTGTCCAATGGAAGTGGACGTTCGTAGTAAAACGGGGTGTCCTGGAGAAAAGGGTAAAAGTAGGAGTGGCAATGAGGTTTGCAACTCTGACAATCCAAAAGCCGGTGTTTAAGAAGGTTCGGTCAACTTGGTCACTGAGTCAAAGTCTTAGGGTCGGGTCAATGGTCGCTGCCAAAGAGAGAGAGAAAAGAAACACTCAGCGTGCACTCTAACCTAGATCAGAATGGTTACCAATTTATCTAATCTGGAATCCTCCCACTGTACCTCAAATTCTCCTCCAAACCTGAAAGAAGAATTAGTCGGGGTTACCCGAGGAGTAAACTAACTCATCAGTGGGAATCGGGATCCAACTATCATCGCATGATAACGTGACGGAATCCGCTCACGGTATCACACTCCAGAAGGTATGCGCATATCTGGCAAGTTTCAGTTCTTTTGAAACTCCCGATGTGATTTTTGCCCCATGCTCTTATGACCTTGGCGTGAGGTCAAAATATCATAAGTCACATGTCAAGTTCTGCCCGTCATTATCCAGGTTAATCTGAACCCACCCGTACATACCCTTGACGTAGGCCAAAATAGTAGTACGACTGTCCCAAACCAACGCATCTATCTATGCAACAGATAAATACCCGGCAGCTACCAATCACTATGCCTTGGCGTGAGGTCAAAATACATAGCTTGAATACTACCGAATATTTAA
This sequence comes from Agapanthus africanus, assembly GCA_030015575.1. Classification (NCBI taxonomy): domain Eukaryota; kingdom Viridiplantae; phylum Streptophyta; class Magnoliopsida; order Asparagales; family Amaryllidaceae; genus Agapanthus; species Agapanthus africanus. Next base: position 821,133,403 of record CM057337.1, on the reverse strand, counting down.
CTGAAATGACGGAGGGCTACGAATGGTTTCTGGCGAAAACCTTTAACGTAATGAACTTGATATCGTTGAAGGAACGGATAGCTTTTAAAAATATAGTGACGAAAACCGTTGCTAAAGAGGTCACTCCCGGTGAAGGGATCTCGGCTCTTTCCCCGTAGAATGGGGTGCAGGATATTCCAAATGAATACCGCGATGCAAAGCAAAAGTAATCGGCTATAGTGAAGTTAATGCCCTGACGCAAACTTTTTGTCCAAGGGGTCACTCCCGGTGAAGGGATCTCGGCCCTTGCCTCGTCGACTGAGGAGCAGGATATTCCAAATGAATACCACGATGCAAAACAAAAGTGAACGTCCTTGCAATAACAGCTTTTTGAAAAAGTGTTCCAACAACATCAGATTAGGTTTGTTTTTAACTTTGCATTGATCCGAATCAATGCAGTCCCATCAATTGATCACACCAAAAGGAACGAAAATATACTGATGTGCGTATATGCCATCCGCATTCGCCACTGGGTCCCGTCATTACCCGTTAGGTTAGCTAACTAACGACAGAGCGGGGACTGGACTAGCGCGGATGTAAAACATATACAACATCTACTAATATATATACCAATATATTATATTTCGCTCGAGGCGTGAAAAAAAATGCAACATCACAGAGAATGAACAGCATCACAGAAACAATACAGATATCTGGGAACCCCGGGTTTCACAGAGCCACTACTGAAACCCGACGTTCCCCTGGTTGTGTGGATAGCCTGTGCAATGTAATCCTAGACCCCTACAGGCGCGGCAAGTCACCCGCCAAAACCTGAAGCGAGGCAGCCCCCTTCAGCACCGTGAATGGACCACCCAGCACTTCACGGAATCCGGTAACTTGGGCACCCCTCCTGGGTCAATCCTATACCCCCTACGAGTGCGGCGAATAGCCTGCCAATCCTAGAGTGTAGCCCCTTCCGTCTCAATGCCATGAGATGCGGGCCCGTTGCCCTCTAGAACCCGGCTATCCGTGCACCCCTCCGCGGGGTATCCTAGTACAGAAAGTAAAATATACATACAACGGGTACATCGACCGCAACCAGGTCGTGCCCCAAAAGAATAATACAAACGGGCAGTGACGGCAGTCCACATGTCGGACGCTCGCCCCGTAATATCAAATGTACATAATACAACAAAACTGTACTAGCATTGCATCCAGGCTATCCCCCACGACCGATCCGCAACATCACAGCAAATACATAGAACATCAACGTGAAAGTCACGTTCGCAAATCCGTCTAACCGGGCTATAGCAGTTAGACCGGATTTACCGATCGAGTGACATTCACGGTCGCAGATATAATGTAAATACTGTGAAAAATGTGTTTAAAATATCCGACCGATCAAATTATATCAAGTGGGCCCCAAAACAATACTGTAGCAGTTACAGAAAATATGGGCCCAATTTTAATGTTCCAGAAACCCAAATTTATCCCCAGAAGCCCACTGAAAAATTCCGGCCCATTGATCTTTTTATTCTGCGGCGGAACCGCGGCCCCAGGTGGGTATTGGCCGCGGTTCCGCGCTTTGACTAAAAAGTCAACGAATCGAAATTTCCCAGAATGCTTAGAAAATCTAGTACAGTACTTTTATACACCCTGAAAAATTTTTGGACTCGAAAAAAAATTGACAGAAAACTGATGTGAGCAAATACGGGTTTTTGAACATTTCGATCGATCGGAACTTAAAAACACATTACACAAAGCTAGACTAAGTTAATGGGGAGGCTCTGATACCAGTGTAAGTGCACGGCGGCGCCCCGGCCGTCAATCCGACGCCGGAATGCGGAAGCGGTGAAAAACTTAAATTTTGCGGGCTTAGCAAACCGGCACCACCGCGCACTTTAACCGGATCGAACCATTAACTAGTCTAGCTAACTACAAGTAAGGGAAGAGATGTACCGACTGATCCGAGTCCTCCGGTCTTCATCTCCACTCCGATCTCCTCGCGGGATCTCCGTCCGTCTCCTCCTCGTCGGAAAGGGGCACCACATCGCCTGTAGCTTTTACGGGCTCCCACCTCAATACCGAGGCAACTCGGGCGCGAAGCTGGCGAATCGACGCGTCCAAGATTTGCTGTAGGAATATAGTGTAGAGTGTATGTCTCACTTTGGGGTTGGTTGCCATAGATGGAGGAATGGTGTATAGAAAATTGGTGCTTTCAATTTTCTAGCAATGGAATGAGATGAAGAATGATATACACCAAATGAATCACTCTCAAAGATGAAGCTCTCTCCTTCTCTTTTCTTCTTCTCACTTTTCTTTTCTAAAAATGAAAAACTCTCTCACTTAGAAAATGGTGGAGCAAAGGTTATGAAGCATGAAGGGAGGTGAGTGTAGGAGATGAAAGAGGTGACCACATCAAGAGACAAGAAAACATACAACCATGCTTTACCTTTTTCAAACCATACCCTTTCATGTCACAATAAAAACAAAAGCATGGTGGAAAAGATAATGATGCTATCATAATCAATCTTTTACAAGAAACCCCCTCCACAAATGTTATTTGCACAATTGCAAATAACCCCCTCCATCGGAAAAGTCCGGCCGGGAAAGAACAAAGGAAAACCGGCCGGAACGGAATGCAAACTGGCAACTCCAGAAAACTGGTCCCGTAATAAATTACAGGAAAACCCCGATACTGTGCATACACACCCGCATCTGTATTCCGTCCGGATACAAATGCAATGAGACAAAATCTACACTGTACTAAACTAGGACCGGCTTAAACCAAAGCCGGCTAGTATTATCCGTTCGATCCTGATCCGTGCAATACCGCACGTATCTGATCGAACCCTGCCATATACCTATACGGCTACTAGTACAAACCGTCCGATCCTGATCCGTGCAATACCGCACGTATCTGATCGGACCCTGCCATATCTCCATACGGCCTCTACAGCGTTTCGCCCGAAACTTGAGTAACTGAAAGTGTGGTGGACTCTAAAGACTCGTCAATACTATGGCTGTGGATTTAACCACTAGCACGTCAGAGGTATAAGCCAATACGTGACGGGCCACCAGCTATTGACCAAAAGGGACGTCGATGAGCGAACTCATCCTGACATCCTACTGAGCCTGTCAGTGACAATATCCGTGCAGTCCGGTCCGTTCGTCTATGAGTATCGCATGGCGGGCCTAGGGGGTTGGTAAAAGTCAGACCCCCAAAAGCGATACAAGTCGTGTCGGAGTGTAGCCCAGAACACCCTGAGATACTACTGGAATACCTACCAGTAAATCTCCTTGCCTTGGCCAAGGACTTTGTGTAATGGCTCTCCTAGACACAGCACGACCTCACCCCCAATACCGGGAGAGATGAACCCCTGAAGATACGCTCACTGCCTCCATGTGGCTCGGGACTGTACCCAACTAAAACCTGTTTGCACGACTCCTTTGAGCCGTGGTAGGGTAGTAATCAAAGTACAGTGGGAACTCACACGAGACAAATGACGATCCCCAGGTCGATGAACTAACCTGCACACATGTCACCAGGGAACTGCCATCTGACGTCTGGTATATGACCAACTAGCATGTTCCCGGCGAGTCCTGTCCGGTGTACTCATAACCCAATGAGCACCTGTATACATCTTAGGTGATCCAACTGACACCAGTGGCTTGTGAGACCGGCCACCGCCCCTCGTCGGGGTCTCGACTGTATACACTAGTCTACTAATGGAGTATTGATGCCCAGTCTCGAAACTCCCACGACTAGGGACCTTTTAAGGATAAGCTTATAGACCCCCAGCTCCCACTTATATGATCGCCCTCATACTGCTGGTGGTCAAGCAAGAATCCTAGGGGCTCTATCAACGTGTAATAGCGACGTGTCAGGTCACTTAAAACAGTACACGATGATAAAGGTAAATCAGATAGCATACTATCATCTCGAATAAGACTGTCCTACCGGGATAGGTCCTCCATCAATAATTACAATCACGTACCTGTGACCTAATAATTGACTCTGAGGGCACTATCTCCAACATTTTAATCCATTTGTTGGTGTCAACAATCATCGACGAACAACATTTTTTGGATGTGGTGTAGTTTCTGATGAAAGAAAAGATTTGTATCTTTAGTTGCTAAAGAAGTTTCTTGTTTGTATGTATCAGAAGAAGCCCAAGTCTGTGGTAACCGATGGTGATATGACGATGCATATAGCAAGTGTAACCCATATATTATGTTGTTGGCACATAGATAGGAATATTCCAAAGCACCTGAAGGTTCCGTCGCAAATTATGGAGCTTAATAAACTGTTGTATGTACAGTATCCGCCTGAAGACTTTGATAGAAAAATTTATTTCAAATTCCAAAATTAGGCCTGATCAAGAATGGATCCAGATGATGTGTTCGAACAGACATTTGTGAGAGGAGCCTTTTTTTAAAGGAAAAATCCTCCTTGGAATTTGGAGCACCCAATGTACTGAAGCACGAATGCTTTATTACATAAATATTTTGATCGTAACATGATCCTTCAGCACCTAGTTGCAAACTTTGATATTTGTGTTGCTCAAGCCCGTAGAAATGAAGCTTTAGATGATTGTATTGCTACTCAGTCAGCTCCGTGTTTGAGAACTAATGGTGCTTCTAAGATATACACACCTTCTATTTTTGTTTGGGTAAAGGAGCAGTTTTCACACGCTGGGAAGCTCTCCATTGCTTCGAGCTATGTATATAGCGGTTATGAACGTTGCATCATCACAAACGAAGAAGGGTCCCAACCTGTCCATATTCAATTTCAGTTGGGAACAAGTAATCCTACCGTAGCATGCTCATGCATGAGTTTGGAATCCAGAGGTATACCATGTTCCCATATCTTTTGCATGCTACTTAGGCATCACATAGACTGCATTTCTTCTTGTTGTATACGGGACCGATGGAAAATCAGTTGTCGTTATTGTCTACACTTGTATTCAAATCGTTTCTACGACGGAGCTGATGGAGCAGATATTCGATACAATGTTCTTTTGCAAATTGCGAAAAGGATATGTCTGGAATGTAGTTACAATGTTGAAGATTATGCTGACATGAAAGAATGGTTTGCGAATAAATGGAGAGAGTGTCAAGGCGATGTTGTCTTAGAAGAGCCGGACGATGAACTCTCTTCGTCGGGTGTTGTATGTCCTGTTCTAGATCCAATCTGTGTAAGCTGTAAAGGTGCTCCACATAAATGATGTAAAGCCTACTGGGAGAAAAGAGTATACAAGTGCAGCAGATGTCGACGTCCCAGACATCAATCAAGAACTTGCCCAAATGTATTCTATGGTGATGTGTTTGAGAATGAAGGTAATTGCAGGAATCAGTTAGATATTTACTACTAGCTCAATGATTTGCGTCTTTGAGGTAATTTTCTCGTATTCTATATGCTTTTCCTTTGATCAATTACCGTGGTCATGAAATTCCAATGTGCTAGCTATCTTTATTTTTGTGGCCTTTGATCCCCTTGTCAACTACGGATTAATTTGAATAGATATACATAAATTTTATGCATGATTTTCCTTTACATATGATACCCATGTAATTCGTACATCATGCACCATAGATGAACACAAACCATAAATTTCAATTCTGAAACAAAGATGTAACACCCGAGTTCATCTATACCAATTCCAGTTTCCGTATTTATTTATCTATGGTCTATTCTTGATTTATCGTGTTTGGGTACGAATGGTAGTTACTTGGTACATTGCATTCGATCCGACCCACTTGCTTGAACTTGTTTGATTTATATTTATAGGTTACCCTGACTCGTTGCTTTGACACGTGCATCTAATATAAACTGTATATCGACATTTCATCTGGCATCGCTTGTTTTAACGTATAACTTTTTGTCACTGAAAATATTTATTAAAATACATTGCATGGCCTGCTTGATACCCCTAACCCTGTGGTAGCGTCCTTGCATCGCGTTCTCATCCCGTTCAGTGAAACGGACGTGTTTGGATGGCTACGCGCACGTGCGTGCGTCCGTTCTTGGGGGTATGCATTTTTGTCATATAATCTTTCATTTTAAATTTTGAAGCTGGCTAATAATTTTCATATTTCAAATTCAAAATTTTGGACCCGACCCGGGCGCATTTCTGATATATTTTGTAGTCCGCCAAATTCTAATTATTTTTAAATATTCTTTATTTCGTCTAAATATTTTAACAGCCTCAATTTATTTTACAACCTACGAAAATAAATTTTAAACAACCAAAATATTTTTTCCACTGTTCCCCAGCCAGGGAAATGATTCTCTAATCTATTAAAAATCATTTTATATTTTTTCCTAATCTATTTCCTTTCCCTAACCAATCGCAATCCTCCTTTTCACCGACCCCACAAATCTTTCTCTCTCTCTCTTTCTCTTCGCTATCTCTCTCCTCTCTATTCTTTCTTTATCTCTCTGCGCTAGCGTCCAAGATTCTCTCTCCCTGCTGTTCCTCCCACTCTCTCTCTCCTCTCGATCTCTCTCATCCTCTCTATCTCTCTCCTCTCTCTCTCTTCTCGCTTCCTCTATCTCTCTCCTCTCTCTCTCTGATTCTTTTTCTCTCCCCTCTATTTTCTTTACTTCTCTCTCTCTTCTATATATATTAATACGACTCTCTCTCCCCCCTCTTCGTCTTCTTCAATATATTTTTCTTTTCTCGCTTTCCTTCGTCGCCTGTGCCGTGCCCGTCGCCTCGTCGTCGTCTCCTCACCCTGCCACCACCCTCGTCCACTCCTCGACCTCTCCCCCTCCCATCACCGCAATTCCCACCGCCATCACCTGACGCCGCTACCCACGACCACGAGAATCCCCGACTGCACAACCTGACCCCGGTCGACGTCTGTCCTCGTCGCCATCGACCTCTACGTCGCCGCTAGCACCGCCTCCACCTTATCCTCTTCTTCCTCCAACCCGAGCTAACCCACTGCAACCCGAGAACTCCTTCTAACCCATCACTGGCGACTCGCCGTTGCCACCGCCGATGACCCCACCTCATCGTCACCTCTGACCTCCACCTCCTCTCCTTCTTTTCCGAGCTCTCTTCCCTGTACAAACACCCTCACCCTACCAACCCTGCACACCTCCGTGCAGACCCCGCTGCAAACCCAACCGACCCTGCACACCATCACCTTCCATCGCCGGCGGCAGCCTCGTCGGCCCCACCTCGCCTTCGTCACCATCTCCTTTCTCCTCTTCCCTTCCTCCTTCACCCTATACCCGACCTTTACTACAGCCACCAGGAAACCTCACCCGACTTCTTGAGACCCCTGCTGCCTTGCCGGAAACCATCGCCTGCATCCTCGACGTCGACGGCCCATCGTCGACGTCACACCCTCACCTTTCCCTCTGACTCCAGAGCCAACCCAGAGCACCAGCCATCTTCTTCTCCTACTTCTTCTTTTTCTAAGTTCTTCTCCTCTTCTTGATTCTTGATTTTCGGCGATCGCTATTGGAGCCGTGCCGCCGCTGCCGATCCGAGTAACCCTGTGGACGCTTATATCCAACGTGGTCATGTTCTTGCAATACCTGGTTCGGTTCTGTGCTCGCGTGGACACATCGCGACGTTTTCCCGACATTCGACGTTGCCGTGCGTATCCGTTTCTTGATCCGAGCAAGGCAAGTAAAACTTGCTACATGCTACTTAATTTATTATATACACATTTGATTGCACATTAAACCTGTAGTTCAAATTTAATACCATGATTTCCATTTTTCAGTTCGATGTCACGTTATATCATTTTTCAAAACTTGAAACATACCCGTCATATTTACTTTACTAAACCTAGTAACCATTTATATTTTAATCACGTGATAAATATTTACCTAGTCTATGGTACCCTTCCTATAATTTAATCTATTGGACACCCGTGTGCATATTTAACCTGTTTTAGTTATAATTGCGTCCATTGAACATATTATACATATCATTGCATCTCTAGATCACGTAGTACATGTTAACATGATTCTAACATCCATATTTGTATACTGTGGTTAAGTAATGATAACCGTGCCTCGATATGAATTAATCTGTACCTTGTTGCATATCATATTACATGTTCCAGTTTATTGTTCTGACAGTACCCGCGCTTGTTTATTTATAACCATGTTTATATTAGTTTGATTTATGAGCACCCACATGACATTTTGTGCTTCCTGACATGACCTGTTGCACTTCCTACTTGATATGACATGGTACCGTGCAACTCTTGACATAACATGACATCTTTATGCATTACCTGGCTCTACCTGATGTACCATGGCTTTACCTGTTACCCGATCTTGTGTTTAATGCCAACCAACCTGACCTGTAGTCCTTACAGACCGTTCCTGTTGTCTATCCAGACAAACCTACACCTACCTGATCCTGAGTTGGCATTAGTTGTTGATTACTTACTACCTGACTTGAACACATATAACTTGGGGGTATGGGGAAATCAATGATGAAATCCTGACTTGTAACTCGACAGTTGCTTGCTTATACTGATCAGTTTTAGAGGCTAGGCCAGCCTTGGGATGATACTGCTGACATCGTTCGTCTTTACATATTTCATGTTTAGTGCCTAGCGGCATGTCTCGGTTTCAGCCCGAGAGTCTTAGACCGTGGTCCCGGGCATGCACGGGATACTATTGAGTTACATCGATGATTCATCAAATTGATTTTAAAGACTTGAGAGTAGTTAATCCACTAGACTAGTTTAGATAACTCACTACACAGTACCCTACTGTCCTTACTTGTATCACTATTATTCTTGTTTACCATTTATACTCATACCTGCATGTATTGCTAACCCTATTTATATTATTACTTGATGTTATGACGCGCTGACGTCTGGGTTTTGCATGACCCAGATTCTTCTACCTTTGTTGCAGACTGATCAGGAGTATTGCCGCTGTTAGACCGAGCAGTGAAGTTCCTGTCGGTATGTAGTTTTACTTTCCAGGTGTTTCATTTATTGTATCTTTTGCTTTCGCATATCATTATTTCTTGACTCATTCATTCTGGCTCATGGACATGTACTAAATAGTGTAGTTTACTTTCCTGTTCTTGATATCTCTACAGCCGTAATATGACTGTGGAGGGATTTTCCTATCCACAGGTAGCATGGTTGGCTATGTCACGTGCCTATTTGAGCGTACTCTGGGAAGCAGGGCGTGACATAAATTTTATGCATGATTTTCCTTTACATATGATACCCATGTAATCCGTACATCATGCACCATAGATGAACACATACCATAAATTTCAATTTTGAAACAAAGATGTGTACACGCTTTTGTGAGTGCCGTTGATGATGATTGTGTTTGTTTGGCAGCATCCAGTGGTTTGTCCCTCTAACCCTAACAGTATTCCTTTAATTATGTAGGTTAATTTGTTGATGCACGAATGGGCCAACTGCAAGCAAATTAAAAGTGAACGTTGTCTTTCCCAACATAGTATATGTTAATCCTTAAGAACAAAGCAGGTGCTGCAAACGTGTGTTATTTTAAACTCAGTTTATTCACGTTCTAAGTAAAGAGAGAGAAATGTCAGCCCACCGTGGTAAAAAGTTCATTCCATGATTTGAAAAACTGACAAGCGATATATTACATGTCATTGAAAGCTATATATTAATTATTGCTTTCTTTGTTTTTTATTATCAACGAATACTCTTTTAGATACGTTTATAATCTAATTTTTCAGCTTAACTTTCTTCCATAATTTAAAATAGATTGTGAATTTCCATGCTTACCAATACAGGTTCCTGGTACAATCAGATGATGTTTGTGTGTTGGGAGCATTGACATAATTTATCAATATATGGTGCAGTTTTCCAATATCTAATATATTTATAATTTCTCTGTTCGACATTTTAATAGGGCAGTAAGTGAGCTGTAAATGCTATTAAGTTAACATCAATGGATGTATAGTAGAGGGATGTACTTTGCATGTCTGCAAGTGCAGCTCCTTATGTTAATGTTTTATATTTGTTCAATTTGTAATTAATAAGTTTATACTCGCTCACACTTAAACTATCATGTTCTATTTGTAGGTGTTGGTTTCGTTAGTAATAGATGTCCAACTGGGGTCAAAGATGTGTTACAGCTTGCATGAGGCACATATAGCTTGCATCTTGGTTATGCCGTTGTGTCTCCCGTTATTACCATCATCTCTTAGTCCTTCCTCGGACGTGTTGCATTTTCTTCTTTTTAATGGACATAGGTGATGTACCAATCTTTGTATTGGCTATCTTTGTTTCTTATTAGGTTTCTTCATATGGATTTTCTATGTTGCTTTCTAATGTGTTTGAACTTGTCCTCCTGGATTAATTAAAGTGGCGGTATCTTTTTTATTCAGGAGTGTCAATTCCAGATGTTTACAGTTTATGAGGTGCCTCTATGTTTGAAGTGGTGTATTAACTTATTTAATCTCTATCCAGTATTACAGTGTATGTAGGAATGATTGTTTCTTACTTTGTTGTATTTGATTTTGTGTGCGACACTATGTGTCTGTTGCTGGGTTCCCAAGCACGACTACTGGTTTTCGGGAGGCATCGACCATGCCGTTTTCAAAAAATTGGCGCGCTAAAGAATCCTAACCTAGAATCTTAACTAGAGAATTGGACGAAATATGCATATAAATATCTTTACATCTAAGTGAATAAGGAATACAACCTTTGTAGACCGGTCCTTCACTTCATAAGCTCCGTGTAGTGATCTCCCGGACTCTAGTAAGGCTCCACAAGGTGAAAAGAACAAACTTACTTGAAGTCTTCGAGACCGAAGATGATCTACGTCGAGAAGACAATAACCCAAGCTACCTCTTCACTAATTAGGAATTAGTAAAGCAAACAACCTAAACTAAATGGCTAGTCTAGTGTAGGTTGATGAAGTAGGAATTTTTCTCACTTTAAAAATATTTTTCTCACTAATTTTCTTCACCTCCCAAAAGGCTAAAGAGCTTGAGGAAGGAGATGAAGAAAAGCAACCAGAGAGAGAAGCAAGTGCAGAATGAATCTCATGTGTGAGAATAAAAACCATGGATGAGATAATATCTTATATTAACTCATGTAGAGACTTAACCATGGCTTAAGGTAATTGTTGGGTTAATAAATATGTTAAGTAAAACAAAATTAGTGGACAAAGTCAATAGTTCTACAAGTTTCCAATAAGCTCCAAACCATGTGACTAATTTTCAACTAATTTTGATTTACCTTTAATAAATAAAATCCTTCATCATCATAAGCATGGTGTGAGTCTCATACACCCATGTAGCATGTAGTATCAAGCATGACACAATAATATATATCACATATATATTAAGTGTACACAAGTGAGAAAAAGAAATGCTTAAGTGAGCTAATATTAGTTAATGTAAATTAATATATCAAATATATAATTATACATTAAATTATTAAATCAACACTTGATTCAATAATCCGGCTATATCATATATAACCGACTAATATCATATGTATCAACTTATCGAATCAACACTTGATTCGATAACCCGGCTATATCACATATAACCGACCGATAACACAAATCGCGAGAATAGAATATGGTATCACATACTCGTATTAATTTTGGTCCTGCACATATCACATATGTGCTCCTACTTCGTTTCGGCTGAGCCAGGAAAGCTCTGTGTAGGACTCTAAAGACTCGTCAATACGCCGACAGTAGGTGGTGATCATTTCAGTCACTCACAAGCCGTCAGCGGTACTGCTAGACGTAACGACCACCCGGGTATTGAGCGATCAGAAAATCAACAAGCAAGCCTGCTCATACTCCTGCGAATTCAATAAGTAATATTACCGTATAGTTCGGTCTCTTCGTCTGATATGTCACATATCCAGCCTGGGGGTGGTAAACGTTAGACCCCAATAGCATGATAAATCATGCCGATATGAGACTCATAACAGTTCGAGAAACTACTGATAACGCTTACCAGTAAATCTCAGCAATCTTGGCCAGGGATTTCCTGTTATGGCCAATCGAGTATAGCGCAACATCAACCCCCAATACCGGGAGAGGCGAAATCCCCTCCTGTCGCTTATTGCCTCCATATGACTCGGGACTATATCCAAAAACTACCGTTTTGCACGTTCTCTTGAACATGGTAAGGTGGAAATCAAAGCACAGTGGGAATCACACAAGACTTTATGACGATCTCAGGTCTACAGGCTAACCTGTACCAGTGTCCCCAGAGAACTGCTATCTGACGTGAGGTATAATACCATCTAGGAGTTCTCGGCAAGTCTGTCCAGTGTACCCAGTCTCCACTGAGCACTCGTATACCATCTCTGATGTCAAACACCAATAGATATGGGATCATCCATCACCCATCATATGGGTCGAGACGTGTATACGCTAGTCTACTCTGGAATATCGATGCCCCGTATACTCCGACGACTAGGAACAATTGAAGGATGTACTTACTGACTACCCTGGCCCCACTAGTATGATCTGCATCATAATCCTAGTAGTCAAGTACCCATCCTAAGTGCTCTATCAACATGTGACAGAGAGACAATAAGTGTACACGTTAAGATAAAGTGCAACCAGATTGCATACTATTATGTCGAGCAAGAAAGTCCTCCCTATATATGTCCAAGCATCCACTATAATATACATCATATGTACAATAATGGCATCTAGGGCATACATATAACTAACATCCGCTTCTTTAATTAGCGGTTTTATTTTAACTGACTGTTTAACCGCTACTTAAAGTAGTGGAAACCGATTCTTTATGTAGCGGTTTTATTTTCACACTAACTGTTATATTTTGAGCTCACTCAAGAGCAGAGAGCTTATGATTTGGAATTTGAGATCGAATTTGCAAAGATAATGAATTAAACAAGTTTGAGATCCTTTGTAAATTAATTTCAAAAAGCCTCCGGTCTTGGGTACAACGTTGGATAAAAAAAATTATCCAACAAATCAGGACCTTTCAATTTATACCGCTTCTTTAAGAAGCGGTTAAAATCCAATGGTCCTTATTTAGCCGCTGCTTAAAGTAGCGGTTAACATCAAAAGATATTTTTATCCAACAAATCTGGACCGTGCAAACAGAACCGCCACTTTAAGAAGCGGTTAAGATCCAACAGGTCTTATTTATCCGCCACTTAAAGTAGCGGTTGAAAATAAATATTTAACCGCAACTTAAGTAATTTTTTTCTAGCGGTTGAGGAATATATCACCTATCGAATTTTGAACCGTACAGATCTCCAGAGCACTCTTCTTCTTCCTCAACAAATTTTTTCGAAGTGATCTGTCGATTTTGGAACCCTAACTTTAGCTACAGCACGTCTACTTCTTTCTCAACGAAGTTTTTCAAAGTGATTGTGGTAAATTTTTTACTTCTAAGTTTACATATGTTAGCATGTCGTTTAATCTAGCGTATGAGTAGACTATCCCTGATTTAGAAGAAGAAGAAGGAGAAGGAAGAGCAGTAGAAACAGACGAAGATCAATGCTTGAAAAAAAAACCTATTATTCCTATCGATTTAATAATTCCTGAAGCAAAAAATGCTGAGTTTATATCGTCAACCAGTGGAAGCAATTGTAAGAATGTTTTGTCTCTTAAAGTTGAGTTTATATCATCAACTAGTTGAAGCAAATGTAAGAATGTTCTATCTTCTAAATTTGAATTTATATCGGCAACCAGTGGAAGCAAATGTAAGAATGTTCTGTCTCCTAAAGTCAGTCCTGATGAGAATAACGAACGAGGTGTAACAAGTGATTTCGTAGAACCTGAAATTGGCATGCTATTCAATTCACTAAATGATACTTATGAATGTTATTTGTCTTATACTTGAAACATTGAGTTAGCTATCAGAGTTCGTTCTACTCGTCGTGCAGTTCGCAGTATTGAAGCTGTCTCCAGACTATATTAATGTAACAAGGCCGCAAAGCCTAAACAGTTCAAGGCCGATGTAAAACGTAAAATATCTTTTTTGACGTTCCAGAGAAGTAATTATATCGGATCCAAGTGTGAAGCTCGTATGTTTGTTGTTAAAAAGGACAATCGATAGAAAGTAATTTCTTACAAGAGATATCATAACCATCCATTTGTATCGCAGTCAATGATGCAATATCTATCTTGTCACAAAAGAATTTCCAAATTCGACAGAAGTCAAATCCATAATTCAAAGGATGGTGGGGTTGGTCTAAGTAAAACATATACGATACTAGTACAAGGTCACGTCGGGGTAGTGAATCTTGGTTACGGGCTAAATGATGTAAAGAGTGAATTAAGAAAAATACGTCGACATCAATTTATGGACCAATTGGACGCCCAAACTACTTTAGCTTATTTGCAATCCATTCAAGATGAGGAGCTGAATTTTACATACGTAGTAAAATATGATGAAGAAAATTATATCAAAACCCTCTTATTCGTCGATATGCGCTCAAAAACTTCCTATACAACTTTCGGTGATGAATTACTTTTGATACCACGTATCGAAAGAACAAATATCAAATGCCTTTCGCCCCATTCACTTGTATCTATCATCATTATAAATTATAAATATTTAAAAACCCATGACTTATTAATAAGGATTTGTTACGCGCGATATGTGGTTTGGAGTTAATGCGGAATGAGTCTGAAGAGTCTTTCACCTGGTTATTTCAGCAGTGGTTGTTCCCGCCAATTTTTTTGGCTAAAAGCTACTCGTTCCCTTATAAAAAAGGAGGGAAAGTCCTCAAAATTTGGCATCATGTGTTTAAACACGTGGGTGCTCACATGCAAAGCATATGAGCGCTGAAAACAAACAACTAAGGGACAAACATACCTCACGTGTTAAACACGTGAGCGCTTATATGCAAAGCATATGAGCGCTGAACATAAATAACTAATGGCCAAATAGGCCTCACGTGCTAAATACGTGAGCGCTCATATGTAAAGCATATGGGCGCTGAAAATAAAATAAATAAAATAATTAATGGCCAAACATGCCTCACGTGCTAAACACATGAACGCTCATATGTAAAGCATATGAGCGCTGAAAATAAACAGGCTAAAAACCACACTAGGGGTCACGTGTTAAACACGTGAGTTCTCTTGCTACTCACATGCAAAGCATGTGAGCGCCCCAATTTAAATTGCTCCTATCAAATTCTAGAATTAAATTCTATTTGGGAAATATTTTCCTGATCTTACTCAAACTAGAAAGATCTTCTCTGTTAAACAGAGGACCTTTGGATCAAAGATCCAACGATGATCATCTGGTAGAATAAAATTCTATCATAGGAAAATATTTTCCTAATATTGTTAAACTGACAAGATATTCATATGATTAGAATAAAATTCTATGCTAAACTAAAAAGATATGATAGAATAAAATTCTAATCTTGTTAAAACTAACAAGATATTCATAATCATGTTAAACAAACAAGAAATCTTCTCTGTTACATAGAGAGCCTTTGGATTAAAAATCCAACGGTGAATAAAATTCACTGATTGATCTAAAAGATTATGGAATCAATCATGATCTCTCAATAAAGGATTTTCTTAACAAATTAATTCTATTTTCTTCTCATATAAATAGGAGCAAGAAGAGGAGGAAAGACACACACAGAGAGAGAGGGGGAAGAAAAATATAGAGAGAATTTAATTCTCTAAAAGGAGGAGACCACCCCATAAGCTTTCCAAAAAGCTCCCACAAAAACAAAAGAGAATTTAATTCTCAAACAAAGAGTTTAACCCTTCAAAAAAAAGAATTTAGTTTTTCCTCTGGTTGAGGTCTGCAGAAGCCGTTCTCCCCACAAGTTGAGAATTTAATTCTCATCGGGGAGATTCTGTTATGCAGATTCAAAACTTAGGGGAAAAGAACTAAGTTCAAAGAATTTAATTCTTACAAAAGCATATAGGAATTTAATTCTTCTGATAAAACTAGGGTTTAACCTTGTAAAAAGAATTTAATTCTTATAAAACAAGAGACTTGAAATTCTCTAAACTCAGATCCCAGTATCGTTAATATGAGATCAAGATCTTCATGCATATAGAAGGAAAGACTGGTGATTCATTAGTATTCAACACTATAACGAAACCTCACGTATTTCCCCACGTGAGCATTTCTGATGAATAAAAAAGAATGGCTGAGACCGAGTCATGTGCTTCCCACGTGAGCGCCTAAAAGAAGAACAAGAGGTGCCTCCTAGGGCAGTCACGTGTTTTCCACGCGACCCCCAATCAAGCGCTTAGCACTTATATGAAAAAGGGAATAGACCCAAAAACAGCGCTCACATTTTGAAGGCGCCTCACGTGTTCGCACGTGAGCACCACAGGGTCCAAGTGCTTAGCACTTATAAAAGAAAGAGAAATAAAATTCAGAGAACAATTCCCATTTCGGGCGCCTCACGTGCTCACACGTGAGCCAAATGCTTAGCATTTATAAAACAAGAGGGAAGTAAAACCCAAAAAGGCAGTGCCCAACTTTGGGGCGCCTCACGCACTCACACGTGAGTGCCACATGAATTAAGTATTATATATAAACGGGGACTTGAACCCAATATACAACGCTAGCTTTGAGATGCCTCACGCGCCACACGTGAGCGCCACTCCAAAATTCAGTGTTTAACACTGCTTTAGAACCTTACGTGGGAACACGTGAGTGCTGAACATATACTGATGCTTAAAACTATGGGAAGTCAACTCCAGCCTCAAGTTGACTAAGTCTTCTTGAGATTAAAACATCTTTGATCTCCAATCACTCGAGCTCCCCGTGCTCATGTCTTCCTAAACCGATCCTTGTCCCAAACATGACTAATGATCTTCCAACGGATATTCATGCTATATCTTCTCTCAATCTGAAAATTGGTTCAAGGGTACATCTCTCCACGCCTCTGATACATGTTGTAATTCTTCAACGTCTTGGAGGGTCCCGACAGCCAACAACTCTTTGGTGCACTCCCAAACCGATGAGCACATCCCAATACGGACAGCAACGCCTTTAAACTACAACGGACCGCAACGTTTTTAAATTAGCTATGGACCGTAACGTCCTTAAACTAGCTACGAACCGCAACGTCCTTAAACTAGCTATGGACCGAAACGTCCTTAAACTAACAACGGACCGAAACGTCCTTAAACTAAAACAATAGAGCCCAAATGCTCTTTTGTTGGATCTGAATGATCCTAAAGTCTTGTTAAGTAGATCTTAGTTTAAAATTAGATTAACGTATCCTCAACAAATATTTAAGTTGATCTTAATCTCAAATGAGATTAACGATACTTAAATCAAGCCAAACCCAAATCTAAGAATATACGGATTTGGACTAATCCACGCCCTATGGGCGATAACATAAATTAGTCTCCGTGTATAATCCACGGGCAACCAAAAAATTAAACAAACACACACGGCACGAGGTGACCTTCTGGAGCAGGAGTAAGTGGTTACCGTGATGCGATTGTTGGATATATATGCCCCAGAGGCCAGTATTGTATATGTATACATATGGATGCTAGGGATATGTCTGTACATGACAATCTTGCTCAGTTTTATAGTATATTATTTGACTTGTCTTTGTCAGGATATGTGTATTTATTTCTATTGTTGTTATATCTAGCTTGCACATATTGATAAAGGCTCGATACGGTAGTATACTATTATGGTTTGTCTTTATCTTAACATGGCATATGTCATACTCGTTATTACATATTGCGGTTACATGTTGATAAAACCCGCAGGATCTTGCTTGATAACCTGCGTTGTGATGGCGATCATACTTGTGGGAGCAGGGTTGTCATGCCCGCTTCCCAGAGTACGCTAAGATAGGCACGTGACATAGCCAACCATGCTACCTGTGGATAGGAAAAATCCCTCCACAGTCACATTACGGCTGTAGAGATAACAAGAATAAGAAAGTAAACTAAACTGTCTAGTACATGTTCATGAGCCAGAATAAATGAGTCAAGAAATAATATAATATGCGGAAGCAAAAGATCCAATAAATAAAACACCTGGAAGTAAAACTGGATACCAACAGGATCCTCACCGCTCGGTCTAGCAGCGACAGTACTCCTGATCAGTCTGCAACAAAGGTAGAGGATCTGAGCCATGCAAAATCCAGACGTCAGTGCGTCATAATATCAAGTAATACTATAAACAGGGGTAACAAGATATGCAGGTATGAATATAAATGGTAAAACAGATGTAACAGTGTCATAAGTGAGGACAGTGAGGGTAATGTGTAGTGAGTAATCTAAACTGGTCTACTGGGTTAACTACTCTCAAGTCTTTGAAATCAATTTGATGAATCATCGATGTAACTCAATAGTATCCCGTGCGTGCCCGGGATCACGGTGAAGATTCTCGGGCTGAAACCGAGACATGCCGCTAGGCACTAAAAGGAAAAGGGGTAACGATGGATGATGTCAACAGCATCATCCCAAGGCTGGCCTAGCCTCTAAAAGGTAGTGGGTAACGATGGATGATGTCAGCAGCATCATCCCAAGGCTGGCCTAGCCTCTAAACTGATCAGTAAAGGTATCGAACTGTCGAGTTACAAGTCAGGTTTCATCATTAATTTCCCCATCCCCCAAGTTATATATGTCAAGTCAGGTATTTAATAATCTGGAGCTAATGCCAACACAGGATCAGGCAGGTACAGGTTTGTCTGAATAGACAACAGGAAATGTCCGTAGGGACAACAGGTCAGGTTTGTTGGCATTAGTAACAAGATCTGGTAACAGGTAAAGCCATGGTACATCAGGTCAAGTCAGGTAGTATATAGGTATCATATCATGTCAAGAGGTGCATGGTACCATGTCGTGTCAAGTAGTAGGTGTAATAAGTCATGTCAGGGGTGCACAAAATGTCATGTGGGTGCTCATAAGAAAACTAACATAAGCATGGGTATACAAAACAAGCATGGGGTACTAATGGAACAATAAAATGGAATATTGTAATGTGATATGCAATTAGGTACAGATTAAGGCATATAGATGCACAGTTATGATTATGGTTAAAGTTGAAGTTCCAATACCAATCAAACTACAATTTATCAAATGTGGAATGTTAATACTTCAATGTTATACATTCAAGTGATCTAGGGATGCAATAATATGTATACTAGACGAGATGGATGCAAACGGGTGTTTTAAAGGTTATACTATTTTATGGTACTATGGACTATGCAACCAAGCACTATGATATAAATATGGACGTGGGCACAAAATATTGTAATCTAACATGCAACCAGGTATGTTTTCATAATTGACTCTAAAAATGATATAAAGGGACATCGAATGGTAAAATGTAATATAGGGCATTAAATTCAAACTTCATGCTTAATATATATCTAAATAAATATGGAATATTATAAATAGCATGTAGCAAGTTTTACTTGCCTCGATCGGATCACGATACGGGATGCGAACACAGCGCCCAATGTCGGCAAATGTAGCAATGCACACACGGCGCACACGGGACTGAACCAAGCAATGCAGGAATGGACCACGCTGGATAGGGATGTCTACAGGGTCGCCCGGATCAGCGGCAGTAGCTCCGGCGATCACCGGAAAGAACACGATCAAGAAAAGAAAGAAAAAGAAAAAGAAGAAGAAGAAGAGGAAAGGGAGAGAAGAAGAGGGCTGCATCTGGGTTTTCTGGTGTGGTGCCTAGGGAAAGAGGTAAGGACAGAGAGGGTGATAACGTCGACGGGTCACCGGCAATGGGGTTTGCGGGTTTCTTGATGTCGGGGTAAAGGTGTGCAGGGTTCCTGCCCAGTTAGAGGAGGTGGTAATGGTTTGCAGAGAGAGTAGAGGGAGGAGAAGGTGGTCATGAGGACGAAAGCCGAGGAGGTCGCGGTTCCGGAAAGGTAGGAAGTGCAGGCGGGGTTCCTGTAGGGGTCGTGTTGATGGGTTTCGGTTGCAGGGAAGAGGTGATGTTAGGAGGTGGTCGAGATGGTGGTGATGATGGCAGTGAAATGAGGGTGGCGGCGAGGGTACTGGGGCGACGGTGATGGGTCGCCGGCGAAGAGGCGATGGAAGGCCGGGTGTAGACTTGGGTGTGCAGGGAAGAGCTTAGGGAAAGGAGAGTTGCAGATGAGAGGAGAGAGGTGGTGGAGGCGAGGTGAGAAGGCGGCGACAGCGATGAGGCGAGCGCGAGGCGAGAGGAGCGGGCTCGAGGTGGGAAAACGAAAAGAAAACGAAGAAGAAGATGAGGGGGGAGAGAGACGTGGGGAATAAGGTTTCTCATGGGGAACTGGGGAAAATAGAGAAGGAAGACAGAGAGAGAGAGAACGTGCGTTTTAATATAAGTTAGTTAAGAAAATTAATATATATAAGTATGCAGAGGAGAGAGAAAGAGAGAGAGAGAGAGAGAAAGAGAGATCTGAGAGATTTAGATTTAGGATAAAAATATATTTTTTAGTTAAAGAAAACTTTAGAAGCAAATAAAGAATATAATATTATAATATTAGTCCGTTTTGAGATTTTGGCAAATACAAACATACTCCAAAACACGCCCGGGTCGGGTTTAAAAATCCGGTTTTAAAATATGAAAAATATATGCGACTTTCCAAATCCAAAATGAATGCTCTGGTAACGAAAATGCATACCCCCATGAACGGATGCACGTACGTGCGCGTAGCCATCCAAATACGTCCGTTTCACTGAAAGGGACGAGAACAAGATGCGCGGACGCTACCACGGGGTTAGGGGTATCATGCAGGCTATGAAATGCAATCTTAAATTTATTTAACATGACCTAAAAATGTTATATGTAAAATATGCGATGCTAGATGAAATGCCAATATGCAGTTTACACTAGATGCACGTGTCTATGTAACAAGCCAGGGTAATCTATAAATATGAATCAACCAGTCCAAGCAAGCGGGTCGTGTCGAATGCAATGTAAAATATAAAATACCATTCGCACCCAAACACGATAAATCAATAAAATGTCACAGATAAATCAATATGGGAACTGAATTGGTATAAATGAACTAGGTTGTTACAAGGATAGTCCATAAGCGCATCCTTAAATGGTCCCTAGTCGCGTGAGTATCGAGACTGGGCATTGATACTCCATAGTAGACTAGTGTATACGTTTCTAGCCCCGTCGGGGGATGGTTGGTCCCGCAGCCATTGGTCTGATGCACCTAAGATCGTATACAGGTGCTCACTGGGTGTGAGTACACTGGACGAACTCGCCGAGAACTTCCGGATGCTACTATACCTATCGTCAGATGGAAGTTCTCAGGTGACACGTGTATAGATTAGTCTTCAGACCTGAGATTGGCATTTGTCTCATGTGAGTTCCCACCGAGCTTTGATCACTACCCTACCACGGCTCTACTGAGTCGTGCAAACAGGTTTTCGTTGGGTACAGTCCCGAGCCACATGGAGGCAGTGAGCGATTGTTGGGGATTCGTCTCTCCCGGTATTGGGAGTTGATATCGCACAATGATCGATTAGTCAGGACTATTAGATCTTGGCCAAGGCTGTTGGGATTTACTGATAAGTTGATCAGTAGTTTCCCGGATTGGTCCTGAGTCACATCAGAACGACTTATCGGGTTATCAAGGTCTGACGTGTACCAACACCTAGACCTGGTATCCGATACTCCTTGACGAAGAGACTAGACTATACGGATACTGTTACGGATAGGCTCAGTAGGAGTTCGGACGGGTTTGCTCGTCGGCCTTCCTTTTCGACAGGTACCTGGGTAGCCGTTACGTACAGCTAGTGCAGCTGACGTGCTTGTGGTTAAACCCACTGCCAGCATACTGTTGAGTCTTTAGAGTCCCACACATAGGGTTTCCCTGCTTCGGGCAAAACGATGTAGAGGCCGTATGGTTTTACGACAGGGTTCGATCACATATGTACACTTATGCACGTATGATATTCGGGCGGATAATACTAGAGGGTTTTGGTTTAAGCCAGATCCTAGTATTAGATTATCGGATTATTTAGTCTTTGGGTATTCATATTTTTTGGAATACGGATACGGGTATGTATATACGGACGAGGGGTACTCTTGTAATTTTCGCAAGAGTGCTTCTAGAAGATGACACCTCATTTCTTATTTATTCTTTTTGATTAAATGATGAAATGAGGTGGAGGATGAGTTGTTCATTTACATTAAATGAAGAATGGCCACTAGATGACTCACTTAGTGACTCATATGATAACTATTGAAGTATGCTTGATTTTATATTATTCTATACTTCATAATTATCTATGGTTGCCATTTTTCATTTCATAATATCTCACACTCTCTCTCTCCTCCAACCTCTCATCTTCTTCCTCTTACCTTAAAGTGTCTTATGAATTGAGAATCTAAGGGTCTAAGAGACTAGCTTATCCCTAATCACTCTCTACACACTCTAGTATACGTAGATTATCAAGCTAAGTATTCTAGTTGGCTCAATTAGGAGGTAGGAGCTCTTAGTTGACACTCTCGGGTGGATCATCATTGACGCGAGGAGGCCGAAGTTAAAGCACGATCCATACTTCCATCAAGGAGCTTAAGGAGAGGATCAAAGACCCGAAGGACTTGGTTTCTTTAGGTATACTTTCTATCATAGTAGATAGAACCCTTACTTGCTAGTTAGGTTTATGGTTAAGATCCGGGTTAAGTGTTATTCTAGCACCAAGTTTCTAATCGTAGAAAAAAATTTGTTCCATATTTGGCCACGGGAGATGGCCGGGGCGCTAGCGTAACCCTTCAACGATAACGTAATTAACTGCAGGGGCTTGCGCCTGCAGGGAAGAGCATCCCCATAATAAAAAACCCCTCACAATGAGGGGGAATCTGACGAAGTCTGCAACAACAGCCGCATCCGTCCAAACCTCCAATACACGGTGCCATAAATCAACTTGGTATCTTCGGAGAGGTAGACGGATAAATCCAAATAGCATCAACCCCCAAATTCAGGCAAGACGACCTACGCGTTTCGTCTCTGTTTTCGGCGGTGAACAGATTCTGGCAAGCCCGGTGGGACCTTTTCCTCTTTCCACTCCACACTTCGTGTGTCGTGTTCGCGAACAAATCATGGTTTACTATGGTTGCCTCTGGGTTCAAGATACTAAGATTTGGCGTCTTGCTCCTATGCAGAAGAGAAGAGAAATCGATGGCTTCCAACCGCACCTGCAACAACAACTCTCACTACACCCTAAATGGAGGAGTGACTTATGGGGCCCAAGCGGCCTCCATCTTTGCAATGTCGGTGGAGCAGGTAACTCAAGCCACCACTGGACTGTTCTTTGGGACCATGATCCCGCCAGCAAGCTTCAGTGCCCCAATGCCATCACAGGAAGCTCCGAAGAAGTCGATCTTTGATCGACTTGCAACCACCACGGCCCTTCTCAACGGGTCATCCAAGTCTGCCGCCTCGGTCTTTGACAAACTGAGCCAAAGCTCCAGTGGACCCGCAAAGAGGCTCACGATACCTGAAGGGGTTATCCCGAAGTGGATAGCTACTCTAGTTTCAGCAGATGAAGTCGTCAAAGGGGCTTCTCCTACTAATGGATCGGTCTTCATAAGACTGGCCGTTCCGACTCTTGCTATGGGTGAAGTCGTCAAAAATGCTTCCCCTACCAGAAAGTTGGCCTTCGAAAGATTGGTCGTCCCATTTCAACGGATGTCTGTCTTCAATAGGCTGGCATGAGCAATAGCCCCTAACCAAAGCAGGGGGCACGACGGAGCCGCTTCCATAGCTGAGGTGGTCCCATCGGCAAGACATGCTCGACGTTGCCACTGGCGCCGGGTGAGAAAAGCTGGGGGCAACTCCCGCTCTAGACTTACTCCACCAGCTCCAATGGTGGAAATTGACGCTGTTGTCCCAACCGGGAACAGCTTTGATCTGCTTAGGAGGGTGCGAAAGAACTCTCTGACCGCAGTGCTGAAGAAATCTCCTCCGTATGTTGAAAACATGGTATAGGCGAAGCCCGAGCAGCCCCCTCAGCGGCTGTCATCCCGAATCCACAAGGTCTGGCGGAAAGTCCAGGATTCTGTGATCAATAAGAACTACTCTCGTCGACCGGAGAAAATGAAGGTTCGATAAAAGGACAATCATCCCTTTAGCATGCAGCGAGGGACTTCTCAGGTGCCTGTTACAATAGCTCCTTCGACTTCGACTTCTCACAGAAAGAGAAGGCCAGAGAATCTACCACCACCGGCGGCAAATCCCAAGGGTGATGAATCCAAACGCCCCAAGTCTTGGGGCATGATCGTGCACACGGTGTACATGGCTTCCAGGAAAGAGGAAAGCCGTACTTCCATGGGTCATTGACTATAAACTCGGTCGTTGAAGAAAGCTCAAGAGCATCAACAAAAGCTCCAGGAGATGCTGATGAAAATGTCAGCACTCACCGGGCAGAAAGAAAGCCGGGAATCGACGTCTGAGCAGCGCCAGGTACAAGAGACTGGCACCGGGTTCTTACGAAGGGTGCTGGAAAAGAAAGATATGGAGGCCGCAGAACAGGTCACTAATATAAAACAGATGGTGCTTCTTTTCCAAGACATGGTGGGGATGATGATCCAGCCAGAACCTCCAGCCGACGACCCTCCGATAATCATCGAAGACGATAGAGGGAAAACGTTAAACCCTCCTCCGGCTGTCTCAGCAACCCAAGAAAAGACAATTTCCAAGGCTGCCCTTGATGACTACATAGCTCAACAAATACGAGCTCATCAAGCGAGTGAAGCGGCAGGCCAAGTCGTCAGAACTGGGCGACCTTATTGAGGCTGGTACGATCAAATCAAGAACCCGCCAGGATATACCATCCCTAAGTTCCATGTGTATAAGGGGACGGGCAATCCACACCAGCACATTGCTCAATTCAGAGCTTTGTGCGGTAATACTGGAGGCGACGACAAACATTCACGGAGATGGCATTTGAATGGTACTCCGACCTCCCAAATGATTCTGTCAAAACATTCACGGAGATGGAATTACTATTCACACAGCGGTTCGCAAGCGCAAGCGAGCGCACCCCAATCACGGCATTAATCAATGCTAGGGTGAAGCCAAGAGAGACCTGGGTTTAATATGCAATCCGGTGGCGGAACCTATGGTCAAAATGGGAACAACGCATCGAAGAAGCTCCTGCCGTGGGCATGTTTGTAGGGACCCTCGATCCTCAGGCGACTATATCCTAGTTCATGATGTTCTTCAAGCCGACCATTTTCCAGGCTTTGATCGACAAGCTGGCCCAAATGGACCAGATGGGCCATGGGCCGTCCTCTTCAAAAATGGATCCTCAGAATATAAAGGGCAAAGGGAAAGCGGCCTTTGTTGCCAATACTCAACAACAGCCGAGCGACCCGAAACCGGTTGCTTGCCAACGCAATACATGCCGATCCCTCGAAGAGAAGTTGAGACGTCCTTACTCGTTTCCCCAGGATAAAACGAGGAGACTGTTCGAATTGGCGGTGCGCAACAGGCTCATCACTCTGCCGGATCCGAGACGTCCACTGCAGCCTGGTGACGTCAACAGTCCCAACTACTGCCCCTACCACAGAGTAATAGGCCACCCAATCGAAGATTACTACGTCTTCAAAAACTGGGTTGAGGACCAGTACCAACAAGGTAAGTTCGCGCTGTCCGAAAACTGGAAGTTGAACCCGCCACAGCAGCACGCTCCTAGAAAAGTGGATACGCCGGGGGCATCATGCTTATTTATAGAAGAAGCTCCGTGGGAAGTGGTCCTTTCAGCTAAAACTAAAAGAATGCTGAAGGATCTTCAAGCATGTCCGGCGATCAAATGGAAAAGTCTGCTGGAGCCCGAGATCATTGAGGGGATACTTAAACTGTGCCCAACGCCGAAAACTACTAACAAGGGGCAAGACCTCCAGGCTAAACCTTCGAAGTATTCGAAGAAGAAGAAGACCAAGAGACCCGTGCAGCTCGACGATAGTCGTACGGATCTGCAAAAATACATCGATGCACTGGAGGAACACAACCAAATGGCGCAGACCCCAGTCACTCTCCAAGAGTTTCTCAATCATATCCTTGAGAACAGAGACAGTGACATTGATGAAGGAAACGACTCGTCAGAAGAAACCGAGGATTATGTAGCGAATTGCTTTATGGTCTCTCACTCGTCGTTAAAAGGCGAAGAAGCTCCCTCGGCGTCGAAAAGCAATACGGAGGAACTAGGGGCAAGACCGGTGCAAAAATCCCTGGAGTCGTCAGACGACTTGATTGACCGGTTGCTACACGAAGCCCTTCAAAAGAGCAAAGCTGACCGAGAGCGTGAAACGGCCATATACGAAAAAGGCCAAGTGTCGGCGTCGGGATGAAGAAGCTGCGGCAAGGAAGAGTCACAAAGTACTCCAGCCAGATCAAAGCACACCCGCGACAAACAAAAGCAGGTTTAAGATGGGGAAACGGTTCGCCAAAGCCCTGTCAATGGGAATGATGTTAGTGTAATATGCCCTTGAGGCCATTATAATATAGTACTAGTTTGTATATTATATTTTGGAAGTTTGGGATATATACACGGATTTATGACAGTCTTGCTCGATATAGTAGTATGCTACTTGGTTTGTATCTATCTTAATATGTGTATATGTTTCTTTTAACGTATCGCTAATACATATTGATATAGCCCTTAGGATCTTTACTTGACTACCAGCATTATGATGGCAATCACACTAGTGGAGGCTGGGTAGTCTACAAGCACATCCTTACACAGGTCCCTAGTCGCAGGATTATCGAGACAGGGCATCGATACTCCAGAATAGACTAGTGTATATGCTTCTCATCCCAGCAGGGGAGATGGTATGTCCCACAGTCATCAGTACGTCGTACTGGAGATAGTATGCAGGTGCTCATTAGGTTGTGAGTTACACTGGACGGACTCGTGGGGAACCGCTGGTTGGTAATATACCTATCGTCAGGTAGCAGTTCCCAGGTGACATGAGTACAGCTTAGTCCGTCGACTTGACACTGCTACTTCGCCTCAGGTGTGTTCCCACTGTTCTTAGATTACTACCTACCACGGCTCTGTTGAGTCATGCAAACAAGTAGTAGTTGGGTGCAGTCCCGAAGCACTTGGAGGCAGTGGCAGTTAGATAGGATTCGTCTCTCCCAGTATTGAGGGTTGATGTCGCGCTGTGTTCGGAAAGCCATTACACAAAGTCCCTGGCCAAGGCAAGCGAGATTTGCTGGTAGGGATCCAGTAGTTTTCAGGGTGTTTTTGGCCGCACTCCGACACGACTTATTGCACTATTAGGGGTCTGACGCTTGCCGCCCCCTAGGACCGATATACGACACTCTTAAACAAACAGACCGGACTGTACGGAGATTGCCACATACAGGCTCAGTAGGGATACAAATGAGTTTGCTCGTCGACCTTCTTATCGACAGATGCCTGGGTAGCCATTACGTACAGCTAGTACCGCTGACGCGCTTGTGGTTAAACCCACTGCCAACATGCTGTCGAGTCTTTAGAGTCCCACACAGAGAGTTTCCCTGCTTCGGGCGAAACGAGTAGAAGTCGTATGGTTTTATGACAGGGTTCGATCACACATGTATACTTGTGCGCATATGATGTTCGGGCGAATAATACTAGTGGAGTTTGGTTTAAGCCAGATCCTAGTATTTATTATTGGATTAGTTATGTCGCATTGTATTTGTGTTTCTCGAAATACGGATACGGGTATGTATATACGGTTGCGAGAAGCATTCTTGTAATTATTCAAGTTTGCTTTAAGATGATTAAACCTCATTATATGTTTTAGCATTTTTAGTTTAAATGCTTAATGAGGTGGATATTTGACATGAGGGAAACTTCATGGTATTTTAGTGATATTGAACATGGCTATTATGTTGACTCTTTTGGATTCTTGTGAGAGGAGAAGACTTAGATATTTTTGTGATATTTGTGAGAGATATTTTTATCTTGCATTAGAGTTAATATAGATGCCATGCCCAAATTATTATTATGATTATCACAAACACATTCTCTCTCCTCTCAAGCACTCTTTCTTCATCTTCTCAAGCAAACCCTAATTGTCTCATGAGTTGAGAATCCTAGGGGTTGAGATATAACTAAATCCTTTAATACTCTCTACTCATTCTAGGTTATTTAGTTTAGCATACCAAGTGACCTGGTTACCTCTTCTTGGAGGTTAAGCTCAAGGTTGGAACTCTCGGGTGGATCTTCTACGACTTTGAGAAGCCGACGAAGAGGCATGATCCATTCTCCCGATGAGGAGCTCACGACGAGAAGAAGGACACGAGACGAAGAAGAAGGATAGTAACTTGAGGTATAACTTTCCCACATAGTAGTTAAATCTCTTAGCATATCGGTTAGTTAGGGTTTAGTATCGATCCTGGAGTTTAGTCGATATTACGAAGCACTTAAAAATCATTTTTTTGCAAACCCTGCCTCCCTGCGAACATGTGGGGTGCGTGATATCGACTTACAGTGGTATCAGAGCCAACTAAACTATAACTAACTTGTTTGCAAGTCGTTAGAACTTCGATCGGTGGAAATACCCGAAACTATAACGCAAAACCCTAATTTTCTGTCCTTTTTTAAAATCTGGTCTTAAAATTTTTCCAGAGGCCTTAAAAAATAAAGCATGGAAATCTAAGATCACCTAAGAAGCACGAGTCTCTAACTCGGCAAGACCGACGCGGAACCGCGGCGAATCGGTGTGAATCGCCATCGTTTCGCGGCCGAGTCAAGTCAGAATTGACTCTTTTTTCTTCTGTTGGTTTTATTTGTTGTGTTATACTTTTGGTATATTTTGTTTCTGCCCACAGTTGTTAATGTGCTGGTTTGCATTTGGGTAGATAATAAAATTGTGTTTCGATCGAATTTCTTTCGATCATGGCTATGTATCGTTTTTGTGTCTGATATATGTGTTCGTAAACTTCCGCTAATTGCTATATGTCAGGTAGTTGGGGGTTGCACATATCTGTGATGATTGGATTGCGTATATAAGTATTGTTGGATTGCCATGAATGAATAGCCGGGGATGTGAGGTGTTATATTTTTGCATTCGATGTAAAATTTGTAAAGTGATGTAATATTATTTTGCGGGGCATATCCGGGTTGAGGTTGTACCCACCATTGTATTATTTTTTTTTTACTGTTTATTGATCTTAGGATAGACCTAAGGAGGGGTGCACAAATTACCGGGTATTTTGAAGTGCCGAGTGGCCTACTTCACTTCGGGTATTTAGCGGGTAGTTTGCCGCACCCGTAGGGGTCTGGGGTAGGGTTTGGCTATTCACCGTGACCGTGGAATCCGTCTTTCGTTACAGGCTTAAATGAAATGCGGAATTCCTAGTATATCCAATGTATTCATCTGTGATCTGGAATACCTATTATTACGTCTGACGAATGGATATTATTATTATATATATTATATAATAGACGTTGCATCCGTGGTAGTCCAGCCCCCAGCTCTGGCGTTAGTTATCTAACCTAACGGTATAAGACGGGGCCCAGTGGCGAATGCGGATGGCATAAGCGTACATTGTATTTTTGTCTTTTTCTGCAATGGTAGGTTAATTGATGAGACTGCATTATATTAATGCAAAGCAAACAAACCAAAGCTGAATCGTTGGAACAATTTTAAAACCACTCGTTTTTTCAAAACAGTAAAACTTTTAAAATGCGGAGCTTAAACCACTCCTTTTAAAAGCTATCAGGTTCCTTCGATTATATCAAGTTCACTACGTTTGCGGTTTCGCCAAAACTATTCGTAGCCCTCCGTCATTTCAGTTGGATATTCAGTAGTATTCAAGCTATGTATTTTGACCTTCACCAAGGCATAGTGATTGGTAGTTGCTGAATATTCATCTGTACCATAGTTAGATGCATTGGTTTGGGACAGCCGTACTACTATTTTGGCCTTTGTCAAGGGTATGTGCGGGTGGGTTCAAATTAACCTGGACAATGATGGGTAGAATTTGACATGTGACTTATGGTATGTTGGCCTTCGTCAAGGTCATAAGAGCATGGTATAAAAATCCACATCGGGAAGAAACTGAAACTTGTTAGTGTTGCATACCATTTGGAGTATGATAATTTTGGTAGGATTCCTTCGACTTTATCACACAATGATATTTGGATCCCGATCCTACCGTGAGTATATGGTACTCTTCGGGAGATTTTTTTACTTAACGATCAATGCTATAAACCAAGTAGGTGTCTAGAACAGTGTTAGCGGGGCTACGCCTCCAAGGAAAAGATGTTATTTAATTAAGAAACTTCGCGAAAGCGTCGTAAAACCTCCCTCGAAGTACCGGCACTAGCCTGGCTGAAAGTTTAAGCAGGTATTGTACGGTGAGATTAATCTTGACTAATTCCTCTTTTATGGTTTGAGGAAGGATTTGAGAAACAGTGGGAGCCATCCTATTTAGATAAACTAAAAACCAATCTAAACTTGCAAGTGCATCATGCTAAAGTGTTTCTTCTCTCTCTCTCCTAATTGCAGCAACCAAATATGACGGGCTTTAAGTTACTATTAGATAAAATTATATTGA
Organism: Agapanthus africanus; assembly: GCA_030015575.1. Classification (NCBI taxonomy): domain Eukaryota; kingdom Viridiplantae; phylum Streptophyta; class Magnoliopsida; order Asparagales; family Amaryllidaceae; genus Agapanthus; species Agapanthus africanus. The sequence continues at coordinate 821,102,956 of CM057337.1, read as the reverse complement.
CAGGGCCAAACTACAAAGATTGGTTCAGGAATGTCAAAATGGCAATCACATATGACAAATTGGGGGTATATCCTCACTACTAAAGCCCCCGCCGTCCCAGGTCCAGACTCCAGTGTCGCGGATATTGAGATCCATAAGACCTGGGAGATTGACTGCGCGAAGGCTAAGTGCCTTGTGCTGGCCTCTATGGACAATGAACATCAGAGGCGGCACGAGAATATGGATCTAGAATCCATATTCCTCCATACCAAGGAATTATATGGAGAGCAATCTCGTTTTGTAAGATACGAGACCTCGAAGAAGCTACTTGAGGCGAGGTTGGCCGTCGGATCATCTGTAGGGGAACATGTCCTTAAGATGATCGGCTACATTGAGGAGCTCACGGACCTCGGGACCACATTAGAAAATGAGCTGTATACAGACTTAATTCTGCAGTCCCTCCCTTCCACCTACGCCCAGTTTATCTTGAATTTTAATATTCAGGGTAAAGAAGTTGAACTTCCGGAACTCCTCAACATTTTGAGGAGTGCTGAGGGCACCCTGCAGAAGGCCAGGGAAACGCCTGCCTACTTGTTGGTGGAGCTTCCTTTTTTAGATCCAAGGTGAAAACCAAAGGAAAGAAGAAGAAGGCCCCCACCAAGCCGAGAGGCGGTGTTAGTAAGGTGGAAGCAAAGGGCAAGGCAAGGGTAGCGGGGCCGACAGTAGGAAAGGAAGAATACTTCTACTGTCATAAGAATGGCCATTGGAAGAAACATTGCAGGGCTCGGAAGGCCAAGAACCAGGACCCGAAGCAAGTTGTGGTTTCGGCTTCAGGTGTGTTTGTAATTGAAAATTGTATGTCAATCAACTCTACTTCCTGGGTATTGGATACCGGATCAGGATCTCATATCTGTAATTCTTTGTAGGCACTGAGAAGCCGTAGGGTTCTGAAGACAGGTGATATGACCCTCAGGGTTGCTAACGGAGTGAGCGTGGATGTCGTGTCCATAGAGGAATATCACATCAGATTGACGCGTGGACATATTTTGGTTTTGCGCAACTGTTTTTGTGTACCTAGTTTGACTTGTAATATCATTTCTGTATCATTGTTATCTAAAGAAGGTTATGATTTTACATTTGTAAGCGATGTCGTAAACATCCACCTTAATCATGGTCTGATTGGGTCAGGTACTCTAAACAATGGTATATACGTATTAAACCAGCTACAAATTTTCAATATCCAGAACACATAAAAGAAAAACTCCAGAAATAATTCATGCTTTCTTATGGCATTGTAGACTAGGTCACATCAACGAAATAAGGTTGACCATGTTACATAAAAAAGGATATTTGGATCCGTTCGAATATCAATCTTATGCAACTTGTCAATCATGTCTCAAAGGAAAGTTGACAAAGACTCCGTTCACTGGACGCGGAGTAAGAGCGGGCTCGCTCTTGGGACTAATACACAGCGACTTGTGTGGTCCAATGTCTACACATGCAAGAAGTGGTTATTCCTATTTCATTACTTTTACGGATGATTTCTCTACGTATGGACATGTCTTCTTGATGAAGCACAAATCCGAGACCTTTGAGAAATTCCAAGAATATAAGAATGAAGTGGAAAAACAAACCGGCAAAAGTATCAAGACACCGAGATCTGATCGAGATGGTGAATACTTGAGTGCCGAGTTCCTGGATTACCTAAAAGAGAATGGAATTCTGTCACGCCCCGCTTCTCAGAGTACGCTAAGATAGGCACGTGACATAGCCAACCATGCTACCTGTGGATAGGAAATATCCTTCCACAGTCACATTACGGCTGTAGAGATATCAAGAACAATAATAAACTATCTAACACATGTCCATAAGCCAAAATAAAAAGAGTCAAGAATAAAATAATGCGGAAGCAAAAGATCCAATACAAGAATAAACTGGAATGTACGTCCCATAATGCGGGTTCACATCAGGAATGAAAATACCGAAAGTAAAATAAACTAACTACTAGCAAGTCCTCAGTGCTCAGCCTGCTGACTGAAATACTCCTGCCCGGACTGCAGCAAAGGTAAGAAATCTGGGCCATGCAAAACCCAGACGTCAGTGCGTCATAATATCAAGCAATACTATAAACAGGGGTAGCAATACATGCAGATATGAGTATAAATGATAAACAGGCATAACAGTGATATAAGTAAGGACAGTGGGTAATGTGTAGTGAGTAATCTAAACTGGTCTATTGGGTTAACTACTCTCAAGTCCTTGAAATCAATTTGATGAATCATCGATGTAACTCAATAGTATCCCGTGCGTGTCCGGGATCACGGTGAAGATTCTCGGGCTGAAACCGAGACATGCCGCTAGGTACTAAAAGGAAAAGGGGTAACGATGAATGATGTCAACAGTATTATCCCAAGGCTGGTCTAGCCTCTAAAAAGGTAGTGGGTAACGATGGATGATGTCAGCAGCATCATCCCAAGGCTGGCCCAGCCTCTAAAACTGATTAGTAAAGGTATCGAACTATCGAGTTACAAGTCAGGTTTCATCATTGATTTCCCTATACCCCCAAGTTGTGTATTCAAGTCAAGTATTAAATAATCTGGAGCTAATGCCAACACAAGATCAGGCAGGTACAGGTTTGTCTGGATAGACAACAGGAAATGTCCGTAAGGACAACAGGTCAGGGTTGTTGGCATTAGTAACAAGATCAGGTAACAGGTGAAGCCATAGTACATCAGGTCAAGTCAGGTAGTATATAGGTATCACGTCATGTCAAGAAGTGCACGGTATCATGTCGTGTCAAGTAATAGGTGTATCAAGTCATGTCAGGGGTGCACGACATGTCACGTGAGTGCTCATAATCAAACTAAAAATAAGCATGGGTATACAAAACAAGTATGGGGTACTAATGGAACAATAAAATGGAACATTGTGATGTTATATGCAATAGGTACAGATTAAGCATATGGATGCACAGTTATCGATTTGGGTTAAGGGGATAGTTCCAACATTAATTAAATACAGTTCAATCAAATATGGAATGTTAAAATCTCATTATTATGGGTTAAATAATTTAGGGATGCAATTATATATATAATAGGTTAAATGGATGCAGACGGGTGTCCGATAGGGTAGAAACTATTAAAAGGGTACTATGGGCTATGCAAATAATTATTATGTGATTTAAATATGGACGTGGGTACACTATATTGTAATCTAACATGCAACAAGGTATGTTTCAAGATCTAAATCTAAAATGATATATGGAACATCGAAATGGAAAATGGAACATGTGGCATTATATGCAATCAAATAGGTATAAAATAATATAGATAGCATGTAGCAAGTTTTACTTGCCTCGACAGATCAAGAAACGGGTATATGGAACGTCACACGTCGGCGGGAAAAGTCGCGATGCGCGCACGGTACACGGAAGGATCCAAACAACGCATAAGGGGATCACACAGGTCAGATATGCTTGCTGGGTCGTCGGGATCGTCGACGGCACGGCCAGATTCCGACAAACCAAGAAAACAGTAAACATACTTTAATGGAAGAGATGCATGGAAAAAGAAAAGAGAAGAATGGAAGGAGGAAGGAGAGGAGGGAGGAGACTCACTGTGGTTTAGAAGGAAGCCGTGAGGTGTCGACGGCGTCGATGGAGCTCCGGCGAGGTACCTGCAGAAGACAGCGGCCATCATGAAAAGAAAACGGAAGAAAGAAAAGAAAAGAAAGGAAGAAGAAAGGAGAGGAGAGGAAGTGCAGAGCTCACTGGGGTGTAAGGAGGGCGAGATCGGCGGCGGCGATCAACTTCGGCGAGGTAGCGTGTGCAGGGTGCTCGGTTGTGCTCGGCTGTGTTCGTGCAGGGTGCTCGGGGAAGGAGAGAGTGGAGGCGGAGGTGATGAGGGTGAGGAGGCGACGAGGTCGGGGAGGCGTCGTGGTGTTTTGGTCGACGGAGAAGGGGAGACGGCGGCTAGGGTTTTGGGTTTTTTTTGGGTTCGCTGTTATATAAAAAAAAAGAGAATGAAAATATATAGAGAGGGAGAGAGAAAATTTATAAGTGGCTACATAAACACCATTTACTAGTAATAACATAATTAAAATAGGTATTTTTAAATTTATAGTGAAAAATAATTACGGTTTAGTTTTACAAAAACAACGTTTTACTTTACCGAAAATTATAAAATTCAGTTAAAGAATTTTATTTATTTATTTAATTATTTTTTTAAAATGTTACAATCTTCCCCCCTTTAAGAAATTCGGTCCCCGAATTTAAATTAAAACTCCCCCCCAATTACCAAAACATTCAGCCAAAACACTCAAATCGTCGGGGCTCCGAAATTATCAATACATAACTAAAATCAACTCCGTCAAGCATAACACAATTATCGGAGTTATGGCGAAAATAAAATATCAAAACCCAATACGAAAACCAACAGAATATACATCAAAACTACAATTTATATATAGTGCGCATCATAGTAAAATCGTCCAAATATCTGGATAAAGAAGCATGCAAGAACCCCTTTTTGAAAATCGCCGTGTGATGCACGTGTCACGGCATATGTAGCGGACGTTTATTTTAAAAAAAATAGCTATATATATATATATATATCTTTTATTTAATATGCACGTCCCGCCTGGTTACTGAATCAAAAAGTAATGATTATAAAAACATACTGCTCAAACTGAAATCAATCCCAATCACATCATAAAAATATTATGTGCGTCCGGTGCGCACTGAAATCGGAACCAAATACAGATACCACGAATACACGCAAAAACAAAACTAAGTGCAACAGGTGTGCACCAAAAACATCTGTCAAGTGCAACGGGCGTGCACGACTCAATATCAGGTGCATCTAATCTGCACAAAACCCCAATTTAGTGCATCTGGTGTGTACAAAATCGCATCAAGTGCGCCAAGTGCGCGCAAGAATCTCAATCAGGTGTACATGGTGCACGAAATCATACACCGAATATCAAAATCGAAATCACAGTACGAAAGTGCATGAAAACTAGGTCAAAGCATATGTCAAAATCATGTGTAACCATATGCACGAAATCAAATCAAAATCTCAAAATGTATTAAAACCAAATCAAGTGCACTGGGTATGTACTAAACAACATCAATACAACTGATATATGAAACACAAATAGAATGTAATGAAGGTGCACATAAGAAATACCAATCGTAGAACAAGGTCCTCAAAATACCAAAATCCAATCAACGAAAATATGAAATTCAAATCACCAAATCATAATCGTAAACACTATCGTCAATATGCACCTCTTTCCCCCTTTCCTCTGGTGTCGACTGCTTCAAACTCGTCTATTCATAGGTGTGCTGACTGCGCTACCAAAGGCAATACTCATATCTAGAGTCTCCCACGTAGTCGATCCCTTCACCTGATATCCGGACTACATTAAACTTTTCGATCGATCCATCAAAATCCCATAATTCCCCGAGAGCTCAACACTCAAGTACAGTTTAAAAATATCCGGTACATACCCCAGCATCGATGGTCCAGCCGTAGAAGGGCAAACCCAAGCCTCACTAATGGCACCGCGGAACTGCCGTAAACCCTAAGGTTCAAGGGCATTCTCGTGGTCATTATGTCGAGTTAGGGTTTCATTCTTCTAGAGGGTCCATAGAAATACCTGCATGTTCTTCCGAATACCTTAAACTTGGGAAAATGGGTTTCTGACAATCGTTCGAATACTTTAACTTCGTCTGGACGGCATGTGAATACCCTTCGTCCGTACGCTAAACAATGCTTCAATCCTCAAGAATGAACGATACCCCAATGGTTATCGCATTCGAGCCGCAGCTCCCTCTGCCCGTGCGACTGTGGTAACAGAAACCACCATCCGATATCGACGAAGATAGATCAAAGGAACGAATAGAATACGGTGCAAAGAAATGTACATCCTAAGGCTACTTAAGAAGAGTCGTGTATCGTAAGTATGCCGCGGATCATACCCACGGTACGTCACTCTACCTAAGTCGCCTACTCCATCAACCAAGGGTCACCCTAGACATATACAAAGGTTAAACCTAGCGCTCTGATACCAATTTTGTCACGACCCGAAAGTACGGAACGTGACCGGCACTTAGATTACGAAGCGTCTAAAGGCGCAACGTAACCTAAGCAAGCCGAAGCTCAGAAATCTAAACCATAAAAGAAGAAGAAGTAAAGGAAAACATGTAGAAAACAAATTTAAAAGCAACATCCAATTTTCTCAAAAATTTCGGCAGAGTCTCCCTTGTGAAAACTGGCCCCAAACGGGTACAAACAAGTATAATACATACAAACAATAAAAAGCATCCCCAAACGGGAGCTAGCTCTACGCCAAAAGGCGGAAACAACCACACCAATGCACAATAGTATACAACGCCAAAGGGCGAGGCTCAAAACTCAAAGGAAAATAAAACCACCAGATATCATAATAATACAAGCGCGACTCTAAGGTCGAAATAAACAACTGGTCCAGTAAACTTATCAAGTAATACAAGTTTGGTTGATAGAACTTTCTAGATACAAATGAAATGATAAAAATACAACGGCGGTCCAGATACAAATGAACCAACCTACCGTGCAAATCACCCGGAATGAAATGATGTGCCAGCAAACTGCCAAGCAACCCTGTATATCAACCTGTAGAAAAATTTGGCACAACGGGGGTGAGTTGCCAACTCGTGAGTAGAAGACATCTGCGAAAAGAAATCGAATGCACGACGCTGTCCTAGGTCATAATAATATACTAATATATTACTAGTCATCTAGTAATGGCAGGGTAATAAACTACGTGTAAGTGCAAATGCTCCGTGCTCGTGTCAGTGCCTCAAATAGTAATATGTCATGTGAATGAGTATGCATGCACCATGAATGTAAAACAATCAATCCTAAAATCTGGATATATCTGTATAAGAAATCTTTAGCTTTTATCATGGTAAAATGTGTATAGAATTCTGAAATATCAACGATGAAATCCATGGAAATCCGTGTCAAGCATCGACACAAAACATGTAAATCTCAAGTCTCAATACCTCATAAATCTCAATGTCTCATAGTCTCAATATCTCGGGCTCCGTCAGTCCGGATCGGCCCATATCATCAAATCTCACGACAACGGTCGTATCCTCCGGATATCCGCCGCGCCAGACATCACCGGTAGGTAGTCCTTCCCTTGCCAGGCTCATCGTCTACAACTCGATCTTCTTATCCCAGGGTACCATACCGGGCCCACCATGTACCCGAGACGGTTCATCCACTCCTCGAATCGGGTCTCGAAATCCAACAGAAAACATGAAATCTCATGGTGGACGACACATACATCACGAGAAAACAACATCTTATGTTTTAAAAAGAGAGAGGGAGAGAGAGAAGTTTTTACATATTTTTGCGGTTTTCCCCAAAAATCCAGAAATCTCATAGAAATCCAAAATCACAAAATCATGAGTAAGTATATGATAAGTGTCGGCATATGCCCCATAAAACTGCATGATAACATGAAAATGCGAATGCATGAAATGTCTAAGTAATAATTACCATGTCTATACTAACACCAGAGAGTAATCACAATATTATATCGATCTAGCTATTAGCTAATCCTATCAATAACAGATAATGTGATCTAAAGTGTACGTGACATAGCAATTACCGATGATGATGTGTGTGAGCCGGCAAATAAGTGTGCGTGGAATATGCGCATCATCGGTAATGGTGCTGGTGTCCTAACAGGCAAAGTTTTATTCTGATTATAGAAACATATGTATGAACATGCAACATTATGATTACGGTATGAATGTAAAGACGGATGTGTAATAACCACTCATCTGAGATATACAAGTATAACTACAACTATATGGCTCGAGCCTAAACTAGTGTCCATCTAACCTCCTAAAGAACTAAACCTAAGAAACTAGTCAATAAGAATTAAGAGTCCACCTAAGGTCTGAATCCATATCTCTAATAGTCGGCGATCCAGCCTCAATAGCGTCACGTACATAGTACGGCTTCCTCGAATCAAGAGTGCGGATCAATCATCATATCTATGCCTCGTACGGTAAAATCCATCGTACGGCATCCCAATATCGGGGTACGGGTCAAGTATCACCTACATGTCTCATCATTCGTATAATACCATCATCAACACATGTCATGATCAAGGTGCTATACTGTAATCGCATACATCAACCATATATCATTGCCAGCATAAATATACATCGTTAATTATCCTCAGATAAGTCATGTCATATGTATCATATTGTGATTAAGTCACACTTAGATCATATCGTAATCATGTCACACCTATATGATATCGTAATCGAGTTACACATATATCATATCAGAATTTCAAGCACAGGTTACGGTCCGGGTTCTATTTTAGAGTCCCATATACTTCAATATCATCACCACCCTTTATTATTGTTCATGTATACAATTCCATTATCTCATTTTCTAATGATCCGCTAACATCATAACACGACTGTAAAGCCAAGAATCACGGCATTTGCCCAGTTATACTGTTTCTTTCCCGTGTATCATATCACATCCTTATATCACATATACGTATTGTGTATATATCTATACCTACACCTAGCTCTGTATATATATACACATACACGTATACACCACGTCGAGTCTCAGTGTGTGCGTGTGTGTATCTACCTGAAACCTACGAATCTTCTCCAAGATATTCATCCTCTGATAAGGTCTTTCTAAATTAGTCTAGTCCAACCTAAGGTCATTACTAGGGTCCTACTCATCAAGAGTCTAAGGTCACGTCTGGCTTCCTAATGACAATAAGTACTTATTCCTATTCTACGCTTGCGGGGGTGCTAAACGCCATCCACCCGACTTCTCCCCGTAGATATACATCTACTCACCTGGTCCTTGTCTGCCGAAAATGATGTCGCCATCCTCTTCTTCATCGCCCGCAGTCCACGTGAGGGGTACCTATATGCAAACATATGTAGTATCGTAAATTGAATCACGGACAACATCAAAACGACGCACGAAACGCGCATAAGTTAAAACCTATGTCCCGCTCATGCAAAAGAACCAAATATCGCTCGATATCGGTGTACAAACGCCGATTGATCGAGATAAGCATCAACAAACAACTCATAGTTTTTAAACTCATTACTTAAAATATAAAACATAATTTAATTCATCGAAACCCTAAAAATCGATCAAATCGTCCGATTTCGAAAAACCCGAAAACGCCAATTTACCGTTTTACTTCAAAGTTTACTGTTTAAATGAAACTAATGGTTATGATACTCATTAAACAGCATAACAAGATTATACAACCCATTACTATATTTTTAACTCCCCAATTGTATTAATTGTTAAAATTCTAGTTTGCAAATAAACCAATTTTAACACCTTGCAAGCAAAATGTCACAATATCACATCTAAACTGGATTTTGCATGAATTAATGCATTAAACTACAATTCATGATGATAATGATATAATGAAACCATAAATTATATTTTAAATTTCATTTCTTTAAGAATTTCCAAAATCTAGTTAGCAAAATAGCATGTTTTATCACTATTTTATTAACTAACAATTTGAAACTAGTAACTAGATTAGGTTTTGCATTCCATTAACATGTTAATCTCCTTATTAAAACCATGAATAATTGATAAAAAAACCTCACTTGAATTTTATCTCACATATTTATATGATTTATAAAAATCTAGTTCACAAATTGCTAAATTTGAACAATTAAAATGTAACAATTAGTAATTTGACAACTAAATTTCATTTTGCATACTCTAAGATGTTATACTACACTTCCCATCATAACCAATTTATGAAAACCCTAACTTAAACTCAAACCACTTTCTTGAATTTTCAAAATTTGAAATTAAAACCTAATTAAGCATCATGATTAATTAAATTGAAATAATTAAATATTAAGTAACAATTGGTTTAAGATTATACCTTCAACTTGAGATCCAAACATGCAAACTTGTCTTCAAAATGATCTCTTTGCTCCAAGGATTCAAGCAAGATTGATCAAAGAATAATGGGTCATGATCTAATTTGGGAGTTATTAGCATTTTGTGTGAATTTTGAATGGATTTTTAATGAATTTTTGAAGAGAAAAAGGGGTGGAAAAATATTGGGCAGCCATGGGGTAGGCTCGACCACAAGAGGGGAGAAAAAGAGAGAGAGAGAGAAAAGAATGTAGAAACATGTAGAAACCTCTTTAATTAATTACACCATTTTAAGTCTTTTCAATAATTTATTTTATTTTATTTTATTTTTAGTTTAATTTACCCATGAATTTTCTAGAACTTTGGAGACAAATCAAGAAGAGAAAAGCATGCTACAAACTAAACTCTAATATGTCATGGCTCACTTTGTCAAATTAATCCATTTCTAATTTATAATTTGCACCAATTTAATGTATAATTAAAAACTTATGTTAATATTTAAAATAATTAATTTAGGAAAAATATTTAATTAAACTAAAAATTTATAAGTGGCTACATAAACACCATTTACTAGTAATAACATAATTAAAATAGGTATTTTTAAATTTATAGTGAAAAATAATTACGGTTTAGTTTTACAAAAACAACGTTTTACTTTACCGAAAATTATAAAATTCACTTAAAGAATTTTATTTATTTATTTAATTATTTTTTTAAAACGTTACAGCTCAGTACTGTGTAAGTTTGTGGGATACCCAAAGAACTCCATGGGGTATCTTTTCTATTACGCAGAGGAACAAAAGGTTTTTGTTTCTCGTCATGTCCACTTTTTAAAACATCAATTTTTAGAAAAAGAAACTAGTGGGAGCGCAATAGAACTGGAAGAAATTCCAAAACCACAAGATATTACTGAAATCTTGGTGGAACCAGAAGTTTCAAAAGAACAGGACATTCCCGCGCCACTCTGCAGGAGTAGTAGGCTGTCTCATCCGCCCGAGAGATACTACGGTTTTCTCGTAGACGAGGATAAAGAAGATTGCATCATTGATAATGATGAGTCAATTAACTTCCAGCAAGCCATCCAGAGCACAGACTCGGTAAAATGGCTGGATGCAATGTGGACCGAGATGGAGTCCATGTACACCAACAAAATATGGGCTTTGGACATTGCTCCAGAAGGGGTAAAACCCGTAGGCTGCAAATGGATCTTCAGAAAGAAAATTGGTGTAGATGGACATGTTGAAACCTATAAGGTTAGACTTATTGCAAAAGGATTTCGTCAAAGACCTGGTTTGGACTATGATGAAACCTTTTCTCCAGTGGCTATGCTCAAATTCATTCGGATCCTTCTTGCCATTGCTGCCTTTCACGATTATGAGATTTGGCAGATGGACGTAAAGACCGCTTTTCTAAATAGAAATTTGGAAGAGTGCGTCTATATGGACCAGCCAGGGGGTTTCATTCAGAGTGGGAGCAGCAGGAAAGTATGCAAGTTGCTTAAATCCATCTATGGACTAAAACAGGTATCGCGGAGTTGGAATATCTGTTTTGATAAGACGGTCAAAGAATTTGACTTTATCAAAACTCCAGATGAGCCATCCATTTATAGTAAGATTGTAGCACGAACTGTTGTATTCTTCGTCTTGTACGTGGATGGCATTCTCTTGATAGGAAATGACATTCCTATGCTACAATCTGTCAAAGGGTTCTTGTCACAAAGGTTCTCCATGAAAGACCCGGGTGATGCCTCTTACATTTTGGGGATCCAGATCTATCGTGATAGATCTAAGAGGATGTTGGGACTTTCACAGTCCAGGTACATCGACACCATACTGAAAAGATTCAGTATGGAAGATTCAAAGCGCGGTAATTTACCGGTTTATCACGGAATCACCCTCTCCAAAGAGATGTCTCTCAAGAATGATTTGGAAAGGGATCGCATGTCTATTATACCCTACGCTTCTACGGTAGGCTCTATAATGTATGTGATGTTGTGTACCAGACCAGATGTAGCTTATGCACTAAGCGTGGTAAGCCAGTATTAGTCAAACCCTGAGGAGAAGCACTGGATAGCAGTAAAGAACATTCTGTAACATTTTGGAAAATTAAGAATATTTATTTAATTATAAAAATAATGAAAATAATAAGTTTAAGAAAAATGATATCGCTTATGAAATTAAGTATCGGAATCATATCCGAAAAATGTAATTATTTTGATAATTATGAATAAAGTGGGTGATATTAAGAAAAATGATATTTTAACATGATATTGAATTTTTCATTAAGCTAATGACATTTAAGTAATAGATTTATCATTTCATATCTTTTATATTATATGGATTTGGATTTATGATATGAAGGTTTTTACTTATTGTTATAATTCTTATCATGGTTGGTGTCACGCCCCCTTCCCAAAATACGGAATACGAGGAGTAGACAAGACCAGCCATGCTCTTACGGTCAAGGAAAAGTCCCGCCGTAGTCACACTTCGGCTTCTAGTTTATCATGATAAACAGTAAATGATGCGCGGGTAATGAGAGATGCAGTAACTGAAAGAAACAATGTAAAGAACTGACCTGGAGGAAACAAATATGGATATAACTCTGGATATCAAATTGAGGTGTCTGTGATATACGTCTAGTCCTGGTCCAGGCTAAATCTTCTCCTCACACTGAGCATGCATACTCAGGTCGTCAGAGCGACACAATAGCAATAATATATATAATCAGGTGACAATTCTAACAGTGATAATAGATATGTATAACAGTAAATCAATGACAACATGAATATGAATGTGCAGTAATCAATGCAGCGGAACGATAAAAACAGTAGAACGACATGCCACGTATGTCAACACAGTGAGAAAGGTATATCAACGCCAGTATCCCTATCAGTCTCTAAGTCTCACTATACAGGTCATTAAGCCTATCTCAGTCCAAGTGTGAGAGTCAACCACTCGCGAGTGTCCTCCACCCAAGGGTAGAACCCAAGGGTAAGGGACCACGGGCCCAACATGTATATCACGGTGATAATCGCATACCCTGTAAATCTCCATATATCTCCCTAAATATATAAGCCGGCATGGGACTTCCGAGATTCTGTTGAACTCACACTCGAACTACCCCACACCCCGTGGTCTATATCAAACGCTAACCATAACCCTAAATACTAATCGGTCCGTGACAAGTCTGCGCGAGAACTGGAGGCAGGACCTCCATCAAGCACGTCCCGACTAATACCTAAGATAAATGGCAGTGTCTGGTGCCTTATCTGTGACACCCGTGCAAGAGTTTCCATAAGTGTCCCATACCACTTATAGTCATACGTACACGCATCCCACAGACGTCGACAATGCAATAGAATAATAAGGTTCACTGATTGTGTACAAGTACGTATCACTTTCACTTAATCACTTATACATGAACACTAACGTACTTGCCACAATCATCACTAATACCTAATACTGGGTAATGCACGTTATCACTAGGTTATCAATGCAATGACATGTGTATGATATGATGCGTAAACAGTATATAAAGCATGATTAGGGTGTCATGAATCTATAATCTACCACTTACATAATTTATCATAAATCATACGGTTACCATTTAGTGAAATGATGAACAGGTAATAATTAGTATGTTCAGTTATCTATCCATCGAATTTAGTTTCATGCCAATCGGGTTCCAGGATCATTAATTATGGCCATTTCATTTTAAACGTTCGCGGCTGGAAATCCGGTTTCAGAACCGGAAGTCCGTTTCGCAATGCATTTTAATCCCAATTGGGATCAGATTTTAGCGATGCTACAGTTGGATGAAATATAGGGTTTTCAGTAAGGTATTCAATGCAATAGACGGATCTTCAATCGCATTTGCACATCAGAAGTTATACACTGTTTAACATTAATATTTCATCTCAGAATCTGTTCTGGACTGTTATACGTCCACATCTATTAAATTACAGATTAAATAACAAACGATAACGAAACAGGATGAAACCACTTGTGTTGTCTAGCTAACACATTCTCCTATAAATAACAGCAGAGTTCCGCAACCTATGAGTTAAGGAAACATGGTGGTGTTCATTACGGGACAGTAAACAACAACTGGAATCGCTCTGGACTGCAGTCCAGAGTCGCACTCCGATCCAAATATCGTCACAGTTTAAGTACAGGAATATCTGGAAACTAGTATAGTTTTAAAGTTCGTCGAGTTGGCTTCGATTTGAGCCCTCGAACACATCATTCCAGTATGTATATAATTTATAGTGATTTTAACGATTTTCAGGTACAATAAAATTCCAGTTTTACTAGTAAACTTGGGGGTAGTCATTTTGGTCATTAACGGTCATATTATCCAACGAAATTCACACACTACATTCACAGCCATACGGGCCAGATTATACAATTGAATTCCGTCAAATTAGGTGAGTAATTTCAATGGAAACACACGTCGAGTAGGTATGGCACACAATTGATCTAAAATTGTAACTTCATGATCTATGTAATTAAATATTGTAACTTGAGTATATAGCATGTAAGCAAGTAAAATACTTGCCTGGGGACGTGTCGACAATAATACTGTAGTGGTATCAGCATGATCGCGCCACGAACGCAGCACCGGCTCAGTCCTTTGGAATCCGACAATTTCACTCAATCTAGTTGCTCTTCATGCCCTCCTTTTCTTCACCGCTTCACGCTGTTCCTCGATTTGATGTGAGGGAAGGTGAGACGCTGATAAAGGGAGAGAAATTTAGAGAGAGAGGAAGAGAGAATTAGAGAGAGAGAGAATTAGAGAAATTGAGAGAGAGAGGGAATTAGAGAGAAAGAATGTGGGTGAGATGAGAGAGGGGGAATAGAATGAATGAGAATTAAGTGGTGATTAATAGGATTTTAAAAGGGATTAATGGGGGAAATTAATTGGGATTAAAGAGGCATTAACTTGGTCTTTTAATAGGAATTTATAGAGGAGATTTAGGTTTGGATTTGAAGGGATTTAAATGAAATGAGGTGGGATAATTGTTATTTTAATGGGTTGGGGAGGGCAAATGGGCTCGGGCCAAGGGATAAGATAGTAGGGAAAAGAAAGGGGCCGGGCTTGGGATTTTAAGTGAATGAGAAAAGGATTAGAGGAGCGGGCCGGCTCTGGGCTTGGGGAAAGTAACGGCTGGTCTAAAAATGAAAAAGAAAGGGGATAATAAAAGAGCAAGGGAATGAGGGTTTGGGTTAGGGAAAATTAAAAGATATGAGATTAGATTAGGATTTGGGTTTTTAGAATAATACAAATAATAATTATAAAATAAATAAATTTTGGGAGTGACAAAAATACGGATATTGGTATTCAAAAGGACTGGGTATTACAGTTGGCATATAACATTCTATGCTAGCTTACATACAAACACCTCATTTTCACCCTTACTTATAACCTTACACCTCCTCCTTCATCAATTTCCACCTCCTTCTTCAAGATTCAACACCTCCTTGTTTCCCGCCGAACACAGAGACGCGACGAAGATGCGATAAACTTCTAGCCTGAATTTCGGGGCAGATGCTAATTGGTGCTATCCGTCCACCTCTCCGAAGATGCCAAGTTGATTTATGGCACCATGTATCGGAGGTTTAAAAGGATGCGGCCGATGTAGCAGATTTTGTCAGATTCTTCCTCGTTTGAGGGGTTTTTGATTGTGGGGACGCTCTTCCCTGTAGACGCAAGCCCCTGCAGTTAATTACGCTACCGTATCGCGGTAACAACTTTCTCCTTCTCCAGATGGTCACTTCGTGTCGTGTGTGTTTGTTTTGTTTGTGGTTGCCCGTGGATTGTATACGGAGACTAATTTATGTTGTCGCTCGTAGGGCGTGGATTAGTCCAAATCCGTATCTTCTTAAATTTGGGTTTGGGGGTTAGGTTTAAGGATACGTTAGCCTCATTTGAGACTAAGATCAACTTAAACATTTGTTAAGGATACGTTAGTCTAATTTTAGACTAAGATCAACTTAACGGGATCGTTTAGATCCAACAAGAGAGAAATTGGGCTTTATTGTTTAGTTTAGTGACATTGCGGTCGATTAGTTTAAGGACATTATGTTCCATTGTTAGTTTAAGGACATTACGGTCCAATGTTAGTTTAAAGACATCGCGGTCGAGGTTAAGAACATCATAGTCCATGGGTTTAAGAACCCTACAGTCCAATGTTAGTTTAAAGACATCACAGTCGAGGTTAAGGACATCATAGTCCATGGGTTTAAGGACCACACAATCCAATGTTAGTTTTAAGACATCACGGTCGAGGTTAAGGACATCATAGTCCATGAGTTTAAGGACCCCACAGTCCATGAAATGTGTGGTTGTCGGGACCCGTCACCTCTCTGAAGACATTGAAGGATTACAACGCCAAATATCAGAGGAGTGAAGAGATGTACCCTTGAACCAAGGTTGCTTGGGGATCTGTAGTCCAATTTGGAACTAAGATCAAATAATTAGATTATGAACACATTGGCTCAGTTAAATCTGAATTGAGGACTTATGGCCAATTTGGGCTAAGTCCAATTAGATCTGAAGTGTTGGCTTTTTGTTGGACCATTAGACACTTGTCTGGGTTCAAGCCCACATTATTTAGCAATGCTAAACAAGAGTTTGAGGTCTCTGATAAAATTTTTATCTTTGACTGAGCATTAATATTGTAGTTGTGAGTTTTACTCACTTTTGAGACTCAGTTGAAGGGGAGACTTTTGCCTCTGGAAAATTAGCCAATTTGGCTAAAAGTAGTGTTAAACAGTAGGGAACAGCAGTGTTAAACACTGGGAATAAAGCTCTCAAATTAGTGTTAAACATTAGAGAGGAAGAGGTCACGTGGGAATACGTGAGGGCACCCAAAGGTGGGGCCAGATCTCCTTTGTTTTATTCTCAAATCTGCGAATAAGTGTTAAACACTTTTAATTTCCTGGCCATCACGTGTGGGCACGTGATAAGCACTCATGCACTGATTTGTTAAGGCTTTTATTAGGGGTCACGTGAGGACACGTGAGGGCGCCCAAATGTGGGGCCAGATCTCTTTTGTTATATCCTCAAATCTGCGAATAAGTGTTAAACACTTTTAATTTCCTGGCCATCACATGTGGGCACGTGATAGGCACTCATGCACTGATTTGTTAAGGCTTTTATTAAGGGTCACGTGAGGACACGTGAGGGCGCCCAGAGCCAACATTTCCTTTGCTTTTATTCTCTTTGTTTTGGAGGTCACGTGGGAGCACGTGAGGCATTGCCTCAAAGCTTTTTCCTTCTCGTTTTTGGAGGATCTTTTCAGGGGTCACGTGGGGACACGTGACCTTAATTCTTTATATGCATGGAGATCTTTCAAGTCTTTTTAGTTTTTTAAGAATTAAATTCTTTGTAGGGTTAAACCCTAATTATGTTTTAGAAGAATTAAATTCCCATGTATGTGAAAAAATTAAATTCTTATATAGGGTTAAACCCTAGTTCTGTCTTGGAGGAATTAAATTCCTATGAATTTGAGAGAATTGAATTCTCATATAGGGTTAAACCCTAGTTTTATCTTGGAGGAATTAAATTCCTATAAATTGGGAGAATTAAATTCTCATATAGGGTTAAACCCTAGTTCTGTTTTGGAGGAATTAAATTCCTATGAATTAGGAGAATTAAATTCTCTAAACTCAATTCTCCCTCTAAGTCTTGGATCTGCATGGCAGAATCTCAACCCGATGAGAATTAAATTCTTAACCTATGGGGAGATTTGATTCTGCAGATTTTCAACCAGAGGAAGAACTAAGTTCTTATTCAGAAGAGTTATACTCTTAAATTGAGAATTAAATTCTCTTTGTTTTATGGAACTTAGATCTCTTTCCCCTTTCTCACCTAGGGTTTCTTTTTTCTGAAGAGATCTTTTTTTTTTCTCTTGAGAATTAAATTCTCCTCTCTTTTTTTCTCTCCAAAAGTAGATCTCCCTCTCTTCTCTTCTTGGCTCCTATTTATAGGAGAAATAAAAGAATCAATTCGTTTTGTCAATCTTTCATTAAAAGATTTTAGTTGTTTTTGTAACCAACATGATCTTTTAGATCACTCAGTGAATTTTATTCACCATTGGATTTTTAATCCAAAAGATCTTTTATCTGTTATTCAAATTTCGGGGGAATCTTTCCTTGTATAGAATCTTTCCATAAATTGGTGATTTTTAATCACCGTTGGATTTTTAATACAACGGTGCTCCATTTTACAGAGCACCATCTTTTTGTTTGGAAAGATTTAAAGAAATATTTTTCCAGTTATGGTTTTTGATTCCCTCTTAATTAGAATTTAATTCTATCAATTAAAGAGTTTAGGAACTTGTCACGTGTTGGCACGTGACCCTCTTGATTAAACATTTTATTCAGAATTTAATTATACCATTTAACAGAGCTAAGGAATCATCACGTGTCAGCACGTGACCCTTGGTCACGTGTGAGCACATGATGCCCCATTGGGGTTTTTCCTTAATGTTTTATTATACCTTTAATTCTTTTCAGTGGGTTTAAAGGCCCATCACGTGTTGGCACGTGACCCCACTGATTAATTATTTCCAATTATTTATTTTATTCAGTGCTTACAGGCTTTGCCTGTAAATGGTCACGTGTGGGCACGTGATGCCCGGTCACGTGATGCCCGGTCACGTGTGGGCACGTGATGCCCGGTCACGTGTTGGCACGTGATGCCTCATAACTTTTGATCCCGGATGAATTATGGGGCCCATAATATATCAAATCGAAGGATTTTTCGAAACGCTTTCGATACCATCAGAATTTAGCTGTTTCTCATTCGAGAATTTGTCAAAATGCAGCCCGGAAAATACTGGTTCTCATTTTCTTAAACGTATCGCTGCCATTTGATACCTTGGGCTCTTTTGCGCAGAAATTTTTTTGGCGAGAACACTCCTCCTTGCATGAATGCATCATGCTTCATTATGAGACACATCCTTCTTCCTCTCATGCCACCTCCACCTCTCAACACACACCACATGCTTTCTCTACAAAGCTCCTCACCTATTTACCTATGATACTCAGAAATTCTTTAGAAATCCCAACTGAAATAATACACCCTTCAGCCCCAAAACCAAAAATATTCTAAGTGTTTCTACCAAGAGAAAGAGAGCAATGAATTCCTTCTTCAAGTGTGCACTTCTCCAAAGTTGTGATACTACAAACCATAGATGTTCCCACATATCATCCTTGAGCTGGTGTTCTTTTGTGAATCATTCAATAGGTATAAGCTCAACCCTACAGTTCTTAGTTCAATACTGTTTTTGTATGATATCGGTATATATCGTATTTTGATAGATTAAGCTCTGTTTATGAATCTGCTATAGTTTAGATGTAAATTAGAAAACCCAAACAGTGCCTTAGCCTTATAAATTGTACCTAGAATAAACCTTAGAAAGACGAGACCCTTTGCTCGGATTTTGGCCGGCGACCTTCAAGGAAAATCCGAACTCGCCGGATTTGTAGAGGAATTGGGGGTTGGGAATTTTAGGGTAGCTCCATATATCTATATTAGGATGTTTGGTATTGTTTAAATAAGTTAATTTGTCAGTAGGTTAAATCTGTAAGCTAATATCAGATTGGGGTAAAATTCTATATACGATACATAGCATGTTTAGTGTGCAGTATCACAAACTAGGATTTTGTGATAATTTAGCTACTATAACGGAATCTGGAACCACTAGGTATAATCATTAGAAAATCCAGCAAGACCAAAAGTATACTGAGACTACTAGGAGACACCACTTCAAACATGAACCCTAAACTCCCTAGAAAATCCGGCGTCCCACTCCATAATTCCGGTGACACCGGCCTCCTCATGTCTTTTGGTGTTGATTTTTCTTCTGTAGTTTTGAGTTTGTATTTTATAAGTCTCTGTATTGTTTGTGTTGTTTAAATATTTATACAGTAAAATCTGGGAATGTTTTAGAAATGGTTTTGTCAAAATTCAGATATTTACGATACGGAGTTTTCGTATTTTGATATTAAAGCTGAACCGTTGACGTTTATACATTAACGACAGAATTTTGTTATCGTTTTTGGGCTAAGTGTGCTGTAGGTTCTAACCTACGGGTGTTTTGCTGGTTGTTGTGGTTTTCGATATGATATTTACATCAATACGATTTAAAAACGAATATAGGTACGATTCGAGGATTCCGAGACAGATTTGGTAATGTAGCAGCGTGGATTCAGCAAGCTTTTAAGTTGGTGAGTAGATTTACATCTACTGGGGAAGTCGGGTGGATGGCGTATAGCACCCCCGCAACCTTACAAATAGTATTATGATATCTAGTTAGTTTAGTATTTATTCAAGATATTTATATAGTATCGTATCTAGTTTGTCCTTCAATTTCATACAATTTCAGCATAGTTATAGATGAGATAATACAATATGGATATGGTTTGGTGGATTTTTACGAGGAATCATGCTCTACTTGTGATGATACAGATACAGTGATACGATATGGATATGGTTTGATGGATTTGTACGAGAGATCATGCTAGACTTGAGATGATACAGATACAGTGATATGATGAGATACAATACAAGAATTTATACATATTGGAAATGGTGAACTTTGTATGCCGATTAACGGCCAATTTATCCTTTGACTCGTAGAGTTAGGTTATATTCTATTTTAGGATGTAATACTTGTGTGAGCTATATTCTTTTAAAAACTACGATTCGTTGTCTTTTAAATAAAAGTACTAGTATGCGTGCTAATTTCTAAAACGGATATTGTCATGCCCCGCTTCCCGGTGTACGGCGAAGGGGACGGGACTGGTCCGCTACGTATTTACTCAGAAGTAAATACGCTAAACGTAGCTAAGCAATATAAAAGAAAATATACACAAGAGACAAGGTATAATAAAAACAGCAACTTTATTTATTAATATTCTTTTATACAATGCATGAAAAGGAAATACAACTGAAATAAAAGCAATGCCTAAACAATGGCATGACAGGAAATTAAAGGTACTGAAAAGAAAATGTACAATGTCTGGAGCTCGGGGTCTTCGCTGTACTGATCCAAGTCTTCTGCAGTTGGCTCGATCTCTGACGGTTCCAAATCACCTGACGACATTCAAAGAAGAAAGAAATAGAATGTCGTCAACGAACAGATCGCTTGGTAAGTCCCAAAAATAAGAGGAGAAATAAAATGGACAGAGAGTAAGAGAGAGAGAGAGAGTAGCTTTTACAGTTGTATTATATTGTTATATTGTTGTATTTAGTGTTAACGCTGTTGTTTGTAGATTGGTACAGAAGGATGCCAGTGTATACTAGAGGAGTCTCACTTGCCCCGGAGACTAAGGTATCAGGAACTCAAGGAAACGTTGGGCCACGGTACAACAGCAACGGAATACATATTAGGTGTCTTAATCTTACCGTCTCGTGCCACTTTTAATACCTTCCGTACCAATCTACCCCTTAAACCCCGTAGTGTTTTGATTGTATTGTTTGTCTTGTAAATTGTATTGATTGTATAATTGGTTGACTGACCAAAACCATGATATCAGTAAACGGATGTAACCGTAGAATCATGTAAATGTAATAACTGGAGAACCATGTAAATGGAATGTATATCCATGGTTCGGTTCAGTCAAGTTATATAGATTGATAATTGGATTCATGGATTCAGGTTGAATTGTAATATTGAAGATTGTAAATTGTAGATTGTACTTGAATCATATTCAAATCAGATTATACTGAGACTCAAACTGAGTCAGACAATCAGCAAAGTAACTTGAAGTCCTGATTGTTTTTATTAATTTGTCTACCTTAGATAGGCAAGCACCCACTTCTCCAGCTCCCTGAGACTCAAGAGATTGGTTCCGCTTAAACCTATGTTTAGTAGGGTCTTTAGGGTAATTTATAAAACTTGAGGTGGTTTTATGTAAAAATACTTTTATATACTTTTTCAAAATATACCCCAAGCATTTATTATTCATATTTAGGGTTGTAATGAATGCGGATTTTATATTGTGATATTTCTAATGAAAATATCCTAAATTCAGAAATAAAGGTATTTATTTGTAATATATGGAATTCGTCGTATTTTAGTGTAAAATTGATTCTTGTGATTTTTAGAAAAAGGTGGAACATTTATATCATAACAAAATAGGTATTTTAATGATAAATATACATATATTTATACAAAAATAATTTTAATATATTTTTTATATTCTAAAAATCTCATTTTCTTAAGATGTCGTATTTTAAATTTTTCGAGACCGAATGCTCCTTGCGGAGGTCTGAATCTCGCACTACTAAGCCCGAGGATGTGCGATAATCCGCACAATACCGAACGGGTTCCCCAAAATAGGTTGTAGCGGCGCTTTGCTAAGATTGTATAAATACTAATCCTTTAGAAAACGGTTTTATGAAGTAAGTGGTATTTATTTGTAAAGATATCAATTTTCCGTATTCTATGTTCTAGGGTCTCCTAAGTCAACTAGACTATTCCTAACTGGTCCAAAACGACAAGTTGTGAGATGCCTCAAATCGCCTCTTCACCGCCAATTGTGGCCAGGTAAGTACAAGTGAAAAAAGGAAGGATCCGCTCACGAATCACCGTGAGACGAGCCTTTTAAAGTTACCTTTCTCACTTGCCTAGCCTAGACACTACAAAGTCATGTTTAGATAAACGACTGATGTCCATAACTTATCCTATTTTTATAATAAGTGGTATTTATTTAAAAAGTGTATTAATACTAAATCTTTTAGAAATGGCTTTATTTAGTAAAGGGTATTTAAATGAAAATGTTTGTTTTTCCCGTATTCTAAGTTTTCGATGGTATCGTGTTAGGTTGTATATGAGTGTGTGAGGAGGTAGGTCGTTATCTCATGCTTTACTTTAAAGATATAGCAAATTTAATGGAGTTAAATGTAGAATTGAAACAATGTGGTATTTAAGTGAAAAATACGATAAATTGAAATAGCCATCATTTCATGTGATGAAACTTGATCAATTTGGTTGATTAGTATTTAATAGTCAATATGAGGAAGTTTAAGTATGATTGTATTAGTGAGAAGTTGAATTTTATAAGAAACCGAATCGGAAATCGGATTTGTTCCGATTCCGTCGGGTTTTGTAAAACCGTAATTTTTTGATAGAAGAGATAGGTAGGAATTGGGACTTACGGGTTTTAGATCACATAAGAGAGTGAGAGGGAAGTAGAGGAATCGCTGATGTGTTGCGTCGTCGCCGGTAGTTCCTAAAACGATCGCCGGAAGTTTGCCGTAGATTTCGCCGGAGTTTCGCCTCGAGCTTGTTTTCAAAGTACACAAGTTTTCTTGGAATTTTGAGAGAGTGGGCTCAAAATTTTGGAGTGAGAGGGTTGAGGGTTGGGATGGTATTTATAGGGTTAGGCTAGGGTTAGGGTAGGCGAAAGGTTAAAATGAAAAATGTGATAAAATGTATTAAAAGTGGAGCAATTGGGGTTTTAAAAGAGCTCTGGAAATGGTCTGAGGCTGAAATTTTGCAGGTGCATAGGGAATATGAAGACACAACTTTCATGTTGGGGCCGTCGTCGGAATCGTCCGACTCGGCCGTGACTCGGTCGGAGGACTGAGTCGGCCGAGTCGGGGCCGATTCCCGGCCGAGTCAGGCCGCCGGGATCCCCCCCGACGGTTCATCTACCCTCTGGTAATGTTACATCTTTGGGTGTAGTGGGGTTTTTGTGAGATATGCACGTGTAAACTCTTGGTATTCTAAAGGTTCAAAATAAAAACAATATTAAAAATAATGTAGGGTATGGGATTTGAACTCTGGTGGCTTGGTTCAGCAGTGCAAGGTATTACCAATGAGTTACAAGCTCCTTCTTGTAATTATGGAGCTAATTAATTACTTAAAATAATAACAGTAAATGTAAATACCCCAAGTATACATTAATTTTAATGCAAAGTTTTGTACACTAAAAATGGAGTTGTTACATTCTTTTAACTTGTAATTAAAAAGCAAAATAATTACTTATAACTTGTGCTCAGGCTAAAATACACCTTTATAGATTTTTTGAAATTTTTTTGTAAAAACTTGTATTGGAAATTTAGGGTTGTTACAGATATCTATTTTAAATTTAGGACAGCTTTCTTCTTTCAGACTCAACGTTTCGATCATTTCTAAAGAAAATAGTATAGCTCATAGCAAGTAATTATAATAGTTGCGTTTAAGTTACTTTTCGTGTTGCATTATATTATCCATATTATACGTTTCTGCATTACGCACACTCTGATAGAATACGGCACAAATACCAATGAGTACTATGCTGCACAAGCACGTGGATATATGTTACACTACACCTCATTGGTACTGCTATGTCACTGTAGAACAGTTCTGCTATATATGTGTTAATATAAATAGATTGTTACACCATAGAACACTTGCACAAATACTAATGATTGCCATGTTTCACGAGCACAGACGCGCATGCTACACTATACATCATTAGTAATGCCATGCCACAGTAGAATTGACTCTATGTTTATGTGATATAATTATGTAGTCTCCTTTATTCCTGTTGTAAATTACGAATATTAATACTATAGATGCTGTATTTGACTCTTTGGATTTCTGGGTATTTTACGCCTGATGATATATATCGGTGGAATGGGATACTGTTATATATGTATATATATAGTATAACATCAATAAAATTTATGCAATTATTCTTATTCCTTACTTGATATTTTGATATGATGAGTAAAACGTCCACCATGAGTTTTGTGTTTTCTGATTTTGATGCCGGACCGAGTGGGGTAGCTATACGGTTCCGGATTTGTGAAATATCCGCACTGAGTGGGGTAGCTATACAGTCGGATACATGGTGGACCCGGTTCGGGGCCGAGGGGCAGGATAGCAGCAGTTTAGGCGGGGAGCCTAACGAGGATACCCGATACCGGAGATTGAGACGGGCACGGCAGATATCCAGGGGATATTGACCGGGGTTCGATTGGGCACGGTAGATATCCAGGGGATACTGACCGTAGCCAAGGATATCGGGCGGCGATCATCTGTTGAGATGGTGTCGACGTATCTACATTTACGTATCGATAATGGACACGAGAGATTTCAGATTTCGATGTCGATGCTGGACATCTATATATATATATTGATATGATCATTATCATGAGGTACACAGTTAGATATTATTTATTGGATTCCACCAGGACTGATCAAGGGGACAGTACCTGCATATATTTGTACAGACATTCACACACAAAAAGTGATTCAAATACGAACTATAGATTTATGATTTTGACTCATATGACATTGAGATTTTATACTTGGGATTGCATGATAGTTAGTATTGCACATATGCAGATCATATAGTATATTGGTACAAATTATGATAGGACTATACTTATGACCTAGGTATCGTCATGCATTTCGATTCCTACCTTTAGATGTACTTTTATTCATCGAGTTGTCAACTCATCCCCGTTGTGCCATAGTTTCTTGCAGATTTCACCGCTTGGATTATCAGCGGATTGGGCACACATTCTTTTCAGGGATTGATTGGTAAGTGGGTTATTATTGTATCATACTCACTCTTGATTATTCATACATTCTTGTATCTAGTGGAAACTCCATCAACTTAGAAGTGGTATGTTATGGACTTAGAAGCAAGACCTGGAGTTTATGTATGGTGATGTTGCACTCTTTGGAGTCGATTTCTGATTTAGATTGTTGGTTGCTCCATCGTTTGGACGTGGAGACTAGCTTCCGTTGGGATGCCATTTTATTATGTTGTATCGGGTTTTTATAAAAATGTAAAAGAGGTGATATCAAGTTTCAAAACGTCATAAAGGCTTTTCAACATACTTAGTTAAATTTAGATGTTATTTAAATTGATTTTATCGGATAATTATTTAAACTTCACCTCCAATATTTACAAAAAGGGTTTAGAGTCCGGGTTTCGGCTTACTTGGATTGCATCGATGTCTTTAGATGTCATGTTATTTAAGTGCCGGTCACGTGCCATATTTGGGTCGTGACACATTCTCAAGTACCTGAGAAGGACTAAGGATATGTTTTTTGTTTACGGCGGAAAAGACCTCCAGATCGTGGTCTTTGCTGACTCCAGCTTCCAAAGTGACAAGGATGACTCTAAGTCCATGTCGGGTTATGTCTTTATTCTCAATGGAGGGGCGGTATGTTGGAAGAGTTCCAAGCAAGAAATTGTTGCTGACTCGACGATGGAAGCAGAGTATATCGCAGCTTCTGATGCCGCAGAAGAAGCAGTCTGAATGAGAAAGTTTTTAACAGAACATCAGGTGGTTCCGTCCATTGTTGATCCAATACCTCTGTATTGTCACAACAACGGGGCTATAGCTTTAGCAAAGGAACTCAGGTCCCATCAGAAGTCCAGACACATCTTGAGGCGGTATCACCTGATCAGGGAGATCGTGGATTGCCGGGAGATCGAGGTACAGAGAGTTGCTACTGAGGACAACACTATAGATCCATTCACAAAAGCCATCTCTCAGATGTAGTTCGAGAGGCTATTCGAGATGATATGTCTGTGATATGCCAGCACATGGCCTTAGTGCAAGTCGGAGATTGTTAGTGTAATATGCCTTAAAGGCCATTATAGTATAGTACTAGTTTGTATATTACATTTTGGAAGCTTGGGATATATACACGGATTTATGACAGTCTTGCTTGATATAGTAGTATGCTACTTGGTTTGTATCTATCTTAATATGTGTATATGTTTCTTTTAACGTATCGCTAATACATATTGATAGAGCCCTTAGGATTTTTGCTTGACTACCAGCGTTGTGATGGCAGTCACACTAGTGGGGGCTGGGTAGTCTACAAGCACATCCTTATACAGGTCCCTAGTAGCAGGATAATCGAGATAGGGCATCGATATTTCAGAGTAGACTAGTGTATACGCTTCTCATCCCAGCAAGGGAGATGGTATGTCCCATAGCCATCAGTACGTTGTACTAGAGATAGTATGCATGTGCTCATTGGGTTGTGAGTTACACTGGATGGACTCGTGGGGAACTGCTGATTGGTAATATACCTATCGTCAGGTAGCAGTTCCTAGGTGATATAAGTACTTCTTAGTCCGTCGACTTGACATTCCTACTTTGCCTTAAGTGTGTTCCCACTATTCTTAGATTACTATCCTACCACGGCTCTGTTGAGTCATGCAAACAGGTAGTAGTTGGGTGCAGTCCCGAACCACTTAGAGGCAGTGGCGGTTAGATAGGATTCGTCTCTCCCGGTATTGAGGGTTGATGCCGCACTGTGTTCGGAAAGCCATTACACAAAGTCCCTGTCCAGGGCAAGCGGGATTTGCTGGTGGGGATTTGATTAATCCAAAAATTTGTAGTTTACCGTAATCAGAAACGGCGTCGCTTCGCAGCTAGCCGGTGAATACGGGTCGATCCGTAGGGATGTGTTAGTTTCTGATTTTGTGTTATAACGAGTTGATTCAAATCGTTGTTGGTTTTTTTATCGATTGAGTTTAAGACGAATTTATGTGATGAAAAAGAACTCATTAGGGTTAGGTCAAAGGTAGGTGTGTTGAGATTAATGTGTTCACCTCTTTCAATGTCGTGATTTAAGATTTTAGGAAAGTCACAACAATCAATAGGAAAAGGGATTAGGATGATCGGGAAGAAACAAAGTTTCTTCCTCTAGATCCTTATCCGTCTTTTCTTATTCATTGATGTGAGCTTCATGGACATCATATAAGTCCGGCCTTTTATACTACGGAACACCTTTACCTTATAGGTAGGGTGCCGTAGGGGGCGGATCGTATATGTGTGCATGAAGGTTTCGTTTAAAAATAAGTTGACATTGAAGGAGGTGAGAGACATCCATCTCTCACCTCACTCCCTTGTTCCTAACCCTAACGAGCGAGAATTTTTACTCGCACATTAGGGAATTATAAGTAAGAAACATTTTTGTGTTTTATGTTTTAAATAGTTATCTTACGACAGATTTAGAAATTAGCTAACTAGCAATTAAATGATTCCTAGGGCAAGCAAACAATTATACTAATGCAAGAATTAAATAAGATGAAAGACTTACGCGAAGAAGATGATGCTCTTGATTCCTTCAACAATTCTCACTTTTATTGAATATAAAGAGGCATACATTTTTACAGATCTAAATTACAATTTATAAGTAACTAGTGAAGTTAGGGTTACAGACTCTCGCAGACATGAATTTACTGATTTACCCCCTAAAAATCCCAACAATGAAACGACGCACCGACACAAGAAGTCGGTGCCGACACGGGCACCATATGGCCGCGGTTCCGCGGCAAAGACATGCCTTTGGCCGTGGATCCGCGGCCATTTAGTGGGCTTGGCCCACTATCTTTCTGTGCTTGGTTATTCTTCTCTTGGGCTCTCTGTTTTCACTGTTCGTTTCTCTGTTGGGCTTTCTAGTATTCTCCAGATTCTCAGTGAAACTTGTAAGGATCTTTTTGACCGTTTCTCTTGACGTTCGTCTCGGCTTGAGTAGGATCCGTGTGCTGGTTGGTCAAAAGTCCATTTCCTGTGTCAACTTTGTCTTTTTCACTGTATTTGCTTCAAAAGTCTGTATCCTGTATCATGTAACAAACGATCGTCAAAAGCACCTGTTTACTTATAAATTGCACAAAAAGTGGGGCGTATAAATTGCAATATTATGATGTGAACAAATACCCCCAAACTTACCTTTTGCTCGTCCTCGAGCAAACTTATTAGTTTATTCTAACCTAGCCACACTTTCGCAGGGAAACGCGATTGCACTGAGCACGTGCAACAAGCCGTTAAACCTCTAGGTGTCCCTAGTAGGAGGAGTGTTGTCTCCTGAGGGTTTTCAGCGGATTACACCCACAAAATCCTATCAATTTGGTTTCTTAACTTTTGTTCTCCAATTAGGTTTTCTAATAAGGAATTCTATTATCTTATACTTGCAAATTATCCGCCCGTATTTTTCACACTTCCTTATCATGCAACTTAAGATTATACATGTTCCATAAAATTACTTAGAATTCAGCATTTCATAAGTTTTTCTTCTAGAGTCTCATCTCCACTTAGGAATTTCTATCAACTCTTATTAAAGATACAAGTTTTATTTTTCATTCCTTTCTCTTATCTAAACTCTAATCACATATCCCTACGTGTGTGTAATTTTCACCCCTACACTTGGAAATTCAAATCAAGCAATCGTACCCTCGTCCATTGTTCAAAGCACATAACTTTCGCTTACATATCCTTCATGCGACCGTTAATACTTCTTGAGGTACCAACAGCCGATTACAAGATACGTTAGGCCTTTAAAGCGTATTTCCTAGTTTTGCAACACCCAGGGCTTTTAGCAGTGACTCCCAAACCAGTTGGTCTAAGGCACTAGGTGATGAAGCACCCTCGCTAATTAATTTTCTAGCCCTAAGTAATCACAAAAACCAGTGTCCATTTTTTTTATTCACACTTTTTTTTTTATGATCATTGTGCTAAGGACTTTAGACAAGAGCAATTCAAGGTCTCTTCTACTAATCCAAGTTTCAAGGTGCGTGATTGTGCATTTTGTAGGGTACATGTTTTCAGAATCTAAACTCAAGCTAGGAACTATCTTTCGAACTCATACTTTAATAAGAGCATTAATACTCTTCCCTCGTTTTGGCTTAACCCACGAAGTGAACCCAAAATTTGCCTATTTCTAAATAACCTACAAAGACATATACTCTCTCTCGCTAAACTTTAAGGAATGTTATTTTTAGGGTTTTAATTTGCTAAGTCTAGGATCTAGTTTTTTCCTATTCAGTTAACCTTTTATCAAACTCAAATTAATTAACCAAAATTGAATACAATAATTTTTATAAATTTTCAAATTTTTCAAATTTTTATGATTTTTAAATTTTTTTTTTCCTTCAAATTTTTCAGATTTTTATGATTTTTGTATAAAGATGCAATGCAGAAATTAAATATGCAAATAGGAAAACAAAATATATACAATATGCAATGCAAGGATAACTATGTACATCACCCTCTAACACCCCCAAACTTGAGCAAAGCAGTGCCCTCACTGCCCGGCCCCACGTCGCGCTCGTGAGCATGAACGTGATCTCTCCCCCCTAGCCAGAAGTGTTTGTATCCCTCTCTCAATCTCCGTCAACCGACGGTCGTGCTCTCGTGCCGATGCCCGAAACTCATCCCTCAAAGAGTCTAATCTCCTCACTGTTCTTCTCATTAATCGCGCATGTTCTTGGGGGGTTAACTCTTCCCCGCTCGAAGTCGAGCTCGAGCTGGGGGTGTGTGCAGGTATGTTTTCTCCCGGCTCTGTCCGTGTCCAAATATCCGTCAGTCTAGAGTAAGACGACGAGACGCCCTCTAAAAGTGGTCGAACTATGGTACCGTCTGTCAAATAAGAGTCAAATTCCTCGGCCGGGAGGAAATAACGGCAGAGTTGGGTCACGAGCATGGGACATGGATATACACTACCTCTTTTACCCGAACCTATGGAGTATAGCAAAACTGTGCACATGTCGAATCTAGGGTTTTTCGTCATTAAAGTATGAACGACATGTAAGGAAGGGGTGAAAAAGGTTGTGTTGTGAGAACTTCCAAAAATATTGTTTTGTGCCCACCGGCACACAGTTAACAC
The DNA here is from genome assembly GCA_030015575.1 of Agapanthus africanus. NCBI lineage: Eukaryota > Viridiplantae > Streptophyta > Magnoliopsida > Asparagales > Amaryllidaceae > Agapanthus > Agapanthus africanus. The sequence continues at coordinate 821,072,380 of CM057337.1, read as the reverse complement.
ATTTGCGAAGAGGGTCCGTGCTTGGATCCCCTTGCGCGGTTCTCGCGCACAGTCATTACCCATTAAAGGAATATAATCTTCAAAGCGAAGGGGTTGTTCGTGTGCCGGTACATGTGGTATTAGTGTCACCTCGTGTATCATATCCCTATCAATGCGAATTTCATTATTTCCCCAAATCAGTTTAATATAACCTAGGTTGTCTAGGCTATTTTCTTCCATTGACTCATAAAATTGGGTAACTAAGCTAGGGACAGCAAATGCAGATCCATGGTTATAGAGGAGGTAATTCCATCCCCTCTGTGCAATTTCGTGTGGGAAGTATGATCCATAGATCTCGTGTGCGAAAACCGGTGAGAAATCTCTCTCGTACTGCATTTTATGGTCCATCACAAGTTTGCAGAGAAAGTCTATGCAGAAAAGGAGAGTAAGGGTTCAGGTTTACCTCCCCTGAAAATTTCAGGGGGTGACGAGGCAGATCGGCGGCGGAAGAGCAGTGGAAGACGGCAGGCGCGGCGGTTGCGCGGCGTTCTGGTGGCGGCGCGTCTCGAGATTTCTGCAGAGGGCAGGGGCGACGCCTAGGGTTTTTATGAGGAGAAAATGTTTAGGGTATGAGGGCAGGAGGGCTCGGGTTCCATTATATAGGGGAAAGGGTTATTTATAAAAAACACCCTCTAAGGTGAGGGTTCTATTTGTAAATGCAGCTATTAATCTGTAAATTTGCACTTTGGTCCAAAAAAAATTATTATTTTTTTATATTTTTTAATTTATTTTTCCTATTTTTTTTTTTTTTGGTATTTTGGAAATATACATACAAATGATACACACACCCCCAAACTTGTTTGAAATAGTGTCATTGGGAAACAAAGTTTGGGGGTGAAAGCGGAGGAAGATCAATCAGTGTAAAGCGGCTCCTGCAAAAACAGGAGCTCCTCCGAAGGATCCGCAGTGAAGAACGGTTTTAGTCGATGCCCATTTACCTTAAATAAGGTACCGTCTTCAGGGTTCTCAAGATCAACCGCACCGTGCGGATAAACGGTGCGGACTACAAAAGGTCCTCTCCATCTGGACCTGAGCTTACCAGGATGAAAATGTAACCGAGTGTCATAAAGTAGAACCTGTTGACCGGGTTCAAAAGTCTTTCGTAAAAGGTGTTTATCGTGGAACACCTTGGCTCGGTTTTTAGTAGTTATGGCATTATCATATGCCTCATCCCTTAGCTCCTCCAACTCATTCAGTTGCAGCTTTCTGTTGCTGCCCGCATCTCCTAAAGACAAATTTAGCTCTTTTATAGCCCAGAAAGCTTTGTGCTCGATCTCCACTGGGAGGTGGCAAGCCTTCCCGTACACAAGCCGGTAAGGAGACATACCCATATCGGTTTTATATGCAGTACGGAAAGCCCATAGTGCATCTATCAATTTAAGCGACCAATCCTTACAGTTTTTAGAAACCGTTTTCTCCAAAATTTGCTTTATTTGCCGATTTGAAATCTCGGCTTGCCCACATGTTTGGGGGTGATATGGCGTTGACAATTTGTGGGTGATAGCGTATTTACGCATTAAGGACTCGAAAGTCCTATTGCAGAAGTGAGAACCATTATCACTTATTATCGCCCGAGGGTGCCCGAATCGAGAAAATATGTGTTCTTTAAGGAATCGAACGACAACTTTATTATCGTTCGTTCGACTGGGCACAGCCTCGACCCACTTAGAAACGTAGTCAACCGCCAACAGAATATACACATTTCCAAGAGAGTTAGGAAATGGTCCCATAAAATCTATACCCCAAACGTCAAAAATGTCCACTACCAAAATGGGTTGGAGTGGCATTTCGTTTCTCCGCGAAATCCGGCCCAAATGTTGGCACCGGGAGCAAGTTTTGCAATATTCAAATGAATCCTTGAAGAGTCGTGGCCAATAGAAGCCACACTGCAAAACTTTTTCGGCTGTCTTCTTTGGGACAAAGTGCCCGCCACATGCTTGATCATGGCAGAAAGACAGCACGCTCTTGACCTCACTCTCGGGCACACACCGACGGATGATTTGGTCGGAACAGTATTTGAAAAGATAGGGTTCATCCCAGTAAAAATGCTTTACTTGGGACAAAAATCGAAGCTTATCTTGTTTCGACCAATCATTAGGAATAAGGCCGGTGGCTAAATAATTTACAATATCGGCGAACCATGGTTCGCAAGAAACGGTCAAGAGCTGCTCGTCGGGAAAAACGTCAGAGATTGGAAGATCGAGCGTGGGCGAAGAAGGAAGTCGTGATAGGTGATCAGCTACTACGTTTTCACATCCCTTTTTGTCCTTAATGACAAGGTCAAATTCTTGCAATAAAAGGATCCAACGTATTAGCCTAGACTTAGCATCCTTCTTCGCAAAGAGGTGGCGAAGAGCCGAATGATCAGTATAAACAACGACTGGAGAGCCGATTAAATAAGGCCGAAATTTCTCGAGTGCAAACACAACAGCTAAAAATTTTCTCTCTGTTGTTGTGTAATTAAGTTGGGCCTCATTTAGTGTTCGGCTAGCATAATAAATCACGTGCGGCATCTTATTAATGTGTTGTCCAAGAACAGCGCCAATTGCAAAGTCTGATGCGTCGCACATGATTTCAAAAGGGTGCGTCCAGTCGGGAGATGAGAGGATGGGTGCAGTGATGAGTGAATGTTTTAAAGACTCAAATGCTTCAGTGCATGTGGAGTCAAAAGCGAAGGTCGTGTCCTTGGCCAGTAAGAGGGTCAAGGGTCTAGCAATCTTGCTAAAGTCCTTGATAAACCGTCTGTAAAAACCGGCGTGGCCAAGGAAGGCTCTAATATCTTTGACGCATTTTGGGGGAGGTAGATTAGAAATAACTTCGATTTTAGCCCTGTCTACCTCGATGCCGTTTTGCGAGATGACATGTCCTAAAACAATGCCCTCTCGTACCATGAAATGGCACTTCTTCCAATTTAATGTTAGGTTCTTATCCCTGCAGCGGGTAAGAACAGCGTCAAGATGGCGTAAACACTCGTCGAAGGAGTCGCCAAAGATGGAGAAATCGTCCGTAAAAATCTCCAAGAACTTTTCGACCATGTCTGAAAAGATCCCCATCATACACCGCTGAAATGTAGCGGGCGCATTGCATAACCCGAAGGGCATGCGACGATAAGCAAAGGTGCCAAAGGGACAAGTAAATGTTGTCTTGTCTTAGTCCTCTTTGGCGATGGGGACTTGATTGTAACCGGAATAGCCATCGAGAAAGCAATAGAATTCGTGCCCTGCCAATCGCTCGAGCATTTGGTCAATGAAAGGTAAAGGAAAGTGGTCTTTCCTTGTAGCGGCATTGAGTTTCCTATAGTCTATGCAGACTCGCCACCCAGTTTGGGTGCGAGTGGGAATCAACTCATTTGCCTCGTTTGCAATGACCGTAATGCCCGATTTCTTGGACACGACGTGGATTGGGCTAACCCATTGGCTATCCGAGATAGGGTAAATGATACCGCTATCCAGACATTTGACAATTTCCTTCTTAACCGCCTCTTTCATGATGGGATTGAGGCGCCTTTGTGGATCTCGTGCTGGCTTGGCATCATCCATTAAGTGTATATGATGTTCGACTATGAGGGGACTAATTCCCTTAATGTCCGCCATAGACCAGCCGAAAGCTTGCCGATTGTTATGTAAGACCATCAAGAGAGCCTTCTCTTGCTCAAGAGCTAGAGAGGCTGATATAATGACGGGTAAGGTCTCATTATCACCTAGATATGCATATTTTAGGTGTGTCGGCAAAAGCTTTAATTCGGGTTTAGGAGGTGAAACAATAGATGGTAGCAAAGGGGTAGTTGTTTCAAACTCGAATGATTCCATCAAAGGTTCGTACCGAGTGTACGCAACAGTGTCGGATGGTTCTACAAACTCATCCGCAAAAGCAAAAGACTCCAAATCAGGTGATGAGTCTTCGAAGTCGTCGACGAATGTAAAACATTCAAAATCGTTATCCGCCGCGAAAACTGAGTCGGATTCTAGGAGGAACGCACTAGTGGCGTTAACATTGCTGTGGTCGAATAAAAAATTCTCGAACTCACAGTCCTCCTCCGCGATCTCATTGATCGAACAAACGTCTAGTACGCTAGCATTGGGCTCAGCAGGCTGACTTCCTAACTTGAAAATATTGAGCTCAATTGTCATATTGCCGAAAGATAAGTTCATCGAACCGTTACGACAATTGATCACTGCGTTGGAAGTAGCCAAAAATGGTCGACCTAGTATAACCAGAATTTGGTTCCGAGGGTTCGCAACAGGTTGTGTATCCATCACTATAAAGTCTACGGGGAAAATGAAATCCCCTACTCTTATTAACACATCCTCCAGCTCTCCCCTAGGATGGGTGATCGACCGGTCAGTCATTTGGAGAGTACAGTGAGTAGGCTTAAGCTCTCCAACGCCCAATTGCTCGTACACAGAATAGGGTAGCAAATTGACGCTCGCACCAAGATCCAATAGTGCTCTATTGATGTTCTTGTCCCCAATTGTTATCGAAATGGTAGGACACCCGGGGTCCTTTTGTTTTGGGGGAAGGGAATTTACAAGAGCATCGCTAATAGCACTAGCCACAAAAACTTTCTTTGGCACTTGCGACTTCCTCTTTTTGGTGCACAAGTCCTTTAAAATTTTGGCATATGAAGGGACTTGCTGAACTGCATCCAAAAGAGGGATGTTTATGCTAACCTGTTTGAACAACTCGACAATCTTTTCCATTTGAGGAGTTGGTTTATTGGATCTCAACCGATTAGGAAAAGGAACATTTTGAAAGGTGGTTGAGTCCAACTTTTGTGGATCAGATTGTTGAGTTGGAACGGTACCTCGTGTAGATGTGTTCGTGTCGTGAGAATTAGGTCCGTTCAAGCTAGAAGAGGTAGAGCCATGTGAAGGATGGAGAATAGGCTCTAAAGAAGAAGATGGTGAAGAAGAAGAAGAAGAAGAAGACCCACCGGCAGGGGTGTCATTGTTAATGCCCACATTGTTCCGCAACACTTTTCCCGATCTCAACGTGGTCACCGCATTCACATTATGATTTTGCTGATTGTGTGCAGCATGTGCGTGACCGGGGTTGGGCAACGGTTGAGACGGGAGTTTTCCTTTTTCGCGCTCGCTCAAAGCTGCATTAAGTTGTGCAATTTGTGCCTCAATAGATTTGATACTCTGATCGTGGGAGGCACTATTTTGCACTAGAGATTGAATAGAAGTCTCAATTCTTGCTGTAGACTGTGTAGATTGCTTAAGGAATGCATCTAGACTTCTCTCGAGCGAGCTAACCTTATCATTATTAGGTTGAACATAATTGTTTGGCTGGTAAACATTGTTCGGCACAAAGTTGTTCACCTGATTAGGGTAAGGTTGTTGTTGAAATTGTTGCGGTTGATATTGAGTTTGCGAGGGTGCTTGTTGTTGTTGTGGAGGAGGAGGTCTTTGAAAATTATTATTATTTCCTTGGAATTGTTGATTTTGGTTCCAAGCGAAATTTGGGTGACTCCTCCACCCCGGATTATACGTCGAAGAGTACGGATCGTTCCTTTGTCGTTGCTGAAATGCAGCATTGACTTGATCCTGTCCTTGAGTGGATGCATTATAAGGACACTCCTCAGTTAAGTGCGATGGATCCGCACAACAAGCACAGACAGTTCGTGGGGGCATAGCAGGGGCAGGAGAAGACGACGAGATTTTGTTCTCGATCGCTTCTAGCTTTTTCGTCAGAGCGGCCATCTCGGCCTTCATAGCAATCGACATCTCTATTTGATGTATGCCCGCCCTAGATTGACCACTAGAAGTTGATGTGGTCTTGGTGCTCTCCCACTGTATTGTCTGCTCATTAAGATCCTCGAGAAACTGCCACGCCTCATCATTAGACTTAGAGAGAAAATGACCTTGACAGATGGTTTCTAGCAACTGCTTCGTTGCCGAGTTCAATCCCTCATATAATGTTTGGCAAAGTTGCCAACTTTCTATCCCATGGTGAGGGCATTGAACTAGTAGGTCCTTAAATCTCTCGAAGCACTTCCAGAATGGTTCGGAAGGAAGTTGTGAAAATTGAATTATTTCATTTCGAATTCTGGCAGTTTTATGGTGAGGATAGAACTTTTTCAGAAAAGCCTTCACAAACTCGTCCCAATTTCTTATGGAATGTGACGCGGTGCTATATAGCCACTTCTCGGCTAGGTCACATAAGGTGAAAGGAATGACCCTTAGCCTTATAGCGTCATCACTCAATTGGGTCGTTTTTATCATAGCGCACACATTTTGGAATTTATTAATAAAGATATAAGCGTCTTCAGTTTCCAAACCGTGAAATTTTGGCAGCATATTGATGAAATGTGGTTTAATCTCAAAATTGTCCCCATTTGCCGGTGGGGGTGAAAGACAAGTGGGTAAAGAAGTGCGAACGGGGTAGAAGAGATCCTGGAGCGCAACTCGTGCGGGCGCTACAACAGGCGGTAGATTCGGGTTATTCGCACCTGGCGGAGGTGGAATCATTCCCGTCGGTAAGGTATCGTTGGGGTTGAATCCCGACATACCTTCGAAAGAAGAATTTGAATGTGGAGGTAAGGAAGTGGACGGAAGATCGACGAAGGGTTCGTCGAAGGGTTCGTTGGTCGGTACCAACGAAACGCGGACTAATCGGGCGTTTGTATCCCTAGTCCAAACTGACATACACTAAAGGGTAGTGCAGTCAGAAAAAAAAAAAAGAAAAACAGAATGTGGAGGTAAGATAACGTCAGTGAGAAGAAGTGGTGGAAGTGAGTTTTTTAGGTTTTCTTTTTGCGACAAGTTGCAAGTTTTTGAAAAGTTTTATTTGATTTTTTTTTTATACTTTATATTTGTGTGTGAGTTTTGCAAAGAGGTTTTAGAAAACGGACTCGTGACACAACTGTATCAACCACACATGCACAATCAGGCCTAGATCTAGGGTCGCCTAGGTCTACTAGACAGCTCCTAACTAGGGCTAGAAATAGACCTCAAACCGCCTCTTCACGGACAAATACGGCCAGGTAAGTGGGAAGGAACCACCACTACAGTGGGCCTAATTAATAACCACTAGCCTAGACACCGCAATGTCGGTTAGGATAAACGGCCGATGCCTACCCTAGTCCTTTTCCTATTGAGCTCGCCGTCCTTAGGTCTGAGTCTAATCTTTTTTAATTAATTGTGGTCGATGCAAAATGCTTAGGTGTTTTCTGGGGTCCTGGGAAGGGTGATGAAATCCCCACCCAATCTGAATTTGGTCAAATAGCCCCTTAAGTCCGATTAAAATATGCAAAACAACAATTCACTTGCAATCAATTTTTTTTTAGCGCGGCGCAAAGAAACCTGCAGAAATCTGTTATTTAGAAGGGGGGAGAGAGACTTTTTTACGCAAAGAACCCTGTAGAAAAGTTTACAGTGGAGATATGGAGGTTTCAGAGGGGAGAGAAAGAGATCAAACCGTGCAAAACTGATGCGCTGACGTGGCAGAAGGAGCGCGGAACCGCGGCAGATGGCCTACTTTGGCGGCGGAAGCGCGGCACTGTGGTAGGTTCAGCCTCTGGAAAATTTTGTACTGTTCTGTGCTTGCAATTCCTCTCTGTTTTGATGTTCTCTTTTCTGTTTTGACCCTCTGTAAAATTCCAGATCCAAAAGTTCTTGTCGTTCCTGCAAGATTCACCCGAGAAACCCTTCAAACAGATAAAAATAATGAAAAGAATATTTTTTTTTTGTATTTTGTATTTTCAGATTTTTATAATTTTCAAATTTTATATCAACCCGAAATCATACAAAAAGAGAAAATTACGCCATCCCCGGCAACGGCGCCATTTGATTAATCCAAAAATTTGTAGTTTACCGTAATCAGAAACGGCGTCGCTTCGCAGCTAGCCGGTGAATACGGGTTGATCCGCAGGGATGTGTTAGTTTCTGATTTTGTGTTATAACGAGTTGATTCAAATCGTTGTTGGTTTTTTTATCGATTGAGTTTAAGACGAATTTATGTGATGAAAAAGAACTCATTAGGGTTAGGTCAAAGGTAGGTGTGTTGAGATTAATGTGTTCACCTCTTTCAATGTCGTGATTTAAGCTTTTAGGAAAGTCACAACAATCAATAGGAAAAGGGATTAGGATGATCGGGAAGAAACAAAGTTTCTTCCTCTAGATCCTTATCCGTCTTTTCTTATTCATTGATGTGAGCTTCATGGACATCATATAAGTCCGGCCTTTTATACTACGGAACACCTTTACCTTATAGGTAGGGTGCCGTAGGGGGCGGATCGTATATGTGTGCATGAAGGTTTCGTTTAAAAATAAGTTGACATTGAAGGAGGTGAGAGACATCCATCTCTCACTCACTCCCTTGTTCCTAACCCTAACGAGCGAGAATTTTTACTCGCATATTAGGGAATTATAAGTAAGAAACATTTTTGTGTTTTATGTTTTAAATAGTTATCTTACGACAGATTTAGAAATTAGCTAACTAGCAATTAAATGATTCCTAGGGCAAGCAAAACAATTATACTAATGCAAGAATTAAATAAGATGAAAGACTTACGCGAAGAAGATGATGCTCTTGATTCCTTCAACAATTCTCACTTTTATTGAATATAAAGAGGCATACATTTTTACAGATCTAAATTACAATTTATAAGTAACTAGTGAAGTTAGGGTTACAGACTCTCGCAGACATGAATTTACTGATTTACCCCCTAAAAATCCCAACAATGAAACGACGCACCGACACAAGAAGTCGGTGCCGACACGGGCACCATATGGCCGCGGTTCCGCGGCAAAGACATGCCTTTGGCCGCGGATCCGCGGCCATTTAGTGGGCTTGGCCCACTATCTTTCTGTGCTTGGTTATTCTTCTCTTGGGCTCTCTGTTTTCACTGTTCGTTTCTCTGTTGGGCTTTCTAGTATTCTCCAGATTCTCAGTGAAACTTGTAAGGATCTTTTTGACCGTTTCTCTTGACGTTCGTCTCGGCTTGAGTAGGATCCGTGTGCTGGTTGGTCAAAAGTCCATTTCCTGTGTCAACTTTGTCTTTTTCACTGTATTTGCTTCAAAAGTCTGTATCCTGTATCATGTAACAAACGATCGTCAAAAGCACCTGTTTACTTATAAATTGCACAAAAAGTGGGGCGTATAAATTGCAATATTATGATGTGAACAGGATTCCAGTATTTTTTCAGGGTGTTTTTGGCCGCATTCCGACACGACTTATTGCACTATTAGGGGTCTGACGCTTGCCACCCCCTAAGACCGATATGTGACACTCTTAGACGAACAGACTGGACTGTACGGAGATTGCCACAGACAGGCTCAGTAGGGATACAGATGAGTTTGCTCGTCGGCCTTCTTATCGAAAGATACTTGGGTAGCCGTTACGTACAGCTAGTACCGCTGACGCGCTTGTGGTTGAACCCACTGCCAGCGTGCTGTCGAGTCTTTAGAGTCCCACACAGAGAGTTTCCCTGCTTCGAGCGAAACGAGTAGAGGTCGTATGGTTTTACGACAGGGTTTGATCATACATGTGTACTTATGCGCATATGATATTCGGACGGACAATACTAGTGGGCTTTGGTTTAAGCCAGATCCTAGTATTTGATTATTGGATTAGTTATGTCGCATTGTATTCGTATTTCTCGAAATACGGATACGGGTATGTATATACGGTTGCGAGGGGCATTCTTGTAATTATTCAAGCTTGCTTTAAGATGATTAAACCTCATTATATGTTTTAGCATTTTTAGTTTAAATGCCTAATGAGGTGGATATTTGAGAGGGGGAAACTTCATGGTATTTTAGTGATATTGAACATGGCTATTATGTTGACTCTTTTGGATTCTTGTGAGAGGAGAAGACTTAGATATTTTTGTGATATTTGTGAGATATTTGTGAGGGATATTTTTATCTTGCATTAGAGTTAAAATAGTTGCCATGCTCAAATTATTATTATGATTATCACACACACATTCTCTCTCCTCTCAAGCTCTCTCTCTTCATCTTCCTCAAGCAAACCCTAATTGTCTCATGAGTTGAGAATCCTAGGGTTTGAGACATAACTAAATTATTTAACACTCTCTACTCATTCTAGGCTACTTAGTTTAGCACACCAAGTGACCTAGTTACCTCTTCTTGGAGGTTAAGCTCAAAGTTGGAACTCTCGGGTAGATCTTCTATGACTTTGAGAAGACGACAAGGAGGCGTGATCCATTCTCCCGATAAGGAGCTCATAATGAGAAGAAGGCCAGCGAGACGAAGAAGAAGGACCGTAACTTGAGGTATAACTTTCTCACATAGTAGTTAAACCTCTTAGCATATCGGTTAGTTAGGGTTTAGTATCGATCCTGGAGTTTAGTCGATATTACGAAGCACTTAAAAATCGTTTTTTTTGCAAACTCTGCCTCCTCACGAACACGTGGGGTGCATGGCATCGACTTACAAATGAAGCTGCCACCTTTCAAAGGGAATACTCCTGGGAGTACGTGCCTCGATGAAACGGATGTACATCCGAACTACTGCTAATTGTTAGTTATATGTATGCCCTAGAGGCCATTACTATACATAGGATGTATATTGTAGTGGATGCTTGGACATATATAGGGAGGACTTTCTTGCTCGATATGATAGTATGCTATCTGGTTACTCTTTATCTTAACGTGTACACTGATTGTCTCTCTGCTACATGTTGGTAAAGCCCTTAGGATGTGTACTTGACTAACTGGACTATGATGCGGATCATACTAGTGGGACATGGTAGTTCATAAGTACATCCTTCAAGGTCCCTAGTCGTGGGTGTATCGAGACAGAGCATCGATATACCAGATTAGACTAGTGTATAGCTTCTCGACCCATATAGATGGGCGATGGATGATCCCATATCCATTGGTGTTTGACATCAGAGATGATATACGGATGCTCAGTAGAGACTAGGTACACTGGACGGACTCGCCGAGAACTCCCAGATGGTATTATACCTCACGTCAGATGGCAGTTCTCTGGTGACACCGGTACAGGTTAGTCTGTAGACCCGAGATCGCCATAGAGTCTTGTGTGATTCCCACTGTGCTTTGATTTCCACCTTACCACGTCCAAGAGGGCGTGCAAAACAGTGGTTTTTGGGTACAGTCCCGAGTCACATGGAGCCAATGAGCGATAGGAGGGGTTTCGTCTCTCCTGGTATTGGGGGTTGATGTTGCGCTGTGCTCGATTGGCCATAACAGGGAAGTCCCTGGCCAGTGCTGGTTTAGAGATTTACTGGTAAGCGTTACCCGTAGTTTCTCAACCCGTTATGTGCCTCATATCGGCATGACTTATCGGTTAATGGGGTCTGACGTTTACCACCCCTAGACTTGATATGCGACATATCAGACGAAGAGACCGGACTGTACGGTAGTGTCACTGTCAGGATTTTGCATGAGTTGGAGCGGGCTTGCTTGCTGATCTTCTGATCGCTCAATACCCCGGTAGCCGTTACGTCCAGCTAGCACCGCTGACGGCTTGTGGGTGCTTGATATGATCATCACCTACTGCCGGCGTATTAACGAGTCTTTAGAGTCCTACATAGAGGTTTTACTGGCTCAGGCAAAACGAAATAGGAGCGCATATGTGATATGTGCGGGACCGAGAATAATGCGAGTATGAGATACCGTATTCCATTCTCGCGATATTTGTATCGATCGGTTGTATGCGATATAACCAGGTTATCGAATCAAGGGTTGATTCGATAAGTCGATACATTGGATGTTAGTCGGTTATATGAGATATAACCGGATTATTAAGTCAAGTATTGATTTAATAATTTAGTGTATAATTGTATATGTGATATACTAATTTACATTAACTAACATTGGTTCACTTAAGCATTTGTTTTTCTCACTTGTGCACAACTTAATATATATGTGATATATATTTATTTGTGTTCATTTTGTATCATGGTTGTTGATACAACTTACATGGGTATATAAGACTTATACCATACTAATTATAGTGTTAGGTTTTTATATTTAAAGTAATTCTAAAATTAGTGGATGATAAGCTCAAATGCATGAAGCTTCATGAAGCTTATGGTTGCATTGACTTAGTCCACTAGTTTTGTTTTACTTGAGATATTAATTAACCTAACCACTATAATTAGCCATGGTTATGTCTCTACATGAGTTAGTATATGATACCCACTCACCCATGGTTAGCTCTCTCTCTTGATTAGTTTTTCATTCTCATTTTTGAGCTCATCTTCTTCCTCCTTCAAATGCTTGCTAGGGTTTGATAAAGAGAGAGAAATAATAGGATAAAAGAAATTCTAAAGTGAACCCATTTCCTATTTCCTCATCCTCTACTAGACTAGCAGTTTAGTTTAGGGTGTTTGCTTCACTAAATCTCTAGTTAGTGAAGAAGAAGCGTGAGTTCGTATTCCCTCGACGTAGATCATCTTCGGTCTCGAAGATTTCAAGCAAGGACGTTCCTTTTACCTCGTGAAGCCATGCTAGAGTCCGGGAGATCCACGATCGCAGCGAAGGGACTACTTCAAGGAGCTTTTGAAGTGAAGGACCGATCTACAAAGGTTGTATTTTGTATTCACTTAGTCGTAAATGTTATTTACTTGCATGTGAAACCCTAATAATCTAGCAAAGATCTTGTTTAGGGTTCTTCGGCACGGCTAAAATTTTAACCGGGCATGGTTGATGCCTTGTAGAACCTTGTTAGAGTGCCTAGGAACCCTACAGTGTTAGTTATATGTATGCCCTAGAGGCCATTACTGTACATTGGATGTATATTGTAGTGGATGCTGGGACATATATAGGAAAGACTTTCTTGCTCGACATGATAGTACGCTATCTGGTTGCACTTTATCTTAACATGTATACTTTCTGTCTCTCTGATTACATGTTGATAAAGCCCTTAGGATATGTACTCGACTTCCAGGACTATGATGTAGATCATACTAGTGGGGCCTGGGTAGTCCATGAGTGCATCCTTGAAATGTTCCTAGTCGAGGGAATATCAAGACGGGGCATCGATATTCCAGAGTAGACTAGCGCATATCTTCTCGACCCATGCGATGGGCGATGGATGATCCCATATCCATTGGTGTTTGACATCGAAGATGGTATGCGGGTGCTCAGTGGAGACTGGGTACACTGAACGGACTCGCCGAGAACTCCCAGATGGTATTATACCTCACGTCAGATGGCAGTTCTCTGGTGACACTGGTACAGCTTAGTCTGTTGACCCGAGATCGTCATAGAGTCTTGTGTGTCTCCCACTGTGCTTTGATTTCCACCCTACCACGGCTCTACTGAGTTGTGCAAACAGGTGGTTTTTGGGTACAGTCCCGATTCACATGGAGGCAATGAGCGATAGGAGGGGATTCGTCTCTCCCGGTATTGGGGGTTGATGTTGTGCAATGCTCGACTGGCCATAACAGGAAATCCCTGGCCAGGGTTGCAGTGATATACTGGTAAGAGTTATCAGTAGTTTCACGAATGTTATGGACCTTACGTCGGCATGACTTATCGAGCTATTGGGGTCTGACGTTTACCACCCCTAGGCGAGATATGCGACATATCAGACGAACAGACCGGACTGTACGGTAAGTGTTACTGGTTGGATTCGCAGGAGTGTGAGCGGGCTTGCTCGTCGATCTTCTGATCGCTCAATACTCGGGTGGCCGTTACGTTTAGCATACCGCTTGCGGCTTGTGGGTGTTTGATATGATCATCATCCGCTGCCGGCGTATTGACGAGTCTTTAGAGTCCTACACAGAGGTTTCCTGGCTCAAGCGAAACGAAATAGGAGCGCATATGAGATATGTGCGGGACCGAGAATAATACCAGTATGTGATACTGTATTTGATTCTCGCGATGTGACATTGATCGGTTATATGCGATATAGCCGAGTTATAGGATCAAGTGTTGATTCGATAAGTTGTTACTGATGATGCCAGTCGGTTATGTGCGACATGACCGGATCATTGAATCAAGTGTTGATTTAATGATTTAATGCATAATTATATATTTGATATATTACTTTGCATTAACTAGTATCGGTTCACTTTAAATGGATTTTCTCGCTCGGGTGTGCACATTGTATATACGATATAGTTTTGTGCACTTACTTGTATCATGTTTGATGATACATGGTTTTTGGTTAAGTGTATAGAATTAAACTATGGTCAAGATGATGATTATGGTTTTGCATATTCTTTTAATTATTTGCTTATTCATTTTGGAAAATAATTAAAGCAATTAAGAAGAAAAACAAAATGGTTTTCTTTCTTTATTCTTCATGAAGCTTATTGAAGCTTCATGAAACTTTGACCACTTAACCATTTTGTCTTCTTCTTTTGACCCTAACCATTGATCTAACCTAAGTTAATTCTCTACACCTAACCATGGTGAAAATTATGATAAGTTTATTATTCTTTTCTATTCTAATTAACATATCATAACTTTTATCTTCTTCTTGCTCTTCTTCTTCTTCATGAAGAAGCTTGTCTTCATCAATGGCATGTTGAGCATATGAGTGAGAAATCCAATTCTAAAGTGAACCCACTTCCTATTTCTTCATCCTCTACCTCTTGCCAAGTAGTAGAGTGTATTTCCTTCACAAGTTTTTAGGGCTTGGTGAAGGTGGAGCTTGATTTAGCGATGCCTCGACGTAGATCATCTTCGGCATGGACGTCGACGACCTAGCTCGCTTTTTCTCCGAAGAAGCCGACTCTAGAGCCCGGATTGCTTTTGGACAGCGGAGACGACTTCGTTGCGGAGCTATGGAGGTGGAGCACCGGATCTACAAAGGTTGTATTTCCGATATCCCATTAGTTAAGTGTTAACTAGTTAGCTTTTTCGCCTAGTTTTCTAGCAAACGATCCGTAGTCGGGTCTCTCGGCACCTAGATTTTTTGAAATTGGCATGTTCGATGCCTTGTGAGACCTCACTAGGGTGCCTAGGAACCCTACAGTGGTATCAAAGCCTAGCTAGAGCCTTAGGCGAAGTCCCGACGGAGTTTGAAATCCGAACGAACCCGAAACCCATATTCAAAAATGCTCTCTGTCCAGATTTTAAAAATGTGGATTTTTCAAGATTAAAAATATGCAGAAAATCAAGCAGGGTTTTCTAAGAATTACTGTAAATTTCGTGGACCTAATCCACTTTTCCACCGCGGATCCGCGGCATGTGCAAGGCGCATGCGGCGGATCCGCGGCCGTACGGCCACAATATTTAAAATCTTTTGCACAGTAATTCTTAGTTTCCAGTGGTGATTTTTCTGGGAATTTTTAATAATTTTTCAAGAGTTGAATTTTCTGAGTTGTTTTGGGGATTCGCATGTTCGATCGGATTATCAAATTTTGTCTGTGTGGCTTTCCGGATAAATTTTAGAATATGTTAAAAAGTTCGACCGGATATAAATACCCAACTTTTCCCCTGTCGGGAAATTTCCAAGTGTTGGATTTTTCCGTAGTTTAACGACGTTCTAAGTAGTGCAAGTAACGCGATGGACCCTCTAGAAGACAACAAACCTTAACTCGATTATGTGACCGTCTTGAACTGCCCTTTGAACCTTCGGGTTTGGGGCAGTACGGCGTGCCACATGTGAGGCGTTGGCTTGACCCTTCTACGGCTGGACCGTTGGTACTGAGGCACGAACTGAATGTTGTTAGACTTGTTTCATGTGTTGATCTGTATCGGGAAAACTTGGGTGTTCGATTGTTCGATCGAAAAGTTTAACATTTTCTGTTTATCTGGAATGGGATACAATAATTGGAATTCACAATAGTTATGTGATAACTGAATGAATGTTACAAACATAGCAGTTTAGTCTCACTTGATCGGTTGCCACGGAATTTTGATACGATCAAAAGTCCGTCGCAATCACGTAGCGTACGCGGATATTCGCCGGACAAACTTAATAGACAGCTACATCCCATAGCCCCGACCAAGTGACTGTAGGAGAACCCCGTCGCCGAAAGCATCCGTTCGGGTGCTCGCGGCAGCGGTGTTCCGCCTTGGTGCACTTCGTCGACGGTATCGGGGGTGCGGCCGCCTACTAAAGTTTGCGACGAGTATTCGATCAGACTGTCGGGAATCTTGTTGAATTACCCGACTTGATATTGAAAAGACTTTTCGATTTTGAGACTAAAATGCGGGGTTTATAATTGTTAGGCATGCGATGTCTAAGTAATTCATTTGGTCAGGCATGCGATGTCTGAGCAGGTTGCGGATTCCAACTGTTGTAGTTTTACACTTTCTTTTCTGTGACCGTAAGTGTAATATGTGATATCGCCGGTTTCGTTGCTATATGTCAACGACAATTGGGATGCGCATATTTACTTACGTTGATGACATGTGATGTTATGTGTTGCTGGATATGTTATATTGGATCATCGTGTTTGAATAGCCGGGGGTTTTTATGTGAGATGAGTGTTTTTCATTTTCATTCATGTAAAAATCTGTATGTAATATTCTTTTATTGGGACGCTTCCAGGTTGCGGAAGTTGTCACCGTTTGTATATTATTTACTTTTTCGCACTAGGATAGACCCAAGGAGGGGAGCACAAGTAACCGGGTTCTGGAGTCCAGTGGGAGACCAACTCGAGGAGTCGAGTCCGGGTCTCCTAACTCTAGAATTGGTAGGGTTGCTTGCCGCTCTCGTAGGGGTCTTGGGGTGTGGGTTTGGCTATTCATCACGACCGTGGAATCCGTGTTTTATACTGGCTCGTATTGAAAACACGGACGTCCTAGTATATCCAATATTTCATATGTTTCTTCTGCTGTGATTTATCTGTGATGTGATCATGTGATATTCTGTGACAGATATTATATATAGTATATATGATATATTATATAAACGTTGCTTATGTTTTACACCCGCGCTAGCCCTGCCTCGCTCTGCCGTTAGTTACCTAACCTAACGGTGCAGACGGGACATCGAGGCGAATGCGAATGGCATAAGCGTACGTTATATTTATCTGTGATGTTTAGGTGGACTTAAATGATGGGATATTCATTAATGAGATTAATGAAAGAAAATAAACCTAATTGATGTTGTGGAATCGAATTTCAAAATAAAAACAGGTAGCTACAGTTCTTGCTTTGCATCGCGGTGTTCATTATAGAACATCCTGCACCTTATTCGATGAGGAAAGGACCGATATCCCTTCACGGGGAGTGACTCCTTTAGCAATAACTGGCAGATGCTACAACCCTCGGTTTGTCTTTGATCGCTTCTATAGTTTCCGCTTTGCACAGTGATATATATGATATATCCCGCACCTCATTCGACGAGGAAAGGGCCGACGATCCCTTCACAGGGAGTGACCCCTTTAGCAAAACTAGAAAAGCCTCAAAAACATTCCATTTAAAAACCATTTGATTCCGCAACGAGATCAAGTTCAAAGCGTTAAAGGTTTTCATAAAAACCATTCGCAACCCTCCGTCATTTTAGGAAGTAGAGTACTTAGTATTCGTGCTACGTTTGTCGACCATAGCCGAGGCGTAGTGTGCGGTAGCTAAGTGATGTCTTCCTACACAGCATATGATGCGATTAGTTAGGACAGTCATGTGACTTTGTTGACCTTAGCCAAGGGTCATGTGGGTGGGTCTAATTAATCACGAAATGACGGGTAGAACTTGACTAGTACCTATGATTTGTTGACCTTAGCCAAGGTCATAGGTGCTAGGGGTAAAAACCATTATCGGGAGTTTCAAGTGTTGAAATTTGCAATGAGATTGCATACCTTCTATGAGATAGTTGGATCCCGATACCCGCTGCGAGTAAGAGTTACTCCTGGGAGAGTTTTATACATTACAATTAGCCGATCAAGTAGGTGTCTAGAAAGGTGTCAACGGGGTTACGCCTCTGGGAAAACGAGGTTTACATTAATTAGGTTCGTGCGAAAGCACGGGGGACTTCCCTCAAAGTACCGACACTGGCCTGGCTGAAAGATTAGCGAACTTGTAGTGTGTAATTAATCCCGGCTAGTCTTTCCTTTTAGGGTTTGAAGGAAGATTTGATAAAAAGCAGTGGGAGCCATCCTGATTAGATAAAATAAAAACCAATCTATTCTTGCAAGAGCGCACGCTGAGTGTTTTCTTCTCTCTCTCTCTCCAGGTAGCGACCATATCACGCCTTAATCAAGATAATAATACGGATTATTGACCGAACCCGCTTGTTATACTGAGCTGGGGAACGTTGGTCCCGCTCCAACTTATAATAGTTATAAGACAGAGCAGGAAATTGGGGAATACCAGAATTCCCGTGCTGCCCAAACGAAGAAAGTGCATGCTGATGCATCATCTTCGGGTGTGTTCATTACAGAAAACTGTTTCTCAGTATCCTTTACGTCCTGGGTATGTGATACCAGATCAGGATCCCAGATATGTAATCTGTTACATAGGGCCACAGAAAGGTAGAGAACTGAGAACGGGTGATAAGTTTCATGAGGCAGAAAACGGGGCAAGTGTTGCAGCCAAGTCTGTTGGTCACTGTCACCCTGTATTACCTATACATTGATTCTGAACGAATGTTATTAGATACCGAACCTGATATACCAAATCATATCACTCTCTTTATTAGAAAAGAAAGGATATAATTTTGTATTGATGGATAATGTTTTGAACATTTCCTATATCAAAAGTTGATCGGTTCAGGCACGTTATCTAAAAGCATTGATGTTCTAAATCAAACTACAGTTCTTAGTATATGGAACACACACAAGAGGAAGAGTTCAGAAATGAGCGAATTCTTCTTGAGGTATTGTAGACTAGGTCATATCAATGCGACCCGACTAGCTAAGTTACATTTAGATGCGTATTTAAATCAGTTTGAATTTACATCTTATGAAACTTGCGAGTCATGTCACAAAGATAAAATGATCTCAGCTCTGTTTATTGGAAACACAGAAAGAGTTAATAAACTCTTGGGACTGATACATGATGATGTATGTAAAGTCTCCTGTCTACACATGCCAGGACTGGTCCTTCATACTTCATTATATTCTCTGATAATCTCTCAAGATTCAGTCATATGTTCCTGTTGAAACATAAGTCCGAACCATTTGAGATATTCACAGAATTTAAGTCAGAAGTAGAGAACCAAAATACGGGTATAAGTATTATGTCCTATGATAAGATCAGGGAGGAGAATACTTGTGCATAGAATTCCTGGACTATTCTAAAGGAGAATGAGATTCTCTCTCAGTGTTACTCCTCTGAATACACCACAGCACAACGGTGTATCGGGGCGGAGCAATCACACAATATTAGATATCGTGTGCTCTATGATGAGCATTACTGAGTTACCTATTTCCTTTTTGGGGTTATGCACTTGAGAAGCTGCATACCTATTGAATTGGGTTTGAATCAAATCACTGCCTACCACTCCATATGAGATATGGTATGGGAAGAACCTATCTCTTAAGCAAGTTAAGATTTGGGGTTGTCCGGCCTATGTTTAAAGCAAAATCCGGACAAGATCGAGGCAGGTTCAGTTCTGTAGAACTGGAAAGGTTCCAGCTATACAAAACTGCAGTTGATGATTTGACAGAACCATAAGATTCTATAGTAACCAACGAATCTCAGCCTCTCCGCCGATCTAGTAGGGTTCCTCATCCGCCTGAGAGATACCTCAGTTTCTCGATGACAGTGGGAGCAAGGATTGCATCATGAGATGATGACCCAACTAGTTTCGAGCAGGCCATCGAGAGTAGGGACTCTGTAAGAATGGCTGGATGCTTAGCGATCTGAGATGGAATCCACATACACCAGCAAAGTATGGACTTTAGCTGCTATATCTGAAGGGTTAAATCCCCATCAGGAGCAAGTATATCTTGAGAAGATTACTTGGTGTAGATGGAAAAGTTGAGACTTTCAAAGCTAGACTTGTTAAAGGTTTTCGTCATCGACCAGGCGTGGATAATGATGAAACCTTTTTCCAGTAGCTATGCTTAAGTCTGTCCAGATCCTACTTGCCACGGCTACATACCATGACTGCGATATCTGGTGGTTGGGTGCCCTGACTGCTTTTCTAAATACTGATTTAGAAGAGAACGTCTATAAGAACACAGCCAGAGGTCTTCGTAAACAGTGGGAGCAGCGGAAACGTGTGCAGGTTGCTTTACATAATGAAGCAGGCATCGCGGAGTTGGAACGTCTGTTTTGATGTGATAGTCAAAGAAGTTGACATCATCAAAATGGTAGATGAACCTTGTATAAACAAAAAGGGTAGTAGGGAGTATGGTGACGATCCTCGTAGAGCACGTGGATGACATACTCTTGATAGGAAAGTAGTTTCCTATGCTACGCTCGATCAATCTCCGCTTATCACTATGATTCTCCATATAGGATAAAGATAATACCTCCTAAATCCTGAGATTTGGACCTATGAGATGGTATCAATCGATCCTGGGGAGAATCACTGGAAGTGTTCCAGGGTGATAAAGACGACTGAATGTCAGTCACAGGCACTGTCTTTACCCTCAGTGAAGGGACGGTATGTTGGAAGATTTCCAAGCTAGATACCGTGACAAACTAGACGATAAAGGCTGGTAACATCGCTATTAATGATACTACCAAAGAGGCAGTTTGGGTGTATATTGGTTCATAGGATGAACTAGGTTCCTACCATTGTGTGACAATGGAAGTGTGTCTTCGACCCTGGAACCCTGGTCCCATCAGTGACCCAGACATATTCTGAGGAAGCATCACCTGATCATGGAGATAGTTGATCTCCGGGGTGATCAAGGTTAGGAGAGTAGACTCAGAGGACAACACGGCGGATCCACTCACGAAGGCCCTTTTCCCAAAGAGAGATTTTTAGGGGATGGTTGAGTATGTGATACTGCCACCACTGCTACAGATGGCCCTAGTGCAAGTGGGAGATTGTTAGTTATATGTATGCCCTAGAGGCCATTACTGTACATTGGATGTATATTGTAGTGGATGCTGGGACATATATAGGAAGGACTTTCTTGCTCGACATGATAGTACGCTATCTGGTTGCACTTTATCTTAACATGTATACTTTCTGTCTCTCTGATTACATGTTGATAAAGCCCTTAGGATATGTACTCGACTTCCAGGACTATGATGTAGATCATACTAGTGGGGCCTGGGTAGTCCATGAGTGCATCCTTGAAATGTTCCTAGTCGAGGGAATATCGAGACAGGGCATCGATATTCCAGAGTAGACTAGCGCATATCTTCTCGACCCATGCGATGGGCGATGGATGATCCCATATCCATTGGTGTTTGACATCGAAGATGGTATGCGGGTGCTCAGTGGAGACTGGGTACACTGAACGGACTCGCCGAGAACTCCCAGATGGTATTATACCTCACGTCAGATGGCAGTTCTCTGGTGACACTGGTACAGCTTAGTCTGTTGACCCAAGATCGTCATAGAGTCTTGTGTGTCTCCCACTGTGCTTTGATTTCCACCCTACCACGGCTCTACTGAGTTGTGCAAACAGGTGGTTTTTGGGTACAGTCCCGATTCACATGGAGGCAATGAGCGATAGGAGGGGATTCGTCTCTCCCGGTATTGGGGGTTGATGTTGTGCAATGCTCGACTGGCCATAACAGGAAATCCCTGGCCAGGGTTGCAGTGATATACTGGTAAGAGTTATCAGTAGTTTCACGAATGTTATGGACCTTACGTCGGCATGACTTATCGAGCTATTGGGGTCTGACGTTTACCACCCCTAGGCGAGATATGCGACATATCAGACGAACAGACCGGACTGTACGGTAAGTGTTACTGGTTGGATTCGCAGGAGTGTGAGCGGGTTTGCTCGTCGATCTTCTGATCGCTCAATACCCGGGTGGCCGTTACGTTTAGCATACCGCTTGCGGCTTGTGGGTGTTTGATATGATCATCATCCGCTGCCGGCGTATTGACGAGTCTTTAGAGTCCTACACAGAGGTTTCCTGGCTCAAGCGAAACGAAATAGGAGCGCATATGAGATATGTGCGGGACCGAGAATAATACCAGTATGTGATACTGTATTCGATTCTCGCGATGTGACATTGATCGGTTATATGCGATATAGCCGAGTTATCGGATCAAGTGTTGATTCGATAAGTTGTTACTGATGATGCCAGTCGGTTATGTGGGACATGACCGGATCATTGAATCAAGTGTTGATTTAATGATTTAATGCATAATTATATATTTGATATATTACTTTGCATTAACTAGTATCGGTTCACTTTAAATGGATTTTCTCGCTCGGGTGTGCACATTGTATATACGATATAGTTTTGTGCACTTACTTGTATCATGTTTGATGATACATGGTTTTTGGTTAAGTGTATAGAATTAAACTATGGTCAAGATGATGATTAGGGTTTTGCATATTCTTTTAATTATTTGCTTATTCATTTTGGAAAATAATTAAAGCAATTAAGAAGAAAAACAAAATGGTTTTCTTTCTTTATTCTTCATGAAGCTTATTGAAGCTTCATGAAACTTTGACCACTTAACCATTTTGTCTTCTTCTTTTGACCCTAACCATTGATCTAACCTAAGTTAATTCTCTACACCTAACCATGGTGAAAATTATGATAAGTTTATTATTCTTTTCTATTCTAATTAACATATCATAACTTTTATCTTCTTCTTGCTCTTCTTCTTCTTCATGAAGAAGCTTGTCTTCATCAATGGCATATTGAGCATATGAGTGAGAAATCCAATTCTAAAGTGAACCCACTTCCTATTTCTTCATCCTCTACCTCTTGCCAAGTAGTAGAGTGTGTTTCCTTCACAAGTTTTTAGGGCTTGGTGAAGGTGGAGCTTGATTTAGCGATGCCTCGACGTAGATCATCTTCGGCATGGACATCGACGACCTAGCTCGCTTTTTCTCCGACGAAGCCCACTCTAGAGCCCGGATTGCTTTTGGACAGCGGAGACGACTTCGTTGCGGAGCTATGGAGGTGGAGCACCGGATCTACAAAGGTTGTATTTCCGATATCCCATTAGTTAAGTGTTAACTAGTTAGATTTTTCGCCTAGTTTTCTAGCAAACGATCCGTAGTCGGGTCTCTCGGCACCTAGATTTTTTGAAATTGGCATGTTCGATGCCTTGTGAGACCTCACTAGGGTGCCTAGGAACCCTACATACAGTAGTATTAAAGCCTAGCTAGAGTATTAGGCGACATGTTTACGAAGTTAAAATTCCGATCGAACCCCGAAACACCGACTTTGAACCCTTCTCTGAACAATTTTTAAAAATGTGATTTTTTCTGTATTAAAAATACCTAACAAAATCAGCAGGGAAATATAAGTATTACTGTTGAAAACGAGCCTGCAATTCGTATGGACTGCCGCGGGACCGCCGCGGAACCTTGCTTGGGCAACGGATCCGCGGCAGTACTGTAGAATTGGGCTTTTGTTTTGCAACAGTAATATCCGTATCTGTTAGTTATACTTTCTGGGTATTTTTAATTTGACTCAGGTGTTTGTTCTGGGGTCTATTTTGTAATCGTTGATTCGATCGGAAAATTTAATTTCGTTCTTTTCCGGATAATTTAGAAAGTATTAAAATGTTCGAACGGATATCATTAACTCATTTTTCCCGGCACGAAAAACTTTCAAGTGTTGAATTTTTCTTGAGTTTAAATATTTCAGAAAAACGTGCAAATAACGCGATGGACCCTCTGAAAGAACACAAATCTTAACTCGATTATGTGACCGTCTGAACCGCCTCTAAACCTTAGGGTTTGGGGCAGTACGGCGTTGCCATATGTGAGGCGTTGGCTTGACCTTTCTATGGTTGGACCATTGCTACTGTGACGTATTCTGGAATTTTTGAACTCCGCTCAAGTGTTGAGCTATTTAGGAAATCTTGGGTATTTGATTATTCGATCGGAAAGTTTAATACTGTCTATTTATCTGGAATGTGATACAATATGTGGAATTCATATAGTTAGGCATGAAATGCGAAGTATGTGATATTTCGGATTTTTGATATCTAAAGAGATTGTGGATTCCAAATGTTGTAGTTTTACACTTTCTTTTCTGCGACCGTAAGTGTAATATGTGAAATCGCCGGTTTCGTTGCTATATGTCAACGATAATTGGGATGCGCATATTTACTTACGTTGATGACATGTGATGTTATGTGTTACTGGATATGTTATATTGGATCGTCGCGTTTTTGAATAGCCGGAGGTTTTATGTGAGATGAGGGTTTTTATTTTCATTCATGTAAAATTTATTGTATGTAATATTCTTTTATTGGGGCACTTCCGGGATGAGGTTGATGTCACCATTTGTATATTATTTACTTTTCCGCATTAGGTAGACCCAAGGAGGGAGCACAAGTAACCAGGTTCTAGGGTACAGCGGGAGACCAACTCGAGGAGTCGAGTTCGGGCCTCCTAACTCTAGAATTGGTAGGGTTGCTTGCCGCTCTCGTAGGGGTCTAGGGATGTGGGTTTGGCTATTCATCGCGACCGTGGAATCCGTGTTTTATAGAGACTCAAAATAAAACACGGACGTCCTAGTATATCCAATGTTTCATATGTTTCTTCTGCTGCGATATCTGTGATGTGATCTTTTGATATGTTGTGATAAATACTGTATATAGTATATTTGATATATTATATAGACGTTACTTATGTTTTACACCCGCGCTAGCCCTGCCCCGCTCTGCCGTTAGTTACCTAACCTAACGGTGCACGAGGGGACATCGAGGCGAATGCGGATGGCATAAGTGTACGTCGTATTTATCTGTGATGTTTAGGTGACTTAAATGATGGGACTTCATTAATATGATTAATGAAAGAAAAGAAACCTAAAAGATGTTGTAGAATCAAATTTTCAAAAAGGGTAGCTACAGTTTTTGCTTTGCATAGCGATATATATGATATATCCTGCACGTTATTCGATGAGGAAAGAGCCGAGATCCCTTCACCGGGAGTGACCTCTTTAGCAAAACTGGCAGATACTACAACATTCGGTTTGTTTTTGATTGCTTTTGGAGTTTTTTGCTTTGCATAGTGATATATGATATATCCTACATCTTATTCCATAAGGAAAGAGCCGAGATCCCTTCACCGGGAGTGACCTCTTTAGCAAAACTAATGAAAGTCTCAAAATCACTCCATTTCAAAATTCACTCGATTCTACAACGATATCAAGTTCATTACGTAATAGATTTTCAGAAAAACATGTCGTAGCCCTCTGTCATTTCAGATAAGAACTGTTTAGTATTCGTGCTGCGTTTGTTGGCCTTTGTCAAGGCGTAGTGTGCGGTAGCTGAATGGTGCTTATCTACTTATGAATATGATGCAGATTGTTTTGGGGTAGTCGTACGACCTTGTTGGCCTTTGTCAAGGGTCGTGCGGGTGGGTTTGATTCAATCAAGAAATGACGGGTTGAACTTGACTAGCATCCTATGATTTGTTGGCCTTTGTCAAGGTCATAGGGGTTAGGGGCAAAATATTATCGGGAATTTCAATCGTTGAAATTTGTAATGAGATTGCATACCTTCTATGAGATAGTTGGATCCCGATACCCACTGCGAGTAATTGTTACTCCTGGGAGAGTTTTACACAGGACAATTAGCCGATCAAGTAGGTGTCTAGAAAGGTGTCAACGGGGTTACGCCTCTGGGAAAACGAAATTTACTTTAATTAGGTCCGTGCGAAAGCACGGGGAACCTCCCTCAAAGTACCGACACTGGCCTGGCTGAAAGATTGGCGAAATTGTAGGGTGTAATTAATCCCGGCTAGTCTTTCCTTTTAGGGTTTGAAGGAAGATTTGATAAAAACAGTAGGAGCCATCCAGATTAGATAAAATCATAACCAATCTGATCTTACAAGAGTGCACGCAGAGTGTTTTCTTCTCTCTCTCTCCAGGTAGCGACCATATCATGCCTTAATCAAGATAATAATATGGATGTATTGACCGAACCAGCATGTTATACTGTGCTGGGGAACGTTGGTTCCGTTCTTTCTTATAAAAGTTATAAGACTGAACAGGATATAGGGGAATGCCAGGATTCCCAAGCCACCCGAATGAAGAAAGTACATACTGATGCATCTTCTTCAGGTATGTTCATTACCTAGAACTGTTTTTCAGTATCCTCTTCGTCCTGGGTATGAGATACCGGATCAGGATCCCATATATGTAATCAGTTACATGGGCTACAGACAGGTAGAGAACTGAGAACGAGTGATAAAGTTTCAAGAGTTGGAAATGGTGCAAGTGTTGCAGCCAAGATGTTGGCAGTTATCACCCTGTATTACCGAAATACATTGATTCTGAACGAATGTTATTAGATACCGAACCTGATGTACAACATCATATCAGTATCTTTATTAATAAAGAAGGATATAATTTTGTATTGTTGGATAATATTTTGAACATTTCCTATATCAAGAGTTGATCGGTTCAGGCACGTTATCTAAAAGCATATACGTTCTAAATCAAACCACAGTTCTTAACGTATGGAACACACACAAAAGGAAGAGTTCAGAAATGAACGAATCCTTCTTGAGGCATTGTAGACTAGGTCATATCAATACGACCCGACTAGCTAAGTTACATTAAGATGCATATTTAAATCAGTTTGAATTTACATCTTGTGAAACTTGCCAGTCATGTCACAAAGATAAGATGACCATAGCTCCGTTTATTGGAAACAGAGAAAGAGTTAGTGAACTCTTGGGATTGATACATGATGATGTATGTAGGTCTCCTGTCTACACATGCCAGGATTGGTTCTTTGTACTTCATTACATTCACTGATAATCTCTCAAGATTCGGACATATGTTCCTGTTGAAACACAAGTCTGAACCTTTTAAGATATTCAAGGAATGTAAGTTAGAAGTAGAGAACCAAAACAGGTATAAGTATTATGTCCTTTGATAAGATCAGGGAGGAGAATACTTGAGCACGGAATTCCTGGACTATTCTAATGGAGAATGAGATTCTCTCTCAGCATTACTTCTCCGCTTACACCACAGCACGTCGGTGTATCGGGGCGGAGCAATTGCACCCTATGAGATATGGTGCGCTCTATGATGAGTACTACTGAGTTGCCTATTTCCTTTTGGGGGTTATGCACTTATGAAGCTGCATACCTATTGAATGGCGTTCTAGCCAAATCAGGTGCCTACCACTCCATATGTGATATGGTAAGGGAAGAGCCCATCTCTTAAGTCAGTTAAGATTTGGGGTTGTCCGGCCTATGTCTAAAAGTAAAATCCGGACAAACTCAAGGCAAGGTCAGTTCTGCAGAAGTTTGTTGGATATCCCAAGCATTCACAAAGGAATATCTTCTACCGCACCGAGGAACAAAAGATGTTTTGTTTCTCGGCATGCCACCTTTTGAAAAAAAGGAATTTATTTTGGAAACAAATTTGTGGTCATGAGGTAGAACTGGAAGGAGTTCCAGCTATACAAACTGCAACTGACAATTTGGTAGAACCGGAGGATTCAATAGCTCCCAATGAACCTCAGTCTCTCCGCCGATCTGATAGGGGTCCTCACCCACCTGAGAGATACTTTGGTTTCTCTATGACAGTGGGAGCGAGGATTGCATCATGAGATGATGACCCAACTAGTTTCGAGCAGGCCATCAGGAGTGGGAACTCTGTAAGAATGGCTGGATGCTAAGCGATCTGAGATGGAATCCATATACACCAACAAAGTATGGACTTTGGTTGCTTTATCGGAAGGGTTAAATCCCCATTAGGAGCAAGTATATCTTGAGAAGATTACTTAGTGTACATGGAAAAGTTGAGACTTTCAAAGCTAGACTTGTTAAAGGTTTGCATCATAGACCAGTTGTGGCTAATGATGAAACCTTTTTCTGGGGCCTATGCTTAAGTCAATCCAGATCCTACTTGCCATTGCTACATACCATGACTACGATATCTGGCGGTTGGGTGTCATGACTGCTGTTCTAAATAGTGATTTAGAAGAAAGTGTCTATAAGTACACAGCCAGAGGGCTTCGTAGAAAGTGGGAGCAGCGGAAGTGTGTGCAAGTTGCTTTATGGGATGAAGCAGGCATCGCGGAGTTGGAACATCTATTTTTGATGTGAAAGTCAAAGAGTTTGACTTCATCAAAATGGTAGATGAACCTTGTATATACAAAAGGGTAGTAGAGAGTAAAGCGGTCATCCTCGTACTGTACGTAGATGACATACTCTTGATAGGAAAGGAGTTTCTTATGCTACGCTCGCTCAATCTTCTCTTATTACAATGATTCTCCAAATAGGATCAAGATGATACCTCCTAAATCCTGAATTTTGGATCTATGAGATAGATCTAAGTGGATGTTAGGGTTCTCACTAGGTGTAGTGAGATGGTATCAATCGATCCTGGGGAGAATCACATGATAGCTTTCAAGGTGATAAGGTCGACTGAATGTCAGTCACAGGCATTTTCTTTACCCTCAGTAAAGGGACGGTATGTTGGAAGAGTTCCAAGCTAGATACCGTGGCATACTAAACGATAAAGACTGGATACATCGCTACCAAAGATGCTACCAAAGAGGCAGTCTGGGTATATATTAGTTCATGAGATGAACTTCGTTCCTACCATTGTGAGACAATGGAGTTGTGGCTTATGCCTAGGAACGCCCG
This sequence comes from Agapanthus africanus, assembly GCA_030015575.1. Classification (NCBI taxonomy): domain Eukaryota; kingdom Viridiplantae; phylum Streptophyta; class Magnoliopsida; order Asparagales; family Amaryllidaceae; genus Agapanthus; species Agapanthus africanus. Next base: position 821,043,783 of record CM057337.1, on the reverse strand, counting down.
CCCCATCAGTGATCCAGACATATTCTAAGGCAGTGTCACCTGATCATGGAGATGGTTGATCTCCAGGGGATCGAGATTAGGAGAGTAGACTCAGAGGACAACACGGCGGATCCACTCACAAAGGCCTTTTTCCAGAGAGAGACTATTATGGGATGGTTGAGTATGAGATACTACAACCACTGTTATCAGATGGTCCTAGTGCAAGTGGGAGATTGTTAGTTATATGTATGCCCTAGAGGCCATTACTATACATAGGATGTATATTGTAGTGGATGCTTGGACATATATAGGGAGGACTTTCTTACTCGATATGATAGTATGCTATCTGGTTACTCTTTATCTTAACGTGTACACTGATTGTCTCTCTGCTACATGTTGGTAAAGCCCTTAGGATGTGTACTTGACTAACTAGACTATGATGCGGATCATACTAGTGGGGACATGGTAGTCCATAAGCACATCCTTCAAGATCCCTAGTCGTTGGTGTATCAAGACAGGGCATCGATATACCAGAGTAGACTAGCGTATAGCTTCTCAACCCATATAGATGGGCGATGGATGATCCCATATCCATTGGTGTTTGACATTAGAGATGATATACGGATGCTCAGTGGAGACTGGGTACACTGGACGGACTCACCGAGAACTCCCAGATGGTATTATACCTCACGTCAGATGGCAGTTCTCTGGTGACACCGGTACAGGTTAGTCTGTAGACCCGAGATCGCCATAGAGTCTTGTGTGATTCCCACTGTGCTTTGATTTCCACCTTACCACGTCCAAGAGGGTGTGCAAAACGGTAGTTTTTGGGTACAGTCCCAAATCACATGGAGGCAATGAGTGATAGGAGGGGTTTCGTCTCTCCCGGTATTGGGGGTTGATGTTGCGCTGTGCTCGATTGGCCATAACAGGGAAGTCCCTCACAAGGGCTGGTTTAGATATTTACTGGTAAGTGTTACCCGTAGTTTCTCGACCCGTTATGTGCCTCATATCGGCACGACTTATCGGTTATTGGGGTCTGACGTTTACCACCCCTAGACTTGATATGCGACATATCAGACGAACAGACCGGACTGTACGGTAGTGTCACTGTCAGGCTTTTGCAGGAGTTGGAGCGGGCTTGCTTGCTGATCTTCTGATCGCTCAATACCCGGGTAGCCGTTACGTCCAGCTAGTATCGCTGACGGCTTATGGGTGCTTGATATGATCATCACCTACTGCCGGCGTATTGACGAGTCTTTAGAGTCCTACATAGAGGTTTTACTGGCTCAGGCAAAACGAAATAGGAGCGCATATGTGATATGTGTGGGACCGAGAATAATGCGAGTATGAGATACCGTATTCCATTCTTGCGATGTTTGTATCGATCGGTTGTATGCGATATAACCAGGTTATCGAATCAAGGGTTGATTCGATAAGTCGATACATTGGATGTTAGTCGGTTGTATGAGATATAACCGGATTATTAAGTCAAGTGTTGATTTAATAATTTAGTGTATAATTGTATATGTGATATACTAATTTACATTAACTAACATTGGTTCACATAAGCATTTGTTTTTCTCACTTGTGCACAACTTAATATATATGTGATATATATTTATTTGTGTTCATTTTGTATCATGGTTGTTGATACAACTTACATGGGTGTATAAGACTTATACCATACTAATTATAGTGTTAGGTTTTTATATTTAAAGTAATTCTAAAATTAGTGGATGATAAGCTCAAGTGCATGAAGCTTCATGAAGCTTATGGTTGCATTGACTTAGTCCACTAGTTTTGTTTTACTTGAGATATTAATTAACCTAACCACTATAATTAGCCATGGTTATGTTTCTACTTGAGTTAGTATATGATACCCACTCACCCATGGTTAGCTTTCTCTCTTGATTAGTTTTTCATTCTCATTTTTGAGCTCATCTTCTTCCTCCTTCAAATGCTTGCTAGGGTTTGATAAAGAGAGAGAAATAATGTGATAAAAGAAATTCTAAAGTGAACTCATTTCCTATTTCCTCATCCTCTACTAGACTAGCAGTTTAGTTTAGGGTGTTTGCTTCACTAAATCTCTAGTTAGTGAAGAAGAAGCCTGAGTTCGTATTCTCTCGACGTAGATCATTTTCGGCCTCGAAGACTTCAAGCAAGGACGTTCCTTTTGCCTCGTGAAGCCATGCTAGAGTCCGGGAGAACCACGATCGCAGCGAAGGGACTACTTCAAGGAGCTTTTGAAGTGAAGGACCGATCTACAAAGGTTGTATTTCGTATTCACTTAGTCGTAAATGTTATTTACTTGCATATGAAACCCTAATAATCTAGCAAAGATCTTGTTTAGGGTTGTTCGACACGGCTAAAATTTTAACCGGGCATGGTTGATGCCTTGTAGAACCTTGTTAGAGTGCTTAGGAACCCTACACTTATACCATCGGAGGGTTACACACCCCACTGAAGAGTGCAGTGCCTTCAAGAAGTGGTGGCAGGGATACATTGCCCACCGACAACACTTCAAGAGGATGAAGCGTGAAGCTTGTCGACAGCGAAAAAGTGCGACAGATGAGCGTGGAAAAACGACTGGCAACTGTTATATGGTTGATACCAGTTCGACAAAAGGGAAAACTCAAGTTCTCACATTCGGGAGCGATTCTAAGGAAGAAATAATCCTCGGCCCTCTCTTCAAAGAATCCACCTCTGGAAAAGAAGAGTAGGTGAAGAACTGCGAGAACATTCAGCTGTGTAACCGTACGTTTTCTGAAAAGAACCTCGGGCCTGCAAAAAAAGTTCAAGCAAAAGAGACAAGGGGAAGGAAAAAATCCCTGAGGAAATTGCCCTCGATGATAGGTCGTCAAAGAGCTCGCAGCCAAGGAATCGCCTAAGAAAAACAAGGTGGATTATAATGTTCTGGCACATTTGAAGAAGATACCCTCACAATTGAGCATTTTGGATGCCCTTCTCTTGTCTGAAGAGGCACGGGATTCTCTGATCAGGGCGTTACAAGAGCTCAATCAGTTTCAAGTCTTCCTTGCAGAAGAAAACATGAAAGACGAGCTGGAAGAAGTTCACACAACTGACATCACCTTCAGCGATGAAGACCTTCTCAGAACGTACGAGCATAACCGTCCGTTATATGTAACCGGGTACTGCCACGATATCAAGATAGGGAAGATCCTGATTGACAACGGGTCCTCTGTCAACCTTCTCAACGTGAAAGTGCTGAAGGAGATCTGCATGAACGTTAAGCACCTAGCTGGGGACACAATTACCATCTCCGGATTTGACTCCCAGTCATCACGAACGCTCGGGTCCATACTACTGACATTACGTTTTGGGCTGCTCGTCACTGACATCAAATTTCATGTCATCGAGGCCAAGACTTGCTACAACGCTTTGCTCGACAGGCCTTGGTTACATGAGTACAATATCATCCCTTCTACACATCAGTGTATGATGTTCTTCAAAGATGGCCTCGAGTACACAGTTACAGGGGAGCTAAACCCATTCTCCGTAAATGAAGTCCGCAAATACGAAGACGCCAAGTACTTCCTACCAGACTTCGAAGACACGGAAAGGTGTCGTAAACTCGAGAACCGACAAAAAGCCATCGCCACCATCCCGATCTTTGGGAGCGATACCAAGAAAGATGAATAGATAGTCTACTCGGGGCAATTCCATGGCAGCAGGCCAGGACCATCTACTCCTATTTTGGTCTTTGGCAGTGACTCTGAGGACGATGCCAACGTAGTGTTCTCCGTCCGCTCGTCAATGCAGACCTTCGCTGAAGCTGATCAGAGTTTACAAATTACCATGGTTCCGTAGCAGCATTATAGGGAACTTGATGCGCTCAATACATATGGCGTACAAGAGCTGCAGACCTTCTACGTTCCTCCTAGGCGAAGAGGTGAAAAGGAGATCCTCTTCTACCAATCTACGGGGACTAAAGTGGAAAAAGAAGTCTGGCATGGTGTTGATTTTGCACTCGATAGGCTCCAATCAATCCGTCTGTCCAGATATTATGCAGAGAGATTGAAAAGGCTGTTAAGATGCTAAGGCGTACCCTTCAAACAGACCGCTCGACAAGCTCAGTTCTACAACAAGATTTGAGACGTTCCCAAGACCCAGTGAAAGACGCCCAACGGGAGGATGGAGACGACTGGGCTTGGATACGTTCGGTCCAAGAAGCGGGAGCGATTCCATGGCTGTCATGTTATAAACGATTCCGGTGGAGAAGGGAATGCTTTTCCAGTTAGTGCTGATATTGAATCGGAGCGAGATCTCGCCGTAAGAATACCAAGTCCGTCATTTGAAGAACATATTGACAAGCTAATAAGGGAAGCGGGTCAAAAGGTGCGGGATGAACACAGCCGCGAAATGACCATTTACAAGAAAGCCAGGATACAATGTCTCATTCAGCAGTCTACGGAAAGAGAAGACTATGATACCCTTCACCCTCAGCCCGCTGTGTGCTCTTGTGGCAAGGAAAAAGCCTGACGCAGAGGCAACAGCATGTGAAGAATGGGAATGCCGTTCAAAAACAGCGAAGCGAATCCAAAAAGCCATGCTATCGAGAAAAAGTCAGCTGGAATCCGTCTTTTATGATGAAGATGGGTCGGGAATACTCTTTCTCTCAAGACAAGACGAGGAAAATATTCGACCTTGCCATGAAGCATTAAATGATGACGCTCCCGGAGCCTCGATACCCCGAACAAGTAAATGAGGTCCATCATCCAGCTTATTGCTCCTACCACCGAGCGGTAGGACATCCTCTTGAAGACTGCGTCACCTTCAAAGACTGGGTCGAAGATCAGTATCAGCAGGCAGGTTTGCTCTATCTGACAGTTGGAGGGCAACCCCACCACGAAAGCATGAGCCAAAAGCAACCTATATTGCGAGGGTAAGTCCAGATCAACATCGAGCTTGGAAACGAACTCGTACCTGTCACGTGATAACATTCTCAAAGGAGGAGGAGCACGAGAATATGGATGACCTCTCCCACTACTTCGGAGATGAGGATAAGGACAAGGTGATCTCAGAATTTTCACCGACGCTAAAAGAGTTGGAGGATGGGATACATACCACGGCGGACAACCTGAGGAAAATCGACTTGTGGACGGAAAATGAGCTGAGGTCAACGTTCGTCAGTGAGCTGCTGTCTGAAACACAGGTGGCCACACTAAAGGACGTGCTTATGCAGTATAAATATTGTTTCACATGGAACTATTCCGAGATTGCGGGACTAGATCCAGAAATAGCAGTGCATAAATTGGCTATATCGCTGGACGCTAAGCCAGTCAAGCAGGCGCCAAGAAGAATGTGGCTCGAACTTGAGGTGAGTATCAACACCGAAGTCAAGAAGCTAATTGACTCCGGCTTCATCCAGGAAGTTCAATACCCTGACTTGATCGCCAATATCGTTCCGGTAATGAAGAAAAATGGGACAGTGCGCATCTGCGTGGACTTCTGAGACCTCAACAAAGTTTGTCCGAAAGATGACTTCCCAGTGTCTGTTACCGAGCTGATGATCGATAACACGTCTACCCATGAGGTCTTCTCCTTCATGGACGGATCTTCAGGGTACAATCAAATAAAGATGCATCCCGAAGACCAAATGCACACTGCCTTTCGAACCCTGCTAGGCATATTCTGCTACAAGGTGATGCCCTTTGGCTTGAAGAACGCAGGCGCTACCTATCAGAGGGCTATGACGAAGATCTTCGATGACCTCATACACGAGATTGTCGAATGTTATATTGATGACCTTGTGATGAAAATCAAATCATACGAGGAGCACTGGGAGCATTTGAAAATAGTGTTCCGGCGTCTTCGGAAATATAATCTGAAGATGAACCCCCTGAAATGTGCATTTGGAGTCTCCTCAGGCAAATTCCTAGGCTTCATCATACGACACTGAGGCATTGAAATAGACCCATCAAAGATCATAGCGATTATGGAAATGCCCGCGTCAAGAACTCTTAAGCAATTGTGGTCTCTCCAAGGAAAGCCCGTGTATATCTGACGGTTCATAGCCAATCTCTCCAGAGAAAATGCCTCCCCTACAGCCATCTAATGAAGACGGGGACCGTGTTCGTTTAGGATCGTAAATGCTAAAATGCATCGGACGAAATCAATCAATATCTGCAGAACCCACCGGTACTGACTGCTCCGGTCAAGGGAAAGCCCCTCATCCTGTATATAACAGCCCTTGAAGGTTCTCTAAATGTGCTATGGGCACAGGAGAACGATCAGGGAAAGGAGAGAGCTCTCTATTATTTAAGTTGAGTTCTTCTGGGGGCAGAAAGCAACTACTCCCCCATTGAAAAGCACTGCTTGGCACTGATCTTCGCGTTAATGAAGTTTCAACATTATGCCTTGGCGCATGAGGTTCATCTCATATCAAATGTGGATCCTCTAAAATATTTGATGTCAAGAGCCATACTAACGGGAAGGTTTGCCAAATGGGCCCTCCTCTTGATGGAGTTCTCAATAATCTATCGATCCCTCAGGGCGGTGAAGGGCCAGGCCATCGCCGACTTCCCAGCTGAACATCCGATATCTGCCGACTCTCCCTTAAATTGCGAATTACCGGACGAACATGCGTTCGACACAAAGGATGAAGAAAATGACTCTCGATGGGAACTTTACTTCGATGGGGTATTTTCCATGAAGAAGCGAAAGCACAACACTGTAACACCCTAGTTCATTTATACCAGTTCTTTTGGGTATTTCTTTATTTATGGCTATTTCTTGATTTACTGTGTTTTGGGTGCGAATAGTGTAGTTGATATCTGTGTTTGCATTCGACCCGACCTGCATGCTGGAAACCCGTCTTGATTCTTGTTTATGATTTATTCCGGCTAGTTATGAGAATTTGTGCACTTTCATGTTGTATGACTGCATTATATTCGACATCTGCATTTTTTTAATAGAACAAATAAAGTCAAATAAAATATTTTAAAAATATCTAGTATGGCCTGCATCATATCCCTGACCCTGTGATAGAATCCGTACATCGTGTTCTCGCCCCGTTCAGTGAAACGGACCTGTTTGGATCGCTACGTGCACGTTACGTATATCCGTTCTTGGGGGTATGCTTTTCCGTTACCCGGATATCCTATTTTGGTTTTGGTTGATATGTACATCATCCGTATTTTCAAACCGTAATTTTAGACCCAATCCGGGCATATTTTGAAGTTTGTATTAGTAAGAAAACTCGATTTTTCTTAATATTATATTCTTTATATAATAATTGTATATAAATTCGTTTATAACTAAAATATATTTTCGAATATATTTTTAATCAGATATCTCTTTCTCTAACTGAATAATATATATATATATATATCTTTTTACTTTCCTATTAATAATACCCACGTCCTCTCTCTCCCTCTCTCCTCCATCATCTTCTCAAAATTTCGTTTCCTACCTCAACGAGCAAGAACCCACGCCCCTGCCCTCGCTCGTGCCCATCGCCCATCGCCTCCGCCACTCGTCGACCTCACCCTCGCCTTCCTCCCTCTCTTCCTTCACCTCTCTCTCCCCACTACAAAACTCCTTCATCTCGCCGTTTCCAACCCACTCAAATCCAACGCGACGACACCCATTACCTCCGATCCTCGCCGTCGCCGTCCTAGCCTCCACCGCTCGTCGTTACCTCCACCTTCCTCACCTCGCCTCCTTCCTCCCTACACCCGAGCACCCCGGCACGTCGCCGACCACCATAACCCAACACCCGAATCCAATACTGCACCCATCGTTGCCTCTGTCCTCGTCGCCGACCTCGCCTCACCGTCGTCGAACATTCCTAAACCATCTCACCTCTTTCTCTTTCCTTCTCTCCCTCTTTTCCCGAGCTCGAACCCCTGCACAGACCCATGCCTGAACCCCGACCTCGTCACCGTTCCTTTACCACCGGCGACCCCAGCTTCATTCCGTTATCATCATCATCTCCCTTTCGACTTCCTCTCTGAACCCAGAGTACCAAACTACCACAGCTTCTTCTTTCTTCTTCTTCTTCTTCTCTTTTCTTGGTTCTTGATTCCGGTGATCACCGTCGGAGCCGTGCTCGACGCTGACGATCCGGGCGACCCAGTGGACATCCCCACCCAGCGTGGTCACGTTCTTCCTTTGTCTGGTTCAGTTCTGTATGCGCGTGTGTGCATCGCGACATTTACCGACATCGTACGCTGCGTACGCACCCCATATTGAGATCCGATCAGGCAAGTTTATCTTGCTACATGCTATACTACTATATTTTGCATTCATGCGAATAATAATATTACATATTGTTTAGTTATGCATCCAATGTTACAGTTTTACAGTTTTACAATATTGGTTCACATCTGTACAGTTTATTACATATCTAGTCGCATGCAAGTTTATCTTGCTACATGCTATGATACATATTTTGCATCTATATGAATAAAAATATCACATGTTCACAGCATTGTACATCCATGTTACTGTTTTACTATTTTCAGATAGTCGTACGTATCCATACCGTTATTTACATATCTAGTCGCATGCAAGTTTATCTTGCTACATGCTATGTCTATATATTTTCATTTATATGAATAAAAATATTGCATGTTCATTATATTGTGCATCCCTGTTATAGTTTACCGTTTTACGACAACCGCTCATATCCGTACTGTATATTACATATTTAATTGCATGCCTGAACCTGATTGCTTCATGTTACTGCTAGATTCATATACTATACTTGCTAGTATGCATTGTACGAATCATGGACTCATTATATTTTATCACTGATTACTATTCGTGCATCCGTACTTTTACCGTGATTCGATACTTGCTACATTTTACTGTTGGGCATCCATTGAATGCACTGTATACTACCTGTCATGACCTGATACGCCGCTACTTGACATGTTACCTGATCCTGTTTCTAATGCCGACAATCCTGACATGTTGTCCCGACGGACGTATCCTGTTGTCTGCATAGACAAACCTGTACCTGCTTGATCCTGTGTTGGCATTAACTCCAGATTTATCAATACCTAACTTGAACACATAACCTTGGGGGTAAGGGAAATCAAGAATGTAACCGAACGTAACTGAAAGGGCTATTGTATTGTTTGCCGTATTTCCGGGCGTTACGGCAAAATCATGTTACCGTGGTCCCGTGGGGAATGAACAGGGCATATACTGAATAATCATGTTATCGTGGTCCTTGTTGCACCACGGCAGCGCCCCGGCCGTCTTACTCGAGGCCAAAATGCGGAATCAAAATTTTTCCTTGCTCGGAAACCGGCGCTACCGCGGACAAAGAAAAACCCGGATCGTTTACCATTAACCTAACTAGCAAACAAGAGATGGGATAAGAAGTATACCGAGTGATCCGAGTCCTCCGGTCTTCTCTTCATCATCCCGATCTCCCGCGGAAAAGCTTGGCTCCACATCGTCGCCTCCTCGCCGGAAAGGGCACCACATCGCCTTCGTCTTTTACGGGCTCCCGCCTCAATACCGAGGCAACTCGAGCATGAAGCCGGCAACTCGACATGCTCAAGATTTGCTGTAGGAAGTAGTGTAGAAACTTTGTCTCTTGGAGTTTATGTAGTTGCCATTGATGGATGGAGGAAGAGGTAAAGAAAATTGGTGCTTTCAATTTTCTAGTAAGAAGAAGATGAAATCAACTCTCTCATTCTTTTTCTTTCTCTCTTTCTTTTTCTTCTACTCTCTTTTTCCCATAACCATGAAAGACTTTTTCTTCAAGTGAGAAGAAGATGGTGGAGGAATGAATATCATAACATAAACATGAAGGGAGGTGAGTGTAGGAGCAAGGAAGTGGTGACTACATCTAAGACAAGAAAACATCAACCATGCCTTTTTTCCTATTCAACCCATAACCTTTCATCTCACCATAAAAGCAAGCATGGATGAAAGAAATGAAATCTATCATAATCAAACTTTATTCAAGAAACCCCCCCACAAAGTGTAATTTGCAAAACTGCAAATTACCCCCTCCATCGGAAAAGTCCGGCCGGGAAAGAACAAAGGAAAACCGGCCGGAACGGAATGCAAACTGGCAACTCCAGAAAACTGGTCCCGTAATAAATTACAGGAAAACCCCGATACTGTGCATACACACCCGCATCTGTATTCCGACCGGATACAAATGCAATGAGACAAAATCTACACTGTACTAAACTAGTACCCGGCTTAAACCAAAGCCGGCTAGTAAAATCCGTTCGATCCTGATCCGTGCAATACCGCACGTATCTGATCGAACCCTGCCATATAACTATACGGCCACTAGTACAAAACTGTCCGATCCTGATCCGTGCAAGACCGCACGTATCTGATCGGACCCTGCCATATCTCCATACGGCCTCTACAGCGTTTCGCCCGAAAGCTGAGTAACTGAAAGTGTGGTGGACTCTAAAGACTCGTCAATACAATGGCTGTGGATTTAACCACTAGCACGTCAGAGGTATAAGCCAATACGTAACGGGCCACCAGCTATTGACCAAAAGGGACGTCGATGAGCGAACTCATCCTGACACCCTACTGAGCCTGTCAGTGACAATATCCGTACAGTCCGGTCCGTTCGTCTATGAGTATCGCATGGCGGGCCTAGGGGGTTGGTAAAAGTCAGACCCCCAAAGGCGGTACAAGTCGTGTCGGAGCGTAGCCCAGAACGCCCTGAGATACTACTGGAATACCTACCAGTAAATCTCCTGCCTCGGCCGAGGGCTTTGCGTAATGGCTCTCCTAGACACAGCGCGACCTCACCCCCAATACCGGGAGAGACGAACCCCTGCAGATCCGCTCACTGCCTCCATGTGGCTCGGGACTGTACCCAACTAAAACCTGTTTGCACGACTCCTTTGAGCCGTGGTAGGGTAGTAATCAAAGCACAGTGGGAACTCACACGAGACAAATGACGATCTCAGGTCGATGAACTAACCTGTACACATGTCACCTGGGAACTGCTATCTGACGTCTGGTATAATCCCAACTAGCAGGTTCCCGGCGAGTCCTGTCCGGTGTACTCATAACCCAATGAGCACCTGTATACATCTTAGGTGAACCAACTGACACCAGTGGCTTGTGAGACCGGCCACCGCCCCTCGTCGGGGTCTCGACTGTATACACTAGTCTACTAATGGAGTATCGATGCCCAGTCTCGAAACTCCCACGACTAGGGACCTTTTAAGGATGTGCTTATAGACCCCAGCTCCCACGTATATGATCGCCATCATACTGCTGGTCGTCAAGCAAGAATCCTAGGGGCTCTATCAACGTGTAATAGTGACATGTCAGGTCACCTAAAGCAGTACACGATGATAAAGGTAAACCAGATAGCATACTATCATCTCGAGTAAGACTGTCCTCCTGGGATAGGTCCTCCCTCAATCATTGCAATCACGTGCCTGTGATCCAATAATTGACTCTGAGGGCACTATCTCCAACAATCTCCCACTTGCACTCAAGGCTAATTATTGCGATGTCGCATACTCACAGCCCGTGTGATACCGAACACCCAACTCCTCTACTAGTCAGTCTCACAAAGCTCGTTTGCGAAACTATTGCGTTCGAGGAATAGCCTCAGTGAGTGGATCCGCTGTGATGTTTCTTTCTATGTCTCTCTATATCTCAAGTTCGCGGAGAAAGCCATCTCCCGAAATGAGCAATACCTGTCTTAGAATGTCTGGATGTCTGATGGGACCTAGCTCATAAATGAACTCCAAATCCAAACTTCTTAGACTGTATCATCAACTGAACTTAATCAGTATCCTGCGCCATGCCGCCCTCAGTATTGCCTTGGACCACCTGTCCAAAATACTGCCCCTCGTCAGAGGGAGAACTATAACTCTGACAACCTCCTTGTCGTCCATGTCACCTTGGAAGCCTGGAGTGATAACCGTCTCCTAAAAGAGGCAGCCGTTATCATATCCCTAGAACAATCACTTATGTTCTAAAACTGCTTCCGACTGTTCCTCCAGGATTGGATCAATATCAACTTATTGCATCTACTGCAAGAACAACATCTGGTGTGGTACTTGACATCTCATGATTGACTCAATTGCCTAAGCAAGTGATCTGTCAATCATGCGTATCCCTCTCTACTTTAGTCTATAAGACACCTTTAGAGAGGGTGACTCCATTACCTGCAGGTACACTACCATGCCAGGAGCCGTCCATTCTAAATACTCTTAGAATGCTGTCAAGGTACCCTGATTGGGAAACCACCCAAATCTAGATCTAAAACCATAGGTCTAGTAACCAGTATGTCTGATATAATATCCAAGTCCCATGTGGAGAAAACACTGTGTGACGACCAAAGTATAACCGATCGTAGTATAGGAATATCACTTCCTACTACCTTCTCAACAGATCCATCCCCTATTCTGATGACGTCAAACCCATGACTGTCACATCAGAAACAGATGATCTAACTCCGCTATATCTGCTTTAGTCTATAAATAGACATAAGCCTGATGTCCACCAATGCTTCCGCTGCTCCCACTGACTACGACAACCCTCTGGCAGAGTCATACAGACGTGCACTTCTAAAGCTAGTTTAGAACGACGCTATACTCATCCTCCTGCCAGGTCTCGCAGCCTGGAACAACAACAACGGCAAGTGTGGGTAAACAAGAACTTCCCTGTCACCGTCCTTGAGGCTACCGTAGTACCTCTCGGGTGCCTGAAGTTACCCACCTTATCTGCGGAGTGGCCAATGGAATGTCAAATCAGATTGAATCTTTAGGTTCCTTATCAAATCTTCAGTAATCGTTTGCGGTTCTGGAATCACTTCCAGTTCTACCATACTCCCACTACTGTTTTTGAAAAATCCATTTTTAATAAAACTGTGGCGAGTCTAGAACAATATATCTATTGATCTGCCAGATGGTAGAAAGTCAACCCTCGTCATAGCCTGGGTCAACCCACAAACAGCCATTACAGAAACGTGCCTTGAGTTATCCGGAGTCTGGTTTTAAGCATAAGCCGGACAACTCCCCGTACCTTAACATCGTTAAGATATGAACTGTTCTATATCCAATATAGAACCAGAGGCACTGATTTAATTGAACCAGATTCAAATCATGCAGCTGTCTCCAGTGCATGTCAACTAAATGGAGAGAGGCCGATCAGCGTTACTCAACTTAGGAATGCTTCCAATTATGAGTATACTGAAAGAGAAGCAATCTGTCTTCATCATTACTATCAACTGAATACCATACACAAGTATCTACATCTTCGATCACCTTGAAGAATCCCGATACTTGCAATACCTGGTTCTCTACTCTATTCTTATACCAATAACTCCTCAAAACTCAGACCCTGTGTTTCCACGAAGCACATGTCTAAGAACTGGAGAAGTTAAAAGTAAACAGAATATAGTATGAGGACCAACCCCTCTGTACTAATGGACACTGGACAACATACAATACTCTGTATAAGTCCGCTGAGTCTAACAACTCTTTCACTGTGTGTCGTAGGTTGAAAACTGTACTTATGGTCAAGAAGAATTACACCGCTGTTTAATGCTCCTTACCTAACCATCCACTGATATAGGTAAATGTCATCGACATAATATCAAAAGGTATATCTCACTCTATGAAAATAGGCGTACAGATATATCAATTTGAAATTGGTGCGCAACAGCGGATATTCATAACCAAATATTTGCCGACCGGCAAACAACCCAGGTGACTTCCTCAAATATCACTGATTACAACGAATCCCGATATAATGAGGATGATCACCCAATTCCCAATAACTTACTCCCACTCATCATCTGTAAAACCATACAGATGTGAGAATCATACCTGGTAAATACATACCCTGGAATAAGTGTCTAATCGGGAAATCAGTTTTCTTTTAACAGTACACAGTGAAACTGAAACATTGTAATGTTTCGATGGGGTATCCTGGTATTCCTAGTAATGCCTCTACCATCATCCAGATTCACAACTATAACCGTATAATTCTTTGCCACCTGACCAAATCCCTTTATATGTCCTTAGTCAATACCGTCTGCACACCCCTTTAGGCCAAATGGTTTTCTTCCTTCCCTACCGTTCGGCACCAGCCTATGGTTTGGAAGAAGACTATCCAAAAAGCATAAAGGGTGTACTGTCCTAATCCTAGGAGCACTCGCAATGCAAGAGAAGGTGAAGATAAAAGACACCTGAATGTACTTTATTCCTATTTCTCCTGAACCAGAATCCATCCCCGAACTGGAACAAGTTCCTTTCGAGTTCGTATATAACCATACGATGGAGTATCCAATAAACTGTGGATCTTCGTAGTGATACGGAGTGTCCTGGAGAAATACAAAGGTGATTTAGGATTGGCGAAGAAATACTTGGTTTGGTCGTGAATATCAGTCGCATTTTACTTTGCCCTCCTACTAATCCCTTGCTTTGTCTTAACTTAATACCTTCTGCACACCATCGTTATGCTAATTGGTTTTCTTGATTCCCTACCGGTCGGCACCAGCCTATGGTTTGGAAGAAGACTATCCAATTTGCGTAATAGGTGTACTACTCCTAAACAAAGGAGTACTCGCAACCTGAGAGAAGGTGAAAAGAAAAGACAACTGAATAATCCTATCCGTTTTCTCCAGAACCAGAAACCATCCTCGAAGTCCTTCGAGTTCGTATCTAACCATACGATGGTTTTGTCCAATGGAAGTGGACGTTCGCAGTAATACGGGGTGTCCTGGAGAAAAGGGTAAAAGTAGGAGTGGCAATGAGGTCTGCAACTTTGACAATCCAAAAGCCTGTGTTAGGAAGGTTCGGTCAACTTGGTCACTGAGTCATAGTCCAGGGTCGGGTCAATGGTCGCTGCCAGAGAGAGAGAGAAAAGAAACACTCAGCGTGCACTCTATCTTAGATCAGAATGGTTACCAATTTGTCTAATCAGGAAACCTCCCACTGTACCTCAAATTCTCCTCCAAACCTGAAAGAAGAATTAGTCGGGATCGCCCGAGGAGTAAACTAACTCATCAGTGGAAATCGGGATCCAACTATCATCGCATGATAACTTGACGGAATCCACTCAAGTCACCACACTCCAGAAGGTATGCGCATGCCTGGCAAGTTTCAGTTCTTTTGAAACTCCCGATGTGATTTTTACCCCTAGGACCCAAGTGACCTTGACACAGTCAACAAATCAAAGAGTCCTAGTCAAGTTCAGCCCGTCATTATCCTGGATTGCATTAAACCCACCCGTACGAGCCCTTGACACAGTCAACAAGGCCGCACGACTGTCCTAATCAATCCCATTAATATGCTGCAAACAAACACTACTTAGCTACCGCACACTACGCCTTGACACAGTCAACAAACGCAGCACGAATACCAAGTAATACTTGTAAGAAATGACGGAGGGCTACGACTGGTTTTTGGCGAAAAACCTTTAACGTAATGAACTTGATATCGTTGAAGGAACTGCATAGCCTTTTTATAAAAATATAGTGACGAAAACCTTTACTAAAGAGGTCACTCCCGGTGAAGGGATCTCGGCTCTTTCCCCGTAGAATGAGGTGCAGGATATTCCAACTGAATACCACGATGCAAAGAAAAAGTAATCGGCTATAGTGAAGTTAATGCCCTGACGCAAACTTCTGTCCAAGGGGTCACTCCCGGTGAAGGGATCTCGGCCCTTGCCTCGTCGACTGAGGAGCAGGATATTCCAAATGAATACCACGATGCAAAACAAAAGTGAACGTCCTTGCAATAACAGCTTTTTTTGAAAAATGTTCCAACAACATCAGATTAGGTTTGTTTAAACTTGCATTGATCCGAATCAATGCAGTCCCATCAATTGATCACACCACAAAGAACGAAAATATACTGACGTACGTATATGCCATCCGCATTCGCCACTGGGTCCCGTCATCACCCGTTAGGTTAGCTAACTAACGGCAGAGCGGGGACTGGACTAGCGCGGATGAAAAACATATACAACATCTACTAATATATATACCAATATATAGTATTTCGCTCAAGGCGTGAATAAAATGCAACATCACAGAAATGTACAGCATCACAGAACAATACAGATATCTGGAAGCCCCGGGTTTCACAGAGCCGCTGCTGAAACCCGACGTTCCCCTGGTCGTGTGGATAGCCTGTGCAATGAAATCCTAGACCCCTACGGGCGCGGCAAGTCACCCGCCAAAACCTGAAGCGAGGCAGCCCCCTTCAGTACCGTGAATGGACCACCCAGCACTTCACGGAATCCGGTAACTTGGGCACCCCTCCTGGGTCAACCTGTACCCCCTACGAGTGCGGCGAATAGCCCGCCAATCCTGGACTGAAGCCCCCTCCGTCTCAATGCCCTGAGATGCGGGCCCGTTGCCCTCCAGAACCCGGCTATCCGTGCACCCCACCGCGGGGCAACCCTAGTACAGAAAGTAAAATATACATACACCGGGTACATCGACCGCAACCAGGTCGTGCCCCAAAAGAATAATACAAACAGGCAGTGACGGCAGTCCACATGTCGGACGCTCGCCCCGCAATATCGAATGTACATAATACAACACTGTGCTAACATTGCAACCAGGCTATCCCCCACGACCGATCCGCAACATCACAGCATAAACATAGAACATCAACGTGAAAGTCACGTTCGCAAATCCGTCTAACCGGGCTATAGCAGTCAGACCGGATTTACCGATCGAGTGACATTCACGGTCGCAGATATAATGTAAATACTGTGAAATAATGTGTTTAAAATATCCGATCAATCAAATAATTAACAAGCGGGCCCCAAAAGAAAACTGTAGCACTCACAGAAAACCTGGGCCCAATTTTAATATTCCAAAAACCCTAATTTAAGCCCATAAGCCCACTGCAAAAAACAAAACACACAATCCCATATAACTGCGGCGGAAGCGCGGCAAGAATGGGGTTACGGCCGCGCTTCCGCGGCAGTACGGAGGATTTGTCTCACCAAAATTTTGCAGTTTTCTTAAAATTCCCTGCACATCATTCTGAGACCACCTGAAAAATTTTTAGACTCCAAAAAATTTCGACAGAAACTGATGTGCATAAAAAATACGGTTTTTGGAAATTTTGGTCGATCGGAAACGCAAACACATTAGAACAAGCTAGGTAAGGTTAATGGCGTGGCTCTGATACCATGTTGCACCACGGCAGCGCCCCGGCCGTCTTACTCGAGGCCAAAATGCGGAATCAAAATTTTTCCTTGCTCGGAAACCGGCGCTACCGCGGACAAAGAAAAACCCGGATCGTTTACCATTAACCTAACTAGCAAACAAGAGATGGGATAAGAAGTATACCGAGTGATCCGAGTCCTCCGGTCTTCTCTTCATCATCCCGATCTCCCGCGGAAAAGCTTGGCTCCACATCGTCGCCTCCTCGCCGGAAAGGGCACCACATCGCCTTCGTCTTTTACGGGCTCCCGCCTCAATACCGAGGCAACTCGAGCATGAAGCCGGCAACTCGACATGCTCAAGATTTGCTGTAGGAAGTAGTGTAGAAACTTTGTCTCTTGGAGTTTATGTAGTTGCCATTGATGGATGGAGGAAGAGGTAAAGAAAATTGGTGCTTTCAATTTTCTAGCAAGAAGAAGATGAAATCAACTCTCTCATTCTTTTTCTTTCTCTCTTTCTTTTTCTTCTACTCTCTTTTTCCCATAACCATGAAAGACTTTTTCTTCAAGTGAGAAGAAGATGGTGGAGGAATGAATATCATAACATAAACATGAAGGGAGGTGAGTGTAGGAGCAAGGAAGTGGTGACTACATCTAAGACAAGAAAACATCAACCATGCCTTTTTTCCTATTCAACCCATAACCTTTCATCTCACCATAAAAGCAAGCATGGATGAAAGAAATGAAATCTATCATAATCAAACTTTATGCAAGAAACCCCCCCACAAAGTGTAATTTGCAAAACTGCAAATTACCCCCTCCATCGGAAAAGTCCGGCCGGGAAAGAACAAAGGAAAACCGGCCGGAACGGAATGCAAACTGGCAACTCCAGAAAACTGGTCCCGTAATAAATTACAGGAAAACCCCGATACTGTGCATACACACCCGCATCTGTATTCCGACCGGATACAAATGCAATGAGACAAAATCTACACTGTACTAAACTAGTACCGGCTTAAACCAAAGCCGGCTAGTAAAATCCGTTCGATCCTGATCCGTGCAATACCGCACGTATCTGATCGAACCCTGCCATATAACTATACGGCCACTAGTACAAAACTGTCCGATCCTGATCCGTGCAAGACCGCACGTATCTGATCGGACCCTGCCATATCTCCATACGGCCTCTACAGCGTTTCGCCCGAAAGCTGAGTAACTGAAAGTGTGGTGGACTCTAAAGACTCGTCAATACAATGGCTGTGGATTTAACCACTAGCACGTCAGAGGTATAAGCCAATACGTAACGGGCCACCAGCTATTGACCAAAAGGGACGTCGATGAGCGAACTCATCCTGACACCCTACTGAGCCTGTCAGTGACAATATCCGTACAGTCCGGTCCGTTCGTCTATGAGTATCGCATGGCGGGCCTAGGGGGTTGGTAAAAGTCAGACCCCCAAAGGCGGTACAAGTCGTGTCGGAGCGTAGCCCAGAACGCCCTGAGATACTACTGGAATACCTACCAGTAAATCTCCTGCCTCGGCCGAGGGCTTTGCGTAATGGCTCTCCTAGACACAGCGCGACCTCACCCCCAATACCGGGAGAGACGAACCCCTGCAGATCCGCTCACTGCCTCCATGTGGCTCGGGACTGTACCCAACTAAAACCTGTTTGCACGACTCCTTTGAGCCGTGGTAGGGTAGTAATCAAAGCACAGTGGGAACTCACACGAGACAAATGACGATCTCAGGTCGATGAACTAACCTGTACACATGTCACCTGGGAACTGCTATCTGACGTCTGGTATAATCCCAACTAGCAGGTTCCCGGCGAGTCCTGTCCGGTGTACTCATAACCCAATGAGCACCTGTATACATCTTAGGTGAACCAACTGACACCAGTGGCTTGTGAGACCGGCCACCGCCCCTCGTCGGGGTCTCGACTGTATACACTAGTCTACTAATGGAGTATCGATGCCCAGTCTCGAAACTCCCACGACTAGGGACCTTTTAAGGATGTGCTTATAGACCCCAGCTCCCACGTATATGATCGCCATCATACTGCTGGTCGTCAAGCAAGAATCCTAGGGGCTCTATCAACGTGTAATAGTGACATGTCAGGTCACCTAAAGCAGTACACGATGATAAAGGTAAACCAGATAGCATACTATCATCTCGAGTAAGACTGTCCTCCTGGGATAGGTCCTCCCTCAATCATTGCAATCACGTGCCTGTGATCCAATAATTGACTCTGAGGGCACTATCTCCAACAGTCCCGTGGGGAATGAACGGGGCATAGTCTTATGGGTTACAATGAGGATTACATTAATTGATTTCGAAGACTTTAGAATAGATAACCAAGTAGTATAGTTTAGATTACTCACTGCACTTCACCTGCACGTATACACTTCACTGTTCCATATCCATGTTACTGGTTATATTCGTGTTATCGTTTATACTCATGCCTGCATATCTCGTGTATCCTGTTCATTTATTATTGTTTGATATTATGACGCACTGACGTCTGGGTTTTGCATGGCCCAGATCCTTTACCTCTTTTGCAGGCCGATCAGGAGAATTTCAGCCGACAGGCCGAGCAGTGAGGATCCTGTTAGTATCTAGTTAGTTTAGTTTTATTTTCGTACTTTTATTTCCTGATGTGAGCCGTATTTTGGACGTACTTTCCAGATGTTATTGTTTATTGGATTTATCGCTTTCGCATATTATTTCTTGACTCGTTTATTCTGGCATATGGACATGTACTAGATAGTTTATTTTTATTTCTACTATTCTTGATATCTTATAGACAGCCGTAATGTGACTGTGGAGGGATGTTTCCTAGCTACAGGTAGCATTGTTGGCTCTGTCACGTGCCGATCTTAGCGCACTCTGGGACGCGGGGCGTGACAAACACCCTCATAATCAAAGCTGGGGTAGGCCTTATCTTCGTGACCCGCAAGGAGGGATAATGTGTTTCGCCCTTTCATTGACAGAGACAAGAACAAACAACGAGGCTGAGTACAAAGCTTTGATGGCAGGTCTTGAGATTGCTGTCGACATGAGAATCGAAAACATCATCATATATGGAGACTCCCGGCTGGTCATTAGCCAAGTAAATAGTGACTATCAGACGTGCAAGCCAGAATTGATCAGGTATGGTGAAAGAGTAGCAACTGCTGACGCGAATCCCTTCCTACATCCCGGAAAGTATACCGCGAGCATAAAATAGCAAGACGGATGCGTTGGCCAAGCTCGCTAAAGAATTGGCCGACGAAAACCTCGATGACGTAAGAATCATTGTGCAAAGCCACCGGATTCTCACGCCACTAGAAATATCTCCAGAGCCGTCTGAAGGAAAGGAAGCGACCAAGCAAGCAATCTGCCGAATAGAAGACGAAGAAAAGGCTACGGATTGGAGAGAAGTCTTCATAGACTACTTCAAATACCATCGAACACCCGAAGACGCGTCGTCAAGACATCAACTCATGAAGCGAGCCCTGTCTTTCGCTTTCGTCAATGATACTCTTTATAAGAGATCATTCGACTATCTGTGGCTGAGATGCCTGGGACCAGAAGAAGAAAAAAGGGTCGTCCAAGAAACTCACGACGGACTCTGCGGTTTTCATCAAGCCGGGCCAAAGATAAAGTTGAAGATCAAGAGAATGGGTTACTATTGGCCCACGATGATTCATGACTGCCTCGAATATGCCAAGCAGTGTTGTTCGTGCCAAATTCATAGGGACTTCATCCACCAACATCCAAATCCGCTACACCCGACGGTAGCCAAATGGTCATTCGAAATGTGGGGAACCGATGTAATCGGGCCCATCGAGCCGGCATCGTCCAAGGGACATCGGTTCATACTGGCAACAACCGATTACTTCTCTAAATGGGCAGAGGCAGTACCACTAAGGGAGGTGAAGACGGAGAACATCCTCCATTTCTTTAGGACACATGTCATCTACGGGTTCTGCACTCCACAACGAATCATCTTAGATAATGGGCCGGCCTACAGAAGTCATAAGATCAGCCGCTTCGCACAGCAGCATAATATAGATTGGAGATACTTTTCGGTCTATAATCCCCGAGCTAACGGTCTAGCCGAGGCTTTCAACAAGACCCTGACGAAGATCATAAAGAAAACGGTGGCCAGAAATAAAAAAGACTGGCACGAGAGGCTGCATGAAGCTCTCTGGGCATATCGAACCACGTTCAAAACGGCCATGAATACAACGCCATTCGCGTTGGTATTCGGCACGGAAGCGGTACTTCCCTTAGAAATAGAGCTACCCTCTCTACGAGTAGCAGTTCGATATGAGCTGACAGATGAAGAAAATGCACATCTTTGGCTTGAGGAGCTCGATGCCCTCGATGAAACTCGTCTCATAGCGCAACAAAAACTGGAAGCTTACAAAGTAAGGATGACGCACTCATACGAAAGACTGATCAGACCGAGAATATTCCACCAAGGAGAACTCATGCTAGTCGTAAAAAGACCTATGATCCCAAACCGTGCAAAGCGGGGGAAATTCGAGCCAAACTATGAAGGCTCGTACATCATAGAAAAGGTCTACCAAGGTGGGGCCTGTTTGCTCATGGATATGCATGATGAAAGACCCTTCCGACCAATAAACGGCCGATTCCTTAAGAATACTATGCTTGACAAGTCACAACTCAGGTTAATGATAGATGACGGCGCTTGTGTCCGCTCGCTATCTTCCTGAATCAAGACTCTATAAGTAGTATCCAGCAAAACTTCGCCTCGAAGCTGACACTGGACCGCGATGTCCCTAAACTAACAATGGACCGCAATGTCCTTAAACTAAATACATCGCTTCAAACACGGCGATAATGGAATTCAAGTCCATAAGTCCCAGCGGTGAGGACTGCAACTTAAGTTCCGCTGGCCGCGCAGCTGCTCCGATGGCAAAGTTTCCCATAAGTTCCAATGGCAAAAAAAAAACGGTAAGTCCACAAGCGAAATGGCACTGATGAAAACCCGAAAGGGCGCCGTAAGTAAAAACAGCAGGGTTACTGGCGAGCTTGTGAAAACCTGAAAGGGCGCAATCTCGTTGTAAATAAAAAAAAAACAAAAACGGTACGTCCACAAGCGAAATAGGCATGGATGAAAACCCGAAAGGGCTCCGTGAGTAAAAACAGCAGGGCTGCCGGCGAATTTGTGAAAACCCGAAAGGTCGCAATCTCATTAAAATAAAAACACCTGTAAGGTCCTCTCGACCTTGTAAGGAGAAAACACCTGCGTGAGAGATCCTTACGACTCACAAGGGAGTAACACACTTAGGGATCCCCATGATTCTTAAGGAGAAATTACACTTACGGGATCCTCACGACTCGCAAGAAGAATTCCCCCTATGAGACCCTCACGGCTCATAGGATTCAAAAGCCTTAAGATACAGGGACCTAAACCTGTTCTTAAGCCATCACACTCCCCAAGTTGCCCTACAAGAGGTCTAATATTGACCCTTGTATAAAATCCACAGGCACAAATAAACGTTCCCTCACCAAGTCCCACCAATGACAAGGAATGTCCTCATATGGTGAACGACACTTGTAAGTCCTCTCGACTTATAAGGAGAAAATACTCTTATGAGATCCTTACGACTTGCAAGAGAAAATATCACTTAGGAGTCACGACTTCTAGAGAGAACCTACACCTACGGGATCCTTTCGACTCGTAGGGAGAAAACCCTTTATGAGACCCTTACGACTCATAAAGTCAAAAGCCTTAGTCGACAGGATCCTAACCCTGTCTACTAAACCACCTTTGTTCAAATCAGCAAAGGCAAATGATGATTCGCTCCTGGCAATATTCCAGTGGTAGCAATGCCGATGCCTGAACATGTGTCAATTTTTAAGTCCTTTCACGGCAAATGATGATTCGCTCCTTGCAATATTCCAGTCGCAGCGGCGCTGATGCCAAGATTGGAATCAGATCTCAAGTTCCATAGTTGCAACAAAAATTAGCGAGCAAAAAAAGGCATATGAAATAGCTGAATTGATGGGGCAACTCGCAATAAAAATCAGCGAGCAAAATATATGCATATAAAAACAGCCGAAATGTTTGGGCAACTCGCAATAAAAAGCAGCGAGTAAAAAGAAAAAACAACCGAAATGATTGGGCAATCGCGAATTTCGTGATATAAAATGCTGAAATGATAGAGCATCGCGGAAACAAAAAAAATGAAACTTCTACCCTGCAGGTGAGTCCACATCGACCTCTGTATACAATCCATGGGCACAAACGAAAAGGGAGCCACATTTTCCCACCAGGCTCCATCAGAAGGAGAGTCAGGTCTCGATGGCAACATCTACAGCCTAGAGATCAACAACGGCGTTTTTTCTCACTCCAACAGGACGCGGACGTGACGTAAACAAAACAAAGCTATGGCAAAGTCCCTAGCTCTAAGTCTCGACGGTTCACAGACAACCTAGAGATCAACAACGGCGTTTCTTCTCACTCCAGCAGGATGCAGACGCGACGTCAACAAACGACCCCAGGGTCAAAACAAATAGAGCTGTGGCAAAATCCCTAGTTCCAAGCCTCGACGGTTCACCAACAACCTAGAGACTACCTCAGAGCCATGGCAAAGTCCCTAGTTCCATGTCTCGACGGTTCACAGACAACCTAGAGATTAACAGCGGCGTTCCTTTTCAACTCCAGCAGGATGCAGATGCAACATCAACAACTGACCCAAGGATCAAAATAACGGAGCCACGGCAAAGTCCCTAGTTCCAGGCCTCGACGGTTCACCAACAACCCAAAGACTACATTGGAGCCATGACAAAGTCCCTAGTTCCAAATCTCGACGGTTCACAGACAGCCTAAAGATCGCCCCGGCGTTCCTTCTCCACTCCAATAGGATGCGGTCGTGACGTCAATAAGCGACCCCAGGATCAAAACAACAGAGCCATGGCAAAGTCCCTACTTCCGAGTCTCGACGGTTTACAGACAACTTAGAGACAACCTCGACATTCATCGCAATATAGCAGACACAATGTCAACAAACGAAGCAAAGGAAGATCCCTAGCTTCAGGGTCTTGACGGCAACTCAAATAAAACCTGAAAGACTATCGGAGATCATCCCACACCAGCGCGGAGTGGTCATGACTCATCGGGGCTCCCAGATTAAGCTTAACATCAAGTAAAAAGCGGCATGGAAAATCCCTAATGCTTGCTCTTCCGACGGTAATATGACCTGGGAGATTACTTGAAGACGTCTTGTCCAGCCCCCGAAAGGATTAGAGACAAGACAGTCGTGGGGCTACTCGAACAGCAAGATTGTGTATCGGGGAATGCATCAGCCAACACGACGGTACGACGGACAAAAACCCTAGTACCACAGACCCTAACGGACCTCTGTCATAAAGAGCAGAGGTTAACTGTGACGTTAGGACATTCTTGCGAGAACTTCTCGATTCGTCTCGACTCGTAGGGAAAACAATGTTCCGACGAGAACTTCTCAACTCATCTCGACTCGTAGGGAAAAACATCTTCATGAAACCCTCACGGCTCATGAAGGTGGAAAGCTTTGGGCAATGGGGATATCAACCTATTTCCTAAGCACTATGGCCCTGCAAGTAAGTCCAAGATGGACTATTGTATACTATCCATGGGCCATATTCTCCAAAGTCGAATATCGATAAGAAGGAAAAAAAACCCACTTACGAGTCCACTCGACTTGTAAGGGGGAAAATTCTCTTGTGAGATCCTTACGACTCTCAAGAGATAACGCACTTAGGAGATCCTCACGATTTCTAAAGAGAAAATACACCTGCGAGATCCTCTCGACTCGTAGGGAGAAAACCCTTTATGAGACCCTCATGGCTCATAAAGTTGAAAAGTCTTAAACGAAAGATCCAAACCTGTTTCCTAAGCCATCGTTGGCCTACAAGAAGGACCAAACTGACTCTTGTACACTATCCACGGGCCACATTCGCTAATGAAATGAAGAAGCTACTTGCGGGTCTTCACGATTCGTAAGGAAAAAAATACCCGAGTGAGATCCTTACGACTCACGAAGGTGATGAACACTTAGAAATCCTCACGATTTCTAGGGAGAATATGTACCTATGAGATCCTCTCGACTTGTAGGGAGAAAAACCTTCTTGATACCCTTACGGCTCAGGTAGATGAAAATGCCTTAGGCTATAAGGATCCAAAACTTGTCTCCTAAACCATCAATTCTATGGCCATGCATAACTCTACACCACTTCACCCACGTACATACTTACGTGGGCAAAGTAATAGGGGGCATTTGTTCCCGCCAAAATTTTTGGTTAAAAGCTACTCGTTCCTTTATAAAAAAAGGGGGAGAGTCCTCAAAATTTGGCCTCACGTGTTAAACACGTGGGTGCTCATATGCAAAGCATATGAGCCCTGAAAACAGACAACTAAGGGCCAAACATGCCTCACGTGTTAAACACGTGAGCGCTCATATGCAAAGCATATGAGCGCTGAACATAAATAACTAATGGCCAAACAGGCCTCACGTGCTAAACACGTGAACGCTCATATGTAAAGCATATGAGCGCTGAAAATAATCAGGCTAAAACCCATACTAGGGGTCACGTGTTAAACACGTGAGTTCTCTTGCTACTCACATGCCAAGCATATGAGCGTCCCAAATTAAAATGCTCCTATCAAATTCTAGAATTAAATTGTATTTGGGAAATTTTTTTCTCATCTTTCTCAAACTAGAAAGATCTTCTCTGTTAAACAGAGGACCTTTCGATCAAAGATCCAATGATGCTCATCTGATAGAATAAAATTCTATCATAGGTGTTCTCCGCCGAAAACGGGAGACGGAACCGTGTAGGTCGTCTTGCCTGAATTTAGGGGCAGATGCTATTTGGTTTTATTCGTCCACTTCTCCGAAGATGCTAAGTTGATTTATGGCACTGTGTATCGGAGGTTTAGACAGATGCGGACGTTGTAGCAGACTTCGTCAGATTCCCCCTCGTGTACGAGGGGTTTTTGATTGTGGGGACGCTCTTCCCTGCAGGCGCAAGCCCCTGCAGTTAATTACGCTACCGCATCGCGTTAACCACTTTCTCCTTTTCCAGATGGTCACTTCATGTCGTGTGTGTTTGTTTTATTTTTGGTTGCCCATGGATTGTATACGGAGACTAATTTATGTTGTCGTCCGTAGGGCGTGGATTAGTCCAAATCCGTATTTTCTTAGATTTGGGTTTGGTTGGTTTAAGGACCATTAGTCTTATTGAGATTAAGATCAACTTAAACGTTTATTGAGGATACGTTAGTCTAATCTTAGACTAAGATCTACTCAACAAGATTTTGGGATCATTTAGATCCAACAAAAGAGTATTTGGACTCTATCGCTTTAGTTTAGGGACATTACGGTCCAGTGGGTTTAAGGATTGTTAATCTCATTGAGATTAAGATCAACTTAAACGTTTGTTAAGGATACGTTAGTCTAATTTTTAGACTAAGATCTACTTAACATGGTTTTGAGATCATTTAGATCCAACAAAAGAGCATTTGAACTCTATTGTTTTAGTTTAGGGACATCGCGATCCGGTGGGTTTAAGGATATCATAGTCCATGTCAGTTTAGAGACATCATAGTCTGTAAAGTTTAAAGACATCATAGTCTATGAGTTTAAGGACCTTATAGTCCATAAAGTTTAAAGACATCATAGTTCATGAGTTTAAGGACCTCATAGTCCATGGGGTTCTGGTTTAACCAGTTTGGGGATGCATCAATAGTTATTGGTTATTGGGACCCTCCATCTCTCTGAAGACGTTGGAGAATTACAACGACATGTATCAGAGGTATGAAGATATGTACCCTTAAACCAATGTCCCGATTTTGGGAAGCGGGATGAACATCAGTTTAGATGCCATTTGTTGGGAGCTCATTAGCTGTCTTTGGAGCTGAGATCGATTTTGGAGACCCTGAGCATGAGAGGCTCAATTGATGGGCCTTGGCAGTTTGGTCTGAGTCTGGCTAATATTAGCCTTTCATAGTGTTCAACACTAGGATATATTCAGCGTTCACGTACTCTCACGTGAGGTGTTCAAAATAGTGTTAAACACTAAAATTCAAAGGCGCTCACATGGGGTCACATGAGGCACTTGAAGTAGTATTAAACTTCAAGAATTTGAGGCGCTGCTTCTGCGAGTTTATTCTTTTTGTTCTTTTCTGAGCGCTAAGCGCTATTGGGTCACGTGAGATCATGTGAGGCGCCCCAAAAGTAGAAACTGCCTTTGATTTATTCCCTTTTTGCTTTGTAAGTGCCAAGTACTACTATGGGGTCACGTGTGATCACGTGAGCTAATATCTTTTTGTTCCTCAAAGGCGCTCACGTGGGAGTACGTGATCGGCTGTTGTCATGTTGGGTACCAATCCTTTTACATGCATGGAGATCCTGCGTTTCGAGACTTTCAAACCTGTTGTTTTGTAAGAATTTAATTCTTAGGACTTAGTTTTTCTCTTAGGTTTGGGATCTGTATGACAGAATCTGCTCGATGAGAATTAAATTCTCAACTTGTGGGGAGATCTGCTTCTGCAGATCTTTTACCATAAGGGAGAACTAAGTTTTCATATGAAGGGTTAAACTCTTGTTCTATCAGAGGAATTAAATTCCTATATAATTTTATTGGAGAATTAAATCCTCTGAACTTAGATCTCCCCTAGGTTTTGTATCTGCATGGAAAAATCTTCCCGATGAGAATTAAATTCTCAACTTGTAGGGAGATCTGCTTCTGCAGATCTCAACCAGAGGAAGAACTAAGTTCTTTTTAGAAAAGTTAAACTCTTATGGAGGTGAAAAAGAGATGAGATATTCTCTGAGTTTTGTTCCTTCTCTTACCTCAGATTTTTCTTTTTGTTCTCTTTTTTTTTAACTTGAAGTTTTGTGATGGGTTCTCATTCTCTGTAAGACTTGAAGTCTTGGGTGCTTTATACAGGGGAGGTTGATTTGTTAAATCAGTTAAGGAAGTCATTCTCTGATTGATTTGGGGAAGTTTTCCCACCATTGGAACTTTGATCATAGGGCTTCTGCTTTACAAAAGACAATCTTCTTGTTTTTAACAAGATTGGAAAAATATTTTCCCCATACAGAACTTATTATGTAAATTGGTGATTTTTAATCACCATTGGATTTTTAATCCAACGACGCTCTGCTTTACAGAGTGCAATTTTTCTTGTTTAGAAAGATCCAAGAAAATATTTTCCAAAATAGTGCTTTTGATCCCTTTGTTTAGAATTTAATTCTATCTGTTTAGAAGGCATAGGAGCCATCACGTGTACCACGTGACCCCTCTATAACATTTTAGAAAAATAAAATATTATTTTTGGGAATTTTTATAATTAAATAATAAATATAATGAATATTTTAATATTTCGGTATAATTAAATACCGATAAATTGGGAAAAATTTGGAAAATTATGGAAATTACTGAAATGAGGTGCTTTATGTGAATTAAGCAAATTATGAAAATTTATGATTTATTATACACTAATTTTGTGCTAATCGCGATTAAATATCGCTAATCGGGCACTAAGCGTGTTTTGTGCACATGACATGCACATGCCATTTTTAGCACTTGTTGCATTTTCATCATGGTCTTTCTTCATCTTATCATGCATGGTTGTTTGATTTTAAGTGAAAAGAAAAGAAAAGAAAACAAAAGAAAAGAAAATGGAAAACATTAGAATGGTAGGTATGGGCATGAGAGAGAGAGAGAGGGTGAGGGGTTAACCATAGTCTTGGCTCATTCCCTCTTCATCATTTTTCATCGTCTTCTTTCCATCTCCCTCTCACATGGCAGCACCTCCTTCCTCCCCCTCTTCAACCCTCACTTCATCACCAAAAACTCACCAAAAGTCCATCCCCACTTCATAAAAAATGTGCACAAACTCTCAAGCTACACTTTAGACCAAGAAAGTTTGCATTTTGGCGCTGTAGAGGATTCATGAGTGTCAAATGAGTTAATCCTTTCACAAATAGTGTAGTGTTTCATTTGCTTAAGCCTCTCTTCAAGTTTGAAATCGATTTGGCGAAGTTTAGTGAAACTTTGAAAATTCTAGAAGAGGTTAGGGTTTGAATTGAGTTGTGATAGTGTAATTGGGTTAGTAGTGACCCTAAACCCTTGTTAAGGATATCATATTAGACCTAAACCAGAGACTTAATCCCCAATTAGCGAACTTAGAAATCCCCGATATCCGTATTTTCATGGAATTCTGTAGGGAATATGAAATCTGCTATCACCCGGTACACCTGAAAAATATTTAGCAATCACAGAGAGTCATGCAGGCACCTAGGAAGCATCACACAAGACCCCAGCCCCTGACTCCACCCTATGGTCGCAGATTTAATCTTTCTGGCCTCAATTTGCGGCCAGGGTAGGTTGGAACTGGTTCGTATTTGGTCTGTAGCTCCATCTCCAGTAAACTAGACCCTTGACATATGCAAAATTGGCTAATTTGACCTAGGGTAAAATCTGGGACCATTTTCAAGAGTTGTTGTTTTGATTCAGGGTTTCGTTTCTCATATTTTGAATTCTGGATTTTAGTATCTGTATTTTACCTCGATCACTTGACGTTTGTACAACGATATCGAGGGTTGTTGGTGGTTTTGAAGGCGTGGTCCATAGGTTCTAACCTATAGGCCTTAGCGTGTCGTTTTGGTTTTCCGATGTGATTTTAATACGCATTTGCGATTGTGTTATATGTGTAGGTACCCCCCACTTAGATTCGAGAACATAAAGAAGATTATGGCGACATCAACATCGGCAAGCAAGAGGAGGTGAGTAAGTTATATCTACGGGGGAAGTCGGGTGAATGGCGTATAGCACCCCCGCAGTTCGATATATAGTATGCTATATATATACTATATATATATGATATCTTTTATGTGAGACATGGATATTCAAGATTTGGTTATGTGTTCATGGTTTAGATTAGGGTAGTTAGAAGTAACTTAGTTTAGCTTCTTAGTCGCGAACCCTAGATTAGAGATTACACCCACACGCACACGCACACATGCATACATTTATTTTACTTATGCGTATATGGGGATATGTATACACACACACACATGGGTATGGGACTATGTATATATATATACATATACATATACTGGATGATGAGGATTGTACATGGTATTAAGAGATTAGTCGATGAGATTGGGCTTGATGCCATGAGATCGGTGATATGATGTGGTTCATATTAAGAGATACGCCATGAGATTTTAGCGGGCCTTTGGGCGTGTGTTTCCATACACGCATATATATGCAGATGGTATCAGTTTGTACTAGACTTAGATCAGTACCCCAGTTTATGAAATATGAGGATAAGGATACCAGATAAATGATGAGATGAATGTGATATTTGACCGTACCCAGTGTTGGGGTAAAAATTTACACCCCGGTTGACCAAGTCAAAATCAAAGTCAACCCCAAGCCAAGTGGGCCCAAGCCCAGATCCAGTGGGCCCATGCCCGGGTCGAGCCCGAACATGAAGCGGCCGGCCTCCCCCCACACCAAGATAAAATTTTTGTAATAAATAATTTTGTTGCATTTTCTTTTACTTTATTTTCGGATAAATGTAAGAAAAATAGGCATAAAGCCAAATTTTTGTAAAGCCCATGGCTTATGTGCAAAAAGAAATGGCACATGAGCCATGGGATAGGCAAAATGCCATTTTGTGAAGCCCAAGGGGCTATGTGTAAAATGTATGGCCTATAAAGGCAAAGATAATGAAATATCTCAATAACTTTTTCTCTCTCCAAAAAAAGTCTCAGAGCTGAGCTCTTTCTTCCATCTTCAAGGTTCCAAAACCTTCTTCTTTCTCTTGAATTAAATCAAGAGTTTTACTCTTCCTTTTTCAAAACAAATTAGTTTATCACCACAAAACCCACAAAGGGGAACTTGGATCTATCATTAGATCTGAAAAAGAAGAGATTTTGAGATTTCACATCTCTTGATCTTCAAGATCCAGCAAGCAACAGGAGGAAGAAGAACATCGTTCACTAAACCCAAAAAAAAAAAAACACACACTCAGGAGTCCAACTCCTCTCTGATTTCTCTCCTGAGAAATTTGTTTTAGCAGCGTGCAGCGCAAGTGCGCAAAGCGCCCGCGTGCCGACACGTGGCGCGCGCTTGCTTGCGCACCTGCGCGCTTGCGCAAGGGCGCAAAGCGCCCGCGTGCCGACACGTGGCGCCCTTGCGCAAGTGCGCAAAGCGCCCGCGTGCCGACACGTGGCGCGCTTGCTTGCGCACCTGCGCGCTTGCGCAAGTGCGCAAAGCGCCCGCGTGCCGACACGTGGCGCGCTTGCGCCTGAGCGCACAGCACCTAAGCGCACAGCGCCCAAGGTGCTGCCCCACGCATCCTTTGGATGCCCTTTTCCCCTTTATTTATATATACATGTATATATATACATTTGTATACAAATGTACACATACACATACTCCGCAACATTCTCCCCCTCCAAAAAATTTCGGGCCGGGGCGCTGCCCCGAACCCCGCAAGGGGGCTGCTAGCCCCCTTGACCCCCAGCCCACTATCCGGGTAGCGGGACCCCCGTAAAAACTCTGCG
Source organism: Agapanthus africanus (assembly GCA_030015575.1). Classification (NCBI taxonomy): domain Eukaryota; kingdom Viridiplantae; phylum Streptophyta; class Magnoliopsida; order Asparagales; family Amaryllidaceae; genus Agapanthus; species Agapanthus africanus. The sequence continues at coordinate 821,012,118 of CM057337.1, read as the reverse complement.
TGGCTCCCGATATATCCAAACCCCCCTTTCAAAACAGAACACACGTACACTGCACATTGAGTTCGCATGCCCTGTTTAACCCGTTAATCGGAGGTTCCCTCGCCCCAAAGGCGAGGGGTGATTAACGGCAGCTTAGTCCGCGGCTGCCGGAGATTCGGATCCCCACAATCATTAAACCTCGGCCTACCCTAGGCAGGGGGAATCTGTAGTACGCCTGACAAGCGTGCGCGTATTCCCATCTCAATGGGGTGACGAAAAACACCCTACACCCAGATTGGGATGCCGTACGACGGATTTACGTACGGGCTATATATTGATGATTGATCCGCACTCTTGACTCGAGGATGTCATATTATTTATTGTATCGTATGTGATACTATTGAGGCGAGATCACCGACTATTATATTTATATGTATCGACTCATATTTACGTGGTTTCTTTACCCTTCGATTAGCCTTGTAGTTTACGTATAGATGTTAGACTAGACTCGAGTCATACCTATTTCAAAACTAACGAATCGTGAGTATTTTAAAAATAGGCCAAGGGATTCTACGGATATTTTCAAAAGACCCATCTTTTCTTAAAAACACCGTAGCCCTTATTTTTCTAAACACCACGATTCGTGTTATTTCAAATGGCAAACACTGTATGATATATATATATTGATGTAGATTCTTCACTGTTGCTTTTATTATACAATTTCCGCATACTCTTGCTATCCGCATCGCATTGCATGTTTAACTGTGTTTATTGTTATATTAAACCCATGCTGTCAGGACACCGGCACCATTATCGATGATGCGTATGTTCCACGTACACCTGTTTGCCGGCTCACACACTTCATCATCGATAATTGTCATGTCACTACACAGTAGGATTGCTGCATCAGAATATGACTCCTTGCATGATATATTTGCGCACAGGCATATTGTACACTCATACTTGCGTATATACCTACTTGTACATCCATATTGGCGCACATACATATTGTACACTCATACTTGCGTACAGACATATTGTACACTCATACTTGCGTACACACATATTGTACACCCATACTTGTATACATACGTATTTGCACATACATAGATGATTCTGGCTTGATTTTGGAGATTTGGGAACCGCAAGATATACTTTAAAACTGGATTCATTTTAAAAGAGCGGTTTTCTCTCGATATGTGCAAATTACTGTTTTATGTTGCATGATTTACTGATATGCTTATATTTCTATTATATGTCGCATACATCATACTTTATGATTATACGCATTGAGATATGTTGTTTTCATGAGATTTCTGGATTTAAGAACCGTGGTTATTTCAAAAGAGAGTATTCATTGTTTTAAAAACCCAGTTTATCTTGATATGATATTTCAGTGCGTACACCATGAGTTTTATCAGTTCTGATATATATATATATATACCCCATGCGAGGAGGAGTCGTGGGCCGTGTGCGAATACATGGTGGGGCCCGGTATGGTACCCCGGGGCAAGAAAGGGATGCTGTGTATACAGACGGTTATTCTGGCAGAGGGACTACTACCTACCGATGATTTTATTTGGGCTCGGCGGATATCCGGAGGATACCGACCGAAGTTGAGAGATGATATGAGCCGATCCGGACTGACGGAGCCCGTGGGCCAATTCGGACTGACGGAGCCCTATATATATATAGGGATTTACGTGCCGATACTGGGAACAGGTTTCATGATGTTTTCGAGTGTCGATGCTAGACACTCAGGTTCCATGGTTTTGATGTGTCGAGAGGGACACGTTGATTTATATCCTCATACTTTCATGCATATGCTTTATGATATTTACGTGCATGATGTTTTGTTTCATTGGTTGACACGTGGACGAGATCCGCATGCATACATGCATTGGTTACAAAGTTGGATGATATCTACATACTTATAGACTTCATGATATAGTTGACACTGATTTCATGATGATTACATTGATCACACCTCATGTTTATGCTATGTTGCTACCTGAGGCACTGACACAAGCACTTGGTATTACACTTATGTTTAGATGTTTACCCTTGCCACCTTATCATACTTCAGACTTTATCATATTGAGGATATATATTACTGATCGTATTGACCTAGAATTGAGTCATACATACGATTTCTGCTCTGTGATGTTTTCTACTCACGTGTTGGAAACTCACCCCCGTTGTGCCACAATTCTTGCAGGTTTTTGCCGTACAGGTTTCATTGCGGCTTTCTGGCACACTGCTTCCTTTCTGGGTGATTGCTTTGGTAGGTGGGTTCACTCGCATCGTGACCACCATTGTACTTATTTATTTTCAGTTGTATCTAGCAAAATTCCATCAACCAGACCTGTATTTATTTCAGACTTAGAAAACCAGTTGTATATTCTTTCGACCTTAGAGTCGCGCGTTGTATTAGTATGGTTTTCTTGTTGACTTTGAGTTTTCCTATTGAGTTTTGATCCTCGCCCTTCGGCGTTGTTTATTATATTGCTTGCGTGGTTGTGACCGTCAATTGACGAAGAGCTAGCTCCCGCTTGGGGATGTCTTTTATCATTGTGCATATATTATTCATGTTGTACCCCGTTTGGGGCCGGTTTTTACAAAGGAAACTCTGCCGAAATTTTCAGAAAAGACTTGAGATTTTAAAAACGCATAATTCGGCTTATGCTATTAAAACCACTTGTTTTAAACATGTTTTCTTCACTTCTTTCTTTAAAATGGTTTTAGATTTCTGGGCTTTTGGCTTACTTGAATTATATGGGGTCCTATAGACTTCATATGATTTAAGGGCCAGTTAAGTGCTATTTCGGGTCGTGACACCCTCACAGAATTAATTTGGTTTGCAGGGGTCCAAACAGAGGGAAAGTATCACGTGGTAACACGTGAGCTTCTTTGTTCTTTGTTTGTTTTATAACTTAGTCCCGCACGTTTTGTGTGAAAGACAATCACGTGCTTGCACATGAGGCTTTAGTTGCCACCTACTAAAAGGAGCCGCTTACAAGCACGTGATGCTCCACTAGCGGGGAATTTTTCCTTTTCTCTTTCTGAGTCTCTTTGTAGGGGATTGATGATCACGTGCTTACACGTGATACTTCCATTAGTAGGGAATTTTCCCCCTCCCTTCTTCTTTCTGAATTTTCATAAGGGAATAATAGGAAAATATTTTCCTAATCTTGTTAAACCAATAAGATATTCATATGATAAGAATAAAATTTTATGCTAAACTAAAAAGATATGATAGAATAAAATTCTAATCTTGTTAAAACTAACAAGATATTCATAATATTATTAAACATACAAGAAATCTTCTCTGTTACACAGAGAGCCTTTGGATTAAAAATCCAACGGTGAATAAAATTCACCGATTGATCTAAAAGATCATGGAATCAATCATGATCTCTCAATGATGGATTTTCTTAAAAAATTGATTCTTTTTTCTTCTCATATAAATAGGAGCAAGAAGAGGAGGAAAGACACACAGAGAGAGAAAGGGGGGTGGGGAAGAAAAATACAGAGAGAATTTAATTCTCTAAAAGGAGGAGACCACCCCATAAGCTTTCTAAAAAGCTCTCACAAAAACAAAAGAGAATTTAATTCTCAAACAAAGGGTATAACCCTTCAAAAAAAGAACTTAGTTCTTTGTCTGGTTGAGGTCTGCAGAAGCAGATCTCTCCACAAGTTGAGAATTTAATTCTCATCGGGAAGATTCTGTTATGCAGATTCAAAACTTAGGGGAAAAGAACTAAGTTCAAAGAATTTAATTCTTACAAAAGTATATAGGACTTTAATTCCTCTGATAAAAATAAGGTTTAACCCTGTAAAAAGAATTTAATTCTTATAATACAAGAGACTTAAAATTCTCTAAACTCAGATCCTAGCATCGTTAATATGAGATCAAGATCTTCATGCGTATAGAAGGAAAGACTGGTGATTCATTAGTATTCAACACTATAACGTAACCTCACGTGTTTCCCCACGTGAGCACCTCTGATGAACAAAAAAGAATGGCCGAGACCGAGTCACGTGCTTCCCACGTGAGCGCCTAAAAGAAAAACAAGAGGTGCCTCCTAAGCCAGTCACGTGTTTTCCACGCGACCCCCAATCAAGTGCTTGACACTTATATGAAAAAGAGAATAGACCCAAAAACAGCGCTTACATTTTGAAGGCGCTTCACGTGTTCGCACGTCACAACAGGGTCCAAGTGCTTAGCACTTATAAAAGAAAGAGAAATAAAATCTAGATAACGGTTCCCATTTCGGGCGTCTCACGTGCTCACACGTGAGCCAAATGCTTAGCACTTATAAAAAAAGAGGGAAGTAAAACCCAAAAAAGCAGTGCCCAACTTTGGGGTGCCTCACGAGCTCACACGTGAGTGCCACAAGAATTAAGTGTTTAACACTTATATATAAATGGGGACTTGAACCCAGTATACAGCGCCAGCTTTGAGGTGCCACACATGAGCCCCCCTAAAATTCAGTGTTTAAAACTGCTTTAGAACCTCACGTGGGAACTCATGAGTGCTGAACGTATACTAGTGCTTAACACTATGGGAAGTCAACTTCAGCCTCAAGTTGGCTAAGTCTTCTTGAGATTAAAATATCTTTGATCTCCAATCAATCTGTCTTCCGAAACTGATCCTAGTCCCAAACATGACTAATGATCTTCCCTCAATCGGGAAATTGGTTCAAGGGCACATCTCTCCACACCTCTGATACATGCCGTTGTAATTCTTCAATGTCTTCAGAGAGGTGGAGGGTCCCGACAACCAACAACTCTTTGGTGCACTCCCAAACCGATGAGCACATCCCAATACGGACCGCAACGTCCTTAAACTACAACGGACCGCAACGTCCTTAAGCTAGCTACGGACCGCAACGTCCTTAAGCTAGCTACGGACCGCAACGTCCTTAAACTAACAACGGAACGAAACGTTCTTAAACTAAAACAATAGAGCCCAAATACTCTTTTGTTGGATCTGAATGATCCTAAAATCTTGTTAAGTAGATCTTAGTCTAAAATTAGACTAACGTATCCTCAACAAACATTTAAGTTGATCTTAATTTCAAACGAGATTAACGATCCTTAAATCAACCCAAATCCAAATCTAAGAATATACGGATTTGGACTAATCCACGCCCTATGGACGACAACATAAATTGGTCTCCGTATACAATCCACGGGCAACCAAAAAATAAAACAAACACAAACGACATGAGGTGACCTTCTGGAGCAGGAGAAAGTGGTTACCGTGATGTGGTAATATAATTAACTGCAGGGGCTTGCGCCTGCAGGAAAGAGCGTCCCCATAATCAAAAACCCCTCACAACGAGGGGGAATCTGACGAAGTCTGCTACAACGGCCGCATCCGTCCAAACCTCCAATACACGGTGCCATAAATCAACTTGGTATCTTCAGAGAGGTGGACGGATAAATCCAAATAGTATCTGTCCCTAAATTCAGGCAAGACGACCTACGCGTTTCGTATCTATTTTCAGCGGTGAACAGTGGTTAATTACGATAAATATAAGGCACCGCTATCTATAATCACCGATCAAGACCATGCTATGACAAATGCTATTGCCAAAGTGTTTCCGAAAACAAGACATCATTATTGCATATGATACATTAGTCACAAGTATCCGGAGAAACTGCAGAGTTTATATCATCAGTATACCGGTTTTCGAAACGACTACAAACGTTACGTAGATAAAAGTTTGACAGTTGAGCAATTTGAAGACAAGTGGTCTGCGCTAGATGAAAAGTACCAAGTTAGTGGGCATAAATGACTTTCAGTAATGTACGATATACGGGAGAAATAGATATCGGTTTATACATCAAGAAACTTTTCTGCAGAAATGCGAACAACCGGATGTAGTAAGAGTATGTATGTTTTTTTTATGCTTACCTTAATTGGAACACCGCAATTAAAGAGTTTGTTATGAAAACTAGAAGTGCACTATGAACACATTACGAGCACGAGAAAAGAATGGATTTTGATACCTGTGCAAGAATCGCATGTGTGCAACAACTATGCCACTGGAATTATATGCTTCTAAAGTTTACACCAAAATTATTTTTGAAAAGATTCAAATAGAGCTCTAGAAATCTCAATCATTTAATATCGAGAAAATTTTAAAAGTCGACGGGACAACCAGATATAAATTTCACAAACGCTTTTTGGTCCGAAGAAAGAAAAGCGAAGAGCATATTATGTCGAATTTACAATAACAGGACAACTTTCCAAGTGTATTTGCAATCATTTTGAAACAACCAGACTATTATGTAGGCATATATTCAGAGTTTTTTTTATCCAAAGCTGTAATAGCATACCGTCTCAATATATTTTGCCAAGATGGACGAAAAATGTTAATCAAAATATTATCATGACGAGTGTCGTACCACCTTTTGTACAGATGACTGAAACGTTGCTGTATAATCATTTATGCAACGAGTTCAATCTAATTATCGTGAAAGGTATTGCGTCAGAGAACGGATACAAAATTATGGTTGCGGAAATGTCCAAACTTGCGATACGAATATCTGAACTTCCAGTTGAATACCGAGTATAAAAGAAGACTTGGTAGATAAAGCAACAGATAATTTGAACCACATTATTAATTCAAAATCCTTTGCAATCTAACCCTAGGGATCGTAAAAAGAATCAGATTAAAACTTGGCTCGATAAGAAAAATAGTGAAGGGAAAAAACAAAAGAGGGTATGCGGAGGATGCGACCAATTAGCATTCCATATCAAAAGAACTTGTCCGAGAAGACAAACACAACACGTAGAAGACATACATCCTTGTCAACCGAGTCAGTTATGGGAATTAACAAACGAACCGTTTGGTTTTGCAAAATAGTTTGTTGTAAATGAATGATATTTGATATAAATGAATGATTTTTGAAGTAAATGAATGATATTTGATAAACTATAACAACCAATTTTTTTGGGTAAATGAGTGACATTTGTTGTAAATGAATGATATTTTAAGTAAAGGAATGATGTTTGATGCAATATTAGTTGTTGATATCGGCTGTGTGAATTAATAATGTTGTTAAATGTATTAATATTGATTGTGTCAATCAATACCGTTGTTAAATTTGTTCGTGCAGAAAAGATAACCGCTACCTAAATTCATGGTTAAATAGTGTGCTATCTGTTCCTGAAGTGAGCTCAAAATATAACCGCTCCTTTAAGTAGTGGTTAAATTGTCTGTAAGCTCAAAATTTTATTAGGTCAAAATATAACCGCTACTTAAAATAGTGGTTAAAAAATCAGTGAGCTCAAAAAATTCGCAGTCAAATTATAACCGCTCTTTTAAGTAGTGGTTAAATATTATCTGGAGGAAGCTCAAATATAACTGCTACTCCAGATAATATTTAACCTCTAATTTAAGTAGCGGTTAAATAATACCTGGAGTGAGCTCAAAATGTCACTTCTATTTAAAATAGCGGTTAAATTGTGTGCACTCTGAACCTGAAGGGGCTTAAAATTTATCCGCTATTTTAAGTAGAGGTGACATTTTGAACTCAAATGTACAACATTTCTCACAAATTTACATCATTTACAGTAAACAAATATCAGACTTCAGATACAAATATCAACACACACCATATATACAAAACATCAACACACATCATATATAGATGGAGAATAAAAACAAATATCATATTTATTACATTATTTGGGCAGTTTCTGTGAAATATAAAAATTCATTGTTCAACACACAACCACACATAATATACAAGTCAACAATCTAAAATTTATTATATCATTTAGGTACTTTCTTAGTAGCCATACACATAATATACATATCAATAATCTAAAGATTCATTGTCCAAATTTCTTCAAGAAGAATGCTCTAGGTACTGTGACGTAGTTTAATCAAAGACATACAAAGATGACGTCTCTTCATTTAAAGCGGCATTTGAAGCAAATGGTATACTTTATACAGCGATTTCTACATGAACCGACAAAAAGACTGCTAACAAACTAGTTGCAAGAGACATACTTCAGACCTTAAATAAATCCAGTGATGGATTGGAATGTTGGAAGTGATATTATCATAAATTCAATCTGCCTCACTCCAGCTCAAGACATAAATTCATTGTTAATTGGAATCGAATGGCTTTTTAGAGCAAAGCTCATATAAATCTCTTACTGGATTCGCTTATATGAATTCTTTCCATCCTTCTCAGCAAATCCTATATTTACCACTTCAATGTCGGTTACTGGATTCATTTACATTTGTAATGATTCCTGATACTTTAAACATATGGTCCCCTTTTAACTTCCTCCTCCAAAATTGCAGCAAATTCCCTGCTAGTCCCGAAACTTTACAGAAAATTTCAGCTCAATTTTCATAAGTAGTTGGTCCTGAAACACCACTTTTATTAGTTCCACAACCCAATTTTGGATGGAGACTCCATATGAGCCATTGAAGAGAGCTCCGCAGTACCGAAGCTTTGTAGAAAACTTATGCTCAAGACATAGTGCGCACTTATGTCTATTACACGCAACGAGACAAACCGTTTCATGTTTTGAATGGGAAGGACTTTCGATGTCTGTTACTGGGTTCATTTCCATTGCCTTGCCTATTTCTTCTACTCAAAAATTGTGTGGTCAATAGGTCTGATGTTGCTTCGGAAAATTGACTTTGGGACAACATTGGCGAAGTAATCAAGAAAAATTAACAAACCCCAATTTAGATCTGAAAATCCACCAAAAATGTATATGAATTTCTCACAAAACCATAACAAAAATTCCACCGAAAATTATCAAACCCTATAGTAATTAAAGTAGTTAATTTACATTATCACTCAATCCACGAATCAAGAGAATTCCAGCAAGAATCGCCCAATTCCAATTCCTAACTCTTAACATGATGAAACTGTGCTGAAGTTGTACGAACGGTAGCCCTTTATATTAAATTCAAACTACTGCTTCATCAAGCGTCTATAATTAACGGTTCAGATTAATTGGATATATTTCTGGGTCAAAATACTACAAATCTTAACCTCTACTTAAAGCTTAAAATATCACTAGACCAAAATTTAACCATTGCTCAAAATACAACAAATGGAAGGCCAAAATTTAACCTTTACTTAAAACAGATGTTAAATGTAAATGGAAACCGCTTCTTTATATAATGGCTGTAATTAACGGTTCAGATTAGTTGGATATATTTCTAAGTCAAAATACAACAAATCTGAACCGCTACTTAAAGCTTAAAAATGTTATCAGGCCAAAATATAACCGCTACTTAAAGTAGTAGTTAAATAGTTAGAGATCTCAAAATATTTCTAGGCCAAAATTTAACTTCTGCTTAAAGTCACGGTTAAATATTATCATGGATAAAGCACAAAATACAACCGTAACTTTTAGTAGCGGTTAAATAGTTTGCCCTCTGTTCCTAGAGTTGGTCAAAATATAACCGCCGTCTTAAATAGTGGTTAAATAGTTTGCTCTCTGTTCCACAAGTTTGATTAAAATATGACCGCTACTTAAAATAGCGGTTAAGTAGTTTGCTCTCTATTCCTGGTATTTAGTAAAAATATAACCGTTATCTTAAGTAGCGGTTAAATAGTTTTCTTTCTGTGCCTGGATTTTGCTCAAAATATAACCGCTTGTTAAATTAGAGATTAAATATATATGAGAATTCATATACCAGAGTTCATATACATATATTTACATTATTTACACACAAATGTATATCGTTTACGGCCAAATGTATATCGTTTTATTAGGTACAAATTTCAACACACATCATATATGCAAACTTCAACACATATCAACAAGGCATCAACACACATCATATATAGTCTAAAATTTATACATCATTCGGGTAGTTTCTGGTTAGCTACCTCATAACACATCCTATATCTAAAATTAACTACAATATCTTTGTCCCATTTTTCATCATCCAGTTCAATTCCCCGCGATAAGCAATCCATGTATTTTATTGCAAATACACCGCAATCGAGTGTTCCAGTTCTTTGTCTCGGATGGTCCTTATTCTCACCCCATTTCCAAGCCTTTCCTAAAGCAATTTTTCTGGGATTGGGTACATCCTTCAGTATATACTTAACAAAATGGTGTTGCTGCAAAAAAATTAATGAGTTAAACAAATTATTACAACTTATAAGCAAATGAAAATAGTAACCGTTTTAAAATTGGATTAACTCGTGCGTCATATTCACGCTTATACAAGCACTGACATCGACGCACATTGGATCATATAGCACAAACCCTAGCTTCTTTTACAGCAAACAAATAACAGATATTAACATCAACACACATCATATATGTAAACTTCAACACACATCAACAAGGTCAACAGTGCCCCCGTCCCCCACCCTCACCCACCCCACCCCAAAAAAAGAGATTTACAGACACGCTTCCTGTCACGCCCCGCTTCCCAGAGTACGCTAAGGTAGACACGTGACATAGCCAACCATGCTACCTGTGGATAGGAATTATCCATCCACAGTCACATTACGGTTGTAGAGATACCAAGAACAATAATAAACTATCTAATACATGTCCATAAGCTATAAATAAATGAGTCAAGAATAAAATAACGCGGAAGCGAAAGATCCAATACAAGAATAACGGGAATGTATGTCCCATAATGCGGGCTCACATCAGCATAGTCACATAATTCGCGAATTATTCGCCGAATTCGCGAATAATTCGCGAATTCTTGCTCAAACGAATTAATCTCCGAATTATTCGTGATTGCCGAACTGGCCGAATTATTCGCGAATTATTTGCGAATAATTCGCGAATTATTCCCGAATTATGTGATAAAACACCGAATAATTTAAAAAACAGCAAATAATTCACAAAATCAAAACCTAGCGTCTCATATATTAATTTATTGCTCGAAATCCTTTCCGAACATTTCCCGAACACTAACCGAATATTTCCCGAATACCTGCCGATTTTTTCCGAATAATTCTCCGAATCCGAATTTTCGACCTCGCCGAATTATTCCCGAATGACGAATTTGTGACTATGCACATCAGGAATGAAAATACTGAAAATAAAAGAACTAACTACTAACGAGTCCTCACTGCTCAGCCTGCTGACTGAAGTGCTCCTGCTCGGACTGCCGCAAAGGTAAGGAATCTGGGCCATGCAAAACCCAGACGTCAGCGTGTCATAATATCAAGCAATAATATTAACAGGGGTAGTACGATATGTAGGTATGAGTATGAGCAAGAATATAATGAGAATATATAACGGTGAATGTGTCGGTATAAGTGACGTGCATAGATATCTAAACTGTGCTACGGGGTTATCTATTCTAAAGTCTTGAAACCAAGTAATGTAATCCTCATCGTAACTCGTCGGTGATTATTCCGTAACGCCCGGAAAGACGGCAAACAATAGGTATTCCGTAACGCCCGGAAAAACGGCAAACAATGGGTATTCCGTAACGCCCGGAAAAACGGTAAACAATGGGTATTCCGTAACGCCCGGAAAAACGGCAAACAATGGGATGGCCCTTTGACTTACGTTCGGTTACAATACTGATTTCCCCATACCCCCAAGTTATATATGTTCAAGTCAAGTATTAAATAATCTAGAGCTAATGCCAATATAGGATCAGGCAGGTACAGGTTTGTCTAGATAGACAACAGGAACGGTCCGTAAGGACAACAGGTCAGGTTTGTTGGAATTAGACACAAGATCAGGTAACAGGTAAGACCATGGTACATCAGGTCAAGCCAGGTAATATATAAAGGTGTCATGTTATGACAAGAGTTGCACAGTACCATGTCGGGTCAGGTAGTAGGTGTGGTAGGTCGTAATAGGGTGCACAAGATGTCATGTGGGTGCTCATAATCAAACTAGCATAAGCATGTGTATACATCTCAAGCATGGGTACTAATAGAACAATAAACTGGAACATGTAATATGATAAGCAATAGGTGCAGATTAAACTACTTGGATGTACGGTTATCTGTTTAAGTTTAAGGGATGGTTTCAACCTTACATGAATACAGTATGACAAGTATGGAAGTTAAAATCATGTTAATATGTATTAAGTAATCTAGAGATGCAGTGATATGTATAATATGTTCAATGGATGCAATTATAACTAAAACAGGTTAAAGATGCACACGGGTGTCCAATGGAGTAAAACTATAGAAAGGGTACCATAGACTATGTAACTAGTTATTATGTGATTTAAAATATAAATGTGGTTATTAGGTTTAGTAAACTAAATGCAACAGTTAGGTTTCACGTTCAGAATCTAAAATATGTAAACGGAACATCGCACTGTTAACTTGGAACTCATGACTTTAGATTCTATCTATAGATTTAATATGAAATTAGATAAATAAATATAGGAATAGTATGAATAGCATGTAGCAAGTTTCACCTGCCTCGATGGATTCAAGAAACGGTATACGGAACGTTACGCGTCGGCGGGAAAAATAGTCGTGACACGCGCACGGTACACGGAATGAGTCCAAACAACGAACAGTGGGATCACACGGGCCAGGTATCCTTGCTGGGTTGTCGGGATCGTCGACGGCACAGTCGGATTCCGGCGATCATAAAAACAGTGAACAATCTAAGTAAAGGAAACGCATGAAAGAAAAAGAAGAGAAGAAGTGAAGGAGGATGGAGGAGAGGAGGCTCACTGTGGTCTGTGGAGGGGTCGTGAGGGTAGACGGCGTCGACGGAGCTCCGGCAGACAACCTGCAGAGGCCAACGGCGATTAACTGAAAAGAACAGAAAAGAAAGGAAGAAGGAAAGAGAGAAGAAGAGAAGAGGGTGTGCAGTGCTCACGGTGGTGAAGGATGATCTGGGATCAAGGACGAGATCGGCGGCGATCGACTCCGGCGAAGAGGGTTGGTTGCGAGGGTATGGGTCGGCTGACGTTGGCTGGGCGATGTGCAGGGTTTCTGGGTTTGGAGGGAACCCGAGGAAAGGAAGGAGATGAGGTTGAGGAAGAAGGTGGGGATGAGAGCTGACGAGCGAGGTCGAGGGAGGAGGAGCAGAGGAGTAAGGGTTAGGGTTTCCTTCTGGTGGGTTTTCATGGTGAGGGTTGCATGGATTTAAATAGAAGACGAAGGAGAAAGAAGGGAGGTGAGGATATCGCGAGGGAGGTGACGGGATCTTCTTTTACCGCGATAGGAGAGTGAGAGGGGCGCGAGATGAGAGAGGTAGAGAGAAACGAGAGGAGAGAGAAAAAGGAGGAGAGATAGAATTATTTGCTAGCGGGGGGTGAGAGAGAAAGAGAAAGAAAGAGAAGGAGAAAAGGAAAGGAGAGAGGGGATTGGTGGGGCCCGGTAACATAGAAGGGGTTTTCTGATTGGTTGATGGAAAAATGAAGGGAGAGTGAAAGATCTGCGCAGTTAAAGAAAATTGTAAAAGATTAAAATTTAGTTTTATGAAATCTTTGTACTGGAGAAATATTTAGAAGTTAAATTAAAAATTCAAACAATTGAATTTTTAGTGGGAAGTAAAATAATTCAGAAAAGCGCCCGGGTCGGGTCCAAAATTTTGAATTTGAAGTATGAAAATTATTAGCAAGTTCCAAAATTTAAAATGAAGGATTTTGTAACAGAAATGCATACCCCCAAGAACGGACGCACGTACGTGCGCGTAGCCGTCCAAACACGTCCGTTTCACTGAACGGGATGGAAACACGATGCAAGGACGCTACCACAGGGTTAGGGGTATCAAGCAGGCCATGCCATGTATTTTTAAATTATTTTAAATGACTTAAATTGTTATATTCAAACATACGTGATACTATGGTATTATGAAACAACAAGCTCAAGCAAGCGGGTCGAATATAAAGTAAACTACCATTCGCATCCACACAGTAAATGAAATAAACACCACAAACAACACATACGGCTACAGAAAATTGGTATAACCGAACTCGGTTGTTACATTATACCCAACTACAAAAAGAATTTCGTCCTCGAAATTCCAAAACACAAAAAGATAAACGACCATCAACTACAAGAAAAGATGGGGAAACTTCTGCCGGATTTCATCTTCTCGTTCCTAAGTTGACTCTCCATGTGAGCGACTACCCCAAGAAACAAGTACAACGGGGATGACCTTGTTCCTAAGAACCCTTTCCCTTCGATCCACAATCGCAATTGGCCGCTCTTCAAAAGTCAAGTTTTCTCGTACAGTCAGCTCCGAATGATCCAACACATGTGTTTCATCTCGAACATAATTACGGAGTTGAGATACGTGAAACACGTCATGAACATTCGCCAAGGATTGCGGTAACGCCAATCGATATGCTACTTCATCAACACGCTCCAAAATCTCAAAAGGTCCGACGAATCGAGGACTGAGCTTTCCTCGACTTCCGAAACGAATCACCCCTCTAATCGGTGATATCTTCAAGAATACCAAATCACCCACGGCGAACTCTAGAGGTCTTCTCGACGTATTTGCCCAACTCTTCTGTTTGTCTTGTGCTGCTTTCATATGATTCCAGATAGTGTTAACTTTCTCAACGGTCTACACAACCAAATCTGGTCCCAACAATTTTCGTTCACCGACATCATCTCAACAAACAGGGGAACGACACTTGCGACCATATAAAGCTTCGAATGGAGCCATCTGCATTGACACCTGGAAACTGTTGTTGTAAGAAACTCCACCAGATGTAGATGATCCTCCCATGAACCCTTGAAGTCCAACATGCACGCTCTCAACATATCTTCAAGAGTTTGGATCGTTCTCTCCGACTGGCCATCTGTTTGAGGATGATAAGCTGTACTAAACTTCAATCGAGTCCCCAAACTTTCCTGTAAGCTCCTCCAAAAATGTGATAAGAACCGAGTGTCACGGTCGGACACAATGCTCACCGGTACTCCATGCAATCTTACAATCTCTTGCATGTACCGTTCTGCCAAAATTTCTGTTGATTGACCAACCCGAAAAGGAATGAAATGAGCTGGCTTGGTCAAACGATCAACAATCACCCAAACTGCATTGTTGCCTTTTGGACTCTGTGGTAGAGCTGTCACGAAATCCATGGTTATATGTTCCCACTTCTACTGAGGAATCGGAAGTGGTTGCAACAAACCAGCAACCCTCTGATGTTCAGCCTTAACTTGCTGACATACCAAGCATTTTGCCACAAAGCGGGCAATCTCCCTTTTCATGCCTTCCCACCAGAAATGCTGCCGTATATCTCGGTACATCTTCGTGCCTCCTAGATGTACGGAATATGCTGAACTGTGCGCCTCCTTCATAAGTTCTGCACGAATATCTGTAATACTCGGCAAGTCCAAGAAAGTTTCTGATCTCTACAACATTCTTCGGAATCGGCCAATCTCGAACTGTTGCAATCTTTTCGGGATCAACGGTGATTCCATCTCCAGACACGACATGTCCCAAAACTTCACTTCTTTAAGCCAAACTCGTACTTGCTTATCTTTGCATGCAAACTTTCTTGCCTCAAGTCTGCAGTGCGATCACCAAATATTCTGCATCCTCTTCACTGCTCTTGGAGTAGACTAGAATATTATCAATAAATACCACTATAAACTGGTCCAAGAATGGTGAAAAGATTCGGTTCATCAAGTCCATAAATATCGCCGGTGCATTCGTTACTCCGAAATGCATCACTAAATATTCGTAATTTCCATACCGAGTTCGGAACGCCAACCTGCAAATATCTTCTGTTTTAATTCGGACCTGATGATATCCGGATCGCAAATCCAGTTTCGAGAATACCCTCGCGCCACAAAGCTGCTCGAACAATTCGCCAATGTGAGGGATCAGGTACTTGTTCTTAATAGTCACCCGGTTTAAATCTCGATAATCGATGCACATCCTCCTTGTGCCATCTTTCTTCTTTACTAGAAGAACTGGAGCTCCCCAAGATGAGTTACTGCTTCGAATCCAACTCTTCTCAGGTAATTCAGTAACCTGCCTCTTAACTTCTTCCAACTCTACTGGTGCCATTGGATAGTACGCCCTTGAGATTGGCGCTGCACCAGAAGCAAGATCAATTGCGAACTCCACGTCTCGCCTCGGCGGTAAACCTGATATGTCTTCGAACACATCCATAAAATCTCGAACAACAGCTGGCGCTTCACTTTTATCAACCTACATTGACGAAAGAACATTGTTTGTCGTCCTAGCCTCAAACTCGACTGGCCCGACAGAACTGCTAATACAAAACATCTTCTGGATGTCCGGAAATCTGGAAATTCGCTTTCCTTGATCTACACTCAATGTGATCGTGGAAAGTGCCGAAAATCCATTCCCAAAGCGACCTCATACTGCCGGTAACAATCACCAAGGAATCTACACTAGCTTTCGTCCGCCCACAACAACAGAATAATCCTTACCCCCTCTATTAGTTAAGATTTTCCCATTCCCAGTGTGTACGTCCCAAAAACTAAACAGGGTCGTGCAAGTCATCGAGTGTATAGTAATAAACTTGGACGACATAAATCAATGGGATGCACTAGAGCTGAACAACGCTAATGTGAGAAAACCATGAACAAGTAAGGTACCTGAAACGACTTCCTCTGGAGCTTTAGCCTCTTCAGCCGTCAGGGTAAAGGCTCGAGCTTGATTGGGTCCCTGAGTTATCAGCTTCTACTCCTGAAACTGTCTCCGCGGTGGCTTCTGAGTATCTTCCTTCAACCGTAGCTTTGATGGACAAGTATCAATGGTGTGATCAGCTGATCCGCAAATAAGACACAGTCCAAGCCTCTTACGACAATCTCTTCGATAATGACCCGGTCGTTGGCAGTAATCGCACAACACCCTTCCCTTTTGCTCGGGCAAAAACTGGCTTCTTCATTGGTACAACGCCACGCCTGTCCACCGGAATACCTTTACGTCCATGTGCTCGGTTCGGTGCAAATGCCGGCTTCCGTGCTGTAACTGCTGGCTGCGGTGTACTCCCGGTCTTCATAGATAGACTCTGCTGTTCTCGGGCTGCCGTAAGAACCTGTGAGAAAGTGGTCAAACCCAGGGAGACAATCTGATGTCCACATCCAAACTGCGCATGAATCTCCTTGCCCTATCAGCATCATCGGCAACCAGCTGTCCAGCGAATCTACTGAGCCGCGTCCACTCAGCTGCATGCACATCTACAGGTGCGCCATTCTGTTTCAAACTGACGAATTTTTCCTCCATTTCCTCCCGTGCAGTCCGCGGGAAGAACTTGTCCAAGAAACTCTTCGAGAAATCTGCCCAACTGATCGGCTTGGGCAAGCGGGTCTCTTCCACAAGCCACCATTCACGGGCGTAGTCTACCAACTGGATGCGTACCACATCCACCCTCTTATCCTCTGGGATCTGTGCCGCAATGAGTAAATTCTCCGTATCAACCAGCCACTGTTCCGCTGGCAATGGCTCCTCCAGGCCAGTAAAAACAGACGGACCCAATCTCCTGAAATCCGCCACGGTACCCACACGATCCACCGGTCTGGCCATAACATTGCTCACGGATTGCTCAACGGTCCGCAAACCTTCCTGAAAAGATTCAGCTTGCTGCTTGATCAGCTCGGTCTGTCGCTTTTGGTTTTCCAACATCCCACGGATTACTCCAAGCATAGCGGCTTCGTCAACACGCCTTTGGTACGTTTTCAGATTCTTGTCTGCCCTATTCCTGAAATCAAAACACCCAAGGATTAGCATGATAACAGATTCAAATTGTAGATCAAGGCTAGAACTCCGAGTTACTTAAATAGAGTACCGCATTGTAACTATACCGCGGTATCATAGCTACAATTACATAACTCCACCCAAGTCGCCTAAGTTCTAGAGATAACAAGGAACCAGGTTTTGAGTCGATATGCAAAGGAGGTTTGCATATCGCAAAAGTTTAATCAGGAGGAGCTTAGATTCAAGAATGGTAAGCCGGTAGGGTGGCAGGACATGTTTCCTAATCACGAGTATTCTGATTTGTGTACTGGGTACAATACCCAACTACAAAAGAATCAACCCGATTAACCTATGGCTCTGATACCAAAAGAACCATGTCACGCCCCGCTTCCCAGAGTACGCTAAGGTAGGCACGTAACATAGCCAACCATGCTACCTGTGAATAGGAATTATCCATCCACAGTCACATTACGATTGTAGAGATATCAAGAACAATAATAAACTATCTAATACATGTCCATAAGCCATAAATAAATGAGTCAAGAATAAAATAATGCGGAAGCAAAAGATCCAATACAAGAATAACTGGAATGTATGTCCCATAATGCGGGCTCGCATCAGGAATGAAAATACTAAAAATAAAAGAACTAACTACTAACG
Source organism: Agapanthus africanus (assembly GCA_030015575.1). Lineage (NCBI taxonomy): Eukaryota > Viridiplantae > Streptophyta > Magnoliopsida > Asparagales > Amaryllidaceae > Agapanthus > Agapanthus africanus. The sequence continues at coordinate 820,993,841 of CM057337.1, read as the reverse complement.
AGTCCTCACTGCTCAGCCTGCTGACTGAAGTACTTCTACTCGGACTGCCGCAAAGGTAAGGAATCTGGGCCATGCAAAACCCAGACGTCAGTGCGTCATAATATCAAGCAATAATATTAACAGGGGTAGTACGATATGCAGGTATGAGTATGAGCAAGAATATAATGAGAATATATAACGGTGAATGTGTCGGTATAAGTGACGTGCAGAGATATCTAAACTGTGCTACGGGGTTATCTATTCTAAAGTCTTCGAAACCAAGTAATGTAATCCTCATCGTAACTCGTCGGTGATTATTCCGTAACGCCCGGAAAGACGGCAAACAATAGGTATTCCGTAACGCCCGGAAAAAAGACAAACAATGGGTATTTCGTAACGCCCGGAAAAACGGTAAACAATGGGTATTCCGTAACTGTCACGCCCCGCTTCCCAGAGTACGCAAGATTGGGCACGTGACATAGCCAACCATGCTACCTGTGGGTAGGAAGTATCCATCCACAGTCACATTACGGCTGTAGAGATATCAAGAACAAGATAAAACTATCTAACACATGTCCAAATCCAGAATAACAAGAGTCAATGATAAATAAAATGCGGAAGCAAATGATCCAATACAATAATAGAAAAGTATGTCCCATAATGCGGGCTCACATCTGGAAATAAACATGCAGGAAATAAAACTAATCACTACAGAACTCACAAATCAGCCTGCTGGCTGAAGTACTCCTGCTCGGTCAGCGACAGTGGTAAAGAATCTGGGCCATGCAAAACCCAGACGTCAGCGCGTTATGTCAACCAATAATATAATATGAACAGTGTAATAGGCAATGCAGAAGTAAACATGAATAAAGCAATAGTGTGAAACAAGCAGTGTAGGGTAGTGTGCAGTGGGTAACTAAACTGTTCTATCGGGTTTTCTATTCTAAAGTCTTTGAAATCAATTCGAGTAATCCTCCATGTAACTCAAAGGATATGTCCCGTTACCTCCCGGGACCACGGATCAGGAAGATGGGAACCAATAATGGTTCTGTCCCGTTGCCCCCCGGGACCACGGATCAGGAAATGTAACAGTCACGAATGGCTCTGTCCCGTTACCCCCCGGAACCACGGATCAAGTAATATCCTTTTAAGTTACACTTTGGATTACCCTTTTGATTTCCCCATACCCCCAGGTTATATGTGTCAGGTCAGGTATTCAGTAGTCAAGGACTAATGCCAACACAGGATCAGGTAACAGGTCAGGTTTGTCTGGATAGACAACAGGAATGGTCCATGAGGACTCCATGTCAGGTTTGTTGGCATTAGGCATGAGATTAGGTAACAGGTCGTCAAGTCGATAGTAAAGGGTACCATGCCAGGTGCATCGGTATATATATATATATATCATGTGTAGCAAGGTCAGGTCAAGATGTAACAAAATCGAGGGTGTGCTCACAACAGGTATATAATCGAACAAGGAATAACAGCAGGAAATAAGCAATAAAGTAAACAACAATAAGCAGTTCATTTAATCACAATGGTGCATTAACATAGTGCAGTCGTATTATCATATTAACAGGTTTGAGCACCCCTTGCGGTGCAATAGATCACGTGGTGGTGCAATACCGTTATATCAATATCAGAATGTAATAGAGCTACATGTGTATGGCGATCGTCCTTTAGACGGTAAAATGTGATTAACGGGTAACTTCGTTATTAGGGTTAAAGTGGCAAAATGTGATTTTAGGTTAACTGTATCATGATATATATCATACTGCGACTAAATGAGAAACTAGCTATACCGAGTTAAGTTTGCAAGTTTAATGAGTCAAAACACATTTAATTGTATAGTATAGCATGTAGCAAGTGATACTTGCCTCGATCGGATCACGTTACAGGATGCGCACGCAGCGTCCAATGTCGGCAATCGTTGCAACATCCACACGCGCACACGGAACGGTCCAGGTACAGCCAGAAGTTAACCACGCAAGTAGGGAACATCCACCGGGTTGCCCAGATCAGCATACATCTCTACTTGCTCTAAACTTATTCTCTCTCTAAAAGATTCGAACTTCCATCTCTCTAGGTCTAGAATCATAGCTTTTGTTGTTTCGATTTTGAGAGTAGCAAAAGAAAAGGAAGGTGATGATTGGTCATGGATCAAGAGAGGAAAACTTGGGCTTATGGTCTCGGGGATGTATGCAGGTGGCCGGAGTTCGAGGCCAGGGTGCGGCAGCAGCAAGGTGTCGAGGGGTCGAGGGTGTGCGCTGGTGTTTGGCGCGAAGGTGAGGCGCCGGCGAAGGAGATGGGTGCGGGCGAGACGGGATCGGGGTTGAGGCTAGAGGAGTGGCCGGCGGTGAGGGGTTGCTGGAACTGTAGGTGGGGGTGGTGACGACGGGAAGTGGAGGAGAAGGTCGGGGGCTGGTGCACAGGTGATGAGGAGATGCCGAAGGTGGCACGGTGACGACGACGACGGTCGCCGGCGACGTCTCCGGCCGAACAGAGAAGCCACGGGGTAGGCCGGGGTTGCTGCGGCAGTGACGTGTGCACGGAGAGAAGGAGGGAAAGTCGAGGCCGGGAAGAGGAGGCGGAAGCGAGGGCAACGGTGGCGCCGGCGTCGGAGTTGCGGCGGCGACGGTGACGAGCCGGCCTGGGTTAGGGTTAGCGGTGGGTTTCCTCGTGTGGGTGCTGCGAAAACTATGGGAAAAAGGATAGCGTACTTATATAGGGGAGAGAGAGAGAGGTAGAGAGAGAGAGAGAAAAGTAGAGAGAGAGTTTGAGAGAGAAAGAGATAGAGAGAGAAAGGTATGAGAGAAAGAGAGAGGAGGGACCCACCGGGGAAAGCAGAGCCTCGCGATTGGCCAGGCTTAAACAGAAATCAAAAGATTTCAAAGATTACAATCCTAACAGTGAAAAGATTATGAATAAAATATATATAGTAACAGTAGGCTTAAAATATAAACGAAATTTTATATAGTTTCAAATATTTTATTAATTTGGGATTTTGGTGCTAAATGAAACATTTCCAAATCGCGCCCGGGTTGGGTCCAAAATTCGAGATTCAAATAATAGGATTTTAAGCGGGTTCCAAATTTTTAAATGAAGTGTTTTATGTTTAAAAAGCATGCCCCCAAGTCGGACATCTGCACGCGTGCGTAGTCGTCCAAACTCGCCCGTTTCACCGAACGGGATGAGAACTCGACGCACGGACGCTACCACGCGGCTAGGGGTGACGAGTAGGCCAACATAGATATTTTTAATTTTATTTTAGGTGCTAAAATTTGTTATATGCAAAAATGACTTAGCCAGATGAAATTTTACAGTAAGACCCAAACAAGCAAGATAAATAAAATGAGTGATATTTAATGCTCAACCGATAACAGAAAGAGTAGTATTGGGCTCGGGTGTTACATCATACCCAACTACAAAAAGAATTTCGTCCTCGAAATTCCGAGAATACAAGATAGGAAACTACAGGAAAAGGTGAGGAAATTTCTGTCGGATCTCGTCTTCTCGCTCCCACGTGGATTCTCCATGCGATCGATTACCCCAAGAAACTAGCACGAGGGGGATAACCTTGTTCTTAAGAACCTTTTCCCTACGATCCATGATTTCAACCGGTCGCTCCTCAAAAGTTAGGTCCTCCCGTACAGTTAACTCCGAATGATCCAAGACGTGGGTTTCACCTCGAACATACCTTCGTAGTTGAGATACATGAAACACATCGTGCACACCTGCCAAGGACTGCGGTAACGCCAAACGGTACGCTACCTCTCCAACGCGCTCCAATATCTCGAAGGGTCCAACGAATCGGGGACTAAGCTTCCCTCGACTCCCAAAATGAATCACTCCTCTAGTCGGTGATATCTTCAAGAATACCAAATCGCCCACGGCGAACTCTAGAGGTCTTCTTGACGTGTCAGCCCAACTTTTCTGTTTGTCTTGAGCTGCTTTCATATGCTTCCTGATTGTATTCACCTTCTCAACTGTCTGTACCACCAAATCTGGTCCCAATAATCTTCGTTCACCAACATCATCCCAACAAACAGGTGAACGGCACTTACAACCATATAAAGCTTCAAACGGAGCCATCTGAATAGTCGCTTGGAAACTACTGTCGTAGGAAAACTCCACCAAGTGTAAGTGATCCTCCCATGAACCCCTGAAGTCCAACATGCATGCTCTCAACATGTCTTCAAGAGTTTGGATCGTTCTCTCCGACTGACCATCAGTTTGAGGATGATAAGCTGTGCTAAACTTCAATCGAGTCCCCAAACTTTCCTGTAAACTCCTCCAGAAGTGTGATAAGAACCGAGTGTCCCGATCGGACCCGATGCTCACCGGTACTCCATGCAATCTTACAATCTCCTGCATGTACCGCTCTGCCAAAGTCTCTGTTGATTGACCAACCCGAAAAGGAATAAAGTGAGCTGCCTCGGTCAACCGATCGACAATCACCCATACTGCATTGTTGCCCTTTGGACTCCGTGGTAAAGCCGTCACGAAATCCATGGTTATATGTCCCCACTTCCACTGAGGAATCGGAAGTGGTTGCAACAAACCAGCAACCCTTTGGTGTTCAGCCTTGACTTGCTGACATACCAGGCACTCAGCCACGAAGCGAGCAATCTCTCGTTTCATGCCTTCCCACCAGAATGCTGTCGAATACCTCGGTACATCTTTGTACCTCCTGGATGTACAGAGTAAGCTGAACTATGTGCCTCCTTCATAAGCTCTTCACGCACATCCCCCTTTGGCACACACACACGGCTACTATACCTCAACGAACCATCTTCGTGGACCAGTAAATCTGTTCGTAGTCCGGCTTCAACCTGCTCTCGAAACCTTTGCAGTCTAGGATCCTGCGATTGTGCCGCTTTAATCTTCTCAACTAAGGACGACTGTACTTGCAACTGCATCAACTGTCCCGTAGAATGTGGTAGCACAACCTCCAAGTCGAATCTTCGAAAATCCGCAATGATCTCCCTCTGCGTAGTCAATACCTGAATCGTTGGTAACCGACTAAGCACATCCGGCACGACGTTAACCTTTCCCGGATGGTACTTAAGATCAAGGTCATAGTCGGCCATCAGCTCCAACCATCTACGTTGCCTCATGTTCAACTCCTTCTGAGTGAACACATACTTCAAACTCTTGTGATCTGTAAAAACTTCGACTCTCTCACCCAAAAGGTAGTGTCTCCAAATCTTCAAAGCGAAGATCACAGCCGCAAGCTCCAAGTCATGAGTCGGGTAATTCTTCTCACGGGTCTTCAGTTGTCTTGACGCGTAAGCTACGACCTTCCCATTCTGCATCAAAACACATCCCAATCCTTTTCCAGATGCGTCGCTGTGAATCACCAGTCCTCCGGAATTGTCTGGTACGGTCAGGATAGGGGCGGTTATCAACTTCTGCTTCAACGTCTCGAAAGCCAATGTACATTTATCCGTCCAAACAAAAGGTACTTCCTTGCGTGTAAGCTTGGTCAACGGCTCTGCCAAACGAGCGAAGTTCTCCACAAATCTCCTGTAGTATCCGGCTAAACCAAGGAAACTTCTCACCTCAGCTACATTTCTTGGAATAGGCCAATCTCGAACTGCTGCAATCTTTTCGGGATCGACGGCGATTCCATCGCCCGACACAACATGCCCCAGAAACTTCACTTCTTCCAGCCAAAATTCGCACTTACTCATCTTCGCATACAATTTCTCCTGTCTCAGTGTCTGCAGTGCGATCTTCAAATGCTCAGCATGCTCCTCCGAACTCTTCGAGTAAACCAGAATATCGTCAATGAATACCACAATAAACTGGTCCAAGAATGGTGAAAAGATTCGGTTCATCAAATCCATGAATATTGCCGGCGCATTCGTTACTCCGAAGGCATCACTAGATATTCGAAATGCCCATACCGAGTTCGAAATGCCGTCTTGCAAATGTCTTCTGCTTTCACTCGGACCTGATGATATCCGGATCGCAAATCCAATTTCGAGAATACCCTCGCGCCACTAAGCTGCTCAAAAAGTTCTCCAATGCGAGGGATCGGGTACTTGTTCTTGATAGTCACCCGGTTTAATTCTCGATAGTCGATGCACATCCTTCTCGTGCCATCCTTCTTCTTTACTAGAAGGACTGGAGCTCCCCAAGGCGAGTTGCTGCTTTGAATCCAACCCTTCTCAAGCAATTCAGCGACTTGCTTCTTAACTTCTTCCAATTCCACTGGTGCCATTGGATAATAAGCTTTAGATACTGGCGTTGCACCAGGGATAAGGTCAATCGTGAACTCCACGTCTCGCTTCGGCGGTAAGCCCGATAAATCTTCAACTACGACCATGAAATCGCGAACCACCACCGGTTCTTCACAACCATCAACTTCCACAGCTGCAAGAACACTGTTTGTCGGCCTAGCCCTAAATTCGACTGGCCCGACAGAACTGCTTCCTTACCGCAACTGCTGTCTGCATCGTTGGCCGCGAAAGGTCCAGCGAAACTACTGAGTCTCGTCCATTCTGCTGCATGCACGTCCACGGGTGCTCCATTCTGCCTTAGTCCGATGAATTTCTCTTCCATTTCCTCCCGTGCAGTCCGCGGGAAGAATTTCTCCAGGAAACTCTTAGAGAAATCCGCCCAACTGATCGGCTTGGGCAAGCGGGTCTCCTCCACAAGCCACCACTCTCGGGCGTAATCCACTAGCTGAGTGCGCACCACATCAACTCTTTTGTCATCTGGAATCTGTGCCGCAATCAGCAAATTCTCCGTGTCAACTAGCCACTGCTCGGCTGACAACGGCTCCTCCAAACCAGTGAATGTAGTCGGACCCAAACGTCTGAAATCTGCCACGGTCCCTACTCGGTCAACTGGTTTAGCTCCATCGTTGTTTACAGACTGCCGAACAATATGCAAACCATCCTAAAACGAATCTGCTTGCTGCTGGATCAGCTCAGTATGCCTCTTCTGATTTTCCTGCATTCCTCTTATCACTCCAAGCATGGCGGCTTCGTCCACACGCCTCTGGTACGTCTTCAAATTCTTACCTGCCATAATCCTGAACTCAAAACACCCAACATTAGCATGATGATAGATTCTGAATGTGGATCAAGGCTAGAACTCCAAGATACTTAAATAGAGTACCGCATTGTAACTATGCCGCGGTATCATAGCCACAATTACTTAACTCCACCCAAGTCGCCCAAGTCCTAGGGATAACAAGAAATCAGGTTTTCGAGTTGACATGCAAAGTAAGTTTGCACGTCGTAAAAGATATAATCAGGAAGAATGTGATTCAAGAATGGTAAAAACGGTCAAGGTGGCAGGACATGTTTCCTAAACACGGGTATTCTGATTCGTGTATTGGGTATAATACCCAACTACAAAAGAATCAACCCAACTAACCTATGTCTCTGATACCAAAAGAACCATGTCACGCCCCGCTTCCCAGAGTACGCAAGATTGGGCGCGTGACATAACCAACCATACTACCTATGGGTAGGAAGTATCCATCCACAGTCACATTACGGCTGTAGAGATATCAAGAAAAAGATAAAACTATCTAACACATGTCCAAATCCAGAATAACAAGAGTCAATGATAAATAAAATGCGGAAGCAAATGATCCAATACAATAATAGAAAAGTATGTCCCATAATGCGGGCTCACATCTGGAAATAAACATGCAGGAAATAAAACTAATCACTACAGAACTCACAAATCAGCCTGCTGGCTGAAGTACTCCTGCTCGGTCAGCGACAGTGGTAAAGAATCTGGGCCATGCAAAACCCAGACGCCAGCGCGTCATGTCAACCAATAATATAATATGAACAGTGTAATAGGCAATGCAGAAGTAAACATGAATAAAGCAATAGTGTGAAACAAGCAGTGTAGGGTAGTGTGCAGTGGGTAACTAAACTGTTCTATCGGGTTTTCTATTCTAAAGTCTTTGAAATCAATTCGAGTAATCCTCCATGTAACTCAAAGGATATGTCCCGTTACCCCCCGGGACCACGGATCAGGAAGATGGGAACCAATAATGGTTCTGTCCCGTTGCCCCCCGGGACCACGGATCAGGAAATGTAACAGTCACGAATGGCTCTGTCCCGTTACCCCCCGGGACCACGGATCAAGTAATACCCTTTTAAGTTACACTTTAGATTGCCCTGTTGATTTCCCCATACCCCCAGGTTATATGTGTCAGGTCAGGTATTCAGTAGTCAAGGACTAATGCCAACACAGGATCAGGTAACAGGTCAGGTTTGTCTGGATAGACAACAGGAATGGTCCATGAGGACTCCATGTCAGGTTTGTTGGCATTAGGCAAGAGATCAGGTAACAGGTCGGGTCATGGTACATCAGGTCAAGTCGATAGTAAAGGGTACCATGCCAGGTGCATCGGTATATATATATATATATATCATGTGTAGCAAGGTCAGGTCAAGATGTAACAAAATCGAGGGTGTGCTCACAACAGGTATATAATCGAACAAGGAATAACAGCAGGAAATAAGCAATAAAGTAAACAACAATAAGCAGTTCATTTAATCACAATGGTGCATTAACATAGTGCAGTCGTATTATCATATTAACAGGTTTGAGCACCCCTTGCGGTGCAATAGATCACGTGGTGGTGCAATACCGTTATATCAATATCAGAATGTAATAGAGCTACATGTGTACGGCGATCGTCCTTTAGACGGTAAAATGTGATTAACGGGTAACTTCGTTATTAGGGTTAAAGTGGCAAAATGTGATTTTAGGTTAACTGTATCATGATATATGTCATACTGCGACTAAATGAGAAACTAGCTATACCGAGTTAAGTTTGCAAGTTTAATGAGTCAAAACACATTTAATTGTATAGTATAGAATGTAGCAAGTGATACTTGCCTCGATCGGATCACGTTACAGGATGCGCACGCAGCGTCCAGTGTCGACAATCGTTGCAACATCCACACGCGCACACGGAACGGTCCAGGTACAGCCAGAAGTTAACCACGCAAGTAGGGAACATCCACCGGGTTGCCCAGATCAGCATACATCTCTACTTGCTCTAAACTTATTCTCTCTCTAAAAGATTCGAACTTCCATCTCTCTAGGTCTAGAATCATAGCTTTTGTTGTTTCGATTTTGAGAGTAGCAAAAGAAAAGGAAGGTGATGATTGGTGATGGATCAAGAGAGGAAAACTTGGGCTTATGGTCTCGGGGATGTATGCAGGTGGCCGGAGTTCGAGGCCAGGGTGCGGCAGCAGCAAGGTGTCGAGGGGTCGAGGGTGTGCGCTGGTGTTTGGCGCGAAGGTGAGGCGCCGGCGAAGGAGATGGGTGCGGGCGAGACGGGATCGGGGTTGAGGCTAGAGGAGTGGCCGGCGGTGAGGGGTTGCTGGAACTGTAGGTGGGGGTGGTGACGACGGGAAGTGGAGGAGAAGGTCGGGGGCTGGTGCGCAGGTGATGAGGAGATGCCGAAGGTGGCGCGGTGACGACGACGACGGTCGCCGGCGACGTCTCCGGCCGAACAGAGAAGCCACGGGGTAGGCCGGGGTTGCTACGGCAGCGACGTGTGCACGGAGAGAAGGAGGGAAAGTCGAGGCCGGGAAGAGGAGGCGGAGGCGAGGGCAACGGTGGCGCCGGCGTCGGAGTTGCGGCGGCGACGGTGACGAGCCGGCCTGGGTTAGGGTTAGCGGTGGGTTTCCTCGCGTGGGTGCTGCGAAAACTATGGGAAAAAGGATAGCGTACTTATATAGGGGAGAGAGAGAGAGAAAAGTAGAGAGAGAGTTTGAGAGAGAAAGAGATAGAGAAAGAAAGGTATGAGGGAAAGAGAGAGGAGGGACCCACCGGGGAAAGCAGAGCCTCGCGATTGGCCAGGCTTAAACAGAAATCAAAAGATTTCAAAGATTACAATCCTAACAGTGAAAAGATTATGAATAAAATATATATAGTAACAGTAGGCTTAAAATATAAACGAAATTGTATATAGTTTCAAATATTTTATTAATTTGGGATTTTGGCGCTAAATGAAATATTTCCAAATCGCGTCCGGGTTGGGTCCAAAATTCGAGATTCAAATAATAGGATTTTAAGCGGGTTCCAAATTTTTAAATGAAGTGTTTTATGATTAAAAAGCATGCCCCCAAGTCGGACATCTGCACGCGCGCGTAGCGTCCAAACTCGCCCGTTTCACCGAACGGGATGAGAACTCGACGCACGGACGCTACCACGCGGCTAGGGGTGACGAGTAGGCCAACATAGATATTTTTAATTTTATTTTAGGTGCTAAAATTTGTTATATGCAAAAATGACTTAGCCAGATGAAATTTTACAGTAAGACCCAAACAAGCAAGATAAATAAAATGAGTGATATTTAATGCTCAACCGATAACAGAAAGAGTAGTATTGGACTCGGGTGTTACAGTAACGCCTGGAAAAAGGCAAACAATAGGATGGCCCTTTGAATTACGTTCGGTTACAATACTGATTTCCCCATACCCCCAAGTTATATATGTTCAAGTCTAGTATTAAATAATCTAGAGCTAATGCCAACACAGGATCAGGCAGGTACATGTTTGTCTAGATAGACAACAGGAACGGTCCGTAAGGACAACAGGTCAGGTTTGTTGGTATTAGACACAAGATCAGGTAACAGGTAAGACCATGGTAGATCAGGTCAAGCCAGGTAATATATAAAGGTGTCATGTTATGACAAGAGTTGCACGGTACCATGTCGGGCCAGGTAGTAGGTGTGGTAGGTCGTAACAAGGTGCACAAGATATCATGTGGGTGCTCATAATCAAACTAGCATAAGTATGTGTATACATCTCAAGCATGAGTACTACTAGAACAATAAACTGGAACATGTAATATGATAAGCAATGGGTGCAGATTAAACTACTTGGATGTACGGTTATCTGTTTAAGTTTAAGGGATGATTTCAACCTTACATGAATACAGTATGACAAGTATGGAAGTTAAAATCATGTTAATATGTATTAAGTAATCTAGAGATGCAATGATATGTATAATATGTTCAATGGATGCAATTATAACTAAAACAGGTTAAAGATGCATACGGGTGTCCAATGGTGTAAAACTATAGAAAGGGTACCATAGACTATGTAACTAGTTATTATGTGATTTAAAATATAAATGTGGTTACTAGGTTTAGTAAACTAAATGCAACAGTTAGGTTTCACGTTCAGAATCTAAAATATGTAAACGGAACATCGCATTGTTAACTTGGAACTCATGACTTTAGATTCTATCTATAGATTTAATATGAAATTAGATAAATAAATATAGGAATAGTATGAATAGCATGTAGCAAGTTTCACCTGTCTCGACGGATTCAAGAAACGGTATACGGAACGTTACGCGTCGGCGGGAAAAATAGTCGTGACGCGCGCACGGTACACGGAATGAGTCCAAACGACGAACAGTGGGATCACACGGGTCAGGTATCCTTGCTGGGTTGTCGGGATCGTCGACGGCACGGTCGGATTCCGGCGATCATAAAAACAGTGAACAATCTAAATAAACGAAACACATGAAAGAAAAAGAAGAGAAGAAGAGAAGCAGGATGGAGGAGAGGAGGCTCACTGTGGTCTGTGGAGGGGTCATGAGGGTAGACGGCGTCGACGGAGCTTCGGCGGACAACCTGCAGAGGCCAACGGTGATTAACTGAAAAGAACAGAAAAGAAAGGAAGAAGGAAAGAGAGAAGAAGAGAAGAGGGTGTGCAGTGCTCACGGTGGTGAAGGATGATCTGGGATCAAGGACGAGATCGGCGGCGATCGACTCCGGCGAAGAGGGTTGGTTGCGAGGGTGTGGGTCGGCTGACGTTGGCTGGACGATGTGCAGGGTTTCTGGGTTTGGAGGGAACCTGAGGAGAGGAAGGAGATGAGGTTGAGGAAGAAGGTGGGGATGAGAGCTGACGAGCGAGGTCGAGGGAGGAGGAGCAGAGGAGTAAGGGTTAGGGTTTCCTTCTGGTGGGTTTTCGTAGCGAGGGTTGCATGGATTTAAATAGAAGACGAAGGAGAAAGAAGGGAGGTGAGGATATTGCGAGGGAGGTGACGGGATCTTCTTTTACCGCGATAGGAGAAAGAGAGGGGCGCGAGATGAGAGAGGTAGAGAGAAACGAGAGGAAAGAGAAAGAGAAGGAGAGATAGAATTGTTTGCTAGCAGGGGTGAGATAGAAAGAGAGAGAAGGAAGGAAATGGGAGAGGGGATTGGTGGGGACTGGTAACATAGAAGGGGGTTTCTGATTGGTTGATGGAAAAATGAAGGGAGAGAGAAAGATCTGCGCACTTAAAGAAAATTGTAAAAGATTAAAATTTAGTTTTAGGAAATCTTTATACTGAAGAAATATTTAGAAGTTAAATTAAAAATTCAAACAATTGAATTTTTAGCGGGATGTAAAATAATTTAGTAAAGCGCGCGGATCGGGTCCAAAATTTTGAATTTGAAGTATGAAAATTATTAGCAAGTTCCAAAATTTAAAATGAAGGATTTTGTAACAGAAATGCATATCCCCAAGAACGGACGCACGTACCTGCGCGTAGCCGTCCAAACACGTCCGTTTCACTGAACGGGACGAGAACACGATGCAAGGACGCTATCACAGGGTTAGGGGTATCAAGCAGGCCATGTTATGTATTTTTAAATTATTTTAAATGACTTAAATTGTTATATGCAAACATACGTGATGCTAGGGTATTATGAAACAACAAGCTCAAGCAAGCGGGTCGAATATAAAGTAAACTACCATTCGCATCCACACAGTAAATGAAATAAACACCACAAACAACACATACGGCTACAGAAAATTGGTATAACTGAACTCGGTTGTTACACTTACTATTTCGAAAGGTTGTAAATTGTGGAAAACAACATGCTGCATTAACAGTAGAAAATGAGGACCATAAGTAGTATATACTTCATTAGCATATAATTACATAATCCGAGTTGCTACTCGTAACATTTAATTACAGCCGAGCAATGTCTATAGTGTTCGCATCATGAGCTATTTACCAAAATATATATGAAACACAGACATCAGCCAGCAAAAAATCAACATATAGCAATCCAAATTCATCCATGTCACGAAAACATATCTGCTTCCTCCTCCTACCTACACAAGGTATGCAAAACCGGCAGATACTTCATTAGCATATATCGATAATTAGTGCCCTCTGTATCCTGTTTTCTTAGTATGAAAGTCACACCTGTCCGATTTTTTCAATGGAAAGATGTCGTGAATCTTATTTTTTGTGTCTACGCTTATTGGTTTCTGTAGGTCTCTTAACATGCGCCATACAGGATCCTGGGGTTGCATTCGTTGAATTGCTCCTGACGTTACGTGACCTCCTTCATCTCTCTTACCACACACATTAGTTCCCGCCTCTGATACCATACTCATACCCTATTTTCGAACCTTTATTGTCTTTGTTTCTGAATCTTTTTTAGTCATCTGAAACTCATTATGGCGTTGATTGATGTTCTGATCTTCACTTTGTTCAACTCCGACGGCAGCAGTATTCCTATTAGCCTTGAACGGAAGGAATGCATGTATTCCCGAAAAACAAAACGTATTGTTTACGTTGTGTGAAAACTTTCTTTTGAAATATAAATCTTGTTCATTAGAATAAATACCGTGGTTATAGATGATGTAAGCTTATCCCCATCCCACACTTTCATTAACGTCAATGTGTAGAGTCCGCAATTAATGTTGTTATCTTGGACAGGGATATTCTGAACAATCTTTATTGCCAAATTCTCAATGCCCAAATTATGACGTCTCTCTTCCGCGAAGGTTGACACCTTGCATGTGTTGTCCAGTCGATACCGTACTCCCTTTTTCTACCAATCCAGTTAGAGTTTAGTAAGTTAAAAGATATATCAGCGGATGATCCTCTTATGAATGAACTGTATGTATACACTTACAACTTCATTTATTGCCTCATTGTGCTCTGGACTAGGCAGTGAATTTAGTAATTGGATTTCTTTATGCTCCATGTGCATAACAATGAGAAACCAGTAATTTGTATTGTTGTGTATCGGGAGATAAATCTGCTCCATATATGAATACGAGAAAGATATTAGCCAAGCTGATTTTTTATAGAACACCTTTCATCCTTGGCTACTGCGCTGCACATCAAACTATGCAGCATAAGATTTATCCTTTTAGCAACATACATATTAAATGAAAAAAAAATCGGAATGGTGCAGAAGGTAGAAAACCCATAATAATCTAGTCTTGGGGTTATTCATTGTCATGTACAAAAGTACAGTGTAATAATCATTTAAGTATGTATCGTGTTTATTTCGGATATGCGTGTTCGTATTCTCTGTGTTAATGTTTTGTTGCAGCCATCACACGGAAGAAGAAACCATGTTTTTGGCTTTACATCAAATACAAGGAGTAATTAAAACGTATCAGAAATTTATTTTTATTATGGAACATCAGTGCTGAATAGTTTTATGTAGGTGGTTATGCACATGTTTTACATAACATGATTGCATCTGTCGACTAGTGAAGTAAAATGTACTGTTGGAATTGCAACTTTCAGTGTTGATCATACGTAATGTGTAGAAATAATGGCAAGAAAATTAAGATCCTCCTGTATCCATAATATTTTATGCGCGTGTAGCCTATGAAGTCACACATGAACGTCATCCTATTTTGGGGCTCGGACAACTGTAATAGGCCCATCGTCCAATCGAAAGAGTAGATAATTTAAAATATTCTAAGCTGAAAGTTATACCCAGTGTTCCTTAGTGGGAAAATAAAAGGTGGTTCTCTAACGCAATGAACATGTTAGTTGGTGAAGTTGGTTAATTCCCCAAATCGTCTGCGGAATAGACCGTTGTAATTTCAATACAATTCCTTTAACAATGGTTAGATATGTGGATAACAAATATATAATAAAGATATTATACCGTTGTCGCATTATCTAAAGCAACTTTTCCTCACATATCTTCTGTTTGGATATATCGCCAAATAACTCGAAAATTAATATACATTGCATGCTGAGATACGATTATTATAACTGAGCGGATTCTTGTTTGTAATTCATGGCAGTAGGAGGATTCATGTCCAGACCTACAAATGAATGTGAAGTTAAAATCCACTGAACATGCCAGTATTTTTGGTTCTGGCAATGGGACATGTAAAACCCAGACTTGCATAATTGCAGATATCAGTACTCCCCCTAGTTTATACCATATATATTTTTATCGTCCCATTAAAATTTCTTAAAATGAGTCAAACTCGAATTATGTAATGGTGCTTAAATGTGCTTGTGATCACATTTGATCGTAACACTTTTACGTGTATACAACAATAGAAATGGATTCCTGCATTTATAAGTAGCCGATATTCCAAAAATTGTCATGCAATGATATGTGCGTAACATATTGTTTGTAAAAGATCCTAAGCTCATGTAATGTAGCAGAAAATCGTATGTGTATAAATTTCTTAGAATAAACCATAAAATATTTACATGAATACTTGATAATGAGTTATATGTTAATATTTTCTTGCAAATTCTAATACTGCAAATGATCAAGCATCAAGTTTCGTGTCCTTTCTTTCTATCATTATGTCAAGGTAGGATCATAGCATACTAGAACTGAAAATGCATAGATCGGTACGATTTATCGCTACTGTTTATTGATATTATGAACAATTGTCGATCCACGAATACGACCTATAACATCACAGATAGATAAAGATATAGCTAGAAATACTTTTTATGCCGTAGGATTTTTTTTATCCAACGGGCACATGAATGTATGTGAGGCGTCGACTGGGAGTTCTTCCAGGTTAAGTCCACATTTAAGAAGGTCCATATGTACGAGGTCTCATAGTGTACCTGATGTTCGTCTTGAAGCCTGGATTTCAGAATTCTGGTGCATGCATCAATTATCTGTTACAGAGAACTTTTGTTACATTGCAATTGCTACTCATAATCACAGCTTATAGTAACTAGGAACTATCGCTTACCAAATGAGAAGTTTGTTTGCATCAAGCCGTAATGCACACATGATTTTTACTCTGACTTGTAACACATAAAACATTGTTTTGACTAGTCTACAACATTTCCTTAATTTCTGTGGCATAGGTGTTCATCATTATATATAGTAGGCAAATGACCAATCTTCGTTTTCTTTGTCTTGCCCCGTTTCAGCCCGTGACAATTTATTTTCTTTACGAAGACAACGTCCGATGTTAGTCAGCCTTTGTTATACTACAAGCCATCTAATTGCTGGGAAGTTTACTATTTTTCCTTATGAAAACAAAAATATTTGGGTGCTTTTTCTGAACACGGATGTTCTAAGATTGAAGACGATTGTGCGCTCCCCATAGCCTCCCCCCCACCCTTTTGATTTATGTAACCCACCTATTGCTATGCGGCATACTGCAGATCCAATGTTACCTTCTACGAGTATGAAAAATATACTAACTTATATTTTGAAGTTCATGTAGGCTGACACAGAATTTTTAAAACATGAAAAGATTGAATGAGGGTTATTTTGTATCTTTTAGCTTTATTATGTAAATAACATAGAAAAAAGATATTATATTTCAATGGTAATGTTGCAATAGATATTTACCGAACTGTTCAACCATGCTTCTTTGCCATGATCATGAAGCAAACACTGCATTTCTTGCATACGCAGCTCTACGTCAACAATATCTGTAAGCATGGTTTCTTTTCTTTTCTTTTTTTGTTCAATTTGAGGTATTCCACTACCGCTGCATTCATATAGCTGAGATCGTTGTCAGGTACCTCTTCGTCGAATGCAACACATCGACGACATTGCTTTTTATTTAAGTTTCACTCATAAGATTCATCCCCCGGTATTCCCGATTCTGTACTCCCCAAAGGAGTGGTGCATTCCATTCCTGGTGTAGCCTTGTGTGGATCTGATTCGTTTGGATTTCTTTTTACAATATTTGGAGCAGTTATTCTGGTTCTCAGTGTGAGTTATTCTGGTTCTCAGTGTGGCCTGCACTCGAGTCATGGTCGGCGGAGTAGACTGCAATGATGTTAAAGTTGAACCCCTTTGTTCAATGGAGGATCTTTCATGAATATTTTGAACTCCCGAATTTTCTTTCGGTGTTATTATTGACCGCGGCAATGTTGGGTTTTCGATCTAACTATGCTATTTGATGTACCGGGCCTTCCGTCTGTCCGTCGGGTGATTTTCTTTTCTTTCCGCTCGATTTGAGCTTTGATTTAGTTGGTACCATGTCGACCACCTTATGTAAATTATGTACACCTTCAGAAACTTTATACGGAAAAGAATCAAGAATTTCCACATCCGGATCCTTCTCATCTGTACTGTAGCCCGCAGTGTCATCTTTCGCAACTTCCTTGCCGCGTTCTTCATTTATCATAACCTAAATACGTATATGTATTTTAATAATCAATCTTTACATTCCGTTAATAAAGCCTACTCACTGAAATTGAATACAACATGTTGTGCTTTCCAGTTAGTACCTCAAACATGGAGACTCTTTGATTGAGGAGCCTAATCTCATGATTCATACTTGTTATCTGCCTACATACACCCTTTATTTCTTCCTACAACAAAGTGGACACAATAAGTATGTAGTAGTTATGAAAACATAGTTGAAGATGCGAAGAGAAATTAAATTTGAAGATGGTGATAGGAACTCGCGTGTAGCATGCGATTGGTTATCGCCATCTCTTTCTGGTTGTCCCTAACCGGCTTCGACGGGCAATTGTGTTTTACCTCCGGGACGAAGCTTTTAGGAAGACAATGTTTAACTTGTTGTTTGCATAAAACAATTAATGTAAGCTTATGGTATTCATGACTTGATAAGGGTATGCATTAATATTTACACAAATTCACCTTCTTACGTTGTCTTTCTGTGGTTCCATGCACTTATTTCTTGGTCCACACCATAGGGGCAAAGTTTGATCTGGATCATCCAACTTAACGATGACCATCATACCCTGCGTGAGGATTGTTCACTGATTAGAGTTCATGACGTTATTAGCCATCTACTTCCTTACTACAGCCGCCATAATATTTGATGCGTAATTCTAAGAATACCGGTCACTTAAATTAACGGTGTTGCCTGGCACAATATTTTTGGGAAGTATTGAGAGTCCAGAATCTACTGATTTAAATCCATTCGTTTACTTCATTAATCTTAGTAGCAGATGTGTTGCGACAAAAATTCAGGAACAATGGAAAATAATTTTATTTTCATTATGTTTGCACATCAACTGGTGTTTATAATAGATGGGCCTAGGCATCTGAAATCATGAATAACCATCCGTTAACCATCACTGGTTCGCAACAAATACTATGTTTTGACTAAGCATGAATGAATTACATCTATCTACGCAAGTACGAAGCGAAAGGAGATAGACTAAAAAACTGTGCCTGTTATGGTAGTCGTGCGTATTACTGTTGTTGTCTTTAATTTTATTTTTATAAGTAAGTGCCGATGCTTGTATTTGAGCTATATGTTTTCAGTGTGAAAGACATAACAAGTATGGCGATATCGATGAAAAAGAACGAGCTTGGCGATATCGAAGGCAAAAAGGACATGTCGACATAGATTAACAAGACATAAAATCGAAAAGGACATGGACTTAGAGATGAAGACTCAAAGCGACTCAGAGAACATGCTGCGAATGTGTAAATCGTGTATTTTCTCTTTTATTGAGTCGTAGGTATCTCGTATTAGTCATCCAGTTTTTAAAGTCATCAAAATCTCTCAAATATCAGTCATGAGCCTGCTCATTATGTGTTGATCCGTCTGATAAGTCCTCTTGATCTCTCATTTGCATTCTGTTACCTTGAGCCGACTCAACCCTTAATTGAGTCGTCTCCCAAAGTCTTTGGATCATCATTTTCTATTCTGTTGGTATGAGACAGCTCATGTTTATTTTGAGCCGGCTTAACACTTACTTTGAGACAGCTCATGTTGTTTGTGAGCCGGATCAAGAATAAACAATTGCAAATCTCAGATTTTATTTAGACTAATTTGTTTCCTTATTTGTGGGATTCTTTCCCAACTTTTTAAATACTGACTTGGTCGAAATTATTCTTAAGAACTGATTATTCATACCATTATCATCTCTCTTTCTCTCAAAGTTGATTATCATCTCTCAAGCTTTCAAAACCCTAATTCTTTAGCAGGTTTAATTTTGCTTTTGGGTCTTGTAAAAGCTTTTCATTTTATTTTTGCAAAGGATTTTTCTAAAACTTATTTAAATCGTTTACCTTTGCAAATCTTGATCTCTCATTCTAAAATGCGTTTATCAATTATTTTTGAGATAAAAAAAGGGCTTTATCTTGTGATATATCAAAAACCCTAATTATTTAAGGTTAATTTGCAGACCTTGAAGTAGCCAAATTGACCTAGAGGATCTGGTAATTCTTCTTCTGTGATATAGTAATTAAAAGGGTAAGCATACCGTGAATCCATTGTCTTTTAGGAAATCATCACGCAAGGAGCAATTCTGATCATCCCAATGTGCCATCAGTGGTAACGCTAGGCGACACGGAATGAAAACTGCGTCGTCCACCCTGACATGCTCGTAGTACCACATCTTGTCCGAATATCATGGAACAAAATATGTGTCAGAACAATTTAATTAGATAATTACTTCTATAGCCGTAAAATAAATCAATGTTAAAAATTATTAAACCTGCAGCAGCAGCAGCAGTGCGCATCCTTGGTATCTTAGTTTTCCACTTTTAAGAAGCTTTATTCCAGTCAGTAAATGGTCTATAGCGTACTTGGCCGAATTAAGTTCTTCAATTCTTGATATATCTTGCAGAATAGCAAGATAACTTGTAGGTACGCCCTGCCGATATGTTCGGGGATAATAGAGTCCCGATTACTAGAAGGGTGAAATTCAATTTGAATCTATCGTCTCCCTCTGGCCTACGCAAGATGTCGGCTTCTATAGATGCCAATGTAATATTATTGGATACTACATTGCACCATTCAGGAATACCATGAGGGTCTACAATCCAGTTGCGATCGATTATGATATGGCTGCCCTTTCACGGTAAACCCATTAGGAAATGTGCGTCCATACGGTCCAGCTTAATGATTCTCCCATCGATTGACAAACATCTTTGCTCGAGGTTCATGTTTAGTGTCAACCACATGAACAAATTATTGTCAACCGATATATGCAGTAAGCCATGGAGGCCTGATGGAGGTTGTGATCTCCTTTAGATGTTATCTTCCGCTGATCTATAGCAAGCGTCGATGGACGGCTGAGATTGAGTTTGAGGGTTGCCTCTTGATACGTGTGGATCTCAATGGGCTTGATTTGGGAATGAAGCCGAGCTACCTGCAAAGAAGTCCCGGGGCGGTTGTACCACCGCGGACTCTCCGACGATCAAGTTAGTCGGGGTATTTTGGCAGAGTAACGGCTTATTGGGGTAAAAATTGTCTTATCTGAGTCGTCTAAAGAGGGGTTTATATAGTGGCAGCCATGGGCTGGCGGGCGCGAGATTCACACAGGCCGTTATGTCTCTGGGCATTACGTCCGTGTGAAAGGCGGGATCCCCCATTAATGACGAGATACGCTCGTTAATGGGAGGGAACGCGATGGCGTGGAACGCGGGATCTTGGGCGGCGGATATCTCGCGACTGGCGAGATTCGCGGAGCCATGACGGAGACACTTGTGATCTGCGCAGTTGGTCGGTCAGTGATACCGAGGAAGCTAAGCTCGGCGGGAGGCTCGGGAACGAGCGGGAGGCTGAGGGAGCTTGGTTCTGCGATAGCTCGGAGGCGAGCTAGGAGGGCTGAGGGAGCTCAGCGTGCGGGAGGGCTTGGAGGCGAGCTAATGGTTGTTCGGAAGATGAGCATAGGAAAAGTCCGGGAGGCCATCGAAGGTCGGGAACATTCTCGGGAGGAAGGCCCGGGATATGCTTTCAATGTACCCTTCTTGCTCTTCTCTCGTAAGCTTTGGGACACGTCATCTGCCATGCGTCATGATCTGAGGAGTCCTCAGTACCGAGCATCATCATTACCCCCTACTCTCGGACCGACCTATTGATGGATCGGGTCGAGAGTGATCTGATCGGTCGTGTGGGCCAAGTTCTTATTTGAAGACCTTGTCGGCGTGGATTCCCGGGCAATTAGTTGTATTTTTTCGATGACGTCAGCGGATCAGTGGAGAGATCTTGCATTAAAGAGGAAGCGCCGATATGGGCGTACGTTTGCCGAAACGCCAGGCCACGTGTCCGGCGCTGGTTGCCTGACGTGACGGGCCGCCGGTGTCCTTCGTGCTTGACGGGACACGCCCAATGCGTGTGCGACAGGTGGAACGTTGATGGCCGTTGAATGTGAAGTGCTGTTTTGGCGGGAGACGATCGGCGCCGTAGGATGTGTTCGCCGACTGCTATAAATAGAGATGGGATCCCTCCAGGGTCCACACTTCGCCATAATTTCCTCAGCCCTTCATGTGTTAGCTTGGTGCTCTTCCCTTTAGATCGAATTTCTTGTGTTCTTTCCTCGGCAGATTCCTTCCTTTGCTCAGGTTAGATGTCTTCCTCTGGGGAGTCCGTAGAAATAGTTCGGGTAGAGTCTAGAGAGTCTTCTGCAGCTTCCTCTTTTGCTTCTTCCTCTTCCTCGCCCGAGTCAGAATCCCCCCGGGAAGTTAGAGTTAGTCATGCTCCCAGGCCGTGCGGGGGGGACGGTTCCCAAAGCGGGTGTCAAGAGTGTTCGTGACGCGCCTTCCCTCCTGAGGCATGTGGATGAGCTCGCTACAATCCGGGCTCGCTTCCACATTCCCCCCGGCTACTCGCTTCGCTTGGCCGGGGAAGGAGAGAGGGCAGACCAGGTACGGGGCAAGGAAGTTGCCCTGTATTTGGAGGCCTTTTCGGCCGGCATGCGTTTGCCCTTCTCTCCCGAGGTGAGTGCGGCGTTACGTTGCTTTCAATCAGCCTTGGGCCAGTTAGTGCCGAACTCGTGGAGGATTCTCTTCGGGTTCCTGGTCCGGTTGAGACTGCAGGAGATCCTTTTTAGCCTGAACGTTCTCGTTTCCTCTCTCTGCTACAAAAACCACCCTGGCACTTGTAGGGACAAGCCTAGCTAGGTATATATTTCTTTTAGAAAATACAGAGGAGGGACGGCCGGGTCGGGGGTCGTAGCAGTGCCTTCTTCCATTCACAAATGGAAGGAGAAGTTCTTGTTCGTCGGGCCACCTGAGGGTGAGGATTGGCATGTGCCCGTCCAGTGGCACAGGGCCACCTGCCCTCGGGTGCGGCGGTCGAACGATCCCGATGCGGTGGCGGTGGCGGAGTGGGAGCCCGTCCAACGGGCCGATGTGTTGTTGTCCGAGCAGGCCCTCAGTTGGGCCGAGCTCAGCCCCGCTTAGTTTGCGGGTAAGTTGGGAGTTTAGGCGACCCGTTTAGACTTGTGTGTTCTTCTATTTTTTTTCTGGCATTGCTAACTCCTTCGTATTTTCTTTTCTTTTTGCAGAGCCGATGGACTGATCAAAATTCTGGGCTGCCCTGGTCGAGAAGAAAGGGAGGAAGGCCGGAGGCGCCGGCCCCTCACGCCCTACCGTGAGCCCGGTTCTGCCGGTGGCCGCTTCGGTCAGGCGTTCCAATACACCCCGGGCCTCGGAGCCCTCCTTCACGCAAAGCCGCAAGCACGCTCTGGAGCCGGAGCCCCGGGTTTTGGAGGTGGGAGGCGAGGAAGATGTTCCCGCGCCCCTCCTTAAGAGGCACCATAAGACGGTGTCCCATTCTCCGGCTTCCTCGATCTTCGTGGATGAAGGGGATCTTCGCTTCGAGGTGCCCTCGGGGCTTTCCGTTGCTGAAAGCCTGCTCTGGGAAATGGAAAGGTCGGCTGGGGGCAAAATCCCCCGGGGAACCCTCATGGCCCAAATGGCGGCCATAGCTCAGGAGGCCGTGCAGGTCAGCGTCTACCTCCCGCTCGGGTCTTTATTAAGTACTTTCTGTTTGCAGGATCGGGTGTCTTTTTTTAACCCCTTCTTTGTTTTCCTCAGGTCCTCCAGTACTGCGCCCTCGTCGTCAACATGGAGAACGAGGAGATTGCCCTGGCGATGCAGGTTGCCGGCGAGTTTTCTTCGCGGGAGGAGGGCTTGAGCCGGGAGCTGCGCGAAGCGAAGGAGAGGATCGCCGCCCTTGAAGACCGGGTGACAGTCGAGGATCGGGTCAACTCCAATTGCCGGGAGACCATCCGGGTTATGATGGAGTCCAATAAGGTTGTTGAGACCATGTTGGAGGATGCCAAGGTGCTCGCCGCTATCCTGAAGAAGACGCGGGACACCGTCATGAGGGAAAACGAGGCGATGAAGGAAGCGGTGAGGCGCGCCGACTTCCGGGCTGCGAAGGCGGTGGAGAGCTACAGGACGTCGGACCAATTCTATGCCGACCTCGCCGAAGCCTCGGCCCTCGTCTGGCACGATGCCTTCGACGCCGTCAAGGCATTGATGCCGGAGTTTCCCGACTCCAAGCTCCAGCTCGAGTACCCCTTCGAGGGTGATGCACAGGGGGACGCCGCCGGAAGCGTCGCCGGGGGGAAGTCTCCTGCTGGCGGCGGCGGCGAGAAGGCGGTTACCTCGGCTCCCAGCACCGAAGCTCCCGCGGTGGGCGCCGACCCACAAGCAGCCACCCGGCTCCCGATGTGGCCGCGAAGCACTTCGAAGTCCTTCCCGGCCCTGAGGCATGAGTCTCCCTGCCTTCCTTTTTTGCATATTTTTTTGTTTTTGTCTTGGAATTTTGTAGGCCTTCGGGCGATTTTGTAAGGCCGAGGAGCCCACAATACCGTTGTAGAAACTTCTGAGCTGTAAATAAAGCCTTTTTTCCAGGAATTTGTGTTGCAACCTTCTCATTTTGTGGTAATGTCTCATTTTGTTCTCCTAATGAACGTTAGGTCAGCGGCCGGTCCTTTAGCTGGCGATCGCGCGTCGAGTTAAACCCAGTCGTCTGTCAAGTGTGCAAAGACCGGTGTAAGGTCGGCGTCTTTATGGCCCCGAAGTCGAGGTGGCGATCGCTCGATGAAGATACGTCGAGTTGGAGTGGAGACCACCGCTTTTAAGATTGGTCGGCGTCGCCGAGGTTGAGGTTTGACCCTTAGCATAGACAGGTAAGGAGTTATCCACTAAGGATGGACCAAGCAGGGAAGCTGCTCGGTAGCCTCTAAACGAGGGTTTCGATCCCTGGCCTCGGTTGGCAGTGAACTACCAGCCATGGATGGACCGAGCAGTGTAGCTGCTCGGTTGCCTCTCGGCGAGGGCTTTGATTCTTAGCGTAGATGGGTAAGAAGTTACCCGCTAAGGATAGACCGAGGAGGGTAGCTGCTCGGTTGCCTCTTAGCGAGGGCTTTGATCTTTAGCATAGATGGGTAAGAAGTTACCCGCTAAGGATAGACCGAGCAGAGTAGCTGCTCGGTTACCTCTTGGCGAGGGCTTTGATCCTTAGCGTAGATGGGTAAGAAGTTACCCGCTAAGGATAGACCGAGCACGGTAGCTGCTCGGTTGCCTCTTGACGAGGGCTTTGATCCTTAGCGTCGGTGGGTAGTGAACCACCAGTCATGGATGGACCGAGCAGGGTAGCTACTCGGTTGCCTCTTGGCGAGGGTTTTGATCCTTAGCGTAGATGGGTAAGAAGTTACCTGCTAAGGATAGACCGAGCAGGGTAGCTGCTCGGTTGCCTTTTGGCGAGGGCTTTAATCCTTGGCGTCGGTGGGTAGTGAACTACCAGCCATAGATGGACCAAGCAGGGTAGCTGCTCGGTTGCCTCTTGGCGAGAGTTTTGATCCTTAGCGTAGATGGGTAAGAAGTTACCCACTAAGGATAGACCGAGCAGGGTAGCTGCTCGGTTGCCTCTTGGCGAGGGCTTTGATCCTTAGCGTAGATGGGTAAGAAGTTACCCGCTAAGAATAGACTGAGCATGGTAGCATCTCGGTTGCCTCTTGACGACGATTTTGATCCTTGACGTCGATGGGTAGTGAACTACCAGCCATGGATGGACCGAGCAGGGTAGCTGCTCGTTTGCCTCTTGGCGAGGGGTTTGATCCTTAGCGTAGATGGGTAAGAAGTTACCCGCTAAGGATAGACCGAGCAGGGTAGTTGCTCGGTTGCCTCTTGGCGAGGGGTTTGATCCCCAGCGTAGATGGGTAAGAAGTTACCCGCTAAGGATAGACCGAGCAGTGAAGCTGCTGGGTTTATCAAGGCTCTGCCTGACCTTCCGAGATGTTTGAATATCGGGGAGAGTGACCGTCGTGGGCGGCACGTGGTAGAAACGCATAGGGGAGGCGAAGCGTTCGAAGATTTGCATCGCTCTGACTTCGATTCGCCGAGAAATACGAGATATCTGCCACGTGGTGGTATAGCATTGGAAGAATCAAGCGAATCCTGGGATTCGCGTCCATGCGCACGCAAATCTGGATTCTTGGGGGCGCTGTGGAGGCTATAAAATAGAAAGGGTGTGTTGCTCATTCCTAGCTTTGCACCCCGAAACCTAAGAATGGACGAATTCCCTTTCTCCATCCCCGATATCATTTCTTTCGAAGATGTATACTTGTACGACCAGCTGAGCTCTAAAGAGACGATTCTGGCGGTGGTTCGGCGTGTGGAGGACCATTTCGGCCGCCTGTTCCCCGGCGATCACCCCTACTCCAGCTGCTGATGTACTCGATTTGGAGGACGTCGCTGGGGCTGCACAACCCCTTGTCCGAGCAACTGAAGGACGAGGCGGTTGGCAAGATGAGATCGCTATGCCGTTTCGGCCTGATCTCAAAGAGTCAGCGCGATCGCTCGGTGGCCCTCGTTCTCGAGTGTTACCAACTGAGGCATCTCGTTGATGGGTGCTCGGATGGAGAGTCCTCCGGCCCGTCCGTGGCGTCGAGGGTTCGCGGGCAGCACCGGAAGCAGAGGTTCGAGGCGGCAAGGGCTCGGCTGGCGGCAATTTCTTCGGAGTACCACGAGCAATGCTTCCTGCACCCCTTCCCCCGTTGTTGTAATTTCAACTTTTATGTAAGGCTGAGGAGCCCGCAATACCTCTTGATAAATAAAGTTCTCCTTTTCGCAAAGTTCTACTATTTCTTCTTGTCTTCTGGGTTCATTTGAGTATTTCAGTGAAACGGAATTCGTGAGCTATGAACCGAGGAAGAGTGAAACATATAGGGGAAGTTCCTTCTTTATATAAAAAAAATGCCACAAAATTTACATCGCTTTGAAAAAGAAGAAACATGTATTCATAGATAAGTTTTTTTTAAAGGTACAACTTGAGCTTCTCGGCATTGTAGGGCTGTGGAAATTTGTGACCCGTTGCATCTTGTAAGCGATAAGTCCCACCGGGCAGGACTTCGGAGACAAGAAATGGGCCGTCCCACTTGGGAGAAAACTTATGCAACCTGCCCTGATCAACAAACTCGTTCCGCCTTCGGACCAAGTCCCTGGCCCTAAAGGCGTGATGCTTGACTCGCACGTTGTAGTAGCGGGAAGTTTGCTGTTGGTAAGCGGCGGCTCTAATCTGTGCCCGGTCCCACTTTTCCAACAAGATGTCCAAATTTGCCCAGAGTGCCGACGTGTTCGTTTCGTCATCGAAATGCTCGACTCTGTGACTGGATAGCCCGATCTCTGCTGGGATCATTGCCTCGGTGCCGTAGCAAAGACTGAAGGGGTCTCTCCGGTGGGGGTCTTCTTCGATGTGCGCAAGGCCCATAAGACCCGAGGTAATTCGTCGACCCAACTGCCCTGTCGTCCTTCAAGGCGAGCCCGAAGTCCTCGACTGACATCCCTGTTAGTGACCTCGGCTTGCTCATTGCACTGGGGGTGCGCGACGGCGGCGAACTTCATCAGTATATGGCATTCGCTGCAGAATTCTTTAACTCTTTCGTTCTCGAAATTCATCCTGTGGTCGGTGATGATACACCTCGGGATCCTGAACCGGAATATTACGTTATTCTGCAGGAACTTGATGGTTGTGGTAGCGTCCGGTTTTCTGATGGGGAAGGCCTCGATCCACTTCGTAAAGTAGTCTACCGCGACAAGGAGGTACCTATGCCCGCTCGTACCTATAGGGAGATGGCCTATCATGTCCATTCCCCATTGGGCAAATGACTAAGGGGAGGTCAAGGTAGTAAGCTCAGTAGCCGGAAGGCGGGGTATGCTGCCATGGAGTTGGCAACTCTTGCACCTTTTGACGAGCTTCTGAGCGTCATGGTAAATGGTCGGCCAGTAGTACCCTTGGAGGAGTGCCTTCTGGACTAAGGTATGGGCCCCTTGATGTGCTCCGCCGACCCTTTCATGGACCTCACGGAGGACATAGTCGGCTTCGTGGGGGTCGACGCACTGAAGCAGGGGTTAAGTGAAGGATTTCTTATAGAGGTTCACATTGCTCCAGACGAAATGGCGGGATTTGGCTCTGAGGCGGCGAGCCTCCCCACGATCTCCGGGGAGCATACCCTCCTTCTGGAATTCCACGATGGGCTTCCTCCAATCTTGATCCTCTTCTCGGGCCGTGTAAACTTGGAGTGATGTCGCTCTGTCTTCCACGCTGGGCCGTGGCAAGACTTCGAAGAGGATATTTCTCTTGTTGTTGTCCGAGTAGGAGGAAGCTTGCTTGCTCAGGGTATCGGCCTAGGCGTTTAGGTGTCGGGGGATCTGCACCACTTGAACTTCATCGAAGTCCTTTCATAGCCTTCTTACCTCGGCTAAGTACTTCACCATCAGGGGATCCCGAGCCTCAAAACGGCCGGTCACTTGGCTGACGACCAGAGCGGAGTCGCTACGGATTCGTATCGTCTTCAGCCCTACTCCGGAGGCAATCCGCAGTCCAGCGAGCAGGGCCTCATACTCTGCTGCGTTGTTCGAGGCTTTGAACCCGAGCTTTAAAGAATACTCCATCTCTGCTTCGTTTGGGCCCCGAATGATGAGGACGACACCACAGCCTTCCTCAGTTGATGACCCATCGATGTAAAGGACCCAATCGGGGACAGAGTTGGGCCTCTCTTTGACCAAGGGTTGTGATCCGGGGGCCGGCACAGGCACTGCTTCCTTGTTAGGGATAGTGCATTCGACGATAAAATCGGCCAGGACTTGTGCTTTGATAGCTTGCCTCGGGCGGTATTTGATGTCGAATAGGGACAACTCCCACCTCCACTTCTCTAAACGACCAGAAGACTCGGGGGAGGCGAGAATAGCCCCTAAGGGGCGTTCGGTGAGGACGGGATGGTGTGCGCCTAGAAATAGTGCCTTAGTTTCCACGAGGCCATGATGAGTGCCAGGACAATCTTCTCTATAGCCAGGTACCTTGTTTTCGCGTCCTTGAAGACGTGGCTTACATAGTAGATCGACTTTTGGACACCCTCGACTTCTCGGACGAGCACCAACCCTGCAGATTAATCAGATACTGCCAGGTACAACGATAGCTCATCTCCTTCGACTGGCCGGGTGAGTAGTGGGGGAGTTTCCATGTGCACTTTCAATTGCTCGAAGGCAATCTGACACTCCTCCGACCATTCGAACCTTGGGATCTTCCTTAGGGCCTTGAAGAACGGGAGACACTTTTCTCCGGATCTTGACATGAAATGACTCAGAGCGGCTACCCTCCCTGTGAGTCGCATGATTTCGACGTTAGTCTTGGGCGCGGCCATGTTGAAGATGGCGCTGATTTTCTCCGGGTTAGCCTCGATTCCTTGGTGGGTGATCATGAATCCGAGGAACTTTCCACTAATGATCCCGAACGCGCACTTGGCGGGATTCAGTTTCATCTTATATTTGCGGAGGACGTCGAAAGCCTCGCCCAGATCTTTGGCGTGCTGATTTGATGAGGTCGATTTGACGAGCATGTCGTCGACGTAAACCTTCATGTTCCTGCCGATCTGAGACTTGAACATCCTGTTGACTAAGCGTTGGTACGTAGCCCTAGCGTTTTTGAGGCCGAAGGGCATCACTTTATAGCAGTATACCTCTCGGTCCGTTGTGAATGCGGTGAGCTCTTCGTCCGCCGGATTCATACGGATCTGATTGTAGCTGGAGAAGGCGTCCATAAAGCTGAGTAGCTCGTGGGGTGCCGAACTGTCGACGAGCCGATCTATCCGAGGGAAGGGATAGTTGTCTTTCGGGCAGGCCTTGTTGAGGTCAGTGAAGTCGACGCACATGCGCCACTTCCCGCTGGCCTTTTTAACCATGACTACATTCGTCAACCACTCCAAGTAAGCCACGTTTCGAATGAAGTTGGCTGCGAGCAGTCTGTCGACCTCGTCCTCGATCGTCCTTTGCTTGATCGGGGCGAAACTTCGTTTCTTCTGCCTAACGGGTCGGACCGCCGGGTCTACCCTGAGCTTGTGTGATATTATTTTGGGGTCGATCCCGGGCATGTTGGTGGGTGTCCAAGCAAAGACGTCTGAGTTTTCTTTGAGGAAGTGGACCAAGTCGTCGCGCCGATCCCCCGTTAATAGTGACCCGATTTGGACGGTTCGTTCATTGTCCTCTTCGACGAGGGGAACCTCTGTGAGCGGCTCCACCGGGGCTCCTCGGATCTCTTTATGCTCGTCCCGAGTATCCAAAGATCCCCTGAAATCATCCGTGCTCTCAAGATCATCGTTTCTCTCCTCTGGCATAGACGTCGCTGTGAAGCAAATCTTCGCGGTTTGCTGGTTCCCGTAGGCCCGACCTATCCCTTCTTGGTCGAGGGGGAACTTGATTGCCAGGTGGTAGGTCGATATTTGGGCCCGGAAGGAATTCAGCGTTGGGCGTCCCAGGAGGATATTGTAGGCCGATGGAATTCTGGCGACGATGAACTCCACAGGCACGGTACGCGTATGGCCTATCTCCCCGATGTTAAGCAGGAGGGTGACCACCCCTTCTGCCGGGATGGAGTGGTTCGTAAACCCCGACAGGATGTGGGCGGTCGGCCTCAGGTCTGACGGGGTAAGTCCCATACGCAGGAAGCAGTCATAGAAGAGGATGTCTGCCGAGCTTCCCGAGTCGACCAATATCCTTTGCACTTCATAACGGTGGACCCGTGCGGTGATTACCAAAGGGTCGTTGTGAGGCAGGGATATCCTGTGGAGGTCGTCGTCGGTAAAGATGATGAGCTCGGCTGCTTTTACCCTCTTCCTGGGTTGGCTGCTATTCTCTTCGACCGGAAGGAGCGCCGTGTCTCGTCGGCCTCAGGTGTACCCCTCGCTGATGCGACCATGATTTGGCCGATCGTTAACTCGCCGGGAGGGGGTGGTGCTCTTGTTCTCCGTCGGCTTGTCGTTTGTCCCGCAAGTACCTGGTCAGGTGCCCCGAGCGGATCAACTCCTCGATGTAGTCTCAGAGCTGTTTGCAGTTCTCGGTGGGGTGTCCCTGCGACCTGTGGAAAGCGCAATAGGGGCCTCGTGTCCGTTTGGCCGCCTTATGGCTGACCGGGGGAAGTTTGAAGAATCTCTCTCCCTTTGCCTCTTCCAACAGCTCTGTCTGGAAGACGTTGAGCGGGGTATACTTTTGGAACTTTGGGGAGTAGGGATTTGGCCGCTCAATCTTCTTTTTATCCTCTCTTGCCTTCTTCTTCTGGTCAGTCTGGTCTGTCCGAGGTAAGTTCGCGTTCACCTCGGACTCAAGCTGGATCTCTCGCTCGGTCTAGGCTTTTATCTCGGCTATGGTCTTAGGTTGCGCCAATGCAAAGGAGCAAAGCCACTCCTTGTGCTTAAGACCCGACCTAAGGGCAGTGATGATCGTCTCGTCCCGATACTCTGGGATCTCAAGGAGGGCGTTGTAGAAGCGAATGACGTATCCCTTGAAGGACTCCTTGTCCCCGCTCTTTATAGTGAAAAGATGATCGACAGTCCGCTTCTGCCGTCCGTTCCTGACGAAATGGCCGAGAAACTAGGTGACCAGCTCATCAAAGGTAGAGATTGAGCATGGCGTGAGTCCTCGGAACCAGTCTCGTCCAGAGCGGATGAGAGTGGCGGGGAAAGCACGGCATTGCGCGGCGTCGGAGTTGTCATGGAAACTCATCCCTGCTATGAACGCGTCCAAATGGTCTTTTGGGTCGGATTTTTTGTCGAAGAGGGAGACCTTTGGGGGCTTGTTCCTAGAGGAGACATGGACATCGAGAAGCTCCTTCGTGAATGGCCTGGTAAGCGAGTCGCCGGCGTATCTAGCCCCGTCGCTTAAGGGACGACTCTCCCGATGTATGCCCCCGATCTTCTTTTCGAGGGCATCAAGTCGGTCGTGGTATCCCGAGAATTCGGCACACTCGGATTTATGGCCCCTGCTGCTGCCGACCTGCGCCGTGCTGCGGTTCCGGTTCTGTTCTATGAGGTTCCGTAGGTCCCCTGGCGAGGTTATCTTCGAGCTGCCGTGGTGAGTCCCGTCCGCGCGAACCTGTCGAGGGAGAGGGCGTCGGCCATGCCTCGGAGCAGGCGAGCTGACCGACACCTCCTCGGGAGGGACATGAGCACGATGGGCCTCAGGGCGGGGCGCACTTGCTTGTACATCTTCTGTTGCCGGAAAAGGCTCTTTCATAGGACCTCAGCGTCGAGCTGTGAGATGCCCACCGGGTCATCGAGTTGGTCTCCACGGGGGATCTGTGGCCGCCGGAGATAGCGAGGCGGTGCCCAGATGTGCCGGCACGGGCAGTGTCTTCTCTCCCCATGTGTCGCTCCCAAGGTGGGGTAACGACGACTTGGGGAGCTTGTCCCGCCATTTGGACACAGATAAGCGCATCCACGATGGACGCGAACCGATCTATCCGAGAAGATAGGGCATGAATGACGTTCGGGGGAGGAGGGGATCCACCCGTGTCTCTGTTGTGGGGAGGACGGCGGCTGGAGCTTAGATCGTCGCGATGATCACTTGCCATATGTTCGAGATCGGAAGATTAACTTTCGTTGAGCGGAATTTCGAGTTCCCACAGACGGCACCAACTGATGGAGGTTGTGATCTCCTTCAGATGTTATCTTCCGCTGATCTGTAGCAAGCGTCAATGGACGGCTGAAATTGAGTTTGAGAGTTGCCTCTTGATGCGTGTGGATCTCAATAGGCTTGATTTGGGAATGAAGCCGAGCTACCTGCAAAGAAATCCTGAGGTGGTTGTACCACCGTGGACCCTCCGACGATCAAGTTAGTCGGGGTATTTTAGCAGAGTAACGGCCTATTGGGGTAAAAATTGCCTTACCTGAGTTGTCTGAAGAGGGGTTTATATAGTGGCAGCCATGAGCTGGCGGACACGAGATTCACGCCGGCCGTTATGCCCCTGAGTGTTACGCCCACGTGAAAGGCGGGATCCCCCATTAATGACGAGATACGCTCGTTAATTGGGGGGAACGCGATGGCGTGGAATGCGGGGTCGTGGGCGGTTGATATCTCGTGACTGGCGAGATTCACGGAGCCGTGGCGGAGACGCTTGTGATCTACGCAGTTGGTCGGTCAGTGATACCGAGGAAGCTAAGCTCGGCGGGAGGCTCGGGAACGAGTGGGAGGCCGAAGGAGCTTGGTTTTGCGATAGCTCGGAGGTGAGCTAGAAGGGCTGAGGGAGCTCAGCGTGCGGGCTCGGAGGCGAGCCAATGGTTGTTCGGAAGACGAGCATAGGAGAAGTCCAGGAGGCCATCGAAGGTCGGGAACATCCTCGGGAGGAAGGCCGGGATATGCTTCCAATGTACCCTTCTTGCTCTTCTCTCGTAAGTTTTGGGACACGTAATCTGCCACGTGTCATGATCTTGGGAGTCCTCAGTACCGAGCATCATCAAGGCCTATTTCTACCACCGTACCGATTTGATAATTTTTCAATGTGTCAATGATCTGGTATATCCATGAAGGCAAGCACTGGCCGGCTGTGTCCTTCATGCTCATATGCACAAGCTTTGGGTTCATATGGAAGATTTGAGATTGGAGTGTCACCAAAGCAGTATAAACCCTGTTACATACAGATATATATCGTGCATGGCTCTTAACTAATATCATGGATTAGGATGTTTTCTGTAAATGCAATTCCATGTTGCATCGGTCAACTGTAATACGCACCATCTCTATATTTCACACTTTACAAAGTTACAATATATGTGTCTCAACCATATTCATACATAGACAATGCCGAGCATCGATAAAACCTACTTATCTTATACAGTGCAGCCCAACCTAACAATAGCTGTATATGGTATTGGTCATGGTAAACAGTAACAAAGT
Source organism: Agapanthus africanus (assembly GCA_030015575.1). NCBI lineage: Eukaryota > Viridiplantae > Streptophyta > Magnoliopsida > Asparagales > Amaryllidaceae > Agapanthus > Agapanthus africanus. The sequence goes on along the minus strand of CM057337.1, from coordinate 820,960,723 downwards.
CATTTTGATTGACACGCGAATCAGAAACCAATTAGCATATATATATATATATATATATATATATATATATATAATATTTAGTTAATTGTTTACATTCTGTACCTTGAAAATAAAGGCAGCCATATAGCCTGTAAACTTTTCAGGCATATGATTCAGGAAACACAATTTTGCTTCTACGATATGAAGCCAAGCATGGCTGTTAGAAGTCTTCTATCTAATATGTTCCTCAGTGATCCTTAGACCTTCAATAAACAGTTATATGAGTTAATTCATACACTCTTAAGTGGCATGTTGCGCCATGGACAAGAGTTTATGTAACGGCCCTAAAATCCCTGTATCAAGTTCAATATAAATGTGAAGGCGTGTTTCAACTCTGACAATGAGTTATGAGTCATTATTATTAAATAAAAGCAAGAAACTTGTTGTAGCTCACTGGTTAAAACTCTCCACCGTTTGGAGCCCAAGGGTTTGCACGGATAATTCATGGAGAAACAAAAAGTTGCAACAAAAACAAAGTGGATAAATGATATATTTAAAACCAAAAAAATATATGGCACCCACTACCCCTATTTACACTTTGGATTTCCTGAATTTAACCAGAGAACTGTCAGACACTTCATCTCTACAATTAATCTTTTTAATTATTTTTAATTACCCATACACCTATCCCTCACTTCCTATAAATACCTAACCATCCTATCTTACTCCCCATTTCTGAATATTTCACTAAACCCTCTCAAAAGTTCCTCCAAGTTCCTAAGCCAAGTCTTTAGAAATCAAGAAAATTCAAGCTCGCTTTCTTCCTCTCGCGTGGTCGATCCCAAACTAGTTTCTCGGCGCATCTTGGTCTCGGTTCTACTAACCGAGGCATCTCTTTCCCTTGGTTTCGAACGCGCAACCCGTAAATCTCCTATCGATCTCTCTCCTTGTTCTTCTTCCACAATCCTCACAATGCGGTAAACTAAGTTTAAACAAAAACAATTTTTTAGATGTTGTAACTTGACATGTTCGCTATAATATGGTAACAAGAACAATATAAGTTTTCAAGTTATCATTCTTGCAAGTCTTGACACATCTAGTTTCTATATGTATTTTAAAATGAAATTGCTACGGTCAAAGCAAATACTAGAATGAAAATAACGTTAAAATACCATAGTTATTTATTCTTGTTAAAATATTAGTTCCTAAGATATGTTAATGTAGATCATGAATAGGGTAACGACCTACCCCACACGCATACAGAGAAAACATAGCACGATCTCATGCTCCTTAACGTTTTCTAAAAGAATCGAATTACGCTAAAATATCTTCAAGTAAATACGAAGTTTTATTCTTTACAAATACGCTTCTACAATTCTCGTTAGAGAACCCGTTTGTGGATAGTGCGGATTATCACATATCATTGGGATAATAGAGTGAGATGCAGAACTCCTCACGGAAAATTCGGTCTCAAAAGGTATAAAATAAGATATTTTTTCAAAACGAAGTTAAACAAATTGAAAAAAACTAAATCATATATTCTAAAGAAAAACATATTTGTGAAAACTATTTTTATAGAATACTCTAAAATGAAAATATTAAAGTTTTTAAGAAAACACCCTCAAGTTTCCAAAAGATAGATTTTTCATTAAAATACCATAAACTTTTAAAAGTTAGGTTTTAACACTAAAATACCATAAAAATATAAAATATGTTTTAAAGAAAAATCTTAACATTTTAATCAACCTTTTATCAAAAATACTCTCAAGGTTTATTTTTAAAACATTTTACATAAAACCCCCGCGAGAAATGAAAACATACAAATACATATAATAAACAACTTGAACAAATATTTAAGAATCTTAGATTAATCATGGATTAAGAAAGTAAGTGCTTGCCTATCCAGGTTAGATAACAATACAAATTAAAGGAATTAGCATCGGCAATCGTCTTGGAAAAAACACAAATCCTGCCGTTCATGTGCGATGGTTGCCGATTATTCCCAAACTTAAGATTTTCAAAGGATAAATCTTGTAATAAGATATGATTAGAACTTGAATTCAAATAAAAAATTGACTAATTTTAACTCGAACTTAAACTTAAATTCCAACTTAACTTGAACACGAAATTGAACATGAACTATACTTGAAACTTGACATGAATACACGTACCCAACAAGTATACCTGAAACCAACTTGACTCGAACTATGAATACAATTGACATGAACTCTTGCAATATACATGACTGTATGATCTTGACATGAACTCAATCTTGAAACTTGATAGCATATATCACCTTTTGTATTCATGAATTCGATCAAGACTTGTAACATTAATCATAAACTAATATACGCGGGATATTGGGATAGTTCAAGTGTGAATCCAACAGAACCTCAGGAGTTCCCATAGTTCATGAATTCTTATCTACTAACACAAGAATTCTACCATGAGGGCCCGTCTTTCCAAGCCCTTGGGGCCCTATTCTTGGGTTTGGAATACTTCAACACTAGGTTGAAGTCCCGTTACTAACACTTGATTCGGGCCCGTGATTCCTTGCTTCTAGGTCCATATACTTGAGTTCGAGAATACTCTTGAGATTGGTTGACATTCACATTTGGACTGACGTTAAGTTAGAATACCTTATAGAGACATGTTAAAACACATACTCATGCTTACTCTTTCTCACACAATATCTATTATATTATACATGTAATTTCACATCATTTTTATACCTGTTAAACCCATTTTTTCTTCGGAGACTTACCGAGCGCAAGTTTGCTAACGGGCATTCCACCCACCTTTGTTTTTGGAATGTTCGTCGGATAATTTAGAGTCCGGAGAGGTGGATCAGGCTGCAAAGGGCTATGACCAGATTGCCGCCCAAGCCGACCTATAGATTTCCTTATCAGTTTATTTTCAGTACCAGTATGCTACTTGTTTCGGCTTTGCTTGTTATTTATATTTGTTTTCTTTTTTCCAGAACAATCTATCTATGTAATGAAAGTTTGTGGAATGAATGTAAATAAAGTTGTTTGTTGAAAATTTCATGTATTTATTATTTTTGCTTTGTATATAATTTCTTAATTACGCTTAGCATATTTATTTTAAAAAATGACTTTCTTAACATAAATATATTGCAAGCTTGTCACGTGACCAATTACCGTCCATTGGGAAGCGGAGCGTGACAGGTTTTATTGTTGACTCATGCAGGTTAGTTCTGCATGAATTCTTAAGCAATATACCCCAAGAATTATGAAATTCAACTACTTTTACATTCCTTTCAATTAAAATTTCCTTAAATCTATTCTAATCTTTCTTTTTGTTAATGTGATGGATTCTCCTAACAACAACACCAGCATCAACGTCAATGGAAATACAATACCACCTACTATCTCGGCTATACCACCACCACCTGCTGCTGCTCCGCTCAATGAACAGATGATTCTTTTGGAGACGATCAAGAGCCTATTGGAAGGACGGTAGGAGCATACTACACTTTTTCACCAAGGGCTGACTCGCCCTGAAGCGGAGGCACCCGGCTTGAAACAGTTTCGGGCATTACATCCGAAAACTTTTATAGGAAAGAGAGCTCGTTAGAAGCGAAAGAATAGACTCAGAGTATTGAGGATGACCTTGCGGTATCCTAAGTGTCAGATGTACCTTGGGTTCGTGTGTAACAACTCCAATTTTAGTGACAAAAATTTGTTTAAAACTTAATGTATATTTGGGATATTTGCATTTCCTGTGAGTACTTCAAATATTGTTTTTGCTTTTTAATAGCAAGAAGGAGCTTGTAGCTCACTGGTAATACCTTGCACTGCTGAATCAAGCCACCAGAGTTTAAATCTCATACCCCATATTATTTTTAATATTATTTTCTTTTGAATTTTTAGAAGTCCAAGGGGTTGCACGTGCATAACTCGTAAAAATCAAAAATCACACTAAAAACGAACTGGACCAGGGTGAAGACCAACCGACGACGGCTAACTTGGACCCCCGACCTGGCCTGACTCGGCCGGCGACGGCGGCGACTCGGCCGGTGGCGGTGGCCGAGTCCGCCCCGATGAGGAATCGGCCAACATGAAAGTTGTGTCTTTTTACCTCCCCATCACTCCTGCACACTTTAATTCTCTGGATCGGTGCAGAAACTTTTTAAAACCCTAATTACTCCATTTTTAATACATTTTATTACAATTTAATACATTTTTTTCTTTACACCCTTTCACCTACCCTAAACCCTAACCTTACCCTATAAATACAACCCCTAAACACACCCCCTCACTCTAAAATTCTGATCAAAACTCTCAAGAAAAGCATAGAAGTTTAGTGTATTTTTGGAGTTAGCAAAGGAGCGAAACTCCGACGATCTTCCGACGACGTTTCAAGGAGCAACCGGCGACGAAAGGACGCATCGGCGATTCCTCTCTCACCCTCTATCTCCTCTCCTTCTTTTTAGAGAGTAAGTCCCAATTCCTTCTTCACTTTACTATTCTTAAAATCCGTATTTTTAAAACCCGACGGAAATCGGAGTTATCCGATCTCCGATTCGGTTTTTTTCCTAAAAACTAACTTTTCCTTAAACAACAACCATACCAAACTCTATCATGTTGACTAGTAATCATTAACAAACAACTTGAACAAGTTTCATAACAAATTATTTCATTTTGTACTTTTTATAGCTCTTTTTCAGTAAAATACCATGTAGTATAGTTTTGACTTTAAAACAACCTTAATCTTGCTATACCTTTAAGTAGATCACGAGGTAATGATCTATCTCCTCACACACTCATATGAAACATAGCACAATACCTTTCGGAAACATAGAATACGGGAAAACAAAACTTTACATATAAATACCACTAACTATTAAAACCGTTTTCAATAAGAATTCGTATTTTTATAAACCTTTGCAAAGTGCCGCTACAACCCATTTTGCGGAATCCGACTGAGATGGTGTGGATTATCGCATATCCCTGGGCTTAGTAGTGCAAGATGCAGACCTCCGTAAGAAGCATTCAGTCTCGGAAGATTTAAAATACAAATATCTTAAGAAAATGAGATTTCTAGAAATATAATATATATTAAAATTATTTTTATATAAATATGTATATATGTATCATTAAAATATCTATTTTGTGATAATATAAATATTCCAACTTTTTCCTAAAATCACAAGGATCACTTTACATTAAAATACCATGAAATCCATACAAGTTCAATGTTACAATTAAATACCATGTATTATGAAAATAGGTTATTTTTACTAGAAATATCACAAATATAAAATCTACATCTATGATAACTCTAAAGACGATAATTAAATACTTGGGGTGTATTTTGATAATTATACAAAAGTATTTTTACATAAAACCCCCTCAAGTTCTATAAATTACCCTAAAGACCCCTAGTAAATATAGGTTTAAGCGGGACCAATCTCTTGAGCCTCAGGGAGCCGGAGAAGTGGGTGCTTGCCTATGTAGGGTGTTTTTCGTCACCCCAGTGAGATGGGAATACGCGCGCGCTTGTCAGGCGCACTACAGATTCCCCCGGCCTAGGGTAGGCCGGGGTTTAATGATTGTGGGGATCCGAATCTCCGGCAGCCGCGGACTAAGCTGCCGTTAATTACCCATCGCCTTTGGGGCGAGGGAACCTCCGATTAACGGGTTAAACTGGTCATGCGAACTCAATGTGCAGTGTGCGTGTGTTCAGTTCTGAAAGGGGGGTTTGGATATATCGGGAGCCACGCAGAGTTTTTACGGGGGTCCCGCTACCCGGATAGCGGGCTGGGGGTCAAGGGGGCTAGCAGCCCCCTTGCGGGGTGCGGGGCAGCGCCCCGTTAGAAATTTTTTTCTAACAGGGACAGTGTCGTGGAGTACGTGTATGTATAAATTTGTATACATATGTATATGTGTATATATATACACAAAAGAGGGGGAAAAGACATCCAAGGGATGCGCAGGTGCGCAAGCGCGCGCGCCACGTGTCGGCACGCGGGCGACTTGCGCTCTTGCGCAGTTGCGCAAGCGCGCGCGCCACGTGTCGGCACGCGGGCGACTTGCGCTCTTGCGCAGGTGCGCAAGCGCGCGCGCCACGTGTCGGCACGCGGGCGACTTGCGCAACTACGCAGTTGCGCAAGCGCGCGCGCCACGTGTCGGCACGCGGGCGACTTGCGCCCTTGCGCAGTTGCGCAAGCGCGCGCGCCACGTGTCGGCACGCGGGCGACTTGCGCACTTGCGCAGTTGCGCAAGCGCGCGCGCCACGTGTCGGCACGCGGGCGACTTGCGCACACAACAGGCTTTTAGCCTAAAAAGATTTCTCTGAAGAGAAATCAAAGAGGAGTTAGACTCCTGAGTGTTTTTTTTTTTTGTTGGGTTAATGGAAGGGTTCTTCTTCTTCCTCCTGTTGCTTGCTGGATCTTGAAGATCAAGAGATGTAAAATCTCAAAATCTCTCCTTTTTAAGATCTGATGGCAGATCCAAGTTCCCCTTTGTGGGTTTTGTGGTGGAAAACTATTTAGTTTTGAAAAAGGAAGAGTAGAACTCTTGATTTAATTCAAGAGACAGAAGAAGGTTTTGGAACCTTGAAGAAGGAGAAAGAGCTCAGCTCTAATTTTTGTGGAGAGAATGAAAGGTCTCTTTTTTTATTCATCATTATGTTGCCTTTTATAGGCTTACATATTTACATATAACCCCTTGGGCTTTACAAAAATGGCATTTTGCCCATCCCATGGCTTATGTGCCATTTTATTTTTTGCACTTAAGCCATGGGCTTACAAAATATTGGCTTTATGCCCATTTTGCATACATTCATGTATAAAAAATTACATAAAAATTATTTATTACATGATTCATATTTTAGCATGGAGGAGGCTGGCCGCGGGCTCGACTTGGGCATGGGCCCGCTTGACCTGGGCTTGGGCCCACCTGACTTGGGGTTGACCTTGACTTTGACTCGGTCAACGGGGGTGTAAATTTTTACCCCAACAAAGTGCCCCCCATCAATAAATGCACACCGCACATTTGAGTTGTGTGCATGAAATTGATGGATCTTGAAGCTGAACTTCGAGGTGGAACATCATTCCAGAGGCAAAGCATCATCCCGGGGAGCATGATTCCCGGGGATCGGAGTATCATTCTGATTCGCGGAGCATAATTCCAAGGATCGGAGAAGATCGGAGCATCATTCCGAAGCGCGGAGCATAATTCCAAGGATCGGAGCATGATCCCAGGGTTCGGAGCATCATTCCGAGGAGCGGAGCATAGTTCCAGGGTCGGAGCATTATTCCGATGAGCGGAGCATCATTCCAGGGTTCGGAGCATCTTTCCGAAGAGCGGAGCATGATTCCAGGATTCGGAGCATCACTCCGAAGGGCGGAGCATGATTCCAGGGGATCGGAGCATCATTCCGAAGAGCGGAGCATAGTTCCAGAGACATCGGAGCATCATCCCAGGGTTCGGAGCATCATTCCGAGGAGCGGAGCATAGTTCCAGGGTCGGAGCATTATTCCGATGAGCGGAGCATCATTCCAGGGTTCGGAGCATCTTTCCGAAGAGCGGAGCATGATTCCAGGATTCGGAGCATCACTCCGAAGGGCGGAGCATGATTCCAGGGGATCGGAGCATCATTCCGAAGAGCGGAGCATAGTTCCAGAGACATCGGAGCATCATTCCGAAGGGCGGAGCATAATTCCAGGGATTGGAGCATCGTTCCGAATGGCGGAGCATGGTTCCAGGGATCGGAGCATCGTTCCGAAGGGCGGAGCATGATTCCAGGGGATCGGAGCATCATTCCGAAGAGCGGAGCATAGTTCCAGAGACATCGGAGCATCATCCCAGGGTTCGGAGCATCATTCCGAGGAGCGGAGCATAGTTCCAGGGTCGGAGCATTATTCCGATGAGCGGAGCATCATTCCAGGGTTCGGAGCATCTTTCCGAAGAGCGGAGCATGATTCCAGGATTCGGAGCATCACTCCGAAGGGCGGAGCATGATTCCAGGGGATCGGAGCATCATTCCGAAGAGCGGAGCATAGTTCCAGAGACATCGGAGCATCATTCCGAAGGGCGGAGCATAATTCCAGGGATTGGAGCATCGTTCCGAATGGCGGAGCATGGTTCCAGGGATCGGAGCATCGTTCCGAAGGGCGGAGCATGATTCCAAGGATCGGAGCATCATTCCGATGAGCGGCAGACATTTTGATCGAAGCATAATTTCGATGCAGAAGTAGATTCCTAGGCGAAGTATAATTCCGACAAGGGAAAGCAAATACTCCGAGGCGAAGCATGATTTCGACATTGGGTACATTCTGAGACGGAGCATGATTCCGACGCAGAGCTTGTCGGTTGACTTGATTCCAAGGCGAAGCATAATTTCGGCAGGGAAGGGAGGTACACCGAGGCGAAGCATCATTTCGACACGGGGTGTACATTCTGAGACGAAGCTTGATTCCGACGCAGAGCTGGTTGGTTGATTTGATTCCGAGGCGAAGCATAATTCCGACGAGGAGGTCGTTGGTTGATTCCGAGCCGAAGCATAATTCCGACAGGGAAGGCAGATACACCGAGGCGAACCATCATTTCGACACGGGGTGCACATTCTGAGACGAAGCCTGATTCCGACACAGAGCTTGTTGGTTGATTTGATTTGGGTTGACATTAGTACCGCTACACTGGAATATGGTACCAAGAGCGAATCATCATTTGTCATGAGAGGATTTGGGAATTGTTTTGGTTTGGTTTTTTTTTGTTTGGCATCTGCATTGCTGCACTGGAATAATGCCAGGAGCAACTCATCATTTGCCCCGAGAGGATTTGGGAATTGATTTTTTGGTTTGGCATCTGCATTGCTGCACTGGAATAATGCCAGGAGCAACTCATCATTTGCCCCGAGAGGATTTGGGAATTGTTGGCTTAGGAGACAGGTTTAGATCCCTGTCACCTAAGGCTTTTCCATTTTGTGAGCCGTAAGGATCTCACAAAGCATTTTCTCCCTACGGGTCGTAAGGATCCCGTAGGTGTATTTTCTCTTTAGGAGTCGTGAGGACCCCCAAGTGTGTTGCTCCTTTGTGAGTTGTAAGGATCTCACGCGGGAATTTTCTCCTTACAAAGTCGAGAGGACTTTGCGAGTGCATTTCATTTTTTTTTTTTTTTTTTTTTTTTACGAGTTTGCGCCCTTTCGAGTTTTCACAAACTCGCCGGCAGTCCTGCTATTTTTACTCACGGAGCCCTTTCGGGTTTTCATCCGTGCCCGTTTTGCTTGTGGACATACCGTTCTTCTCTTCTTTTTTTTTTCCTCTTTTTTTTTTTTGGAGAGATCGGGATTGTTTTACGCCCGTGGATTGTATACGGTTTTGCAGGATGTATGATCCAGACCGTAGGGCCAGAAAAATTTTGAGACTTTGTTGGCGTCTGCATCGCTGCACTGGAATATGGTACCAGGAGCGACTCATCATTCGCCGTTGGGGTATGGGATTTGGAATTTGGTTGGCGTCTGCATCGCTGCACTGGAATATGGTACCAGGAGCGACTCATCATTCGCCGTTGGGGTATGGGATTTGGAATTTGGTTGGCGTCTGCATCGCTGCACTGGAATATGGTACCAGGAGCGACTCATCATTCGCCACTTGGGGATTGGGGAGCGATGGCTTAGGAGACAGGTTTGGATCCCTATCACCTAAGACTTTTCAATTTTATGGGCCGTGAGGGTCCCATAAAGGTATTTTCTCCCTGCGAGTCGTAAGGATCCCACAGGTGTATGTTCTCCTTAAGAGTCGTGAGGACTCCTAAGTGTGTTTTTCCTTGGTGAGTCGTAAGGATCTCACGAAGGTTTGTTCTCCTCATGTATCGTGAGGACACATGAGTGGGTCTTTCCAATGAAGCATGATTCCAAAGGCGGAGACCAGCCGCGTAACTGGTGGTTGCGGTGGGGCATGGGTATGCTGAGAATTATTTGAGCCCGTGGATTGTATACGGTAGTCAATTTGGGGACTGGCCGTAGGGCTGAAAGAATTTTGGGAAATTGGATTTTGTTTGGCGTCTGCATTGCTGCACTGGAATATGGTACCAGGAGCAACTCATCATCCGCCCTCATTTTTTTTGTTTTTTTTTTTATTTTACCGCGATTGCTCTATCATTTCATTTTTTCTTATCACGAAGGTCGCGATCGCCCTATCATTTCGGCTACTTATTCGCGGTTGCCCCATCATTTCGGTTTTATTTTTATTTTTATTTTTACTCGCTGATTTTTATTGCGAGTTGCCTTATCATTTCGGCTTTTCTTTATTTTTTCTTTTATTTACACATTTTTTTTTTTTTATTTACATTTTTTTTCTTTACATTTCCAGTTTAACGACTTAGAGGTCGATTGTTCCCAGTTTAATGACGTGGCGGTCGATTGTTCTCAGAGAAAGGCAGATGTCTGAGAGAATCGGTTTCACGAAGAACTTCGGTCTCCGTTTGTATGAAATTGGCGGTCGCACCTTGACTGTTTACTAACACGCCTTTGGACAGTTCTATCTCTCCTGCCTTGTATTGCTTTTCGACCCAATCTTTGAAGACGAAGCAGTCTTCAATGGCGTGACCTATCACTCTGTGATAGGGGCAGTATTTGGGGTCGTCGGTCCTATTCGCTTCCTGCGGTCTTTTTGACTCTGGCAGTTGTAGACCGTTCTTCAGGGCATCTTTGAATATTTTACGGATTTTGTCCCTTCTGAAGGAATAGACCTTATCCAGCTTCTCTTTCAGTGGAGATTCTCCTCCCTCTCCGAACATTGGCTTCCGAGGCTGGTTGGCGTTAGGCCCGCTCAACCCTTGCTTATTTCGGTTGGCCGAGGCATTGAAAGACTCAGAATCGTCAGAATTTCCGCCTTTGCGATTATCGTCCTTTCGGTTTCTCCATGACCTATTGTTATTTTGGGAATCCGAGGAGGACTCCTGCTTTGAGCGCTCCAGCATCTGAACTTTCCTGGTCAGCTCTTGGAATGTTTTGAGACCCGCGGTGCATAGAAACGGGGCCATCCAATTGTTGAGATTTCCGACGAGGAGACTGACAGATTGGTCTTGCTCTATCGGCGGTTCGCATTTGACGGAGAGATTGCGCCATCGGGTTATAAAATCTGTGCTGCTTTCATTGTTCTTGGGCTTGGTCCTTACGAGCTCGGCAATGGTGATCTTATCGCTGACGCTCATGAACCTTTGTCGAAACAAAGATTCCATTTGGATGAAAGTAGTAACGGAGCCATCCGGTATGCTCGCGTACCAGTCGAAAGCAACATCGGTCAAGCTATTAACGAACTGGCGGAGGAGAAGCGCATCGTTGCCCCCAGTATTCCCGCATGAGGCTTTGAAGTGGGCGATGTGCTGATTCGCATTTCCCGTCCCATCGAATCTCCCGAATTTGGGGATGACATAGCCGCCAGGAAATTCTACCAGATCATACTGAGCAGGATATGGTCTCCCACTACTGCTAACATCTTTTTGCGCTTCGGCTTCGGCCACCAATGTTTTGACTTTGCTGGCAACCAAATCCATGATTTGATCTTGAGTTAGCGGGCTACTGTCATCGGTACCCAAGACATTTGCTGAGATAGGACGCGACTGATCTTCATGCGGTCCGCCCACTTTTGGATTTGAGGGAACGGGCATCGGCTGTCTCGGGACACCGTTTCCCGGTTCATGAGCTGAGCCCTGTGCTTGATTGGGCGGCTGAGAGGCAAGTTGGGCCGTAAGCCGTAAGACGACATTTGTCAAGTCGTCGATCTTTGAGTAGAGCTTGGCCATCTCCTTATCTTTGCTTCTAAGCTGTTTTCGGAGCTCTTGGAGAAGTTGCTGCTCTGCGGTCTTAGGACGGAAAGTTGGCTCATCTTCGCTTTCCGAGCCTGACTCCTCATGAATTGAGGGCTCTCTCTGCCTATCAGCCTCATCGAGAGGGTTTTCATCATCCAGCGGAGGCGGCTGTTCTTGGGAAGTGGCAACCACATTCAAGCCAGATTGGATTTGAGATGTGGTGGCCCCGTCCTTGCTCTTGCTGCGCGTGCCCACCACGTAGACAGTGTGGATAACACATTCAGCCATCCCCTCATCTTTGGCGGGGTAACCCTGTTCTTCGAACCTCATGAGGTTTAGCCTGGCAGTAGCCCTAGCCCTTTTGTTGGCTCTATATCTGAGCCTTTTCTCCCTCAGCTTCTCGATTTTGGAGGCTTGGCGGGCATCCGCTACCCGGGAAGCCATTGTGAGTTGATCAGAGGGGAGCTTAGAGAAGACACCCGATCGAGCAGTGGTTAGGGGCACCGTTGTAGCTTTGTTGGTGTTGATGGCCTTGCCCCCAGCTGGGGCCAAGGAAATTCGTTCAGACACCGACTTGCGTTTGGGTTGGGGCGCCCTTGAGATCACCACATTTGGTCTCCTGCCTTTCGAGACCGGTTTGTCTGCCACCGGGGCTCGAGGAGCTGGGATGGCGCCAACTGGCATGAACATGATAGAGCCGAATGGTAGCAGCGGCTCCTCCCATTGTCGCGCAAGACTGGCCGGGAGGACCGTCCTGGAGTCTATCTTCATCGTGTAAGAGACGGGAGCCGTGCTGAGAGATGAGTTCATCACTGGAGACATTGTTGAAAGGTGACTGCTTGAAGACCTGCATGAAAGAGCATTATTTTAGTATAAATACAGATATGTACATTGATTGAGTTCGCATGAACGCTTAACCCGAAATATGGGAGGAGAGATTGGTCCCACCGGGCGTGCCAGAACCTGTAGGGTGTTTTTCGTCACCCCAGTGAGATGGGAATACGCGCGCGCTTGTCAGGCGCACTACAGATTCCCCCGGCCTAGGGTAGGCCGGGGTTTAATGATTGTGGGGATCCGAATCTCCGGCAGCCGCGGACTAAGCTGCCGTTAATTACCCATCGCCTTTGGGGCGAGGGAACCTCCGATTAACGGGTTAAACTGGTCATGCGAACTCAATGTGCAGTGTGCGTGTGTTCAGTTCTGAAAGGGGGGTTTGGATATATCGGGAGCCACGCAGAGTTTTTACGGGGGTCCCGCTACCCGGATAGCGGGCTGGGGGTCAAGGGGGCTAGCAGCCCCCTTGCGGGGTGCGGGGCAGCGCCCCGTTAGAAATTTTTTTCTAACAGGGACAGTGTCGTGGAGTACGTGTATGTATAAATTTGTATACATATGTATATGTGTATATATATACACAAAAGAGGGGGAAAAGACATCCAAGGGATGCGCAGGTGCGCAAGCGCGCGCGCCACGTGTCGGCACGCGGGCGACTTGCGCTCTTGCGCAGTTGCGCAAGCGCGCGCGCCACGTGTCGGCACGCGGGCGACTTGCGCTCTTGCGCAGGTGCGCAAGCGCGCGCGCCACGTGTCGGCACGCGGGCGACTTGCGCAACTACGCAGTTGCGCAAGCGCGCGCGCCACGTGTCGGCACGCGGGCGACTTGCGCCCTTGCGCAGTTGCGCAAGCGCGCGCGCCACGTGTCGGCACGCGGGCGACTTGCGCCCTTGCGCAGTTGCGCAAGCGCGCGCGCCACGTGTCGGCACGCGGGCGACTTGCGCACTTGCGCAGTTGCGCAAGCGCGCGCGCCACGTGTCGGCACGCGGGCGACTTGCGCACACAACAGGCTTTTAGCCTAAAAAGATTTCTCTGAAGAGAAATCAAAGAGGAGTTAGACTCCTGAGTGTTTTTTTTTTTTTGTTGGGTTAATGGAAGGGTTCTTCTTCTTCCTCCTGTTGCTTGCTGGATCTTGAAGATCAAGAGATGTAAAATCTCAAAATCTCTCCTTTTTAAGATCTGATGGCAGATCCAAGTTCCCCTTTGTGGGTTTTGTGGTGGAAAACTATTTAGTTTTGAAAAAGGAAGAGTAGAACTCTTGATTTAATTCAAGAGACAGAAGAAGGTTTTGGAACCTTGAAGAAGGAGAAAGAGCTCAGCTCTAATTTTTGTGGAGAGAATGAAAGGTCTCTTTTTTTATTCATCATTATGTTGCCTTTTATAGGCTTACATATTTACATATAACCCCTTGGGCTTTACAAAAATGGCATTTTGCCCATCCCATGGCTTATGTGCCATTTTATTTTTTGCACTTAAGCCATGGGCTTACAAAATATTGGCTTTATGCCCATTTTGCATACATTCATGTATAAAAAATTACATAAAAATTATTTATTACATGATTCATATTTTAGCATGGAGGAGGCTGGCCGCGGGCTCGACTTGGGCATGGGCCCGCTTGACCTGGGCTTGGGCCCACCTGACTTGGGGTTGACCTTGACTTTGACTCGGTCAACGGGGGTGTAAATTTTTACCCCAACAGCCTATTTAAGGTAGACAACTTAACAGCGGTGTTATCAACACGGTAATCGTCTTTGAAAAAGACACAAATCCTGCCGCCCATGTGCAGCGGTTACCGTTAACATCAAAATCTAATTCAGGACTTCAATTTATTTTCTAATTGTTCTGACTCAGATTGAGTCTCATTAATAATCTGACTTGAATATGATTCAAGTACAATCTACAATCTACAATTCAATATGAATTCATGAATACATATATTTAATCTATTCAATCTATATTGACTGAACCGAACCATGGATATACTTCCATTCTCCAGTTACATCCATGATTCTCCAGTTATATTCATTTACTGATATCATGGTTTCGGCAAGTCATCCAATTATACAATCTATATTACAAGACAATTCAAGTTGCAATACAATAAAACTATACAACAAGATATCGCGGGGTTTAAGGGGTAGATTGGTACGGAAGGTGTTAGAAGTGGCACGAGACTGTAAGATTTAATACACCTAACCTATATTCTGTTGCTGTTGTACCGTGGCATAAACGGTTTCTTGTACTACACGTGCCTCTAGTCTCTGGTATATAGAGACTCCTCTCATATACACTGGCATCTTTCTGTACCAAACTACAAACAACAGCGTTAACACCAAATACTCATATATACAACTTTAAAAGCTATCTTCTCTTTCTGTCTATTTTATTTCTCCCTTATCTTTGGGACTTACCGAGCGATTGTTCGCTGACGGCATTCCTTCTCTTTCTTCTTTGGAATGTTGTCAGGTGATCTGGACACTCAGGAGATCGAGCCTACTAGTGAGGACTTGGACCAGCTTTCCTTCGACCCGGAGCTCTAGCTTCATTGTACACATTTTTATTTCAGTACTTTTCATTTCTGTTATGCCACTGTTTAGTCATTGCTTTCATTCAGTTGTATTTACTTTTCCATGTATTGTAAAAAGAATGTGAATAAATAAAGTTGTTGTTTTATTATATCTTGTCTCTTGTGCAATTATATTTATATTGCTTAGATACGCTTAGCATATTTACTTTACAGTAAATACGTAGCGGCCTCGTCGCGTTCCCTTCACCGTACACTGGGAAGCGGGGCGTGACATCGTGTTGCAAAACTCTAGCTCACTGACAATGCTAGGGTTTGGTGGAAGGCCGAGAAGAGCCGTCTCGAACAGCCAATCGAGTGGAAGACATTCCAAGAGCTCTTCGATGCCAAGTATTTCCCAGAGACTACCTGGTTCGACATGGAACAACTATGCATCCATCTGCAACAAGGCTCCATGTGGGTTAAGTTGGTAAATGAATATGATGCTGAATTTACCATGCCCGACGGGAAATTTATCGACTTGAAATTGTTGTTTCTAAATCGTTTAAACGTTTCTGACACCAGTGTTATATCAGGTTTGCTGCCCACTTGATTCCTACCGCCGAAATCCAGGCCAGGCGCTTCCAGCAAGGACTAGACCCTGAGATCCAGGCTGCCCTAGCAACGGGGGACTATCCGACGCATGAAATTGCTTTGAAGGCAGCCTTACGCTACGAAGCTGTTGTGAAGAAGAAAGACAGACCACAGTCGGCCGGTATAAAATGCCCCGCTAGCCAGATTATCGGAGGAGGCTCCTCACGGCCAGCTTTCACAGGACCACCAATGAGGCTAGGAGGGACTTTTACAAATCATAAACCCGATTTCTGTAATTACTGCAAGAGGACGGGGAATTTGGTTAAGGACCGCTGTAATGACTATGAAATCCCTATACAAATATAACTTGTTCAATGTATAAAAAGGGTATTTCAGCATGATTAGGAGTTATAAGTTAATTTTGTTCAATAAAAGTAAGAACAAGCTTGTAGCTCACTGGTTAAGACTCTCTACTGTTGTGCCATAATCTGTGTGTTCGATTCCTATCAGTCCTAATTATTTTTATAATTTTTCTTTTTACTTTTCGGAAGCCTAAAAATTGCACGTGCAATACACAGAGAAAAGAATTTTTTGAGAGAAATCAAACTGGATAATACGGAGTTAATTGCAATTTATACATAGAGCATGAGTTTCGAGCCACATGGCCTCCTCTGGGCCGCCAGATCCCCTCCACCGACGGTCTTGATGCCCCCAAAAGTCCCTGTGCTTCGCTCGTGCACCCCTTAAGCTCCTCTCTACTCCACTTTATTGTTTGATTTCTCTGAAATGAACCAGAGACTCTTTAATTCCCCTTTAACCCTATTTTTAATTCTTTTTTATTCAAATCTTTAATTCACACACCTTCATTTCTATACTATAAATACCACCCCACCCCCCATCTCTCCCCTATTCTGAAAATTTCTTTAAAATTTTTTCTAAATTCCTAAGCTCAAGAAAGGAGTTAAAGCTAGTCAAGTGGAGTTAGCAATCCAAGTTCATTCTATTGAAGACCGGAGCTATTTACGACGCTACCGCGACGCTACAGAGACTTCCCCTCTCTTACTCTTTTCTCAACACTACACAACCCGTAATCCCTTTCCTCTCTCTTTCTTTTCATCTCTAAACAATTCTTAAAACATATCGACAAAAATTGAGTTAACTTATGATTTTTTTCTTTTAAACAAACTTTTGTCACCTTTTCCATGTTAAAATTTCACTCCAAATCTCTAATATCACCTCAACATATTATTCACATCATTTACCTATTCATGTAATTAAAATTCATGTGAATTAACCACATAAATTGAATAATTTCATATAAATACCATAAACTTTAAAAGTATTTTACCGATAGCTAGAATATATACCTATAGAAATTCACGGGGTAATGACTTGCCTCATCACATACACTATGGTTTCATAGCACAAAGTTTTTAGATGTATATTTAATTTAAAGAATACGGTTTACAATAAAATATCACCATTTTTACAAATAAATGTTTTTAATTGATATTTTTAAGACCTTTGCAATTGCGCCTCTATAACCCTTTTAAGGGAACCCATTTACAGGTGGTGCGGGTTATTGCACATCCTTGGGATAGTAGAGTGAGATACAGAACTCCTCACAGAGAACCCGGTCTCGAAAAGAACTAAAATACGATGTTTAAAGAAATACGACTTTTTAAAACAACTTAAAACTTTGGAAAATTATATATAATTATGAATTTGTATTTTCAATGAAAACAAATTGTGAAAAACATATTTTTAAATGAAAGATTAAAATTTTAATGAAATACTATCAAAATTCCAAAAGTAGTAGTTTTCATAAAAATACCATAAACTTTTAAAAGTTAGTTTTCATCACTAAAATATCACCAATATTAAAATACATTGTTATAAAAACTATTAATATTATAGATCACCCTCGAGATTATTTTTAAACAATATTAAAATATTTTTCATAAAACCCCTTCGAGAAATACAAACAATGTAAACACGATTGAAACAACAAGAATAAATCTTTAAGGATACTAAATTAATATAGGTTTAAACGGTATCATTTCTCTTGAGCCCCAGAGAGCCGGAGAAAGTGAGTGCTTGCCTACTCAGATTAGACAACACTGCAAATTAACGGGCCATCAATGTCAATTGTCTTGGAAAAAAACACAAGTCCTGCCGTCTATGTATAGCAGTGTCTGATTATTCCCGAACTTAAGAATTTCAACAGTTAAATCCATTCATAAGAAATGACTATAGCCTGAATATAAGTTCAAACCAAAGTCCAAACTCAAATCCAAACTTGAACACTTGATCTCACACTTGAACACTTGAACTTGAATATCCAAACTTGAACTTGAATACTTAACTTGACTTGACCGAACCATGAATATAACTTGACATGAAGTTGACATGAATACCTGAATACATGATTACAACTTGAATATGAACTTGCACATTATTTTTATACTCATTGATTCGGCCAAGACCAGTTAACTTGAACTATACACTACAATACGCGGGGATAAAAGGGTAGATTGGTACGGAACGTATATCGTAGCACAAGAGGTCACTTTAAAAGACATCTACATGAATTCACGTGCCGTTGTCTCGTGGGTTATGACGGGGCCTTGTACTACATGTTAACATAGTCCACGGGGTAACATGGACTCCTCTCGTATATACTAATACCTTCTTTATCAAACTACAAACAACCATGTTAGCATAGAAATCTTATACATGTAAATGATCATGCTTAGATACTCGCTTATACAATCTTACCTGTTGACACTACTTGGTTTTCTATATACCATTCAGTCATCTTCTTTTTCTTCTTTTTGGGGACTTAACGAGTGCTAGTTCGCTGACGATATTCCACTCTATTTTTTTCTTTGGAATCTTCGTCAGGAGGATCGGACATTGAGGAGATAGAGCCGAGCCCGGAAGACTTGGACCAGTTTGCTGTTCAGCCTGATTACTAGCTCCTGCCTGCACTTACTTTCAGTATGCCATTATTTAGGCATTTGTTTTTATCATTGTATCTTTTTATTCCAGACAGTTGTATTTAAAATTTGAATGTAAATAAAGTTGCTATTTAATGTTATTACTCTTGTCATTCTTGCACATTGTTATATTGCTTACATACGCTTAACGTATTCTCATAGTAAATACGTTGCGGGCTTGCCACGTCACCGTTTCCGTCTACTGGGAAGCGGGGTGTGACAGGTTTTGTTGGTGGCCCATGCAGGTCAGTTCTACATGAAGTCTTAAACAATATATCATAAGAATTATAAGAATCAGCAACTATACATTCTTTGCATTTCAAATTTCATGAATCTATCCTAACTTGTCTTTTCTATCAAGGTGATGGATTCTCCAAATAACACCAGCACCAACATCAATGGCAACACACTAGCACCAACGTTATGTGTTCTTCAAGATCTCTCCGAATAGAGGAGTGATTCGTTTCGGAAGACGAGGAAAACTTAGCCCAAGATACATCAGGTCGTTTGACATATTGGAACGGGTAGGAGATGTGGCATATCGTATAGCACAGCCACCATCATTGGAGAGAGTGCATAACGTATTCCATATATCTCAGCTACATCGTTATGTGAGTGACACCAGTCATATACTCGATCACTCAAAACTTACTGTACAGACCAATCTAACTTGTGAGCAGTACCCCTTCAAAATTTTAGATCGGAAGGAGAAGACGTTACTGAACAAGGTGGTGAAATTAGTCTGAGTGATTTGGAAAAAGGATTCACCTGGAGAATCAACTTGGGAATGAGAACATGATATGCGTATACGTTACCCTCAACTGTTTAATGATTAGTCCTTCGTGTAAATTTCGAGGACGAAATTTTTTATAAGGAGAGTAGTGTTCCCCTCCGAATGGCGGCCTGGACTTTGCGTCTGGCCTGAGATTCGGGGCAGATGCTATATGGTTTTATCCGTCTACCTCTCCGAAGATGCCAAGTTGATTTATGACACCGTGTATCGGAGGTCTAGACGGATGCGGTCGATTTAGCAGACTTCGTCAGATTCCCCCTCCGGGTGAGGGGTTTTTGATTGTGGGGACGCTCTTCCCTGCAGGCGCAAGCCCCTGCAGTTAATTACGCTACCGCATCGCGGTAACAACTTTCTCCTTCTCCAGAATTTCACTTCGTGTCGTATGTGTTTGTTTTGTTTGTGGTTGCCCGTGGATTGTATACGGAGACTGAGTAATGCCGTCGCCCGTAGGACATGGATTAGTCCAAATCCGTATTTACTTAGATTTGGGTTTGGTGTTTTTAGTTTAAGGATGCATTAGTCGCGTTGCGGTTAAGATCAACTTAAACGTTCGTTAAGGATACAATAGTCCTGCTTGAGACAAGATCAACTTAACGTGATAATCCATTTAATATCTAGCCAGCGGGACTCGTCGCCTCTCTAACGTCGTTGAAGGATTACAACGGCAGATGTTAGAGGAGTTCAGAGATGTACCCTTGAACCAAGGTTGATTTGGAGTTTTATAGTCCGTTTGGATATTTAAGGATACGTTAGCCGTGTTTGGGGGCTAAGATCAACTTAAACGAGATCGTTTAGATCCGGCAAAAGAGCATTTGGAGGCTCTATTGCTCCAGTTTAGGGACGTGGTGGTCCATATTCCAGTTTAGGGACGTGGTGGTCCATTATTAGTTTAAGAACGTTTCGGTCCAATATTAGTTTAAGGACGTCTCGGTCCAATATTAGTTTAAGGACGTCTCGGTCCACGAGTTTAAGGACCCCGCAGTCCACATTGAAGGGTGTGGTCGTCGGGACTCGTCACCTCTCTGACAACGTTGAATGATTACAACGACGTGTGCCAGAGGAGTTCGGAGATGTACCCTCGAACCGGATTTAAATTGATTTAAGAGAGAGCTATGCTCAGTCAATTTTAATTTGAGGACTTACGGCCAAAATTGGGCTAAGTCCACTTGAAAATGTTCAACACTTTTATTAAATAATGCATTGCATTTCTTCCATTTTTTTTGTTTGGGCTCTGCCCATAAAGATGCAGAGCATCAATTTATTCTGGGCTCTGCTCATTTATGAATGATGCAATGCATCTGTTTTGTTTGGGCTCTGCCCCTTTTAAAATGCGTAGCATTTTTATTATTTCGTTTGGGCTCTGCCCATTTATAAATGATGCAGAGCATCAATTTAATTAGGCCTGCTTGGTCTTTTAATTGGGCCTGGCCCTTCAGGAAAAGAAATGCATTGCATTTGTCAGGCGCTTTGCGCCAGTTACTGAGCGCAAGCGCTTATGGTGAGGACACGTGTCATGCTCTGGTGAGCGCAAGCGCAACAGCGCAGTGCGCTGCGCTGTTGCGCTGCTGACACGTGGCGCTCCCTGGTGGCTTGCGCCAACAAAGGAGCGCAACAGCCCAATTTTTCAAGTGCAAAGCACTGTTTTATATTTTGATCGATTTTAAATCAAAGAAAACAAGTTTTCTTTTGTTTTCAAAGAACCAATGGTTCATAAGAAAGTGCAAAGCACTATTATTACTTATTTTTCTTTTTATTTAAGATTATTGATCTTGTTCTTAGATCAATAATCTGTCCATAAGAGAATTTTCTCTTTTTCCTAAAGGTTTTTACCTTCTGTTGTTCTTGAAGAGTTCTCAAGAGTTCTCTTCTTTTTTTTTTTTAGAAAGATGTTGATGATTTTGAAATGAGGTCTGGGGTCCTTTTTATAGTGCTCATAAATTAGTTAAATTTGTTACATAGATCTTTTTCTGAGTGATTTGGGGAATTTTCTCCACCGTTGGATCTTTGATCCAAAGGCTCCTGCTTTACAGAAGAAAATCTTCTTGTTTTAACAAGAACAGAAAAGATTTATTCTGTTTTGCGCAACTTCCCCAGCGCGTGACACGTGTCGCGCAGCGCAGTGCTTGCGCAGCTGCGCTTGCGCAGCTGCGCAGACACGTGTCGCGCAGTGCAGCGATTGCGCAACTGCGCAGACACGTGTCGCGCAGTGCAGCGCTTGCGCAGCTGTGCTTGCGCAACTGAACGTTGTTTCTTTTACTTTTAGTTTTTAAAAGAGCTCTGCTCTGATTGGACGCACCGCCTTGGGCGTTGCGCTGTCGTATCAACTTCTAACACGTGGCGCGTTGCGCGCAGCGCACGGGATTTGAAGCGTTGCTTCAAAATTTGAATTTTTTTGAAATTCAAACAGAGCCTTGCTCTGATTGGGGAAACGAATGCCCCCCCACCGTTGCGCTTACGTGGCCTCCTAACGTGAGCGCAGCGGTGGCAGACTCCGAACCGTCGCGCCATCCCTTGGAAGCTGAAAGGGCACTTGATGCCTATAAATAGGACCTTTGGTCCCTTAGATGATTCTCATCTCTAAAATTTTATTTTCAGAATTCAGAGCCCTGCTCTTTATTTTCAAGAACTTTAAGAGTTAAACTCTTAAAACTTTTTGGTGAAAATTTTAATTTGGATTAAATTAAATTAAATTAATTTTCATTGATAGAGCCTCGCTCTCAATAGATCCCTGATCTAAAGAAAACCTATTTAGGGTTTCACTTAGCAGAGCTTTGCTCTACAGGTCTTAAAGGGATCTAAAGTGAACTAAAGGGGACCCTACTAGGGTTCCATAGAGCTCTGCTCTCTGAAAGATTTTTCTT
This sequence comes from Agapanthus africanus, assembly GCA_030015575.1. Lineage (NCBI taxonomy): Eukaryota > Viridiplantae > Streptophyta > Magnoliopsida > Asparagales > Amaryllidaceae > Agapanthus > Agapanthus africanus. The sequence continues at coordinate 820,938,381 of CM057337.1, read as the reverse complement.
GGATTTTCTTAATTCATTAATGGAGCTTTGCTCCTCCCAAATCATATAGAAGAACTCTTAAGAATTCTTCATGGATCTTGGAACTTAAAGATGGCATTTTATTCCTCAGTGCATTATATCATTTTGCTTAATCAGTCTTTCTGATAATTCTGTTGATCCACTTTCACAGGAACAATGAACGCCCACATGTATGCTCTTAACGAGATCATCTCTCATGAGGACATCCGCCGACTTGGCCGCTCTCAAAATCGGGAGTTCACAAACGAGGAGTGTGCTGAAATAATGAGTCGTTTCGACGCATACAATGGTCCACTGCTTCCTCGACGTTCCTCTCTTCTTAAACTTATCGTGGGAGCTATCTGGGAAGCGCTACCCCTATTCTGTTCCGGCATGCCGCTTAGGGCGTTGGATGCCGCTGAGGACAAGGTGCACTCTGTGTACCTATTGAACTTTATCTCGAAGAGACGGCGAGACAGTCTTATCGACCTCTTGCACGAGGTCTTTCAACAGTCTGCCATACTCGCTGCTTATCGGAGGGTGGAAGACATCGGGAGGGACCCTGACGCTTGTGCTCGCGAAGGGAAGCACACTAGGATGGTCCGCGAGGCTTGTAAAGTCATAGATAGGGTCGCTTTTGAATTCCTCAATCCATGCCCTGGATCTGAGGTTATTCCATTGTAACTTTCGTTTATTGTTTTTATGACTGTAAGAACTTCGGGCAATATTAATGGAATTTTTTTTTATCCCAGCTTGTCTTTATTATATATCTTTTGTCCTGAGTCTTTTTGCCCATGCATGAATGAATGTGTCTTGAACGCTTGATCAAATGTAAATCGGATGCTCTTTCTGTTGCTTTTCCTCTTTCTCAGCATGTCGTCACAATTAGCAGGTAATAGAGTAAGCTTCTTGATTTCTTCACGAGATAGCGAGGGCTTAGGCCGCAGGTTCAGATCTGCTGCCTAAGACTTTTCAACTCTATGAGCCATGAGGGTCTCATAGAGACTTTTCTCCCTACGGATCGAGAGGATCTCGTAGGTGGGTTTTTCTCCTTAGGAATCGTGAGGATTCCTAAGTGTGGTTTTCTCTTGTAAGTCGTAAAGATCCAACAAGAGAATTTTTCCCTTTTACGAGTCGAGAGGACTTGTAAGCGGTTGTTTCCCTCCTTGTCGAAGTTCGATGTTGGAGAGTGAGACCCGTGGATGGTATGCAAGAGACCGTTTTGGGCCAACTTGCAGGGTCCCAGTGCTTAGGAAATAGGCTTCTTTTATGCCCACTGCCTAAGGCTTTATCTCACGAGTCGAGCCGAGCCGCCTCAACAATTTTTTTCGCAAGTCGAGACGAATCGAGCGTTTCTCGCAAGAACATCTTAACATCGCATTTAACCTCTGCTCTTTACGACAGAAGCCTGTTAAGGTTGGTGGTACTTAGGGTTTTGGCCATCGTATCGTCGCATAAGCTGATATAGTCCTCGATAGACAATCGTGCTGTTCGAGTAGCCCTGCGACTGCCGTGTCTTTGATCCCTTCGGGGGCTGGACAAGACGTCTTCAAGCAATCCTCCTTGGCAGTTTGACCGTCGGAAGAGCAAGCGTTAGGAATTTGCCATGTCGCTTTTTACTTGAGATTAGGCTTATTTTGGTGAGCCCCGATGAGTCATAACCACTCCGCGCTGGTGTGGGGATGATCTCCGATAGTCTTTCGGGCTTTATATGAGTTGCCGTCAAGACCCTGAAGCTAGGAATTTGGCCTTTGCTTCGTTTGCTGGCATTGCGTCTGCTGTATCAAGACGAATGTTGCGGTGGGAATTAGGGATTTTGCCGTGGCTCCGTTTGTTTGATGACGTTGCGTCTGCTGTGTCGAGACGAACGTTGGGGTGACATCTCGTCTGCTGTATCGAGACGGACGTCGAGGTTGTCTCTAGGTTGCCGGTGAACCGCTGAGGTTTGGAACTAGGGATTTTGCCGTGGCTCCATTCGTTTAATGACGTTGCGCCTGCAGTGTCGAGACAAACATTGGGGTGACATCTCGTATACTGTATCGAGACGGACGTCGAGGTTGTCTCTAGGTTGCTGGTGAACCGTCGAGGTTTGGAACTAGGAATTTTGTCGTGGCTCCATTCGTTTAATGACGTTGCGTATGCTGTGTCGAGACGAACATTGGGGTGACATCTCGTCTGCTGTATTGAGACGGACGTCGAAGTGGTGACCATTCTGTGCTGGTGCGAGATGATCTCCGATTGTCTTTCCGGTTTTATATGAGTTATTGTCAAGACGTCGAAGCTAGGAATGTGGCCTTCGCTTCGTTTGCTTTGGTGTGTCCAAATCCTGTTGGAGGAAGAACGCTGGGGTTGACATTTCGTCTGCTATATCGAGACGAACGTCAAGGTGGTGACCACTCTGTGCTGGTGCGAGATGATCTCCGATTGTCTTTCCGGTTTTATGTGAGTTACCGTAAAGACGTTGAAGCTAAGAATGTGGCCTTCGCTTCGTTTGCTTTGTCACGTCCGAATCCCTGCTGGAGGAAGAACGCTGGGGTGACAACTCGTCTGCTGTATCGAAACGAACGTCGAGGAGGTGACCACTCCATGTGAGATGATCTCCGGTGGTCTTTCAGGCTTTATATGACTTGCCGTTAAGACATTGAAGCTAGGAATTTGGCCTTCGCTTCATTTGCTAACACTGCGTCTGGTGTATTGAAATGAATGCTGAGGTGGAGCTGGGATTTTGCCGTCACTCCGCTTGGTTTCGACCATGGGGTCTTTTGTTAACTTTGGATGTACACCCTGCTGGACTGCGAAGGAACGCCGTTGTTGACATTGCGTCTGCTATAACGAGACGATTGCTAAGGTGGAGTTGGGATTTTGCCGTTACTCCGCTTTGTTTCAACCGTGAGGTCTTTTGTTGACGTTGCATCTGCCTCCAGCTGAACTGCGGAGGAACACTGTTGTTGACATTGCGTCTACTGTATCGAGACGAATGCTGAGGTGAAGCTGGGATTTTGCCATCGCTCCGCTTGATGGTGTAATATCTGTGTCCTGCTGGAATGAGGAGGCACACCGTTGTTGGTCTCCAGGCTGCAGATGTGGCCATTGAGATTTGGAACTAGAGACTTTACCATGGTTCCGTTTTGTTGCGATTCTGAGGTTGGTTGTTGACGTCATGTCTGCATCTAGTTGGAGTGAGGAGAAACGCCGTTGGTGATCTCTAAATTGTCGATGTTGACGTCGAGACCCTGAAGCTCGGGATCTTCGTTTGCTTCATTTGTTTTCATCGTGTCTGTAATATTGCGACAAATGTCGAGATTGTCTCTAGGTTGTCTATGAACCGTCGAGATTTGGCTTCGCTTTCTGATGGAGCCTGTTGGGAAGGTATGGTTCCTTCTTTATCTGTGCCCCTGGATTGTATACAGGGATCGATGTGATTTCACCTGTAGGGCAAAAAGTTTCATTCTTTCATTTTTTTATTCTTTCCGCGATGCTTTATCATTTCAGCTTTTTATATCGCGAAAATCGTGATTGCCCAATCATTTCGGCTATTTTTCGCGGTGCCCAATCATTTCGGCTATTTTTTATTTTTACTCCCTGCTTTTTATTGCGAGTTGCCTAATCATTTTGGCTATTTATTTTATTTTTACTCGCTGTTTTTTATTGCGAGTTGCCCAATCATTTCGGCTATTTCATGTGCCCAATTGTTTCGGCTGTTTATTTTGTTTTTACTCGCTGCTTTTTATTGCGAGTTGCCCAATCATTTCGGCTGTTTATTTTGTTTTTACTCGCTGCTTTTTATTGCGAGTTGCCCAATCATTTCGGCTGTTTATTTTATTTTTACTCGCTGTTTTTTATTGCGAGTTGCCCAATCATTTCGGCTATATATATATATTTTTTTCTCGCTGTTTTTTATTGCGAGTTGCCCCATCATTTCAGCTATTTAATATGCATTTTCAGCTCGCTGATTTTTATCGCGAGCGTAGAACTTGGAATCTGGTGCCAATCTCAGTATCAGTATCGCTACAACCGGAATATTTCCAGGAGCGAATCATCATCTGCCATGAAAGGACTTGGATTTTGATACCGATTTAGGCATCAATATCGCTACAACTGGGATATTTCCAGGAGCGAATCATCATCTGCCATGAAAGGACTTGGAATTTGATACCGATTTAGGCATCAGTATCACTACAACTGGGATATTGCCAGGAGCGAATCATCATCTGCCTCCGTTGATGTCGAACAAAGGTGGCTTAGCGAACAGGGTTAAGGTCCTGTTGACTAAGGCTTTTGACTTCATGAGCCGTAAGGGTTTCACAAAGGTATTTCTCCCTACAACTCGTGAGGATCTTGTAGGTATATTTTCTCCTTAGGAGTTGTAAGGATTCCTAAGTGTATGTTCCTCGGTAAGTCGTAAGGATCCTACAAGAGGGTTTTCTCCTTGTAAATCGAGAGGACTTACAAGTGTTGTTTGCTGTACGAGCATATCCCAAGTCACGGATGAGACTTTGTTAGGGAAATGTTTATTCACGCCCGTGGATTGTATACAAGAGCCAGTATTGGACCACTTGTAGGGCCATAACGAAAGTTGTGGGGGTTGCTTAAGCACAGGTTTAGGTCTCTGTAACTTAAGACTTTCAAATCTTATGAGCCGTGAGGGTCCCATAAGAGAGTTCTCCTTACGAGTCGTGAGGATCTCGCAAGTGTATTTTCTCCTTAGGAATCGTGGGGATCCCTAAGTGTGCTGCTCCCTTTGTGAGTTGTAAGGATCTCACGCGGGTGGTTTCTCCTTACAAGGTCGAGGGGACCTTATAAGTGTCTTTTAACGAGGTTGTGCCCTTTCGGGTTTTCACGAACACTCGCCGGTAGCCCTGCTGTTTTTACTCACGGAGCCCTTTCGGGTTTTCATCCGTGCCCGTTTCGCTTATGGACATACCGTCTCTTTTTTTTATTTACGAGGTCGCGCCCTTTCGGGTTTTCACGAACACTCGCTGGTAGTCCTGCTGTTTTTACTCACGGAGCCCTTTCGGGTTTTCATCCGTGTCCATTTTGCTTATGGAATACCATTTTTTACTTTTTTTTTATTTCTTTTTTTTTATATTCTTTATATATATATATATATTTTATATTTTTTTTTATCTCGTCAGCCTAAGGATGCTGCGGTAGTAGTTTAAATACATTTCGGTCATTTGCAAGTTTTAGGACATTGCGGTCCATCATTAGTTTAAGGACATCTCGGTCCGCCGTCGCCGTATTTGAGACGAATATCTAGTTTATTGACTTTTCGGTCTATGGGTCCTTCCCCATGAATGAGCATGATGCCCCCGGCGTATCCGTCTTTTTCGGAGCGTGCGGTTGTGGCGGACTCACCTTCCAGTTTTCAGACAGCGCAAACTCGCCATGTTGGTATTGGTCTTCAACCCAGTTTTTGAAGACGTAGCAGTCCTCGATCAGGTGACCTACTGTTTGGTGGTAAGGGCAATAATTGGGATTATTAAGATCGCCTGGCTGCAACGGACGTTTTGGACCCGGCAGATTGATGAGTCTGTTGCACACTGCCAGCTCGAACAGTCCCCTTGTTTTATCTTGCGGAAACGAGTAAGGACGTTTCAACTTTTCTTGGAGGGGTTGCCGCTTGTTGCTTTGGCGAGCAACCGGTCTAGGGTCATCTGATTGTTGTTGAGCGCTGGCGACGAGGGCCGTTTTTCCTTTTCCTTTATTCTTTTTGTTCGGTCCCTTGTTTACGGGGCCGAGATTTTTTTCGAATAGCGTGCGATTACATGGCTGAACATTCTCGCAGCTTCTCAATTCCTTTATTTTCGAAATAGATTCCCCGAGGGAAAAGTTGGGGATAGCTTCTTCGTCAGAGTCGCTTCCAAAGGTGATAATTTGTGATCCCTTGAAGTCGGCTATATGACAGTTTGCGGCGGCTCCTTTGCGCTCATATATCGCATTTTTCCGATGTCCACAAGCTTCACACTTTGTCCTGTCGAAGTGTTGCTTTTGAGCGACATACCCTTGCCACCAACAGTTAAAGGACTCGCAGTATTCGGTAGGATGTATGATCTTCTGATGATATAAACAGAAGTTAGGGTGCATCTCTACCTCAGAGAGAGAATTTTCTTCAGAGGGCGGTAGCTTCATTCCTACTAATAGAGCTTTGGCGAACCGTTTCCTCGTCTTGAATTTGTTTTTACCCGCAGTGTATGGCTTTTGATTTGACGGGAATACCTTGGTTCTTTCTAGTATGGCCATTTCACGCTCTTGATTGGCTTTTGCTTTCAGACGAATTTCACTTAGGAGGACATCGATCAACTCGTCTGATGGCTGTAGAATCTCCGGCTCAGGATTCTCCATTGGTTTCTCAGCGCAAGGAGCCTCTTTATCATCCGTCAGTGAATGAGAAATCATATGACAAGTCGCTACGTAGTCTTCGGATTCATCCGATGAGTTTTCTCCATTGTTTTCATCTTTGACTAAAGAACAAGCTGCCCCCGGCGTGTCCGTCTTCTTTGGAGAGTGCGGCTGTGGTGGGTTTACCTTCCAGCTTTCAGACAGCGCGAACTTGCCTTGCAGGTATTGATCCTCGATCCATCCCTTAAAGACGAAACAATCCTCAATCGGGTGACTTACCGTTTGGTGGTAAGGGCAATAATTGGGATTATTAAGATCGCCTGGCTGCGACAGACGCTTTGGACTCGGTAGATTGATGAGTCTGTTACGCACTGCCAGCTCAAACAGTCTTCTCGTTTTATTCTGAGGAAACGAGTAAGGACGTCCTAGCCTCTCTTAGAGGGATGGGCGTGGACGCACGTTATTTTGGCAAACGACCGGCTTTGAGTTACTCGACTGTTGTTGAGCATTGGCGACGACGATCGCTTTCCCTTTTCCTTTCTCATCTCGGGAATCTGATTTTGGAGGAGACGGTCTATGGCCCATCTGGTCTATTTGGGCTAATTTGTCAATCAAGGCCTGGAAGGTGGTCGGCCTGAAGAACATCATGAATTGTGAGATGGTCGCCTGCGGATCGAGAGTGCCCACAAACATGCCTACCGCAGGTGCCTCTTCTATGCGTTGTTCGCATTTCGACCATAGGTTCCGCCATCGTGTTGCGTATTGGACCCACGTTTCGCTTGGCCATATCCTGGCATTTATCAGTGCTGTTATCGGGGTGCGTTCACTAGCACTCGCGAATCTTTGTGTAAACAGCAGCTCCATCTCCGCAAATGTTTTGACAGAGTCGTTAGGTAGCTCCGAATACCATTCAAATGTTGTTTCTGCTAAGCTGCCGACGAATTGGCGAAGCAACAGTTTGTCATTGCCTCCAGTGTTGCCGCATAAGGCCCTGAATTGAGCGACATGTTGATGTGGATTTCCTGTCCCTTTATATACGTGGAATTTAGGGATCGTGTATCCCGGCGGGTAACTGATTTGGTCATACCAGCTTGGATAGGGTCGTCCCGTTCTAACAGTTTGCCCAGCCGCTTCACTCGCCTGATGAGCTCGTATTTGCTGAGCTATATAGTCGTCAAGCGCGGCCTTGGAAATGGTTTCTTCCTTGGCTGCTGAAAGAGCCGGAGGAGGATCAGATGTTTCCCCTCCGTCATTTCCGACAATGACTGGATGGTCTTCAGCTGGAGGGTCCGGCTGTAACATCATCCCTACCATGTCTTGGAAGAGGAGTGCCATTTGTTTTATGTTAGCCGCTTGTTCTGTGGCTTCTGTGTCCTTCTTTTTGAGGATTCTACGTAAGAAGTCAGCATCAGTCTCTTGTTCGTGACGCTGCTCTGATGATTCTTCCGAACTTTCTTTCGGTTCGGTAAGTGCAGCCATCACAGTCATCATTTCCTGAAGCTTCTGTCGCTGCTCCTGGGCTTTCGTCACAGATCGGGTGAGCGGTCGGTGACCCGTCGAAGCACGGCTTTCCTCCTTTCCGCAAGCCATATAAACGGTGTGCACCACCATGCCCCCAGACTTGGGGCGTTTGTGTTCGGTGTCTTTGCGATTTGCCAAAGACACAGGGGCTTTTTGCGGCCTCCTTTTTTGAGTGATTGGAGTTAAGGGAGCTGTTGTAGTGGGCATCCAAGTAGCTTTTGTTTTTTGTGGGTTGACAGAGTAATCCTTCTCCTGCCGCACCTTCATCTTTCTCTGTCGATGAAGATGGTTTTCATTAATCACTGACTCCTGGACCTGTCGCCAGACCTTGTAAATTTTAGAGGACAGCCGTTGAGGGGGCTGCTCTAGCTTCTTCTCTGGAATATTCTTCACAGATGAAGGAGTTCGCTTTAGCACCGCAGTAGGAGAGTTTCTGCGCACCGAGTTCAGCAACTCAAAGCTGTTCCTGGTTGGAACAGCAGTATCGATCCCCATCATTAGAGTTGGAGGAGTAAGTCCAGAGGGGGAGTTGCCCCCAGCCTTCCTCACTCGGCGCCAGTAGCGACGTCGGGCATGTCGTGCTGATGGAGTTGTCTCAGCTATAGGGGTGACCTCCTCATGCCCCCTGTGTTGGTCAGAATATACTGGTACCAGCTTTTTAAAGATCGACGTCCGTTGAACGGGGACGGCCAACTTGTCAGAAGCGGACTTCTGAACATGGGAAGCAACCTTGGTGATTTTGCCAGGAACGGGAGTTGGAATGGCTATCCGCTTCGGGATAACTCCTTCTAGTATGGCAGGCTTCTTCATGAGCCTGTTAGAGCTCTGGCCTAGTCCGTTAAAAACTGAAGCAGTGGAGTTGGACGACCCGTTGAGAGGGGTCGCGGCAGTGGTAAGTCGATCGAAGACCGACTTCTTTGGAGCTTCTTGCAATGTCATTGGGGCGTTGAAGCTCATTGGTGGGAGCATGGTCCCAAAAAATAGTCCAGTGGTGGCTTGAGCCACCTGCTCCACCGGCATTTTGAAAAGGGAGGCCGCTTGGGGCCCATAAGTCACTCCTCCAGCAATGACGGAGCGAGAGTTATCGCTGCGGGCGGTGCAGTTCGAAACCATCGATTTTCTGTTTTCTTCTTCTGTAAAGCAAGACACCAAATCTAAGTACCTTGAATCCACAGGCAATCACAGCAAACCGCGATTTGTTCGCGAACACGACACACGAAGTGTGGAGTGGAAAGAGGAAGAGGTCCCACCGGGCGTGCCAGAATCTGTTCCCCTCCGAATGGCGGCCTGGTCTTTGCGTCTGGCCTGAGATTCGGGGCAGATGCTATATGGTTTTATCCGTCTACCTCTCCGAAGATGCCAAGTTGATTTATGACACCGTGTATCGGAGGTCTAGACGGATGCGGCCGATGTAGCAGACTTCGTCAGATTCCCCCTCCGGGTGAGGGGTTTTTGATTGTGGGGACGCTCTTCCCTGCAGGTGCAAGCCCCTGCAGTTAATTACGCTACCGCATCGCGGTAACAACTTTCTCCTTCTCCAGAATTTCACTTCGTGTCATATGTGTTTGTTTTGTTTGTGGTTGCCCGTGGATTGTATACGGAGACTGAGTAATGCCGTCGCCCGTAGGATGTGGATTAGTACATATCCGTATTTACTTAGATTTGAGTTTGGTGTTTTTAGTTTAAGGATGCATTAGTCGCGTTGCGGCTAAGATCAACTTAAACGTTCGTTAAGGATACAATAGTCCTGCTTGAGACTAAGATCAACTTAACGTGTTAATCCATTTAATATCTGGCCAGCGGGACTCGTCGTCTCTCTAACGTTGTTGAAGGATTACAACGGCAGATGTTAGAGGAGTTCAGAGATGTACCCTTGAACCAAGGTTGATTTGGAGTTTTATAGTCCGTTTGGATATTTAAGGATACGTTAGCCGTGTTTGGGGGCTAAGATCAACTTAAACGAGATTGTTTAGATCCGGCAAAAGAGCATTTGGAGGCTCTATTGCTCCAGTTTAGGAACGTGGTGGTCCATATTCCAGTTTAGGGACGTGGTGGTCCATTATTAGTTTAAGGACGTTTCGGTCCAACATTAGTTTAACGACGTCTCGGTCCAATATTAGTTTAAGGACGTTTCGGTCCAATATTAGTTTAAGGACGTCTCGGTCCACGAGTTTAAGGACCCCGCAGTCCACATTGAAGGGTGTGGTCATCGGGACTCGTCACCTCTCTGACGACGTTGAATGATTACAACGACGTGTGCCAGAGGAGTTCGGAGATGTACCCTCGAACCGGATATAAATTGATTTAAGAGAGAGCTATGCTCAGTCAATTTTAATTTGAGGACTTACGGCCAAAATTGGGCTAAGTCCAGTTGAAAATGTTCAACACTTTTATTAAATAATGCATTGCATTTCTTCCATTTTTTTTTGTTTGGGCTCTGCTCATAAAGATGCAGAGCATCAATTTATTCTGGGCTCTGCTCATTTATGAATGATGCAATGCATCTGTTTTGTTTGGGCTCTGCCCCTTTTAAAATGCGTAGCATTTTTATTATTTCGTTTGGGCTCTGCCCATTTATAAATGATGCAGAGCATCAATTTAATTAGGCCTGCTTGGTCTTTTAATTGGGCCTGGCCCTTCAGGAAAAGAAATGCATTGCATTTGTCAGGCGCTTTGCGCCAGTTACTGAGCGCAAGCGCTTGTGGTGGGGACACGTGTCATGCTCTGGTGAGCGCAAGTGCAACAGCGCAGTGCGCTGCGCTAGTGCGCTGCGCTGTTGCGCTGCTGACACGTGGCGCTCCCTGGTGGCTTGCGCCAACAAAGGAGCGCAACAGCCCAATTTTTCAAGTGCAAAGCACTGTTTTATATTTTGATCGATTTTAAATCAAAGAAAACAAGTTTTCTTTTGTTTTCAAAGAACCAATGGTTCATAAGAAAGTGCAAAGAACTATTATTACTTATTTTTCTTTTTATTTAAGATTATTGATCTTGTTCTTAGATCAATAATCTGTCCATAAGAGAATTTTCTCTTTTTCCTAAAGATTTTTACCTTCTGTTGTTCTTGAGGAGTTCTCAAGAGTTCTCTTCTTTTTTTTTTTAGAAAGATGTTGATGATTTTGAAATGAGGTCTGGGGTCCTTTTTATAGTGCTCATAAATTAGTTAAATTTGTTACATAAATCTTTTTCTGAGTGATTTGGGGAATTTTCCCCACCGTTGGATCTTTGATCCAAAGGCCCCTGCTTTACAGAAGAAAATCTTCTTGTTTTAATAAGAACAGAAAAGATTTATTCTGTTTTGCGCAACTCCCCCAGCGCGTGACACGTGTCGTGTAGCGCAGCTGCGCTTGCGCACCTGCGCAGACACGTGTCGCGCAGTGCAGCGCTTGCGCAGCTGTGCTTGCGCAACTGAACGTTGTTTCTTTTACTTTTACTTTTTAAAAAAGCCCTGCTCTGATTGGACGTACCGCCTTGGGCGTTGCGCTGTCGTATCAACTTCTGACACGTGGCGCGTTGCGCGCAGCCCACGGGATTTGAAGCGTTGCTTCAAAATTTGAATTTTTTTGAAATTCAAACAGAGCTTTGCTCTGATTGGGGAAACAAGTAGGATGTAACGACCCTGAAATCCATGTGCGTTTGTATCAAGTTCAATATAAATGTGAAGGTGTGTTTCAACTCTGACCATGAGTTATAAGTAATTATTTTTAAATAAAAGTAAGAAACTCCTTGTAGCTCACAGGTTAAGACTCTCCACTGCTGTTTTTTAGCTTGCATGTTCGAATTCCATCATCCCAAATTATTTTAATGTTTTAGAAACCAAAGAGTTTACACGGGAATTTCACGGAGAAAAGAAAAGTTGCAACGGAAACAAAGTGGATAAAGGATATATTTTGTAAATCCCTGGTTCCATGGTACATATTGTATTTAAAATTTTAATCCCAATAAATTTTCGTTCAAATTCCCAAATTAAATTCCTAAATATTTTCCCAAAACTCTTCTAATTCTTTTTCCCTTTAAACCTTAATCTAATTTCCTATAAATATTTTTCCAATTTTCTATTTCTCTTTTTACCCAAACCCTAATCCCAAGCTCGAGCCTGGCCCAAACCCACGCACCTAAACCCAAACCCGACACGACCCGATCCCCTTCCTTCTCCCACTCTCTTTCCTCTCGTATTTTTCTCTTTCTCCTCTCTTTCTTCTCCTTCTTTAAAACCCAACGGTTACCTCCCCCTCCTTCGCCCCACGCCGTAAGAATCGCACCCACGATGATCTAGCTCGCCAACTATCTCTCCAAGATCCTTTCATCCAAATCCTCACCTCCTCCTCCTCTCTTTCAACCGTCCTCTCTCTGTCTCTCTCATATCTGAATATGAGACAGCGCAGATGGATGGAACTGATGGCAGACTATGCTATTGATCTGCAGTATCACCAGAGGAAGGTGAACGTTGTCCCTGATGCTCTCAGTCGCAGGCCGTCAGCTATATTGCTGACTTGTCAGAAGGGGATTCTCGATGACCTTTAGAGACTCGAGTTGGAGGTAATTATACCGGGTGTGCCCGGACAGCTCTGGCAGCTATAAGTTCAATCATCATTTATAGATCGCATTAAAGCTGCACAGGCTGGAGACTCTCAGTTGCAGAAATTCAGAGGGTTAGTTGAGGCTCGTTTGAGGATGGATTTGCAGATTCACGAAGATGGTTTCCTGAGATTTGGCAGTCGGCTGTGTGTTCCAAAGGGGGTATTCGAGATGAAGTTTTAGCTGAGGCACACAGTTCCGCTTACTCGGTGCACTCAGGAGGCACCAAGATGTACAGAGATCTGAGGCAGCACTTCTAGTGGAACGGAATGAAGAGGGAGATTGCTCGCTTTGTTTTGAAATATCTGGTATGCCAACAGGTGAAAGCTGAGCATCAGAGAGTAGCTGGGTTGTTGCAACCGCTTCCAGTGCCAGAGTGGAAATGGGAGCACATCACCATGGATTTTGTAACGACACTACCTTAAAGTCCAAGGGGAAACAATGCTGTCTGGGTTATCGTTGATTGTCTCACGAAGGCAGCACATTTCTTACCCTTCTGAGTAGGGCAATCGACAGAGTTGCTCGTAGAGAAGTATATGTAGGAAATTGTGAGACTGCACGGAGTGCCCGTTAGTATCGTGTCTGATCAAGACACTGGGTTCATTTTCCATTTCTGGAAGAGCCTGCAGGAGAGTTTGGGTACTCGTCTCAAGTTCAGTACGGCCTATCATCCGCAGACGGACGGACAATCCGAGCGTATTATCCAGACGCTCGAGGATATGCTGAGGGCATGCATGATTGATTTTCAGGGCTCTTGGGAGGATCACCTCCATTTGGTAGAGTTTTCGTATAACAACAGCTATCAAGCTAGAATCCAGATGGCACCATTCGAGGATCTGCATGGACGAAAGCGTCGATCCCCTCTTTGTTGGGATGACGTAGGTAAATGAAGGTTGCTGGGCCCTGAGCTTATAGTACAGACAGTGAGTAAGGTTCAGACGATCAGGCAACGTATCAAGGTTACTCAGGACCGACAGAAGAGTTAGGTGGTGTAACACCCTAGTGCATCTATGCTATATTTTATTAGGGGTATTTCCAGATCTTGCGACAAATTCTTGATTATTATTGTTTTTGGGTTGTGGATAGTGTATTTAGCAACTGTGGTTATTATCTGACCCGACCTACATGTTTGAAACCCACCATGGTTCAAGATTACAACAAATATTTGCCAGTACAGAGAATCCATGTAAATCTAGAAATGATACACATATATAATATATTTTAGTATCCGCATATCTTTTATAATACAAAATTATAACCAAATAATATATTTTTATATCTAGCCTTGCATGTCATTATACCCCAGATCGTATGGTTGCATCAATACATCATGTTCATGTCCTACTTGTTCAAACAGACTCGTTTGGGTCGGTACGTATATTTACGTAGATCCGTACTTGTGTGTATGCATTTTTATTAATAGGATATCGCATTGTGGTTTAAACTTTTATGTATTTTCTACATATTTAAAAACTAGATTTTTAGAAGGGGCCCGGATAATATTCGGAGTAATATGGTATTAGTTGTAAAATCCTAATATATATATATATATTATAATATTTTTCTATATATATAAACTAACAGTATTATATATAATATATATAATATATTTATAAAACTAAAAAAAAACTCTCTCTTTCCCGGTCTCTTCCCCCTCCCTTTCTCTCTCTCCTCTCTGTTGCTCTCTTTCACTATATATATATACACATACATATATGAGAATAATGGAGGAAAGAGGCCATGGAAGGGAATTTCCTCCTATGGCGTCGCAAAAGTACGCCCTCCGTCGTATTTTCCGACGATCGGAATCCATCATCTTCATCGTTATCATCTAAGATGTAGGTACGCCAAATTTCATGTGATTCTACAACTTTTTCACCGTTGATTTAGCAATGTAAAAAGTTCTATTGTCGGTAAACCGTTAATTTTGAACCCACAAATTCAACGGTGAAAAAGTTATAGAATCACATGAAATTTGGTGTACCCATATCTTAGATGATAACGATGAAGATGATGGGTGCCGATCGTTAGAAAATACGATGGAGGGCGTACTTTTTCGACGCCATAGGAGGAAATTTCCTTCTATGGCATCTTTCCTCCATTATTCTCTACATATATTATATAATAATTATTATAATTGAACCTCTCTCTCTCTTCCTCTCTTTCCTTTCTTCTTCCCTCACGTCGCCGCGAGAACCCAAGAACCCTACCCACGCCCTTGCCACTCCCTCGTCGCCGTTCACACCGACCTCGCCCTCACCATCATATTCACCTCCTCGCCCTCATCACCTCCTTCTCCTCTCCTCGACACCCCAGACCACCGCCGCCACCAACCCAACACCTTCCCAACCCTGATCACATACCCTCAAAACTCACAGCCACCTTCGCCGTCGGCCGTCGGCCATCGTCGCCGTCACCTCGCCACTTCTCCTCTGTCCTCGCCACCCCAGAACCCAAAACCAAGCAGCCACCCCATTCTTCTTCTTCTTTTTCTTTTCTTCCTTTTCTTTCTTTCTTTCTTTTCCTGATATTCCGGCTGTCTCGCCGGAGTCGCGCACGTCGCCAACGATCTGGACGACCCAGTCACCGTCGTTGTCCAGCCCAGTCACCACATCACGTCACTGCTCAGCCAGGTCCAGTCCTGCACGCATAAGTTGCATCGTGACGTATTCCGACGTCGGACGTGGCATCCTTATCCCGTCGTGAGATCCGATCAGGCAAGTTTTAAACTTGCAACATGCTATGTTAGTTATATCAATATTTATATGAATAAAAATAGTGCATGTGTTTTAATATTCAGCAAATACTACAGATTTACAGTTTTACAATATCCGTCTGTATCCGTACTAATAATAGCATATCTAATTGCATGACGGAACATCATGATGTCATTATACTACTACATTAGTTCAATATGTTATCTAGATTGCGTCATACATGGTAATTGACGTATCATGGTTATTACAGATAGGTACATATGTATCCTGGCATTAGCTGTGTTTACTATATTTCGATATTGACTATAGTTTTACATTTGGCATCTATTTGGGTTAATATACAGTACATGACATGTTCACGACACATTACCAGACTTGTTACTTGGTACATCTGACGGACGTGGCTTGTTGTTTACATAGACAAAAGTTGTATATGCTTGATCCTGTGTTGGCATTATATTTACATCATCAATACCTGACTTGAACACAAAACCTTAGGGGTCAGGGGAAATCAATAATGAAATCTGACTTGTAACTCAACAGTTCGATGCTTACACCGATCAGTCTTTACGGGCTCGGCCAGCTCCGGAATGATGTTGCTGACATCATTCATCTGTACATGTTACCTGTTTACTGTTTAGCGGCACGTCTCGAATTCAGCCCGAGAATCTTGACCGTGGCCCCGGGCACGCACGGGATACTATTGAGTTACATCGATGATTCCATTAAATTGATTTCAAAGACTTGTAGAATAGATAACCTAGAAGCACACTTTTAGAATACACATCACATATATGTACCTCACTGTTTTATATCTGTATTTATTATTTACATGCATGTTTAATCATATCATTATATCCTGATTATCGCTATTATTTTTGATATTATGACGCACCGATGTCTGGGTTTTGCATGTCCCAGTTTCTCTATCTTTATCGCAGGTAGATCAAGAGCACTTTAGCAATCAAGCCGAGCAATAAGGAGCTAGATATTTCGTTTAGAGACTCTTGGTTTATTTATTTCTGCAGTTTTATTTCTTTTGATGTGAGCCCATATTGGGACGTGTTTTCATATGCTATTGTTTATTGGATCTTGATTCGTTTCCGCTTTATGCATTTTCTTGATTTTATTTACTGTGGAGGATGGACATGTGATAGTTAGATTCTATATTTTATTGTTCTTGATAGACGCTTGACAGCCGTAATGTGACTGTGGAGAGGTAATTCCTAACCACAGGTAGCATTGTTGGCTCTGTCACGTGCCGTATTTACGTATTTTGGGAAGCGGGGCATGACAGAGTTTGTTTGGTATCAGAGCCATAGGATTTAGGGTTAGTTGGGTTTGGTTCTTTGTAGTTGGGTATCGAACCCAATACACTAACCATGAAACCCAGAATTAGGAACATGTCCTGCCACATTACTATCTTGCCAGTCTTGAATCTATAGCTATCTTATTTATTGAATCATGTTTACCGTTGCTAATCCTCTCCAGTGTCTTGACTTCAGAATCATGGCGGATAGAGATTTGCGGTCTTACTAGAGGCGTATTGATAACGTCGTAATACTTGGAGTTATACGTGGTATGCTGGAAAACCAGAAGCGGCAAACTGAGCTAAATCAGCGGCAGACCGAGGCTTTCCAGGAGGGTCTGCAGACAATCCAGCAGTCCATAGTTGCAGTAGCACCCAGGCCAGCACAGTGTGAGGGCACCGTGGCGGAATTTAGAAAGCTCGGTCCGTCCACATTTACTGGTTTGGAGGAGTCATTGCCAGCGGAACGGTGACTAGTTGATACAGAGAATCTGCTAGTCGCCGCGTAGATTTCAGATGAGAAAATGGTGGATGTAGTACGCATCCAATTAGTAGATTATGCTCGCGAGTGGGGGCTCATAGAGGAGACCCGTCTGCCCACGCCGATCAGTTGGGCAACATTTTCGTGGAGTTTCTTGGAGAATTTCTTTCCGCAGTATGCTCGGGAAGAAATGGAAGAGAAGTTTATTAGCCTGAAACAGAATGGCGGATCCATTGATGCACATGCGGCTGAGTGGACCTGGCTTAGTCGATTTGCGGGGCTTTTGGTTGCCAACGAGGCAGATAAGGCATGGAGGTTTATGCGTAGCTTGGATGTAGAGATTCAGAGACACATCATATCTCTGGAATTGACCACTTTCTCCCAAGTTCTCAAGGCAGCCAGGAAGCAACAGAGTTTATTGGTGAAAGCGAAGGGTACTCAACAGCAAGCCGTCGTAGTGTGGAAGCCGGCGTTTATGCCAAATCGAGCTCCTGTACGTAGAAGCATTCCGGTAAACAAGCGAGGCATTGTACCCATGAAGAAGCCCGTTGTATCTGATCAGAAAAGAAGTGTGATTTGTGACTTTTGCCATCTACCCGGACACCTACAGAAGGACTGTCGAAGGTGGCTCGGACTTTGTCTAATTTGTGGATCAGCTGATCATACCATCAGTGCTTGCCCATCAAAGCTACGATTGAGAGACGATATTCAGAAGCCATCGCAAAAGCGGATTCACGAGCAGAAGCTGATCACTCAGAGGCTTAATCAAGCACGGGCCTTCACATTGACGGCCGAGGAGGCCAAAACTTCAGAAGAAATTGTTTCTGGTATCCTACTTGTTTATGATTTCCCGCATTGGCATTATTCGATTCAGGTGTATCACATCGCTTCATGTCGTCCAAGTTTATTAGTACACACTCTATTCTACACACGGCTCTGTCTAGTTGCTGGGACATACACACTAGGATGGGAAAATTATATCTAGCAGTGAGTGCAAGGGTTGCTCGATTGTTATTTGTGGACGAGAGTTATTCTCGAATTTCTTGGTGATTGATACTGGCAGCTATGATGTTGTCTTGGGAATAGACTTTCTTGGCACTTTCCACGCTCACATCGATTGTAGCACAAAGAAACTGATTTTCCAGATTCCCGGACATCCGGAGTTCATATTTTTGGGAGGTAGCAGATCTGTCGGACCAGTCTAATTTAGGGCTAGCCGACTAATGTAGTTCTTTCGTCGATGGAAGTAGACAAGGAGGAAGCGCTAGTAGTAGTTCGAGAGTTTATAGATATGTTCGAGGACATCTCGGGTTTACCGCCAAAATAAGATGTGGAATTTGTGATTGATCTTATTCCTGGAGCAGTGCCGATTTTAAAGGCTTAATATCCAATGGCACCGGTAGAACTAGAAGAGGTAAAGAAACAAGTTACTGAATTGCTAGAGAAGGGTTGTATTCACAGCAGCGGTTCACCATGGGAAGCTCTAGTTCTTCTAGTCAAGAAGAAGGATGGCACGCGGAGGATGTGCATTAATTATCTAGAATTAAATCGGACGACTTTTAAGAACAAGTACCCAATCCCTCGCATCAGCGAATTATTCGATCAACTCAGTGGCGCGAGGGTATTCTCGAAGTTAGATTTGCGATCCGGATATCATCAAGTTCGGGTGAAATCAGAAGATATTTACAAGACAGCGTTCCGAACTCGATATGGGCATTACGAGTACTTAGTGATGCCATTTGGAGTTACAACCGCACCGGCAATATTTATGGACCTAATGAACCGAATCTTTTTACTGTACCTGGACCAGTTCGTAGTGGTGTTTATTGATGACATTTTGGTCTATTCGAGGAGCATAGAAGAGCATGCAGAACACTTGAGAATTGCACTGCAAACATTGAGGCATGAAAGGTTATATGCTAAGACGAGCAAGTGCGAGTTTTGGCTCGAAGAAGTGAAGTTCTTGGGTCATGTTGTATCCGGAGATGGAATTGCCGTTGACCCTGAAAAGATTGCAGCTGTTCATGATTGGCCAATTCCAAAAAATGTGGGTGAGATCAGAAGTTTTCTTGGGCTCGCCGGATACTATAGAAAGTTCGTGGAGAACTTCGCTCGAATAGCAGAACCATTAACCAAGCTAACACGAAAGGAGGTCCCGTTCGTATGGACGGAGAGATGTGCGTCAGCTTTTGAAGCGTTGAAGTCAAGATTGACCACCTCTCTTATTCTGACAGTGTCAGATGGTTTCGAAGGGCTGGTTATTCACAACGACGCATCTAGGAAAGGCTTGGGATATGTTCTAATGCAACATGAGAAGGTTATAGCTTATGCGTTAAGACAATTGAAGACTCATGAGAAGAACTACCCAACTCATGATTTGGAGCTAGCAGCAACGATTTTCGCTCTAAATATTTGGAGACACTACTTATTGGGCGAAAGGGTAGAAGTATTTACCGATCACAAAATCCTAAAATATGTGTTCACCCAGAAAGAGCTCAACATGAGGCAGCATAGACGGTTAGAGCTGATGGATGACTATGATCTTGATCTAAAATACCATCCGGGGAAACCTAATATAGTGCCGGATGTTCTAAGTTGGTTTCCAGCGATACGGATGTTGACTGCACAAAAGGAGATTATAGATGATCTTCAAAGATTCGAATTGGATTGTACTACCGAATTCTTTGGGACAGTTGATACGGTTGCAAGTACATTCATCCTTAACCGATAACATTAAAGCAGCACAGTCGCACGATCCAAGATTGCAAAAGTTTCGAGAACAAGTAGAAGCGGGAGTTCGAACAGACTTGTTAATTCATGATGATGGTTCGTTACGATATGGTAGGCGTTTATGTGTGCCCAAAAGAGATGTTCGTGAATAAGTCATGAAGGAGACTCACAGTTCCGCGTATTCCGTATATCCGGGAGGCACAAAAATATACCGAGACCTACGATAGCATTTCTGGTGGGAAGGCATGAAAAGAGAGATTGCTCGCTACGTATTGAAGTGCTTGGTGTGTTAGCAAGTCAAGGCTGAACATCAAAGGGTAGCCGGGTTATTGCAACCACTTCCAATTTCTCAATGGAAGTAGGAACATATAACCATGGATTTCGTGACTGCATTATCACGAAGTCTAAAAAGCAATAATGTAGTTTGGGTGATTGTCAATCGATTGACCAAGGCAGCTCATTTCATACCGTTTCGAGTTGTTCAGTCGACGGAGGCTTTGGCAGAGCGGTACAAGCAGAAGATTTTGAGATTGCAAGGAGTACCGTGAGTATCGTTTCGGATCGTGATACTCATTTTCTATCGCATTTTTGGAGGAGTCTACAGGAAAGTTTGGGGACTCACTTAAAATCCAACACCGCCTATCATTCTCAAACGGATGACCATTCTGAAAGAACGATCCAAAATCTTGAAGATATGTTGAGAGTATGCATGTTAGACTTCAAGGGTTCATGGGATGATCATTTGCACTTGGTGGAGTTTTCTTATAGTAACAGTTTCAGGAGACTATACATATGGCTCCATTCGAAGCATTATATGGACGTAAGTGTCGCTTGTCTATCTGTTAGGACGATGTTGGAGAAAGAAGATTACTGGGACTGGACCTTATTGTGCAGATGCTGGAGAAAGTCAATGTGATCCGAAATCATATGAAGACGGCACAAGATCGACAGAAAAGTTGGGTTGATACTGGACGAAGACCTCTGGAGTTCGCAGTTGGTGATCTTGTATTCTTGAAGATATCACCGACCAGAGGAGTGATCTGATTTTGCAGTCAAGGCAATCTTAGTCCTTGATTCGTGGGGCCTTTCGATATTATCGAGCGTGTTGGAGAGGTAGCGTATCGATTGACTTTACCATCATCCTTGGCGAGTGTTCATGACGTGTTTCATGTATCTCAACTCCGCAAGTATGTTCGAGATAAGACGCACGTCCTAGATCACTCGGAACTGACAGTAAGGAAATATTTAACAAATGAAGAGCAACCAATGGCGATTGTGGATCAACGAGAAAAGGTCCTCAAGAACAAAGTTATCCCACTAGTACTTGTTTCATGAGGGATTCGTTCACATAGAGAATCTACATGGGAACGTGAAGACGAGATCCGACAGAAGTTTCCACACCTCTTTTCTTAAATCCGTGTCTTATTGTATCTTTTCTTGTTCCGTGAATTTCGAGGATGAAATTCTTTTGTAGTTGGGTATAATGTAACACCCTAGTGCATCTATGCTATATTTTATTTGGGGTATTTCCAGATCTTGCGACAAATTCTTGATTATTATTGCTTTTAGGTTGCGGATAGTGCATTTAGCAACTGTGGTTATTATCCGACCCGACCCGCATATTTGAAACCCACCATGGTTTAAGATTATATCAAATATTTGCTAGTACAGAAGATTCATACAAATCTTGATATAATACACATATATAATATATTTTAGTATCCGCTGTTCCCGCCAAAATTTTTTGGTTTAGAGCTTGTTGTTCCCTTATAAAAATAAAAGGAAAGCTCCATGTGTTAAATAAGTGCACCCACATGCAAAGCATGTAACTATCACCTCAGGTAGCGCCGCACGTGAAGTTCACGTGGGTGCCAATGTGCAAAGCACAGGAGCGCCTATTCCCCTATTATTTAAACATAATAAAAGAGCTAAGCTCTGTTAAAATTTTGTTGAGGCAACGCCCCACGTTCCTCTCACGAGGACGCCAGCGCCAACACCAATCTTGTAGGATTAAATCCAATGGTAGCGCCGCACGTGGTTCTCACGTGGACGCCAATATGCAAAGCACATGAGCGCCTATCATAAATAAGAATTAAATTTTTAAGTGGCGCTCATGTGCACAACATGTGAGTGTCGGCGCCTAAATTAAAAGCAAGCAGAATTAAATTCTACATAGGGATACTTCCCTAAAATTTGAGATATTCTCTGTTAAACAGAGTCGTTGGATCAAAGATCCAATGGTGATAATAAATCATCAGATGATAAATTCTATTTGGGAAATATTTTCCTTCTAATATGGAAAGATCTTTTCTAATAGAGAATATTGGATTTAAAATCCAATTGTGATAAAAATATCACCAATTAAACCAATTGATAGAATTAAATTCTATGGTTAGGAAAATATTTCCTAATCTTGTTAAAATAACAAGATATTCATATGATGGAATAAAATTCTATCTTAGGAAAATATTTCCTAATCTTATTAAACAAACAAGAAATCATCTTTGTTAAACAGAGAGCCTTTGGATTAAAAATCCAACAGTGAATAAAATTCACCAATTGATCTAAAAGATCATTTTTTATTGATTATGAAATCAATCATGATCTCTCAATGTTAGATTTTCTCAATAAATTGATTTTTCTCTTCTCCTATAAATAGGAACAAAGAGATTAATCAGAGGAGAGGAGGAAAAAATGAGACCCCCCATAAGTTTCTGTAAAAATACAGAAAGCTCTCAAAATAACAGAGAATTTAATTCTCTCAAGGAAGAAGATCAACCTCCTTAAAAAAACCCTAAGTAAGGAAAAAAGAAGAGATCAAAATATCTCCTATACCTAACATACCATATCTAAAGATTTAGCCCTTTTCAAAGAACTTAGTTCTTTCTCTGGATCTGAGATCCACAAGACAAGTCTTCCACAAGTTGAGAATTTAATTTTCATCGGAAAGATCTTGTTCTTGAGAATCAAAGATTCAGGGAAGAACAAAGAAGAACATGAAGAAGATGGAGTTCATAATACTCCAGGAACTTAGTTCCATCAAACCAAGAACTTAGTTCTTTAAAAATCTAATCCAAGATCCTCAAAATGGTGATCTTGATGGTCGTTAATGGTCAAAATACTATTAATAGAGGTCTAACCTCTTTTGAAAGCATGAACATGGAAAACGCGGAGTTCATAATACTTCGGAAACTTAGTTCTCTCATAAAACAAGAACTTAGTTATTAAAGAACTTGATCCCAGATCCTCAAAATAGTGATCTTGGTGATCGTTAATGGTCAAAATACCATAAACAGGTATTTAAGTTCTCTAAAAATATAAACAGAGATTAACTCCAAAAGAACTCAGCGCCTCACGTGAAACACACGTGGACGCCCAAAACAGAAAGCCAGCGCCTCACGTGAAATACACGTGAGCGCTGAGTAAAGTGCTTAGCACTCATATGCAGCCAAAACGGCTGAGTGCTTAGCACTGATTCACTGATTGGGCAGCGCTCAGCGCCTCACGTGAAATACACGTGAGCGCCATAAGCGATTAGCACTTAGCACTATTATAGTGCCTCACGTGATATACACGAGAGCGCTATTTGCAACCGAGTGCTTAGCACTGCTGGGTGTTACAAAAACCCAATCTTAGCCCAAATTGACTAAGTTTCCTGAAGTTAAACTTCTTTGATTAAAAATCAAGCGAGCCTATATGCTCGTAATTTCCAAACTGATCTTAGTCTCAAACATGACTAGTGATTTCTCATTGATGATATCCAAAATGATATTCATCCCATATCTTCTAAATTAATCTTAGTCTCAAATAAGGCTAATGATTCTTAGATGATCCACCATGATCTTTTCTTTCAAATACGGGATTTGGTTTAAGGGTACATCTCTCCACACCTCTGATATATGTCGTTGTAATTCCTCAACGTCATCAGAGAGGTAGCGGGTCCCGACAATCAACAACTATTTTCTCGTCCCAACTTGATGTAAAACTTCATCAATGCTGGGAATGATATATCCAACATTGATGCACTTCCAAATTGACGTGCACATCTCAAAATCTCGCCTCAAATATGGCAACATTGGACTGAAATATCCTTAAACTAACATTCGTCCCCAAAATAGGAATGTTAAACCGAAATGTTCTTAAACTAATGTTCGCCCCAAATACAGCGATAATGGACCGAAATGTCCTTAAACTAATATTCGCCCCAAATATAGCGATAATGGACCGAAATGTCCTTAAACTAACATTCGTCCTAAACAGGGAATATTGGACCACGACGTGCTTAAACTAATATGTTTTGCCCTGCGGACTGTCTCCATAATGACTACCGTATACTATCCATGGGCTATTCATATATGATCTAATGATCGGTTGAGCCCCTATACTCACTGCTCATAAGTCGATCTTAGTCTCAAATATGGCCAATGATCTTTAGATCAAAACCTAAATATCTCATGAACCGATGGACCTCACAAATGTGAGATCTGCGTCCTAAGTTCATCCCCGTTGGCAAACCAAGCTGCCAATGTAGACCCTGTCAAACAAATCCTTGATCCAAACCCAAATATCAAATATACGGATTTGGACTAATTCGCACCCTACGGGAGACGACATAAATTAGTCTCCGTATACAATCCACGGGCAACCAAAACAAACAAAAACACACACGACAGGAAGTGAACTTCCGGAGCAGGAGAAAGTGATTATCGCAATGCGGTAATGTAATTAATTGCAGGGGCTTGCGCCTGCAGGGAAGAGCGTCCTGTAGGGTTAGCATAGCACCTTGTGAAGGATTTGGCAAGCATCAATCATGCTACTTTAAAATTTTTAGGGTGCTAAACAAAACCTAACCAAGATCTTAACTAGAGACTTAGGGTTAAACATGCATGTAAACAACTTTACATCTAAGAGTTAAGGATTACAACCTTTGTAGACCGGTCCTTCACTTCTTATAGCTCCGTATAGTAGTCCCCTTCGCTGCGATCGTAAACTCTGGACTCTAGAGAGGCTCTATGAAGAAACGAACGTGCTTGCTTCGATGACTTCGAGGCCGAAGATGATCTACGTCGAGGAGACACTAACTCAAGCTGTTCCTTCACTAGGTCATGAACTTTGTGAAGAGAACACGCTCTACTACATGGCAAGTGGTAGAGGATGAAGAAGTAGGAGGTGGGCTCACTTTATAATTGATTTTCTCACTTTATTTCTCATACCTCCATTGAAGCTAGAAAGCTTTTCATAGAGCTTGAAGAAGAAGAAGAAGAAGTCATGAATAATTCATCCAAATCAATTATTGCATCCATGGTTGAGTTAAAGGTATCATGCTTAACTCATGTAGAGAATAAACCACACACTATGGTTAAGGGTTGGGTTTGATAAATATCTTTAACTAGACAAAAGAGTTGACTTTGTCAAAGCTTATCCAAAAGCTTTTGTCCAAGCTTTAGCATAACAAACTCAATCTCTTTTGAATTAGCTTAACATAAATAGAAACCCTAACTTAACCCTAGTGTGGTATTAATCTCATACACCCATCTTATATGTATCATCATGCATGACACAATACATGTACACAAATATACATATCACATATATACAATATGCACACCAAGTGAGAAAAGAAATCATTAGTGAGCTAAATATTAGTTAATGTAATATAATATATCCAATATATAATTATACATTAAATTATCAAATCAACTCTTGATTTAATAATCCAGCTATATCACATATAACCGACTAATATGAAATGCAACATCTTATCGAATCAACGCTTGATCCGATAACTCGGCTATATCACATATAACCAATCATGTCACACATCGCGAGAATAGAATGCGGTATCACATACACGCATCAATCTCGGTCCTGCACATATCACATATGCGCTCCTACTCCGTTTCGCTTGAGCCAGGAAATCTCTGTGTAGGACTCTAAAGACTCGTCAATACGCCGGCAGTAGGTGATGATCATATAAAACACCCACAAGCTGCAAGCGGACAGCTAAATGTAACAGCCACCCAGGTATTGAGCAATCAGAAGATCAACAAGCAAGCCTGTACATTCTCCTGCGAATCCAATCAGTAACACTACCGTACAGTCCGGTCTCTTCGTTTGATATGTCGCATATCCAGTCTAGGGATGGTAAACGTCAGACCCCAGTAACCGATAAGTCGTGTCGATATGAGGTCTATAACAGTTCAAGAAACTACTGATGACACTTACCAGTAAATCTCAGCAACCCTGGCCAGGGATTTCCAGTTATAGCCAATCGAACACAGCGCAACATCAACTCCCTATACCGGGAGAGACGAAACCCCTCCTATCGCTCATTGCCTCTATGTGATTCGGGACTGTACCCAAAAGCCACCATTTTGCACGCCCTCTTGGACGTGGTATGATGGAAATCAAAGCACAGTGGGAATCATACAAGACTCTATGACGATCTCGGGTCTATAGACTAACCTGTACCAGTGTCACCAGAGAACTGCCATCTGACGTAAGGTATAATACCATATGGGAGTTCTCGGCGAGTCCGTCCAGTGTACCCAGTCTCCACTGAGCACCCGTATACCTTCTCTGATGTCAAACACCAATGGATATGGGATCATCCATTGCCCATCATATGGGTCAAGAAGCGCATACTCTAGTCTACTCTGGAGTATCGATGCCCTGTCTCGGTACTCCCATGACTAGGAACATTTGAAGGATGTACTTAGCGACTACACTGTCCCTATTAGTATGATCTGCATCATAGTCCTGGTAGTCAAGTACTCATCTTAAGGGCTTTATCAACATGTAACATAGAGACAATCAGAGCACAGATAAAGAGCAACCAGATAGCATACTATCATGTCGAGCAAGAAAGTCCTCCCTATATATGTCTAAGCATCCACTACAATATACATCGTATGTACAGTAATGGCCTCTAGGGCATACATATCACTAACAATCTCCCACTTGCACTAGAGCCATCTGTTGTGGTATCGCATACCCAACAATCAGCTGTGGTTGAAGTATCTCATACTCAACCATCCCATAAAAGTTTCTACTGGGAAATAGGCCTTTGTGAGTGGATCCGCGCTGTTGTCCTCTGATTCTACTCTCCTAACCTCGATCTCCCTGGAGATCAACCATCTCCATGATCAGGTGATACTGTCTAAGAATATGTCTGGATCACAGATGGGACGGGGGTTCCTAGGCCTAAGCCACAACTCCATTGTCACACAATGGCAGGAACTAAGTTCATCTTATGAACTCAAATATATCCAGACTGCCTCTTTGGTAGCATCTTTGGTAACGATGTATCTTGCCTTTAATCATCTAGTAAGTCACGGTATCTATCTTGGAACTCTTCCAACATACCGTCCCTCCACTGAGGGTAAAGACAATGCCTGTGACTGACATTCAGTCGTCCTTACCACTTTGGAACTATTCCAGTGATTCTCCCCAGGATCGATTGATACCATCTTACTACAACTAGTGAGAATCCTAACATCCAATTAGATCTATCTCATAGATCCAAAACCCAGGATTTAGGAGGTATCACCTTGATCCTTATATGGAGAATCTTTGTGATAAGAGGAGATTGACCGAGCGTAGCATAGGAAACTCCTTCTCTATCAAGAGTATGTCATCCACGTACAATACGAGGATCACCACCATACTCTCTACTACCTTTTTGTATATACTAGGTTTATCTACCATTTTGATGAAGTCAAACTCTTTGGCTACCACATCAAAACAGACGTTCTAACTCCGCGATACCTGATTTATCCCATAAAACAACTTGCACACATTTCTGTTGCTCCCACTGTCTACGAAGCTCTCTG
This sequence comes from Agapanthus africanus, assembly GCA_030015575.1. NCBI lineage: Eukaryota > Viridiplantae > Streptophyta > Magnoliopsida > Asparagales > Amaryllidaceae > Agapanthus > Agapanthus africanus. Next base: position 820,910,877 of record CM057337.1, on the reverse strand, counting down.
GCTGTGTACTTATAGACGCTTTCTTCTAAATCACTATTTAGAAAAGCAGTCATGACACCCAACCGCCGGATATCGTAGTCATTGTATGTAGCAGTGGCAAGTAGGATCTGGATGGACTTAAGCATAGCTTTGAAAGTCTCAACTTTTCCATGTACACCAAGTAATCTTCTCAAGATATACTTGCTCCTGATGGTGATTTAACCCTTCAGATAAAGCAACCAAAGTCCACACTTCGTTGATGTATAAGGATTCCATCTCAGATCGCTAAGCATCCAGCCATTCTCACAGAGTCCCCACTCCTGATGGCCTGCTCGAAACTAGTTGGGTCATCATCTCATGATGCAATCCTTGCTCCCACTGTCATAGAGAAACCGAAGTATCTCTTAGGTGGATGAGGAACCCTACCAGATCGGCGGAGAGGCTGAGGTTTGTTAGAAACCATTGAATCCTCCGGTTCTACCAAATCATTAGCTGCAGTTTGTTTTAGCTGGAACTACTTCCAGTTCTACCTCATAACCACTAATTTCTTCACAAGAAATTCCCTTTCCCAAAGGTGGCAAGCTGAAAAAACAAAACATGTTTTGTTCCTCAGTTTGGTACAAGATATTCCCTTGCGAATGCTTGGGATATCCAACAAACTTTCACAGAATAGACCTTGCCTCGAGCTTGTCCGGATTTTGCTTTTGACATAGGCCGGACAACCCCAAATCTTAACATCTTTAAGAGATGGGCTCTTCCTATACCATATCACATATGGAGTGGTAGGCATCTGATTTGATTGGAACCTTATTCAATAGGTATGCAACTTCTCAAATGCATAACCCCAAAAGAAAATAGGCAACTCAGTGGTACTCATCATAGAGCACACCATATCACATAGGGTGCGATTGCTCCGCCCCGATACACCGACGTGCTGTGGTGTATTCGGAGGAGTAATGCTGAGAGAGAATCTCATTCTCCTTTAGAATAGTCCAGGAATTCCATGCTCAAGTATTCTCCTCCTTGATCACATTAAAGGATATAATACTTATACCCGTTTTATTTGGTTCTCTACTTCTAACTTAAATTCTGTGATTATCTCAAAAGTTTCGGACTTGTGTTTCAACAGGAACATATGTCTGAATCTTGAGAGATCATCAGTGAATGTAATGAAGTACAAAGAACCTGTCCTGGCTTATGTAGACATGGGACTATCATACATCATCATGTATCAATCCCAAGAGTTCACTAACTCTTTTTCTGTTTCCAATAAACGGAGCTGTGGTCATCTTATCTTTGTGACATGACTGGTAAGTTTTACAAGATGTAAATCCGAACTAATTTAAATATGCATCTTTATGTAACTTCAGCTAGTCGAGTCGCATTGATATGACCTAGTCTACAATGCCTCAAGAAGGATTCGTTCATTTCTGAACTCTTCCGCTTGTGTGTGTTCTGTACGTTAAGAACTGTGGTTTGATTTAGAACGTCTATGCTTTTAGATAACATGCCTGAACCGATCAACTCTTGATATAGGAAATGTTCAAAACATTATCCAACACTACAAAATTATATCCTTCTTTACTAATAACGAGACTGATATGATGTTGTATATCAGGTTCGGTATCTAATAACATTCGTTCAGAATCAATGCATTCTAGTAATACAGGGTGATAACTGCCAACAGTCTTGGCTGCAACACTTGCATCACTTCCAACTCTTGAAACTTATCACCCGTTCTCAGTTCTCTACCTTTCTGTAGCCCATGTAACAGATTACATTTGCGGGATCCTGATCCGGTATCCCATACCCAGGACGTAAAGGATACTGAGAAACAGTTCTCGGTAATGAACATACCCGAAGATGATGCATCAGCATGCACTTTCTTCAATTGGGCGGCACGGGAATTCCGGTAATCCCCTATTTCCTGCTCGGTCTTATAACAATTATAAGTTGGAGCAGGACCAACGTTCCTTAGCGCAGTATAACAAGCGGGTTCGGTCAATACATCCGTATTATTATCTTGATTTAAGGAGTGAGATGGTCGCTACTTGGAGAGAGATAGAAGAAAACACTCAGCGTATGCTCTTGCAAGATTAGATTGGTTATTAATATATCTAATCAGGATGTCTCCCACTGTTTTAGTCAAATCTTCCTTCAAACCCTAAAAGGAAAGACTAGCCGGGATTAATTACACTCTACAAGTTCGCCAATTTTTCATTTAGGCCAGTGCCAGTACTTTGAGGGAGGTTCCCCGCGCTTTCGCACGGACCTAATTAAAGTAAACCTCATTTTCCCAGAGGCATTACCCCGTTGACACCTTTCTAGACACCTACTTGATCGGCTAATTGTAATGTGTAAAACTCTCTCAGGAGTAACTCTTATTCGCAGCGGGTATCGGGATCCAACTATCTCATAGAAGGTATGCAATCTCATTGCAAATTTCAACACTTGAAATTCCCGATAATATTTTGCCCCTAGTACTTATGACCTTAACTATGGTCAACATATCATAAGCACTAGTCAAGTTCTTCCTGTCATTTCATGATTAATTAGACCCACCCACATGACCCTCAACTATGGTCGACATAATCACATGACTGTCTTAATTAATCGCATTATATGCTGTGTAGGAAGACATCACTTAGCTACCGTACAATACGCCTCAACTATAGTTGACATATGCAGCACGAATACTAAGTACTCTATTTCCTAAAATGACAGAGGGCTACGACAGGTTTTTAAGAAAACCCTTTGCGTAATGAACTTGATATCGTTGTAGAATCGAGTGATTTTAAATGGAATTATTTTGAGGCCTTTTCTAGTTTTGCCAAAGAGGTCACTCCCGGTGAAGGGATCTCGGCTCTTTCCTCATCGAATAAGGTGCAGGATATTTCACAAATATCACTATGCAAAGCAAAAACTATAAAAACAATCAAAAGACAAACCGAGTTTGTAGCACCTGCTAGTTTCGCTAAAGAGGTCACTCCCGGTGAAGGGATCTCGGCTCTTTCCTTATCGAATAAGGTGCTGGATATTCTACAAGAAATACCGCTATGCAAAGCAAGAACTAGAGCTACCAGTTTTTAAGACAAGTTTCTACAACATCTTTAGATTTCTTTTAGTTTCATTAATCTCATTAATGAAGTCCCATTTTATTATACTTCACAAGCATCACATTTGAAACGAAATCAGCAATATAACATATATCTCATATATATAATATAAACATTCGTCTCAGGCAGTAATATGATCTCATCACAGAACATTGCAGCAGAAGATAACATATGAAATATTGGATATAATAGAGTTTCCGTGTTTTATGCGAGCCTGTATAAAACGCGGATTCCACGGTCGCGATGAATAGCCAATCCCACACCCCTAGACCCCTACGAGAGCGGCAAGCAACCCTACCAATTCTAGAGTTAGGACACCCAGTCTCGACTCCTCGAGATGGTCTCCCACTGGACCCTAGAACCCGGTTACTTGTGCTCCCCGCCTTGGGTTTATCCTATTGCGGAAAAATAAATAATATATAATGGTGACATCATCCTCAACCTGGAAGTGCCCCAATAAAAGAATATTACATACAATGAATTTTACATGAATGAAAATGAAAAACTCTCATCTCACATAAAACCCCCGGCTATTCAAAACACGACGATCCAATATAACATATCACAGCAACACATAACATCACATGTCATCAACATAAGTAAATATGCGTATCCCAATTGTCGTTGATGTATAGCAACGAAACCGGCAATACACCACATATTACACTTATGGTCGCAGAAAAGAAAGTGTAAAACTACAACAGTTGGAATCCGCAACCTTTTTAGACATCACATGCCTAACCAAATGAATTCCTTAGACATCGCATGCCTAACAATTATAAACCCCGCATTTTAGTCTCGATCTCGAAAACACTTTTCAATATCAAGTCGGGCAATTCAACAAGATTCCCGACATCCTGATCGAATGCTCGTCGGAAACTCTAGTATACGGCCGCACCCCTGGATGCCGTCGACGAAGTGCACTAAGGCGGAACACCGCTGCCGCGAGCACCCGAACGGATGCTTTTGGCGACGGGATTCTCCTACAGTCACTTGGTCGGGGCCATGGGGCGTGGCTATCTATCAAGTTTACTCGGCGAGTATCCGCGTATGCTACGTGATTGCGACGGACTTTTGATCACATCAAAATCCCATGGCAACCGATCAAATGAGACTAAACTGCTAGATTTATAACATTCAAATTAGTTATATCATAACTACTTGTGGATTCTAAATATTGTATCACATTCCAGATAAATAGACAATATTAAACTTTCCAATCGAATAAACAAACACCCAAAATTTCCCTTTTTGCTCAACACTTGAACTTAGTTTAAAAGCATCCATCACATGCCACAGTACCAATGGTCCATCCGTAGAGGGGTCAAACCAACGCCTCACATGTGGCAACGCCATACTACCCCAAACCCTAAGCTTTAGAGGCGGTTCAGACGATCACATAATCGAGTTAAGGTTTGTGCTCTTCTAGAGGGTCCACCGCGTTACTTGCACGACTTTGAACGTTCTTTAACTAAGGAAAAATCCAACACTTGGAAATTTTCCGACAGGGGAAAAAGTGAGTTATTGATATCCGTTCGAACCTTTTAACATGTTCTAAATTACTCGAAAAACTAAACGATGTTAAACTTTCCGATTGAATCAACGAATTCATTAGATCTCCAGAAAACTCAACACTTGAGTAATATAAAAAAAATTCCCAAAAGCAGTAGTAATACCTACGGATGTACTGTTAAAGTACGATCCCTCACTTATCAAGTTCGGCCGCGGAACCGCCGCTAATTGCTTGGTTTGGCCGTGGTTCCACGGTGACTTGATGAAGTTAGGGTGTCGTACTTCACAGATATCCATAGAATCACCTGCTTAATTTTCTGAGTATTTTTAATACAGAAAAAGCTATCTTTTTAAAAAATTTCCAGAGAGGGGGTCAAAAATGATGTTTCGGGGTTCGATCGGACTTTTAACTTCGTCAACACGTCGCCTAATGCTCTAGCTTGGCTCTGATACCACTGTAGGGTTAGCATAGCACCTTGTGAAGGTTTTGGAAAGTATCAATCATGCTACTTTAAAAATTTTGGGATGCTAAACAAAACCTAACCAAGATCTTAACTAGAGACTTAGGGTTAAACATGCATGTAAACAACTTTACATCTAAGAGTTAGGGATTACAACCTTTGTAGACCGGTCCTTCACTTCTTATAGCTCCGTGTAGTAGTCCCCTTAGCTGCGATCATAAACTCTGGACTCTAGAGAGGCTCTATGAAGAAACGAACGTGCTTGCTTCGATGACTTTGAGGCCGAAGATGATCTACGTCGAGGAGACACTAACTCAATCTATTCCTTCACTAGGTCATGAACTTTATGAAGGGAACACACTCTACTACATGGCAAGTGGTAGAGGATGAAGAAGTAGGAGGTGGGCTCACTTTAGAATTGATTTTCTTACTTTATTTCTCATACCTCCATTGAAGCTAGAAAGCTTTTCATGGAGCTTGAAGAAGAAGAAGAAGTCATGAATAATTCATCCAAACCAATTATTGCATCCATGGTTGAGTTAAAGCTATCATGATTAACTCATGTATGTTTCCCCCAATCAGAGCAAAGCTCTGTTTGAATTTCAAAATTCAAAATTTGAAGCAACGCTTCAGATCCCTTGTGCTGCGCGCTGAGCGCCACGTGTCAAAAGCAGACACGCCAGCGCCAGGAGCGAAGAGCCCTAAGCAGCGCACCCCCAATCAGAGCAAAACTCTGTTTCAAAATTCAAATTTTAAAATTAAGCAACGCTTCAGATCCCTTGCGCTCTGCGCTGCGCGCCACGTGTCAAACATAGGGCGCAGCGCAACTGCGCTAGTTGCGTTGCGCTCCGCACGTGTCAAATATAGGCGCGCTAGCATAGTTGCGCTGCGCCCCGCGCTGCGCGCCATGTGTCAAATGCAGGCGCGCTAGCACAGCTGCGCTGCGCGCCACGTGTCAAACGCAGGTGCGCTAGCGCCAATTGCGCCAGCACTGGAATTTAAATAATAAATTATTAATTAATCAGAATTAAAATTCTGTTCTGGAAAGATCTTTCCAATCTTATTAAAATAAGAAGATTATCTTCTGTAAAACAGAGGCCTTAGGATCAAAGATCCAACGATGGGAAATATTCCCAAATCAATCAGAGAAAGATCTCTGTAACTAACTTAACAAATCAATTGACCCTATATAAAGGCCCCAAGACCTCAAGTCTCAGATAAAGAGAACCCTCTGCAAACTTTGAGAAAAACCTCAAAGAGAAAAAAGGCAAGCTTTTGAAGAAAGAAAATCATTTCTTCATCTTTAAAGGTAAAGAATCATATTCTTGAAGAACAGAGATGAAAACATCTCACAAAAGAAGAATCCTCTCCTAAAAAGATCAAGGATCTATGAACAAGATCAAGATCTTCAATAAAAAAAGAAAAAAGATCAAAAAGATCTAATTATAAAAGATTAAAAAAGAAGTAATTTACTTCATTCATAGATCTTTGATCTATAAAGGCATAGCGTTTTGATGAGAATAAGAACCTTGGTTCTTGAATCTTGAGGCAATGCCTCTTTTGAAGAACAGAATAAGAAAACTTGTTCTTTGATCTTAAATTGATCAAGATGCGCTCTGCGTTATTGGACAGTGCCTTGCACTCTTGAATTACGCTTTTGCGCTCCTTGGACTGGCGCATTGCGCGCCACGTGTCAACTACAGAACGGTTTGCGCTTTGCGCTTCTAAAAATAGCGCATTTCACTCTTGGACTGGAGCGCGCCACGTGTCATTCACTGGCGCAGCGCACTGGCGCAACGCACTCAGAAAGCGCAGTGCGCTAACAGACTTGCGCTTAGCGCAGAGCGTGACACGCGTCACCTCCGCATGCACTAGCGCATTGCGCTCTTTGCTTGGCGCAAAGCGCCTGACAAGCCACGTGGCGCATTATAAGACCACTATTTTGCTCCTGATAAATGCTATGCATTTAATTACAGAGCCCAATGCTATGCATTATAAAAGGGCAGAGCCCAAGTAAAAGCCTAATAGGCAGAATATGAATAAAATATTAAACATTTTCAACTGGACTTAGCCCAATTCTGGCCATAAGTCCTCAATATAAATTGAACTGAGCACAACTGCTCTTCCAATCAATTTACACCCGGTTCGAGGGTACATCTCTTTACTCCTCTGATATCTGTCGTTGTAATTCCTCAACATCGTCAGAGAGGTAATGGGTCCCAACAACCACACATTGCTACGGACTGTGGGGTCCTTAAACTCATGGACTATGACGTCCTTAATCTCGACCGTGATGTCTTAAAACTAATACCGGACTATGATGTCCTTAACCTTGACCGTGATGTCTTAAAACTAACGCCGGACTGTGGAGTCCTTAAATCCTCGGACTATGACGTCCTTAACCTCGACTGTGATGTCTTAAAACTAATACCGGACTGTGAGGTCCTTAAACTCATGGACTATGATGTCCTTAATCTTGACCGCGACGTCTTAAAACTAACATTGGACTGTGATGTCCTTAAACTAATTATCGACCGCAATGTCACTAAACAAAACAATGGAGCCCAATTGCTCTCTTGTCGGATCTAAATGATCCCGTTAAGTCGATCTTAGTCTAAAATTAGACTAACGTGTCCTTAACGAACGTTTAAGTTGATCTTAGCCTCAAATAAGGCTAACGTATCCTTAAACACAACCCCCCAAACCCAAATCTAAGAAAGATAAGGATTTGGACTAATCCACGTCCTACGGGCAACAACATAACTTAGTCTCCGTATACAATCCATGGGCAACTGAACACAAAACAAACACCCACGACATGAAGTGACCATATGGAGAAGGAGAAAGTTGTTACTGCGATGCGGTAGCGTAATTAACTGCAGGGGCTTGCGCCTGCAGGGAAGAGCATCCCTACAATCAAAACCCCCTCAAACGAGGGGGAATCTGACGAAGTCTGCTACATCGGACGCATCCGTTTAAACCTTCGATACATGGTGCCATAAATCAACTTGGCATCTTCGGAGAGGTGGATGGATAGCACCGATTAGCATCTGCCCCGAATTACCGGCAAGAGGGACCCGCGAGGTCGCGTCCCCGTTGTTCGGAGGGGAACAGATTCCGGCACGCCCGATGGGACCTTTTCCTCTTTCCACTCCACACTTCGTGTGTCGTGTTCGCAAACGAATCGCGGTTTGTTAATGGTTGCCCTTGGGTTTCAAGTTACTAAGATTTGGTTTCTTGTTTGGCGCAGAAAGCAAAACAGCAATGGCATTCACCTGCTCGAAGTGCTCCAACTGCAGCTGCAACTCACGTCCTGCCTCAACGGGGGCATAACCTATGGGCCCCAAGCGGCCTCTCTGTTCACGATGCCCGTGGAGCAGATTACTCAAGCCACCACAGGGCTGTTTTTCGGAACCATGCTTCCGCCGACAAGCTTCAGCACCCCAGTGCCCGTACCAGAAGCTCCCAAGAAGTCGGTCTTCGATCGACTTACAGCTACTGCGGCCCCTCTCAGCGAGTCGTCCAGCACTAGCGCCTCGGTCTTCTCCAGACTGGGCCAAAATTCCCGCGGGCCCATAATGAAGCTTGCAGTCCCAGAGAAGGTTATTCCGAAGAGAGTAACCAACCCTGCTCCCGAAGTCGTCAAGGCGGCTTCTCCTGCTAAGGGGTCGGTCTTTACAAGACTGACCGTCCCAACTCCAACTCCTGCTCCTGCTACTCAAAGGACATCAGTCTTTAATAGGCTGACACCGGCAGCGGCCCCTCACCTGAACAGGGGGCAAGACAAAGCCATCCCCGTCACCGAGCCAACTCCATCAGCGTGACATGCTCGACGTCGCCACTGGCGCCGAGTGAGGAAGGCCGGAGGCAACCCCCTTTCTGGGCTAACTCCACCAGCCCCGACGGCGGAAATTAATGCTGCTGTTCCAACTGGGAACAGTTTTGAGCTGCTGAATAAGGTGCGTAGGAATTCTTCTACCACCGTATTGAAAAGATCTCCTCTTCTGGTGGAAAATGTTGCGGAAGCCAAGCCAGAACAGTCCCCTCAGCGGCTGTCCTCTAAGATCTACAAAGTCTGGCGGCAGGTCCAGAACTCGGTGGTGGATCAAGAATATTCCCGCCGGCAGAAAAAGCTGAAGGTCCGACAGGAGGAAAGCCATCCTGCCAAGTCGCGGAAAGCTATCTGGGTGCCTACCGCAATAGCCCCCTCAACTTCGACCGCTCATAAGAAAAGAAGGCCGGAGAAGATCTCCATGCCTGTGACAAATGTTAAAGGCACTGAGCCCAAACGCCCTAAGTCTGGGGGCATAGTGGTGCATACTATCTACATGGCATCCGGGAAGGAGGATAGCCGTGCTTCTACGGGCCACCGACCACTCACCCGATCCATCACAAGGGCCCAGGAATGACAGCAGCAGAAGCTCCAAGAGATGCTGACTGCGATGGCCGCACTCACCGGACCAAAAGAAAGCCCGGAGGCGTCATCGGAACAACGTCACGAACACGAGACTGATACTGAATTCCTTCGTAGAATGCTTGAAAAGAAGGACAAGGAGGCTGTGGAACAAGCGGCCAATATAAAGCAAATGGCTCTTCTGTTCCAAGACATGGTCGGGATGATGATACAGCCGGATCCTCCAGCCGAAGATCCTCCGATTATCCTCGAAGACGACAGAGGAGAAATGTCAAATCCACCTCCGGCTCTTTCAACAGCCAAAGAGGAAACAATCTCTAAGGCCGCCCTGGATGATTATATTGCTCAACAAATACGAGTTCACCAGGCAAATGAAGCGGCCGGCCAAGACGTCAAAACGGGGCGATCATATCCGAGCTGGTATGATCAGATAAAGTACCCGCCGGGCTACACAATCCCGAAATTCCATGTCTATAAGGGGACAGGCAATCCCCATCAACATGTCGCCCAGTTCAGGGCTCTTTGTGGCAACACCGGCGGCGATGATAAGCTTTTGCTCCGCCAATTCGTCGGTAGCTTATTAAAAATGGCGTTTGAGTGGTACTCCGAGCTTCCAAACGACTCTATCAAAACTTTCGCAGAGATGGAGTTGCTATTCACTCAGCGATTCGCGAGCGCCAGCGAACACACCCCGATAACAGCGTTAATCAATGCCAGGGTGAAGCCAGGCGAAACTTGGGTTCAATATGCAATCTGATGGCGAAATCTGTGGTCGAAGTGCGAACAGCGTATCGAAGAAGCACCAGCGGTGGGCATGTTCGTGGGCACCCTAGACCCTCATGCAACTATTTCACAGTTCATGATGTACTTTAAACCGACCACGTTCCAGGCTTTGATCGATAAGCTAGCCCAGATGGATTAAATGGGTCATAGACCGTCTCCCCCAAAGCCAGAACCGCGGAACGACAAGGGTAAAGGGAAGGCGACCTTCGTTGCGAACACCCAACAGCAGCCCAGTGCCCCAAAGCTGGCGGATCAACTGGAGGTGAGACGACGCTATTATAATGAGAAAATGAAGCGTCCTTACTCATTCCCACGGGACAAAACGAAGAGGCTGTTCGAGCTGGCTATGCGCAACAGGCTTATCAATTTGCCGAATCCCAGGCGACCGCCGCAACCCAGCGAAGTGAATAATCCCAATTATTGCCCTTACCACCAAACGGTAAGTCACCCGATCGAGAATTGCTTCGTATTTAAGGGATGGATCGAGGATCAATACCTGCAAGGCAAGTTTGCGCTGTCTAAGAAGTGGAAAGTAAACCCACCACAACCGCACACTCCTAAGAAGACGGACACACCGGGGGCAACATGCTCTTTTGTTGAAGAAGCTCCATGGGAGGTCGTGCTATCAGCCAAAACTAAAAGAATGCTGAGTGATCTTCATACATGCCCGGCGATCAAGTGGAAGAACCCGCTAGAACCCCAGATCATCGAAGGGATGCTGAAGCCGCGTCCAACTCCAAAGATTGGTGGTGATGGCCCAAGCACCCACACCCAGCCGTCAAAATCTTCAAAAAAGAAGAAGAAGAAATCCAAAAAGCCCGTGAAGCCTGGCGACAAGCGCATGGACCTGTAGAAACAGATCGACGCATTGGAGGAGTATAATCAGAAGGCGCGGACTCCTATCACGCTCCAAGAGTTCCTCAGTCATGTCCTTGAGGACGAAGATGATGGAGAAGACTCGTCGGATGGATCTAAGGAGTACGTGGCAAGTTGCCATGTGATCTCTCACTCGTCGATAGACGATAGAGAAACTCCTTGCGCTGAGAAGATGGGGGTAAGTCTTAAGCCGGAACTTCTGGAGCTGTCAGATGAAATAATTGAAGCATTCCTGAACACGGCTCTTTTGAAAAGTAAAGCTGATCGGGAGCGTGAGACGGCCATATTTGAAAGAGCCAAACGCCGGCGACTAGATGAAAGAGTCGAGACACTCCCGCCGAATCAAGGAACATCCGTCATGGATAAAAACAAGTTCAAGACGAGGAAAAGGTTTGCTAAAGCCATATCAATGGGAATGAAGCTACCACCCTCCGAAGGAAACACTCCCGGTGAAGCAAAGATGCATCCTAGCTACTGCTTATATCATCGAAAGATTTCGCACCCCACCGAGGAGTGCAATGCTTTTAAAAGATGGTGGTAGGGATATGTCGCTCACCGGCAAAATTTTAAGCGTATGAAACGCAAAACTCAGCGGGAGCAAAGAAGTGCGACTGAAGAGCATAAAAGAGATACCGGTAACTGTCGCATGGTCAACACCGGGGGATCGCAAATTCTCACTTTCGGAAGCGACTCTGACGAAGAAATGGCTCTTGGCCCCCTCTTTAAAGAATCCGCATTGGGGAAGGAGGAAGAACCGAAGGCATGTGAAAACATCCAGCTGCACAATCGCACCCTGCCCGAAAAGAATCTCGGACCCGCCAACAGAAAAGATAAGGGAAAAGAAAAGGTCTCTGAGGATATCGCTCTGGATGACCAAGTCATGAAAGAGCTGACTGCCAAGGACCCGCCAAAGAAGAGTAAGGTGGACTACAACGTTCTGGCACACTTGAGGAAGCTACCCTCGCAGCTCTGTATTCTCGACGCCCTTTTACTATCCAAAGAAGCGAAAGATTCATTGATCAAGGCGCTACAGGAAGCAGAGCAATTCCAAGCTTTTCTCGCCGAAGAAAAGATGAAGGACGAGCTGGAGGAAGCACACACAGCCGATATCACCTTCGGCGACAAAGACCTCCTCCTTGGGACGTGCGAGCACAACCGTCCCCTTTATGTCTCGGGATATTGCCACGATATAAAGATAGGCAAAATCCTGGTCGACAATGGTTCCTCCGTCAATCTTCTCAACGTGCGAGTGTTGAAGGAAATCTGCATGAGCGTCCAGCATCTCGCTCGTGATAAAATCACCATCTCTGGTTTTGACTCCCAGTCATCGCGGACTCTCGGGTCTGTGATATTGACATTACGATTCGGGATACTTGTCACGGATATTAAATTTCATGTTATTGACGCCAAGACATGCTATAACGCTTTGCTCGGCCGGCCTTGGTTACACGAGTACAACATCATCCCTTCTACACAACACCAGTGTATGAAATACTTTAAGGATGGTCTCGAGTATACCGTAACAGGAGAGCTGAATCCATTCTCCGTGAACGAAGTCCGCAAGTATGAAGATGCAAAATATTTCTTGCCGGATTTCGAAGACACAGAGAGATGTCGCAAACCGGAGAACAAAGCTATCATCACCATTCCCGTCTTCGGGAGTGATACTGAAGAAGAGAAAGAGATGGTTTATTCAGGCCTACCCCAGTACAACAAGCCAGGACCGTCCGCTCCTATGTTGATCTTTGGCAGCGACTCGGAAGATGAGGTCCATGCTATATTCTCCGCTCGGCCTTCAATACAAACATTCGCTGATGAAGAGCAAAGTTTGCAAGTTGCCATGGTTCCGCCCAAACATCATAAAGAGCTAGACGCGCTTGATACCTACAGTATAGAAGAGCTGCAGATGTTCTACGTTCCTCCCAGGCTAGAAGGCGAAAAGGAGATCCTGTTCTACCGCTCCGGGGAAACTAAAATGGAAAAAGAAATCTGGCACGACGCGGATCCTACACTTGACAGGCTTCAGCCCATCCGTCTGCCTAGATATTATACAGAAGGCTTGAAAAGGCTGTTGAAGCGCCAAGGGATACCTTCAAACAGACCGCTCGAAAAGCCAAGTTCTATGATAGGGTCTGGAACGTTCCCGGAACTCAGCGCAAGTTGCCTAATGGGAGAATGGAAGCAATCGGGCTTGGATACGTTCGGTCCAAGAAACGGGAGCTACTCCGTGACTGCTATGTTGTACATGACTTTAATGAAGAAGGAGATGCTCAATGGGAGAATGCTAATCCCAAACCAGAAAAGGTCCCCGAGGTGAAAATGCCCAGTCCGTCGTTCGAAGAACAAATGGACAAGCTTATAAGGGAAGCTGGTCAAAAAGTCTGAGACGACCATAATCGCGAAATGGCCATCTACGAGAAGGCCAGGATGCAACGCCTTCTCCAACAGGCTGCGAAGGATGAAAATGCCCCTCCCTGTCAACCTGTTGAAAAAAAGGCCCGACGCAGAGGCAGAAACAAGTCAAAAAGCGGAAAAGGCATTCAGCAACGACAAAGCGGGACTAAGAAGTCACACGAGCGGGAATCGAGCGGTCCGGATTTATCCCTTATGAAGAAGATGAGTCGAGCATACTCTTTTCCTCAAGACAAAACAAAGAAGATACTTGATCTTGCCATAAGACTTCAAATGATTATCCTCCCGGAGTCCAAGCACCCCGAACAAACAGGCGAAGTCTCTCACCCGAACTATTGCTCATATCATAGGGCAATAAGACATCCTCTCGAAGACTGCTTCACCTTCAAGAACTGGATCGAAGATCAGTATCAGCTCGGCAAGTTCGCTCTATCCGACAATTGGAGGGTAACACCGCCGCAGAAACATGAACCCAAAGCTACGAGAGTAGAACCAGATCCACATCGGTCTTGGAAGCGGGCTCGTACTTGTCATATGATAACACTATCAAAAGAAGAGTTTGAGAATATGGATGACCTTCCCTGGTACTTCGAAAACAATAATGACGAGGTGATCTCAGAGTTTCCACCGGCGCCAAAAGAGCTGGAAGATGGAATACACACTGCCGCAGATAACCTCAAGAAGATTGATTTGGGAACGGCAAGTGACCCGCGACCTACATTTGTCAGTGAGCTGCGTTAAAAGATGTGCTTATGCAGCATAGAGATTGCTTCGCATGGAACTATTCCGAAATTCCAGGATTAGATCCAGAGATCGTGGTCCACAAACTAACGATATCCCTGGACATCAAGCCAATCAAACAAGCACCGAGAAGAATGCAGCTCGAGCTTGAGATGAGCATCAACGTCGAGGTCAAGAAGCTGATTGACTCTGGTTTCATCCAAGAAGTTCAGTACTCTGATTGGATCGCCAACATCGTCCCGGTGATGAAGAAAAATGGGACGGTGCGCATCTGTGTGGACTTTCGGGATCTCAATAAAGCCTGCCCGAAGAATGACTTCCCAGTACCGGTCACCGAGCTGATGATAGACAATACGTCCACTCATGAGGTTTTCTCCTTCATGGATGGATCATCAGGATACAATCAGATAAAGATGCATCCCGAGGACCAGAAGCATACCGCTTTCCGGACCCCTTTGGGAATATTTTGCTACAAGGTGACGCCCTTTGGTCTAAAGAACGCCGGTGCCACTTATTAGAGGGCCATGACAAAGATCTTCGATGACCTCATACACGAAATCATCGAATGCAACATCGATGACCTCGTGGTTAAAAGAAAATCATACGAGGAACATCTCGAGCATCTGAAGATTGTGTTTCAACGTCTTCGACAATACAACTTGAAGATGAACCCTCTCAAATGTGCGTTCGGGGTATCCTCGGGCAAATTCCTGGGGTTCATCGTCCGACACCGAGGTATCGAGATAGACCCGTCAAAGATCAAGGCGATCATGGAGATGCCCCCGCCAAGGACTCTCAAGCAATTGCGGTCTCTCCAAGGGAAGCTCGCGTATATCCGGCGATATATAGCCAATCTCTCTGGCAAGTGCCATCCTTATAGTCACCTGATGAAGAAGGGAACCCCGTTCGTCTGGGATCAAAAATGCCAAAGCGCGCTAGACGAAATCAAGCAGTACCAGCAGAACCCGCCAGTGCTGGCTGCTCCGGTCAAGGGAAAGCCTCTCATTCTGTATACAACCGCCCTCGAAGGTTCTTTAGGCGCGCTGTGGGCACAAGAAAACGACCAAGGGAAAGAAATAGCTTTCTATTACTTGAGTCGAGTTCTCCTGGGGGGCAGAAAGCAATTACTCTCCCATCGAAAAACACTGCCTGGTATTGATCTTCGCGATAACGAAACTCCGGCACTATGCATTGGCGCATGAAATCCGTCTCATATCGAAGGTGGACCCTCTCAAGTATTTGATGTCAAAGGCCATATTGACGGGGCGACTTGCTAAGTGGGCCCTGCTCTTGATGGAGTTCTCAATAACCTATCAGCCTCTTAAGGCAGTGAAAGGCCAGGCTATTGCCGACTTCCTCGCTGAACATCCAATACCAGCCGATTCTCCCTTGAATTGCGAACTGCCAGACGAACATGCGTTTGATGCGATCGACGAAAGTGGTACCCGGTGGGAACTCTATTTTGATGGAGCGTCTTCCATGAAGAAACGCAGACAGAACACGCCCATAATCAAATCGGGGGTAGGCGTCATCTTCGTGACTCCATAAGGAGGGATAGTGCGCTTTGCTTTCTCCTTAACAGAGCCGAGGACAAACAATGAAGCCGAGTACGAAGCTTTGATAGCAGGCCTCGAGATCGCCATCGACATGGGAATTGAAAACCTCCTCATATACGGAGACTCCCAACTGGTCGTTAGTCAAGTGAACGGCGACTACCAGACGTGCAAGCCAGAACTGGTGAAGTATGGCGAGAGAGTACAGCAACTGCTGACTCAAATTCCCTCCTACACCCTCAAAAGCATACCGCGTGCGGAAAATAGTAAAGCAGATGCATTAGCCAAGCTTGCTAAAGAATTGGCTGACGAGAACCTCGATGACGTAAGAATCGTGGTACAAAGCCGTCGGGTTCTCGCACCGGCGGAAATATCTCCGGAATCATTCGAGGAAAAGGAAGCGACTGAGCAGACGGCCCTGCAAATAAAATACCAAGAAACGGTTGAGGATTAGAGAGAAGTCTTTATAGACTACTTCAAATCCCGTCGAACGCCTGAAGATGCGTCCTCAAGACATCAGCTCATGAAGCGAGCCCTGTCTTTCGCCTTCGTCAATGATACTCTGTACAAGAGGTCATTTGATTCCCTATGGCTGAGATGCCTGGGACCTGAAGAGGCGAAGAGAGTCGTCCAAGAAGTTCATGACGGACTCTGCGGTTCTCACCTAGCAGGCCCGAAGATGAAGATGAAGGTTAAACGGATGGGCTACTACTGGCCCACGATGATTCAGGACTGCCTCGAATATGCGAAGCAATGCCACTCATGCCAGATCCATGGGGACTTCATCCACCAGCATCCAAATCCACTACACCCAACAGTGGCTAGCTGGCCGTTCGAAATGTGGGGAACTGACATAATCAGCCTCATCGAACCAGCATCGTCCAGAGGACACCGATTCATTTTGGCGACAACTGATTACTTCTCCAAATGGGCAGAAGCAGTACCGCTGAGGGAAGTGAAGACGGAGAATATCCTTCACTTCTTCAAAACGCATGTTATTTATCGGTTTGGAACTCCGCGACGGATCATCTCCGATAACGGGCCAGCCTATAGAAGCCACAAAATCAGCCGCTTCGCACAACAGCACAACATAGACTGGAGATACTCCTCAGTTTATAATCCCCGAGCTAACGGTCTAGCTGAGGCTTTCAACAAAACCTTGACAAAGATCGTGAAAAAGACGGTGTCCCGAAATAAAAAAGACTGGCATGAGAGACTGCAAGAACCTCTCTGGGCATATCGAACTATGTTCAAGACGGCCACGAACACAACGTCGTACGCGTTGGTATTCGGTACAGAAGCAGTACTCCCTCTCGAGATAGAGTTACCTTCTCTACGAGTGGCAGTTCATTATGAGCTGACGGACGAAGAGAACGCTCACCTTCGTCTTGAGGAGCTCGACGCCCTTGATGAAACCCGGCTCCTGGCGTAGCAAAATCTGGAAGCTTATAAAGCAAAGATGACGCGCTCATATGAAAGATTGATCAGACCAAGGACATTCCGCCAAGGCGAACTCGTGCTAGTGGTCAAAAGACCTATGATCCCCAATCGCGCCAAGCGGGGAAAATTCGAGCCGAATTATGAAGGCCCGTACATTATAGACAAGGTCTACCAGGGTGGAGCCTATCTACACATGGAAATGCACGGTGAAAGACCTTTCAAGCCAATAAACGGTCGCTTCCTGAAAAAGTATTACGCTTGACGAGTCACGGCCTAGGTCAATGATAGATGACGACGACTATGTCGGCTCGCTATCTTCCTAAGCCTAAACTCTACAAGTAGTAACCAGCTTACTTTACAACGGACCGAAATGTCCTTAAACTAACAGCGGACCGAAACGTCCTCAAACTAACGACGGACCACTACGTCCTAAAACTAGCTGTTGACCGAGACGTCGAGAAACTATGGTGGATTGCAGTATCCCAAAAGCTGATAAAAAAAGAAAGAATAAAAAAAAGAAAACGGTATGTCCATGAGCAAAATGGGCACGGATGAAAACCCGAGAGGGCTCTGTGAGTAAAAACAGCAGGGCTACCGGCGAGTTTTGTGAAAACCCGAAAGGGCGCAATCTCGTTAGAATAAAAAAAAAGAGAAAAAAGGAAAAATGGTATGTCCATAAGCAAAATGGGCACGGATGAAAACCCGAAAGGGCTCCGTGAGTAAAAACAGCAGGGCTACCGGCGAGTGTTTGTGAAAACCCGAAAGGGCGCAACCTCGTTAAAAGACACTTGCAGAGTTCTCTCGACTTTGTAAGGAGAAACCACCTACGTGAGATCCTTACGACTCACAAGGGAGCAACACCCTTAGGGATCCCCACGATTCCTAAGGAGAAATTACACTTGCGAGATCCTCACGACTCGTAAGGAGAATCCTCTTATGAGCCCCTCACGGCTCATGAGATTCAAAAGTCTTAAGCAAGAGGGATCTGAACCTGTTCTTAAGCAGCCCCCACAACCTCCAATATTGTTCTACGAGCGGTGCAACACTGACCCTTGTATACAATCCACGGGCGCGAATAAACATTTCCCTAGCAAAGTCCCATCCGTGACTAGGGATATGTCCATATGGCGAAAAACCCTTGTAAGTCCTCTCGACTTATGAGGAGAAAACCCTTTTGTAAGATCCTTACGACTTACAGGGGAACATGCACTTAGGAATCCTCACGATTCCTAAGGAGAAAACACACCTACGAGATCCTCACGACTTGTAGGGAGAAATACCTTTGTGAGACCCTTACGGCTCATGAAGTCAAAAGCCTTAGTCGACAGAATCTTAACCCTGTTTACTAAGCCACCTTTGTTCGACATCGACAGAGGCAAATGATGATTCTCTTTTGGCAATATCCCAGTTGTAGCAGTGCTGATGCCGAAATCAGTGTCTAATCCCAAGCTTGCAGCGAAAAACTAGCAAGCCACACATGAATACGAAATAGCCGAAATGATGGGGCAACTTGCAACGGAAGCAACAAGTAAAAAAAATGTATGCATGCAAAATAGCCGAAATGATTGGGCAACGCGCAATAAAAAGCAGCGAGTAAAAATAAAATAAATAGCCGAAATGATTGGGCACCGCGAAAAATAGCCAAAATGATGGGGCAATCGCGACCTTCGCGATATAAAAGCTGAAATGATAGAGCATCGCAGAAAGAAATAAAATAAAAATAAAAATGAAATTTATGCCCTACAGGTGATATCATATCAATCCCTGTATACAATCCAGGGGCGCAAACAAAGAAGGAATCACATTCCTCCTCCCCCAGGTTTCATCAGAAGAAGAAGCCAAATCTCGACGAGTCACAGATAGCCTGGAAATCATCGCAACATTTGTCTCAGCAGACACAACATCAAGCAAAGCGGAACAGCGGCAATTCCCGGTTCCATGACTCAACGGTGTACAGATGACCGAGAGTTAAATCCCAACTCCGTAAAATGCGGATACAATCAACAAAATTCCTGGTTGCGTGGAACGCGGATAACGTCACTTATGACCCCATGGAAAACGTCCAGAGCAGATCCTGGCCCTCACAGAGCACGGCAGTGAACCCGTGTGAAACATCCAGAGCGGAGCCTAGTCCTCGCCGAACACGGCAGTGAACCCGTGGGAAGCATCTAGAGCAAAATTCCTGGTTACGTGGAACACGGATAACGTCACTTCTGACCCCGTGGAAAACGTCTAGAGCGGATCCTGGTCCTCGCGGAGCACGGCAGTGAACTCGTGCGAAGCATCCAGAGCGGAGCCTAGTCCTCGCCGAACACGGCAGTGAACCCGTGGGAAGCATCTAGAGAAAAATTCCTGGTTACGTGGAACACGGATAACGTCACTTCTGACCCCGTGGAAAACGTCCAGAGTGCATCCTGGTCCTCGCAGAGCACGGCAGTGAACCCGTGTGAAGCATCCAGAGCGGAGCCTAGTCCTCGCCGAACACGGCAGTGAACCCGTGGGAAGCATCTAGAGAAAAATTCCTGGTCACGTGGAACACGGATAACGTCACTTCCGACCCCGTGGAAAACGTCCAGAGCGGATCTTGGTCCTCGCAGAGCACGGCAGTGAACCCGTGTAAAGCATCCAGAGCGAAGCCTGGTCCTCGCCAAACACGGCAGTGAACCCGTGGGAAGCATCCAGAGCAAACATCAGACTGTGATGTCCTTAAACTCACGGACTATGATGTCCTTAACCTCGACCGTGATGTCTTAAAACTAACAATCAACCAAAATGATTTTAGACTGATTTTACCTTGGTTCAAGGGTACATCTCTTCACTCTTTTGATATTTGTCGTTGTAATTCTTCAACGTCTTCAAAGAGGTGACGGGTCCCAACAACCACGCATTTCGCGGACTGTGAGGTCCTTAAACTCACGAACTATTATGTCCTTAACCTCGACCGTGATGTCTTAAAACTAACATTGGACTGTGGAGTCCTTAAATTCACGGACTATGATGTCCTTAACCTCGACCATGATGTCTTAAAACTAACATTGGACTGCGAGGTCCTTAAACTCACGGACTATGATGTCCTTAACCTCGACCGTGATGTCTTAAAACTAACATTGGATTGTGAGGTCCTTAAACTCATGGACTATGATGTCCTTAACCTCGACCGTAATGTCTTAAAACTAACAACGGACTGTGGAGTCCTTAAATCCATGGAATATGATGTCCTTAACCTCGACCGCGATGTCTTTAAACTACGGTATCCTGGAAAACGTCCAGAGCGGAGCCTGGTCCTCGCCAAACACGGCAGTGAAACCGTGGGAAGCATCCAGAACAATCCCTGACTTCGTGAAATGCGGATAAGGGCAACTTCACCCATCACTTGCGGGTTCTCACGACTCGTAAGGGAGTAAATTCTCTTGTGAGATCCTTACGACTCTCAAGAGAAAACACACTTAGGAATCCTCACGATTCATAAGAAGAAAATTACACCTACGGGATCCTCTCGACCCGTAGGGAGAAAATTCTTTATGAGACCCTCATGGCTCATAAAATTGAAAAGTCTTAGGTGACAGACCTTAACCCTGTTTTCTAAGCCATCACCACTCTACAAAGAGCCTAAGACTGACAGTTATATGCTATCTACAGACCGCACTTGCTAAAATCACATGACAAACAACACAACAAGAAAGAAGAAAGTAGAGAAATGACACAAGACATTGTTTACCCCAATCAGAGCAAAGCTCTGTTCAAATTCCAAGGCGGGAAATGAAACAACGCTTTTGTTTCCCCCAATCAGAGCAAGGTTCTATTTGAATTTCAAAAATTCAAATTTTGAAGCAACGTTTCAAATCCCGTGCGCTGCGCGCAACGCGCCACGTGTCAGAATTTGATGTGTCAGCACAGCGCCCGAGGCAGTGCGTCCAATCAGAGCAAGGCTCTTTAATAAAAAGTAAAGGAAGCAACGCTTCAGTTGCGTAAGCGCTGCGCTGCGTGACACATGTCTGCGCAGTTGCGCAAGTACAGCTGTGCAAGCGCTGCGCTGCACGACACGTGTCTGCGCAGTTGCGCAAGCACAGCTGCGCAAGCGCTGCGCTGCGCGATACGTGTCTACGCAAGCACTGGGACGTTTACGCGCAAGCACTGGGACGTTTACGCCAAACAGAATTAAAATTCTAATAAGATCTTTCTGTTCTTGTTAAAACAAGAAAATTTTCTTCTGTAGAACAGAAGCCCTTGGATCAAAGATCTAACGGTAGGGAAAATTCCCCAAATCACTCAGAGAAAGATCTCTTTAACAAATTTAACTAATTTATGGGCACTATAAAAAGGACCCTAGACCTCAATTCAAAAGCATCAACATTTTTGGGAGAAATCAAGAACTTCAAACAGAGAGAACTATGAAGAATTAGAGAGAATTTCTCAAGAACAAAAAAAAAGGTAAAAACCTTTAGAAAAAGAGAAAATTCTCTTAAAAAACAGATCATTGATCTAAGAACAAGATCAATGATCTTCAAAAAAAGAGAAAAATAAACAATAACAGTGCCTTGCACTTTTTATGAACCACTGGTTCTTTGAAAACAAGAAAAAAACTTGTTTTATTTGATCTAAAATTGATCCAAAAGAATAAGAACAGTGCCCAGCACTTGCCAAAACTGCGCTATTGCGCAAGCCGCCAGGAAGCGCCACGTGTCAGCAGTGTAACAGCGTAGCGCACTGACGCAGCGCACTGTGCTGTTGCGCTCGCGTTCACCAAAGCGTGACACGTGTCACTTCCACATGCGCTTGCGCTCTTTAATTTGCGCAAAGCGCCTGACAAGCCATGTGGGGGCACTGTCAGAGTATTTAATGCTCTGCATTATTAAGAAAAGGGACAGAGCCCAATTAAAAGACCTAACAGGCCTAATCAAAAATGTTATGCATTTTAATAAGGGCAGAGCCCAAGCAAAATAGATGCTCTGCATCATTTATAAAAGGGCAGAGCCCAACCAAAACAAAGAAAAATAATGCAGTAAAGGGGCAAGGCCCTAGCACAGGTCCAATAGGCCAAAGACAAAAGAATCTTGAAACTGGACTTAGCCCAATCATGGCCGTAAGTCCTCAAATTAAATTGACTGAGCAAGATTGCTCTTCTAAATCAATTTACATCCGGTTCGAGGGTATATCTCCGAACTCCTCTGACACCTATCGTTGTAATTCCTCAACGACGTCAGAGAGGTGGCGGGTCCCGACGACCACACATTAATATGGACTGAAACGTCCTTAAACTAATGTTGGACCGAAACGTCCGTAAACTAATATTGGACCGAAACGTCCTTAAACTAATATTCATCCCAAAATGGGAATGTTGGACCGAAACGTCCTTAAACTAATATTGGACCGAAACGTCCTTAAACTAATATTGGACCGAGACGTCCTTAAACTAATATCGGACCGAGACGTCCTTAAACTAATAATGGACCACCACGTCCCTAAACTGGCGATGGACCGAGACGTCCTTAAACTAATATCAGACCGAAACGTCCTTAAACTAATAATGGACCACCACGTCTCTAAACTGGCGATGGACCGAGACATCCTTAAACTAATATCGGACCGAAACGTCCTTAAACTAATAATGGACCACCACGTCCCTAAACTGGCGACGGACCGAAACGTCCTTAAACTAATTATGGACCACCACGTCCCTAAACTGGCGATGGACCACCACGTCCCTAAACTGGAACATGGACCACCACGTCCCTAAACTGGAACAATAGAGCCTCTAAATGCTCTTTTGCCGGATCTAAACGGTCCCGTTTAAGTTGATCTTAGCCCCAAACACGGCTAACGTATCCTTAAACATTCAAATGGACTGTAAAACTCCAAATCAACTTTGGTTCAAGGGTACATCTCTGAACTCCTCTGACACCTATCGTTGTAATTCTTCAACGACGTCAGAGAGGTGACGAGTCCTGACGGCCATATAATGAATGGATCACCACGTTAAGTTGATCTTAGTCTCAAACAGGACTAACGTATCCTTAACGAACGTTTAAGTTGATCTTAGCCTCAATACGGCTAACGTATCCTTAAACTAAAAACACCAAACCCAAATCTAAGTAAATACGGATTTGGACTAATCCACGTCCTACGGGCGACGGCATTACTCAGTCTCCGTATACAATCCACGGGCAACCACAAACAAAACAAACACACACGATACGAAGTGAAATTCTGGAGAAGGAGAAAGTGGCTACCGCGATGCGGTAGCGTAATTAACTGCAGGGGCTTGCGCCTGCAGGGAAAAGCGTCCCCACAATCAAAAACCTCTCTAGCGAGGGGGAATCTGACGAAGTCTGCTACATCGGCCGCATCCGTCTAAACCTCCGATACACGGTGCCATAAATCAACTTGGCATCTTCGGAGAGGTGGACGGATAAAACCATATAGCATCTGCCCCGAATCTCAGGCAAGACGTCCTTACGTCGTCGCCGTCTTTCGGAGGGGAACAGATTCTGGCACGCCCGGTGGGACCTTTTTCTCTTTCCACTCCACACTTCGTGTGTCGTCTTCGCGAACCAATCGCGGTTTGTTAACGGTTGCCTTTGGATTTTCAAGTCACTAAGATTTGGTCTTTTGTCTGGCGCAGAACCCAAGCATCCATGGCCTCTAACTGCACCAACTGCTCGAAGTGCCACTGCAACGGACGCTCCACCTCACCTAGAGGTGTAGCATATGGGCCCCAAGCGGCCTCCTTCCCCACTTTGCCGGTTGAACAGGTGACCCAGGCCACCACCGGCCTGTTTTTCGGGACCATGATCCCGCCTTCAAGCTTCTCTATGCCAATACCTGCACCGGAAGTGAATAAGAAGTCGGTCTTCAACCGGCTCACTGTTACGACGGCCCCTGTCAACGGGTCGTCCATTACCAAGCCAACAGCCTCCGTCTTTGCGAGGCTGGATCAAAACTTTGAAGGGCCCGTCAAGAAGCTTGTGAACTCTAAAATGACTGTCCCAAGGAGGGCAATAGCCGCTGCTCCGGAAGTTGTTAAGGCGGCTTCTCCCGTCAAAGAGTCAATCTTTTTAAGGCTGACTATTCCCGCTTTGGCCTCTGCACGAGGATCTGTCTTCGACAGGTTGAATATCACCCCTCAAAGAACAACCTCAGTCTTTAAGAGGTTAACACCAGCAGCGCCTCAACCGGACAAAGGGCAAAAAGAAGACGTCTCTATCTCCGAGCCAGTCCCAATGGCTCGTCATGCTCGACGTCGCCATTGGCGACGAGTGAGGAAGGCAGGGGGCAACTCCCCCTCAGGGCTAACTCCGCCTGCTCCAATGGTGGAGGTCAACGCTGCTGTTCCAACTGGGAATAGTTTTGAACTGCTGAGGAGGGTACGTAAGAACTCTCCAACCGCTACCTTGAAAAGATCTCCTCCACCTGCGGAGAGAATTACAGAGGCGAAGCAGGAACAGCCCCCTCAACGGCTTTCTTCAAAAATATACAAGGTTTGGCGGAGGGTTCAAGACTCCGTGATTGACCCGGACCACTCTCGTCAACAGAAAAAGGCGAAGGTGGAAAAAGAAAAAGACCGTCCTATTAAACAATAGAGGACAACAATCGCTAGGGTGCCCACTGCAACGGCCCCTCCAGCTTCAACGGCCCACAAAAGAAGAATGCCGGAGAAAATCCCCGCGCCAGCGGCAAATGTTAAAGATGGTGAACCTAAACGCCCTAAGTCTGGGGGCATAACAGTTCATACAGTATACATGGCGTCGGGAAAGGAGGACAGCCATGCATCCACGGGTCATAGACCGCTTACGCGGTCAGTGACCAAAGCTCAGGAACAACAGCAAAAGCTCCAGGAGATGATGACCGCTATGGCCGCACTCACTGGGCCAAAAGAAACCCCTGAGACCTCCTCGTATGAACGTCAGGAACAAGAAACTGACGCCGAATTCCTTCGTCGCATACTGGAGAAGAAGGATAAAGAGGCTGCAGAACAGGCAGCCAGCATAAAGAAAATGGCCCTCCTGTTCCAGGACATGGTGGGCATGATGATTCAACAGGATCCACCCGCTGAAGATCCCCCAATCGTCCTTGAAGACGATAAGGGAGAAACATCAAATCCTCCACCGGCTCTGTCAACAGCCAAGGAGGAGGCAATCTCCAAACCCGATCTGGACGAATATATAGCTCAGCAGATCCGGGTCCATCAAGCGACGGAAGCAGCGGGACAGGTCGTAAAAACAGGGCGACCGTATCCGGGTTGGTACGACCAGATCAAGTACCCGCCAGGTTATACGATACCAAAATTCCATGTGTATAAGGGGACTGGAAATCCCCACCAGCATGTCGCCCAGTTCAGGGCGCTTTGTGGAAACACCGGCGGTGATGATAAATTGTTGCTCCGCCAGTTCGTTGGTAGCTTGTCAGATACATCATTCGAGTGGTATTCCGAACTCCCGAATGACTCTATCAAGACCTTTGCTGAAATGGAACTGCTATTTACTCAACGTTTCGTGAGTGCCAGCGAGCGTACCCCGATAACGGCATTGATTAATGCCAGGGTAAAGCCGGGCGAGACATGGGTCCAATACGCTATACGGTGGCGTAATTTATGGTCAAAATGCAAGCAGCGCATTGAAGAAGCTCCTGCAGTGGGTATGTTTGTGGAAACTCTCGATCCGCAAGCAACCGTCTCGCAATTTATGATGTTCTTCAAGCCGGCCACCTTCCAGGCACTAATCGACAAGCTGGCGCAAATGGATCAAATGGGCCATAAAGCTCCTCTTCCAAAGCCGGACTCCCGAAATGAGAAAGGAAAAGGAAAAGCGATCGTTATCGCTAATGCTCAACAGCAACCGAACATCTCAAAGCCGGTCATTCGTCAAAATAATATGCACCCGTACGTAGCCCTTGAGGAGAGGATGGGACGTCCTTACTCGTTTCCCCGAGATAAAACGAGAAGGTTATTCGAGCTGGCGTTGCGCAACCGACTCATAAATCTGCCGGATCCAAAACATCCGTCGCAACCAAGTGATGTCAATGAGCCCAACTACTGTCATTATCATCGAGTACTGGGTCATCCGATCGAGGATTGCTACGTCTTCAAAAATTGGCTTGAAGACCAGTACCGACAGGGCAAGTTTGCATTGTCTGACAAATGGAAGGTGAATCCACCGCAGCCCCACACCTCTAAGGGAATGAATACGCCAGGGGCAACGTGCTCTGTCGTTGAAGAAGCTCCCTGGGAGGTTGTATTATCAGCCAAGACAAAGAGGATGCTAAATGATCTTCAAATATGCCCAGCAATCAAGTGGAAGAGCCCGTTGGAGCCGCAAATTATTGAAGGGATGTTGAAGCCTCGTCCAACTCAAAAGATCGAGGGAGGTGGCCCAAACATTCATAATCAGCCGTCGAAATCTTCAAAGAAGAAGAAAAAGAAGTCAAAGAAGCCCGTGAAGCCTGGCGACAAGCGCACGGACTTGCAAAAACAAATTGACGCGCTGGAGGAATACAACCAGAAGGCATGGACTCCCATTACATTCCAAGAGTTCCTCAACCACGTCTTTCAAGAGGAAGATGAGGGAGAAAGTTCGTCTGATGAGTCTGAAGAATACGTGGCGAGCTGTCATGTGATTTCTGATAGTTATATGTATGCCCTAGAGGCCATTACTGTACATAGGATGTATATTGTAGTGGATGCTGGGACATATATAGGGAGGACTTTCTTGCTCGACATGATAGTATGCTATCTGGTTGCTCTTTACCTTAACGTGTATACTGATTGTCTCTCTGTTACATGTTGGTAAAGCCCTTAGGATGTGTACTTGACTACCTGGACTATGATGCGGATCATACTAGTGGGGACATGGTAGTCCATAAGTACATCCTTCAAAGTCCCTAGTCGTGGGTATATCGAGACAGGGCATCGATATACCAGAGTAGACTAGCGTATACCTTCTCGACCCATACAGATGGGCGATGGATGATCCCATATCCATTGGTGTTTGACATCAGAGATAATATACGGGTGCTCAGTGGAGACTGGGTACACTGGACGGACTCGCCGAGAACTCCCAGATGGTATTATACCTTACGTCAGATGGCAGTTCTCTGGTGACACTGGTACAGGTTAGTCTGTAGACCCGAGATCGTCATAGAGTCTTGTGTGGTTCCCACTGTGCTTTGATTTCCACCTTACCACGTCCAAGAGGGCGTGCAAAACGGTGGTTTTTGGGTACAGTCCCGAGTCACATGGAGGCAATAAGCGATAGGAAGGGATTCGTCTCTCCCGGTATAGGGGGTTGATGTTGCGCTGTGTTCGATTGGCTATAACCGGAAATCCCTGGCCAGGGTTGCTGAGATTTACTGGTAAGTGTTACCAGTAGTTTCTCGAACTGTTATAGACCTCATATCGACACGACTTATCGAGCTATTGGGGTCTGACGTTTACCACCCCTAGGCGAGATATGCGACATATCAGACTACGAGACCGGACTGTACGGTAAGTGTTACTGGTTGGATTCACAGGAGTATGAGCGGGCTTGCTCGTCGATCTTCTGATCGCTCAATACCCGGGTGGCCGTTACGTTTAGCAGACCGCTTGCGGCTTGTGGGTGATTGATATGATCATCATCTGCTGCCGACGTATTGACGAGTCTTTAGAGTCCTACACAGAGGTTTCCTGGCTCAAGCGAAACGAAATAGGAGTGCATATGAGATATGTGCGGAACCGAGAATAATACGTGTATGTGATACCGTATTTCATTCTCGCGATGAATGTGTCGAATGGTTATATGCGATATAACCTAGTTATCAAATCAAGGATTGATTCGATAAAACGATACATTGTATACTAGTCAGTTGTGTGCGACATGACCGGATCATTGAATCAAGTGTTGATTTAATGATTTAATGCATAATTATATATTTGATATATTACTTTGCATTAACTAGTATTGGTTCACTTTAAATGGATTTTCTCACTTGAATTGTGCATATTGTATATGTGATATACTTTTGTACACAAGTTTGTATCATGTTTGATGATACATGCTCACTAGGGTTTGTGTAAAGATTAAACCATGGTTGTGTAATGGTTAGGGTTTTTATTTTCTTATTCATTTATTTATTTATTTCATTTATTTTATTTTGGAAAAGATAAAGAGAAAAATGGTTGCTAGTTTTGTTTTATCTTTGAAGCTTCATGAAGCTTTGACTAAAGTGACCATTTTGTCTCATGCTTAACCCTAACCATTTACATAACCTTAGTTAATTCTCTACACTTGACCATGGTTAATTATATGATAAGTATTATTTTCTTTTCACTTATCACATGATTATCTTTATCTTCTTCTTCTTCTTCAAAGATGAAGAAAGCTTGCTTCATCAATGGCAACTTGAGCAATTGAGTGAGAAATCCAATTCTAAAGTGAACCCACCTCCTATTTCTTCATCCTCTACCTCTTGCCAAGTAGTATAGGGTATTTTCTTCACAAGTTTCATGACTTGGTGAAGTGGGAGCTTGATCTTGTGATGCCTCGACGTAGATCATCTTCGGCATCGTAGTCGATGACCTAGCCCGCCCATTTCTCCGATGAAGCCGACGCTAGAGCCCGGGATTCGATTTGGACAGCGAGGAGACTTCATTGCGGAGCTATGGAGGTGGAGGACCGGATCTACAAAGGTTGTATTTCCGTTCTTGTAGTTAAGTTGTTAACTAGTTTCATTTGTCGCCTATATATCTAGTTAACGATCCGTATTAGGGTTTCTCGGCACCCGTAAAATTTGAAATTGGCATGGTTGATGCCTTGTGAGACCTCCTTAGTATGCCTAGGAACCCTACAGTGGTATCAGAGCCTAGCTAGAGCCTTAGGCGATGCGTAGACGAAGTTTGAAACCCGACCGACCCGAAACCCTAACCCGATAATGCTCTCTGGACTTTTTTCAAAAACTGGGTTTTTTCCAAATTAAAAATGCTTAAAAAATTCAGCAGGGAAATCTAAGAATTACGGTGCAAAATTTTCCAATCGATGTGTCCAAAGTGCGGCGGAACCGCGGCAGAAGCCTGGCTTCTGCGGCGGTTCCGCGGCAATAGGGTGACGTCACCCTCCCAATTTTGCACAGTAACTTCCTTTATTCAGTGCTGAGTTCTCCGGGTATTTTTAAATATTATTCAAGAGTTGCATTTTCTGGGGTTGTTTTGGGGATTCGATAATTCGATCGGATTATCAAATTTTGTCTGTGTGGATTTCCGGATAATTTTAGAATATGTTAAAAAGTTCGACCGGATATAAATACCCACCTTTTCCCCTGTCGGAAAATTTCTAAGTGTTGGATTTTTCCGTGGTTTAAAGATGTTCTAAGTAGTGCAAGTAACGCGATGGACCCTCTAGAAAACAACAAACCTTAACTCGATTATGTGACCGTCTTGAACTGCCCTTTGAACCTTCGGGTTTGGGGCAGTACGGCGTGCCACATGTGAGGCGTTGGCTTGACCCTTCTACGGCTGGACCGTTGGTACTGAGGCATGAACTGGATGTTTTTAAACTTGTTTCATGTGTTGATTTGTTTCGGGAAAACTTGGGTGTTTGAATGTTCGATCGGAAAGTTTAACATTTTCTATTTATCTGGAATGGGATACAATAATTGGAATTCATAATAAGTTATGAGATAACTGAATGAATGTTATAAACATAGCAGTTTAGTCTCACTTGATCGGTTGCCACGGAATTTTGATGTGATCAAAAGTCCGTCGCAATCACGTAGCGTACGTGGATACTCGCCGGGTAAACTTAATAGACAGCTACACCCCTTAGCCCCGACCAAGTGACTGTAGGAGAACCCCGTCGCCGAAAGCATCCGTTCGGGTGCTCGCGGCAGCGGTGTTCCGCCTTGGTGAACTTTGTCGACGGCGTCGGGGGTGCGGCCGACTGCTAAAGTTTGCGACGAGCATTCGATCAGGATGTCGGGAATCTTGCTGAATTGCCCGACTTGATATTGAAAAGAGTTTTCGATAATGAGACTAAAATGCGGGGTTTATAATTGAAAGGCATGCGATGTCTAAGGAATTCATTTGGTCAGGCATGCGATGTCTGAGGTGGTTGCGGATTCCAACTGTTGTAGTTTTACACTTACTTTTCTGTGACCGTAAGTGTAATATGTGATGTCGCCGGTTTCGTTGCTATATGTCAACGACAATTGGGATGCGCATATTTACTTACGTTGATGACATGTGATGTTATGTGTTGCTGGATATGTTATATTGGATCGTCGTGATTGAATAGCCGGGGGTTTTTATTTGAGATGAGTGTTTTTCATTTTCATTCATGTAAAAACTTGTATGTAATATTCTTCTATTGGGGCACTTCCAGGTTGCGGAAGATGTCACCGTTTGTATATTATTTACTTTTCCGCACTAGGATAGACCCAAGGAGGGGAGCACAAGTAACCGGGTTCTGGAGTCCAGTGGGAGACCAACTCGAGGAGCCGAGTCCGGGTCTCCTAACTCTAGAATTGGTAGGGTTGTTTGCCGCTCTCGTAGGAGTCTAGGGGTGTGGGTTTGGCTATTCATCGCGACCGTGGAATCCGTGTTTTATACTGGCTCGTATTGAAAACACGGACGTCCTAGTATATCCAATATTTCATATGATTCTTCTGCTGCGATATCTGTGATGTGATCATGTGATGTTCTGTGATAGATACAGTATATAGTATATATGATATATTATATAGACGTTACTTATGTTTTACACCCGTGCTAGCCCTGCCCTGCTCTGCCGTTAGTTACCTAACCTAACGGTGCACGAGGGGACATCGAGGCGAATGCGGATGGCATAAGTGTACGTCATATTTATCTGTGATGTTTAGGTACTTAAATGATGGGACTTCATTAATGTGATTAATGAAAGAAAAAGAAACCTAAAGATGTTGTAGAATCGAATTTCAAAAATAAAACAGGTAGCTACAGTTCTTGCTTTGCACAGCGGTATATGTGATATATCCTGCACCTTATTCGATGAGGAAAGGACCGAGATCCCTTCACCGGGAGTGACTCCTTTAGCAATAACTGGCAGATGCTACACACTCGGTTTGTCTTTTGATTGCTTTTAAGAGTTTTTGCTTTGCACAGTGATATATATGATATATCCCGCACCTCATTCGACGAGGAAAGGACCGACGATCCCTTCACCGGGAGTGACTCCTTTAGCAAAACTAGAAAAGCCTCAAAGACACTCCATTTCAAAATTCATTCAATCCTACAACGATATCAAGTTCATTACGCAATAGGTTTTCAGAAAAAACCTGTCGTAGCCCTCCGTCATTTCAGATAAGTAGTAGTTAGTATTCGTGCTACGTTTGTTGGCCTGCGTCAAGGCGTAGTGTGCGGTAGCTAACTAGTATTTATCTGTTTATGCATATGATGCAGATTGGATTAGGGTAGTCGTGCGACTTTGTTGGCCTGCGTCAAGGGTCGTGCGGGTGGGTTTAATTCAATCAAGAAATGACGGGTTGAACTTGACTAGCGGACTATGGTTTGTTGGCCTGTGTCAAGGTCATAGGACGCTAGGGGCAAAATATTATCGGGAATTTCAAGTGTTGAAATTTGCAATGAGATTGCATACCTTCTATGAGATAGTTGGATCCCGATACCCGCTGCGAGTAATTGTTACTCCTGGGAGAGTTTTACACATTACAATTAGCCGATCAAGTAGGTGTCTAGAAAGGTATTAACGAGGTTACGTCTCTGGGAAAACGAGGTTTACATTAATTAGGTTCGTGCGAAAGCATGGGGGACCTCCCTCAAAGTACCGACACTGGCCTGGCTGAAAGATTGGCGAACTTGTAGTGTGTAATTAATCTCGGCTAGTCTTTCCTTTTAGGGTTTGAAGGAAGATTTGATAAAACCAGTGGGAGCCATCCTGATTAGATAAAATAATAACCAATCTATTCTTGCAAGAGCGCACGCTGAGTGTTTTCTTCTCTCTCTCTCCAGGTAGCGACCATATCACGCCTTAAGCAAGATAATAATACGGAATATTGACCGAACCCGCTTGTTATACTGAGCTGGGGAACGTTGGTCCCGCTCCAACTTATAATTGTTATAAGACAGAGCAGGAAATTGGGGATTACCAGAATTCCCGTGCCGCCCAAACGAAGAGAGTGCATGCTGATGCATCATCTTCGGGTGTGTTCGTTACAAAGAACTGTTTTTCAGTATCCTCCGCATCCTGGGTATATGATACCGGATCAGGATCCCAGATATGTAATCTGTTACATAGGGCTACAGATAGGTAGAGAACTGAGAACGGGTGATAAGTTTCATGAGACAGAAAACGGGGCAAGTGTTGCAGCCAAGTCTGTTGGTCACTGTCACCCTGTATTCCAAATACATTGATTCTGAACGAATGTTATTAGATACCGAACCTGATATACAAAATCATATCACTCTCTTTATTAGTAAAGAAATGATAAAATTTTGTATTGTTGGATAATGTTTTGAACATTTCCTATATCAAAAGTTGATCGGTTCAGGCACGTTATCTAAAAGCATTGATGTTCTAAATCAAAATACAGTTCTTAGTATACGGAACACACACAAGAGGAAGAGTTCAGAAATGAACGAATCCTTCTTGAGGTATTGTAGACTAGGTCATATCAATGCGACCCGACTAGCTAAGTTGCGCATGGATGCATATTTAAAACTGTTTGAATTTACATCTTGTGAAACTTGCCAGTCATGTCACAGAGATAAGATGACCATAGCTCCGTTTACTGGAAACAGAGAAAGAGTTAGTGAACTCTTGGGATGATACATGTTGATGTATGTAGGTCCCCTGTCTACACTTGCCAAGACCGGTTCTTTATACTTCATTAAATTCTCTGATGATCTCTTTTGATTCAGACATATGTTCCTGTTGAAACACAAGTCCGAACCTTTTGAGATATTCACAGAATATAAGTTAGAAGTAGAGAACTAATACGGGTATAAGTATTATGTCCTTTGATGAGATCAAGGAGGAGAATACTTGAGCACGGAATTCCTGGACTATTCTAAAGGAGAATGAGATTCTCTCTCAGCATTACTCCTCCGTATACACCATAGCACGATGGTATATCGGGGCGGAGCATTCACACCCTATATAAGGTGTGCTCTATGATGAGTACTACTGAGTTACCTATTTCCTTTTGGGAGTTATGCACTTGAGAAGCTGCATACATATTGAATAGGGTTCAAATCAAATCAGTTGCCTACCACTTCATATTTGATATGATAAGGGAAGAGCCCATATCTTAAGTTGGTTAAGATTTGGGGTTGTCCGGGCTATGTCTAAAAGCAAAATCCGGACAAGCTCGAGGCAAGGTCAGTTATGTAGAACTGGAAATGTTCCAGCTATACAAACTGCGGCTGATGATTTGATAGAACCAAAGAATTCAATAGTTACCAACGAACCTCAGCCTCTCCGCCGATCTAGTGAGGTTCCTCACCCGCCTGAGAGATACTTCGGTTACTCTATGACAGTGGGAGCGAGGATTGCATCATGAGATGATGACCCAACTAGTTTCGAGCTGGCCATCAGGAGTGGGACTCTGTAAGAATGGCTAGATGCTTAGTGATCTGAGATGGAATCATTATACACCAACAAAGTATGAACTTTGGTTGCTATATCTGAAGGGTTAAATCCCCATCAGGAGCAAGTATATCTTGAGAAGATTACTTGGTGTAGATGGAAAAGTTGAGACTTTCAAAGCTAGACTTATTAAAGCTTTTCGTCATCAACCAGGCGTGGATCATGATGAAACTTTTTCTAAAGATCTATGCTTAAGTCCATCCAGATCCTACTTGCCACGGCTACATACCATGACTACGATATCTGGTGGTTGGGTGTCATGGCTGCTTTTCTAAATGATGTTTTAGAAGAGAACGTCTATAAGTACACAGCCAGAGGGCCTCGTAGACAATGGGAGCAGCGGAAACGTGTGCAAGATGTTTTATGTGATAGAGCAGGTATCGCGGAGTTGGAACATCTGTTTTGATGACTTAGTCAAAGAGTTTGACATCATCAAAATGGTAGATGAACCTTGTATAAACAAAAACGGTAGTAGGGAGTATAGTGACGATCCTCGTAGAGTACGTGGATGACATACTCTTGATAGGGAAGGAGTTTCCTATGCTACGCTCGGTCAATCTCCGCTTATCACAAGGATTCTCCATATAGGATCAAAGTGATACCTCCTAAATCCTAAGTATTCATCTATGAGATAGATGTAATTGGATGTTAGGATTCTCACTAGTTGTAGTGAGATGGTATCAATCGATCCTGGGGAGAATCACTGGAAGGGTTTCAGGGTGATAAAGACGACTGAATGTCAGTCGCAGGCATTGTCTTTACCCTCAGTAAAGGGACGGTATGTTGGAAGAGTTCCAAGCTAGATACCGTCGCTAACTAGACGATAAAGGCAGGATACATCGCTACTCAAGATGCTACCAAAGAGGATGTTTGGGTGTATATTGGTTCATGAGATGAACTACGTTCCAACCATTGTGAGACAATGGAGTTGTGGCTTATGCCAAGGAACGCCCGTCCCATCAGTGATCCAGACATATTCTAAGACAGTATCACCTGATCATGGAGATGGTTGATCTCCAGGGTGATCGAGGTTAGGAGAGTAGACTCAGAGGACAACACAGCGGATCCACTCACGAAGGCCTATTCCCAGAGAGAGATTTTTATGGGATGGTTGAGTATGAGATACTGCAACCACTGCTACAGATGGCCCTAGTGCAAGTGGGAGATTGTTAGTTATATGTATGCCCTAGAGGCCATTACTGTACATAGGATGTATATTGTAGTGGATGCTGGGACATATATAGGGAGGACTTTCTTGCTCGACATGATAGTATGCTATCTGGTTGCTCTTTACCTTAACGTGTATACTGGTTGTCTCTCTGTTACATGTTGGTAAAGCCCTTAGGATGTGTACTTGACTACCTGGACTATGATGCGGATCATACTAGTGGGGACATGGTAGTCCATAAGTACATCCTTCAAAGTCCCTAGTCGTGGGTATATCGAGACAGGGCATCGATATACCAGAGTAGACTAGCGTATACCTTCTCGACCCATACAGATGGGCGATGGATGATCCCATATCCATTGGTGTTTGACATCAGAGATAATATACGGGTGCTCAGTGGAGACTGGGTACACTGGACGGACTCGCCGAGAACTCCCAGATGGTATTATACCTTACGTCAGATGGCAGTTCTCTGGTGACACTGGTACAGGTTAGTCTGTAGACCCGAGATCGTCATAGAGTCTTGTATGGTTCCCACTGTGCTTTGATTTCCACCTTACCACGTCCAAGAGGGCGTGCAAAACGGTGGTTTTTGGGTACAGTCCCGAGTCATATGGAGGCAATAAGCGATAGGAGGGGATTCGTCTCTCCCGGTATAGGGGGTTGATGTTGCGCTGTGTTCGATTGGCTATAACCGGAAATCCCTGGCCAGGGTTGCTGAAATTTACTGGTAAGTGTTACCAGTAGTTTCTCGAACTGTTATAGACCTCATATCGACACGACTTATCAAGCTATTGGGGTCTGACGTTTACCGCCCCTAGACGAGATATGCGACATATCAGACGACGAGACCGGACTGTACGGTAAGTGTTACTGGTTGGATTCACAGGAGTATGAGCGGGCTTGCTCGTCGATCTTCTGATCGCTCAATACCCGGGTGGCCGTTACGTTTAGCAGACCGCTTGCGGCTTGTGGGTGATTGATATGATCATCATCTGCTGCCGGCGTATTGACGAGTCTTTAGAGTCCTACACAGAGGTTTCCTGGCTCAAGCGAAACGAAATAGGAGCGCATATGAGATATGTGCGGGACCGAGAATAATGCGTGTATGTGATACCGTATTTCATTCTCGCGATGAATGTGTCGAATAGTTATATGCGATATAACCTAGTTATCAAATCAAGGATTGATTCGATAAAACGATACATTGTATACTAGTCAGTTGTGTGCGACATGACCGGATCATTGAATCAAGTGTTGATTTAATGATTTAATGTATAATTATATATTTGATATATTACTTTGCATTAACTAGTATTGGTTCACTTTAAATGGATTTTCTCACTTGAATTGTGCACATTGTATATGTGATATACTTTTGTACACAAGTTTGTATCATGTTTGATGATACATGCTCACTAGGGTTTGTGTAAAGATTAAACCATGGTTGTGTAATGGTTAGGGTTTTCATTTTCTTATTCATTTATTTATTTATTTCATTTATTTTATTTTGGAAAAGATAAAGAGAAAAATGGTTGCTAGTTTTGTTTTATCTTTGAAGCTTCATGAAGCTTTGACTAAAGTGACCATTTTGTCTCATGCTTAACCCTAACCATTCACATAACCTTAGTTAATTCTCTACACTTGACCATGGTTAATTATATGATAAGTATTATTTTCTTTTCACTTATCACATGATTATCTTTATCTTCTTCTTCTTCTTCAAAGATGAAGAAAGCTTGCTTCATCAATGGCAACTTGAGCAATTGAGTGAGAAATCCAATTCTAAAGTGAACCCACCTCCTATTTCTTCATCCTCTACCTCTTGCCAAGTAGTATAGGGTGTTTTCTTCACAAGTTTCATGACTTGGTGAAGTGGGAGCTTGATCTTGTGATGCCTCGACGTAGATCATCTTCGGCATCGTAGTCGATGACCTAGCCCGCCCATTTCTCCGATGAAGCCGACGCTAGAGCCCGGGATTCGATTTGGACAGCGAGGAGACTTCATTGCGGAGCTATGGAGGTGGAGGACCGGATCTACAAAGGTTGTATTTCCGTTCTTGTAGTTAAGTTGCTAACTAGTTTCATTTGTCGCCTATATATCTAGTTAACGATCCGTATTAGGGTTTCTCGGCACCCGTAAAATTTGAAATTGGCATGGTTGATGCCTTGTGAGACCTCCTTAGTGTGCCTAGGAACCCTACAATTTCCCACTCGTTCATGGGCGATGAGGAGACTCCTTGTGCTAAAACGCCGGGGCAGATCCTGAACCAAAAATTCTGGAGCCATCGGAGGAAGTAATTGACGCATTCCTCAATGAAGCTTTCTTAAAAAGCAAAGCTGATCGGGAGCGCGAGGCGATTATATTCGAAAGGGCCAAACGCCAGTGCCTTGACGAAAGAATTGAGATACTCCCGCTGGAGTAAAGTACACCCACGGCGGATAAAATCAAATTCAAGACGAGGAAGAGGTTTGCTAAAGCCGTGTCAATGGGTATGAAGCTACCATCCTCTGAGGGAAGCGTTACTGGTGAAGCGGAAATGCACCCCTCCTATTGCTTGTATCATCGGAAGATTTCACACCCCACTGAAGAGTGCAAAGCTTTCGATAGATGGTGGCAAGGGTATGTTGTTCACCGGCAGCAGTTTAAGCGGGAAAAGCGCAAGACTCGCCGAGAGCAGAACAGAACGATCGAAAGGCTTAACAGAACTACCGGTGATTGTTGCATCGTTGACGCCGGGGGATCACAAGTGCTCACATTCGGGAGCGATTCTGATGAGGAGCTGGAGCTTGGCCCTCTCTTCAAAGAGTCCACTTGGGGAAAAGAAGAAGAACCGAAGGTTTGCGAAAATATCCAGCTGCGCAATCGGACGCTACCTGAAAAGAATCTCGGACCCTCAAACAAGAAAGACAAAGGGAAAGAGAAGGTCTCTGAGGATATTGCCCTAGACGACCAAGTTGCAGAGGAGCTAACTGCCAAGAACCCGCCGAAAAGAAATAAGGTGGATTACAACGTCTTAGCACATCTGAGAAAGCTACCCTCGCAGCTCAGCATTCTTGATGCCCTGTTACTATTAAAAGAGGCGAGAGATTCGTTGATTAAGGCACTACAGGAGCCGGAGCAGTTCCAAGCTTTCCTGACCGAAGAAAAGATGAAGGATGAATTGGAGGAAATGCACACGGCCGATGTTGCTTTTGGCAATGAAGACCTTCTCCTCGGGACGTGCGAACACAATCGCCCCCTTTATATCTCAGGATACTGCCATGACATAAAGATAAGTAAAATCCTGATCGATAACGGATCGTCTGTTAATCTACTCAATGTGCGGATGCTAAAGGAAATCTGCATGAGTGTCCAACGCCTCGCTAGAGACAAGATCGTCATCTCCGGGTTCGACTCCCAATCATCAAAAACTCTTGGATCTGTGATAAT
Source organism: Agapanthus africanus (assembly GCA_030015575.1). Taxonomy (NCBI): domain Eukaryota; kingdom Viridiplantae; phylum Streptophyta; class Magnoliopsida; order Asparagales; family Amaryllidaceae; genus Agapanthus; species Agapanthus africanus. The sequence continues at coordinate 820,872,382 of CM057337.1, read as the reverse complement.
GACGCTACGCTTCGGGCTTCTCGTCACAGACATTAAATTCCATGTCATAGATGCTAAGACATGCTACAATGCTCTGCTCGGCCGACCATGGTTACACGAGTACAATGTCATCCCTTCTACACAACATCAGTGTATGAAATATTGCAGGGATGGTCTCGAGTACACCATGACGGGAGAACTGAATCCGTTTTCCGTAAACGAAGTTCGCAAATATAAAGATGCCAAATACTTCTTACTGAGTTTCGAAGACACGGAAAGGTATCACAAGCTGGAGAACAAAACCAACGCTACCATCCCTGTCTTCGGTAGTGATACCGAGGAGGAAGAGGAGATAGTATATTCGGGTCCGCCCCAGTACACCAAGCCAGGACCATCTGCTCCTACGTTGATCTTTGGTGGTGATTCGGAAGATGAAGTCCATGATGTATTCTCTGCTCGACCTTCAATACTAGCTTCTGCTGATGAAAAGCAAAGTCTGCAAGTAGCCATGGTGCCGCTTAAACATTATAAGGAATTGGATGCACTTGATACCCACAGTGTACAGGATCTACAGACGTTTTATATCCCGCCCAGGCGAGGAGGGGAGAGGGCAATTCTATTCTACCGCTCTGAAGAAAACAAAGTGGAGAAAGAAATCTGGCACGGTGCAAATCCTACGCTGGACAGGCTTCAACCCATCCGTCTACCCAGATATTATACAGAAGGCTTGAAGAGGCTATTGAAGCGCCAAGGGATCCCTTCAAACAGACCGTTAGAAAGGCCAAATTCTATGACAGGGTCTGGAACGTTCCCGGAACTCAGCACAAGCTGCCTAGTGGGAGGATGGAGACAATCGGGCTCGGATACATTCGCTCTAAGAAACGAGAGCTGCTCCGCGACTGTTACGTCGTGCACGACTTCAATGAAGAAGCAGATGCTCAACGGGAGGACACTAGTCCTGAACTAGTAAAAATTCCTGATGCGAAAGTACCTAGTCCGTCGTTCGAGGAACAAATGGACAGGCTTATAAGGGAAGCTGGTCAGAAAGTCCGAGATGATCACAATCGCAAAATGGCCATCTACGAGAAAGCCAAAACGCAACGCCTCCTTCAACAGGCCGTGAAAGACGAAAATGCTGCCCCATGTCGACCTGTTATAAAAAAGGCTCGACGCAGAGGCAGAAACAAGTCGAAAGGCCAAAAAGGCGCTCAACAGCAACAAAGCGGGGCTAAGAAGCCACGCAAACGGGAGTCGAGCGTTATTGATCTATCCCTCATGAAGAAAATGGGTCGAGCATACTCGTTTCCTCGGGACAAGACGAAGAAGATACTTAATCTTGCTCTAAAACATCAAATGCTTACACTGCCGGAGTCTAAAAATCCCGAACGAGCAGGCGAAGTCTCTGACCCAAATTATTGCTCTTACCATCGGGTAATTGGGCACCCGCTTGAAGACTGCTTCACCTTTAAGAATTGGGTCGAAGATCAGTATCAGCTCGGCAAATTCGCTCTGTCTGACAACTGGAGGGTAACACCGCCACAAAAGCATGAACCCAAAGCCACAAGAACAGAACCAACTCCACATTGGGATTGGAAGCGGATTCGCACTTGTCACATGATAACAATATCAAAAGAAGAGTACGAGAACATGGACAGCCTTCCCTGGTGCTTCGAAAACAGCAATGATGAGGTGATCTCAGAATTTCCGCCAGCTCCGAAAGAACTGGAGGATGGAATACACACCACTGCAGATAACCTCAAGAAAATTGAGTTGGGGACGTTGAACGACCCGCGACCGACATTTATCAGCGAGCTGCTATCTGAAGAGAGGGTGGCTGCGTTGAAAGACGTCCTTGTACAGCATAGAGATTGCTTCGCATGGAACTATTCCGAATTGCCAGGATTAGATCCAGAAGTCGCTGTACACAAATTGGCGATATCCCCGGATGTCAAGCCAGTTAAACAGGCGCCGAGAAGAATGCGGCTCGAGCTTGAGATGAACATCAATGCTGAGGTCAAGAAGCTAATCGACTCTGGTTTTATCCAGGAGGTTCAATATCCTGAATGGATCGCCAACATCGTCCCGGTGATGAAGAAAAATGGGACGGTGCGCATATGCGTGGATTTTCGGGATCTCAATAAAACCTGCCCGAAGGATGATTTCCCGGTGCCAGTCACCGAACTGATGATAGACAATACATCCACTCATGAGGTTTTCTCCTTCATGGACGGCTCATCAGGGTATAATCAGATAAAGATGCATCCCGAGGACCAGAAGCACACCGCTTTCCGGACCCCTTTGGGAATATTCTGTTACAAGGTAATGCCCTTTGGTCTAAAGAACGCCGGCGCCACCTATCAGAGGGCCATGACGAAAATCTTCGATGACCTTGTACATGAAATCGTCGAATGTTATATCGATGACCTCGTGGTTAAAAGCAAATCGTACGAGGAACATCTCGAGCATCTGAAGACCGTATTTCAGCGCCTTCGACAATACAACTTGAAGATGAACCCTCTCAAGTGCGCGTTCGGAGTTTCCTCGGGCAAGTTTCTGGGATTCATCGTCCGACACCGAGGCATCGAGATAGATCCGTCGAAGATCAAAGCGATCATGGAAATGCCTCCGCCGAGAACTCTCAAACAGTTGCGGTCTCTCCAAGGGAAGCTCGCATATATTCGGCGGTTTATAGCCAACCTCTCTGGCAAGTGCCGCCCTTACAGTCATCTGATGAAGAAGGGAACCCCATTCGTTTGGGATCGAAAATACCAGGGTGCGCTGGACGAAATTAAACAGTACCTGCAAAACCCCCCAGTGTTGGTTGCTCCGGTTAAGGGAAAGCCTCTTATTCTTTATACAACCGCCGTCGAAGGTTCCTTAGGTGCATTATGGGCGCAAGAGAATGACCAAGGGAAAGAAAGAGCACTCTACTACTTAAGTCGAGTTCTGCTGGGGGCAGAAAGCAACTACTCTCCCATTGAAAAACACTGCCTGGCGTTGATCTTCGCGATAACAAAGCTCAGGCACTATGCGTTGGCGCACGAAGTCCGTCTCATCTCGAAGGCGGACCCTCTTAAATATTTGATGTCAAAGGCCATACTGACAGGGAGGCTCACTAAATGGGCCCTACTTTTGATGAAGTTTTCAATAACTTATCAACCTCTTAAGGCAGTGAAAGGCCAGGCCATTGCTGATTTCCTCGCTGAGCATCCGATACCTGTCGATTCTCCTCTGAATTGCAATTTGCCAGACGAACATGCGTTTGACGCGATCGACGGTGGTGATACCCAATGGGAGCTTTATTTCGATGGAGCATCTTCCGTGAAAAAGCGCAAACAAAGTACCCCTATAATCAAATCGGGGGTAGGCCTCATCTTCGTGACTCCACAAGGAGGGATAATGCGCTTTGCTTTCTCCTTAACAGAACCGAGGACGAACAATGAAGCCGAATACGAAGCTTTGATAGCAGGCCTCGAGATCGCCATTGACATAGGAATTGAAAACCTCCTCATATACGGAGATTTTCAACTGGTCGTTAGTCAAGTAAACGGCGACTACCAAACGTGCAAACCGGAGTTGGTGAAGTACGGTGAAAAGGTGCAACAACTGTTGACCCAAATTCCCTCCTATACTTTGGAAAGCATACCGCGTGCGGAAAACAGCAAAGCGGACGCATTAGCCAAGTTAGCTAAAGAACTGGCTGACGGGAACCTCGATGATGTTAGAATCGTGGTACAAAGCCGTCGGGTGCTTGCCCCAGCAGAAATATCTCCAGAATTATCCGAAGAGAAGGGAGCGACTAAGCAGACGACCTTACAAATAAAAGAACGAGAAAAGGCTCCGGACTGGAGGGAAGTCTTCATAAACTACTTTAAGTCCCACCGAATACCCGAAGATGCGTCCACAAGACATCAGCTCATGAAACGAGCTCTGTCTTTCGCCTTCGTCAATGATACTCGGTACAAGAGGTCATTCGATTCTCTGTGGCTGAGATGCCTAGGACCTGACGAAGCGGAAAGAGTCGTCCAGGAAGTTCATGATGGAATCTGTGGTTCTCACCAAGCAGGCCCGAAGATGAAGTTAAAGATTAAACGAATGGGTTACTACTGGCCCACGATGATTCAAGATTGCCTCGAATATGCGAAGCAATGTCACTCATGCCAAATTCATGGGGACTTCATCCATCAGTATCCAAATTCACTACATCCAACAGTGGCTAGCTGGCCATTCGAAATGTGGGGAACTGACATAGTCGGCCCCATCGAACCAGCATCGTCCAGGGGACATCGTTTCATCCTGGCGACGACTGATTACTTCTCCAAATGGGCAGAAGCAGTGCCATTGAGGGAGGTGAAGACGGAGAATATCCTCCATTTCTTCAAGACGCACGTCATATACCGGTTTGGGACGCCGAGACGAATCATCTCCGATAACGGTCCAGCCTACAGAAGTCACAAGATCAGCCGCTTCGCACAGCAGCATAATATAAACTGGAGGTATTCCTCGGTTTATGATCCGCGAGCTAATGGTCTAGCCGAAGCCTTCAACAAGACCCTGACGAAAATCATGAAAAAGACGGTGTCCCGAAATAAGAAGGACTGGCATGAGAGACTGCAAGAGGCTCTTTGGGCATATCGAACTACGTTCAAGACAGCCACGAACACAACGCCATACGCGTTGGTATTCGGCACGGAAGAAGTACTCCCCCTCGAGATAGAATTACCCTCTCTACGAGTGGTAGTCCACAACGAGCTGACGAACGAAGAAAACGCTCACCTTCGGCTTGAGGAGCTTGATGCCCTTGAAGAAACACGGCTCATAGCGCAACAAAACCTGGAAGCTTATAAGGCAAAGATGACGCGCTCATATGAAAGATTGACCCGACCGAGGACATTCCGCCAAGGCGAACTTGTGCTAATGGTCAAAAGGCCTATGATCCCCAATCGCGCCAAGCGGGGAAAATTCGAGCCAAACTATGAAGGCCCGTACATTATAGATAAGGTCTACCAGGGTGGGGCCTATCTACTCATGGACATGCACGGTGAAAGGCCTTACAGGCCAATAAATGGTCGATTCCTAAAGAAATACTACGCTTAATAAGCCACAGCCTAGGTCAATGATAAATGACGACGACTATGTCCGCTCGCTATCTTCCTAAGCTCAAGCTTTATAGGCAATAGCCAGCCTTCTTCATGACGGACCGAAACGTCCTTAAACTAATGACGGACCGAAACGTCCTTAAACTAATGACAGACCGAAACGTCTTTAAACTACTACCGCGGCATCCTTAGGCTGACAAGATGAATAAAAAAAAAGAGAGAGAAGAGAAAAAGAAAATAATTAAAAAAAAATGAATGATAAAAAAAACGGTATGTCCATAAGCAAAAAGGTCACGGATGAAAACCCGAAAGGGCTCCGTAGGTAAAAACAGCAGGGCTACCGGCGAGTGTTCGTGAAAACCCGAAAGGGCGCGACCTCGTAAAAAAAAAGAAGAAAATAAAAGGAATTAAAAAAAACGGTATGTCCATAAGCAAAATGGGCACGGATGAAAACCCAAAAGGGCTCCGTGAGTAAAAACAGCAGGACTACTGGCGAGTGTTTGTAAAAACCCGAAAGGGCGCAACCTCGTTAAAAGTCACTTATAGGGTCCTCTCGACCTTGTAAGGAGAAACCACCCGCGTGAGATCCTTACGACTCACAAGGGAGCAACACACTTAGGGATCCCTACGATTCCTAAGGAGAAAATACACTTGCGAGATCCTTACGACTCGTAAGGAGAACTCTCTTATGAGACTCTCACGGCTCATAAGATTTGAAAGTCTTAAGTTACAGAGACCTAAACCTGTGCTTAAGCAACCCCCACAACTTCCGATATTGCCCTACAAGTGGCTTAATACTGGCCCTTGTATACAATCCACGGGCGCGAATAAACATTTCCCTAATCAAGTCCCATCCGAGACTAGGGATATGTTCGCATGGTGAACAACCCTTGTAAATCCTCTCGACTTACAAGGAGAAAATCCTCTTGTAGGATCCTTACGACTTACAGAGGAACAAACACTTAGGAATCCTCACGATTCCTAAGGAGAAAATACACCTACAAGATTCTCACGACTTGTAGGGAGAAATAACTTTGTGAGACCCTTACGGCTCATGAAGTCAAAAGCCTTAGTCGACGGGACCTTAACCCTGTTCGCTAAACCATCTTTGATCGACATCGACAGAGGCAAATGATGATTCGCTCCTGGCAATATCCCAGTTGTAGCGGTGCTGATGCCGAAATCGGTGTCTAATTACAGGATGACGGTGAAAAGCCGGTAGGCCGCACATGCATACGAAATAGCCGTAATGATAGGGCAACTTGCAATAAGAAGCAGCAAGTAAAAATGTATGCATGAAAAAAAAGCCGAAATGATTGGGCAACTCGCAATAAAAAGCAGCGAGTAAAAATAAAATAAACAGCCGAAATGATTGGGCACCGCGAAAAATAGCCGAAATGATTGGGCAATCGCGACCTTCACGATATAAAAGCTGAAATGATAGAGCATCGCGGAAATAAAATAAAAAAAATGATGATAAAACTTTGGCCCTACAGTTAAGATCACATCGATCCCTGTATACAATCCAAGGGCGCAAACAAAGAGGGAACTTTACTTTCCCAACAGGCTCCGCCAGAAAACGAAGCCAAACCTCAACGATTCATCCCAACTTCGAAGAAACCAGTGTCTTCGGCAAACCCCTCAACTCAGGGAAATAAACAATCCTTGACGAGAGCCTCCTGATGCGCGTCGACTCGCAGAGCAACCAGTGTCTCCGTGGGAAATTCTCGACTCGTTTCAACACCAGGGAAACAAATAATCCTTGGCAAATACCTCAACTCAGGGAAACAAACAATCCTTGACGAGAGCCTCCTGATGCGCGTCGACTCGCAGAGCAAGCAGTGTCTCCGTGGGAAATTCTCGACTCGTTTCAACACCAGGGAAACAAATAATCCTTGGCAAATACCTCAACTCAGGGAAACAAACAATCCTTGACGAGAGCCTCCTGATTCGCGTTGACTCGCAGAGCAACCAGTGTCTCCGTGGGAAATTCTCGACTCGTTTCAACACCAGGGAAACAAATAATCCTTGGCAAATACCTCAACTCAGGGAAACAAACAATCCTTAATGAGAGCCTCCTGATCCGCTTCGACTCGCAGAGCAACCAGTGCCTCCGTGGGAAATTCTCGACTCGTTTCAACACCAAGGAAACAAATAATCCTTGGCAAATACCTCAACTCAGGGAAACAAACAATCCTTGACGAGAGCCTCCTGATGCGGGTCGACTCGCAGAGCAACCAGTATCTCCATGGGAAATTCTCGACTCGTTTCAACACCAGGGAAACAAATAATCCTTGGCAAATACCTCAACTCAGGGAAACAAACAATCCTTGATGAGAGCCTCCTGATCCGCGTTGACTCACAGAGCAACCAGTGCCTCCGTGGGAAATTCTCGACTCGTTTCAACACCAAGGAAACAAATAATCCTTGGCAAATACCTCAACTCAAGGAAACAAACAATCCTTGATCAGAGCCTCCTGATCCGCGTCGACTCGCAGAGCAACCAGTGCCTCCGTGGGAAATTCTCGACTCGTTTCAACACCAAAGAAACAAATAATCCTTGGCAAATACCTCAACCCAGGGAAACAAACATCCTTGACGAGAGCCTCCTGATTCGCATCGACTCGCAGAGCAACCAGTGTCTCCGTGTGAAATTCTCGATTCGTTTCAACACCAGGGAAACAAATAATCTCTGGCAAATACCTCAACTCAGGGAAACAAACATCCTTGACGAGAGCCTCCTGATTCGCGTCGGCTCACAGAGAAACCAGTGTCTCCGCGGGAAATTCCCGATTCGTCTCAACTTGCAAGATGAAGCCTCAGGCAGCAGGAATTAAAAAAACTTGCTTCCTGAATAATGGGGCCCTGCAAGTCGGTCTAAAACGGTCTCTTGCATACTATTCACGGGTCTCACTCTCCAAAGTCGAGTTTCGACAAGGAGGGAAACAACCGCTTATGGGTCCTCTCGACTCGTAAGAGGGAAAAATTCTCTTATAGGATCCTTACGACTTATAAGAGAACAAACACTTAGGAATCCTCACGATTCCTAAGGAGAAAACCCACCAACGAGATCCTCTCGATCCGTAGGGAGAAAAGTCTTTATGAGACCCTCACGGCTCATAGAGTTGAAAAGTCTTAGGCGACAGATCTGAACCTGCGGCCTAAGCCATCGCTATCTCGTGAAGAAATCAAGATGCGTGCTCTATTATCTGTCAACCATGTTTACTAAGGTAACATGCGGATAATAAAAGAAAGAAGAAAGCGACAAAGAGAGCATCTAATTGGCATTGGACTAAGCATTCGAGACACACTCATTCATGCACAGGCAAAAGACTCAGAACGAAAAATAAGACAAGCTGGGATAAAACTTTTCCATTAATATTGCCAAAAATTCTTACAATCATAAAGCAATAAGCGAGAAATATTATTACAATGGAATAACCTCAGATCCAGGGCATGGATTGAGGAATTCAAAAGTAAGGCCATCCAGAGTTCTCCTGGCCTTTCTGATTATTCTCGTGCGCAGCCTCTCGCGCTCCTGTGTGTCAAGGTCTTCGGCGAGGCCCCCCAGTCTTCGATAAGCAGCGATTATCGTCGTCTGCTGAAAAATTTGATGCAGGATGTCGATAAGACTATCCCGCCGCTTCTTCGAGATCAGCCCCGACAGGTACACTGAATGCACCTTGTCTTCGGCATCATCCAGCGCATTGAGCGGTAGGGCCTCGTGGAATCCCGGGAGTGCTCTCCAAATTGCTCCCAGCACGACTTTCAAGAGAGCAGAGCGGCGGGGGAGCAGCCAACCAGCACGTGCGTTCAGACGACCCATGACCTCCGCACACTGGGCGTCCGTAAACTCCTGGTCTTGTTGACGGCCCTGTACACGGATATCCTCATAGGTGATGAATTCATGCAGACTGTACAGACGCACCGCCATAATACCTGAAGGAGACATCATTGGAAGATTAGCAATGAGGAAAAAGTATAGAGAGTTAAAACTCCTCGAAAGCAATGCTCTATAGACAGGAGTGACACCTGTCAAAATCAATTATGAGGAGAATTTAAGGAAAATCCCCTAAGAACATTGAGAGCTTTGCTCAGGGAAAAAAATGATATAATAATAATAATAGTAGTACCAAATGCCATCTTTAACTTCCAAGATCCATGAAGAATTCTTAAAAGTTCTTCTATATGATTTGGAAGGAGTAAAGCTCCATTAATGAATTAAGAAAAGTCAAGGAAAATCTTTTAGAGAGCAGAACTCTATTGATGGAATCCTAACAGGGTTCCCTTTAGTTCTCTTTAGATCCCTTTGGACCTATAGAGCAAAACTCTGCTAAGTGAAACCCTAAATGGGTTTCCTTTAGATCAGGGATCTATTGAGAGCAAGGCTCTGCCGATGAAAATTAATTTAATCTAATTCAAATTAAAATTTTCACCTAAAAGTTTTAAGAGTTTAACTCTTGAAATTCTTGAAAATAAAGAGCAGGGCTCTGAGTTCTGAAAGTAAAATTTTGAATATGAAAATCATCTAAGGGACCTATGGTCTTATTTATAGGCATCAAATGCTCTTTCAACTTCCAAGAGTTGCCGCGACGGTTGGAATTCTGCCACCGCCGCGCTCACGTTTGGAGCGCCACGTAAGCGCAACGGTGGGGGGGCATTTGTTTACCCCAATCAGAGAAAAGCTCTGTTCAAATTCCAAGGCGGGAAATGAAACAACGCTTTTGTTTCCCCCAATCAGAGCAAGGCTCTGTTTGAATTTCAAAAATTCAAATTTTGAAGTTCAAAAATTCAAATTTTGAAGCAACGCTTCAAATCCCGTGCGCTGCGCGCAACGCACCACGTGTCAGAATTTGATGCGTCAGCACAGCGCCCGAGGCAGTGCGTCCAATCAGAGCAAGGCTCTTTAATAAAAAGTAAAGGAAGAAACGCTTCAGTTGCGCAAGCGCTGCGCTGCGCGACACGTGTCTGCGCAGCTGTGCAAGCGCTGCGCTGCGCGACACGTGTCTGCGCAGCTGCGCAAGCGCTCAGCTGCGCAAGCGTGTCAAGCGCTGGGACGTTTACGCCAAACAGAATTAAAATTCTAATAAGATCTTTCTGTTCTTGTTAAAACAAGAAGATTTTCTTCTGTAGAACAGAAGCTCTTGGATCAAAGATCCAACGGTGGGAAAAATTTTCTAAATCACTCAGAAAAATATCTCTTTAACAAATTTAACTAATTTATGGGCACTATAAAAAGGACCCTAGACCTCAATTCAAAGGCATCAATATTTTTGGGAGAAATCAAGAACATCAAACAGAGAGAACTCTGAAGAATTAGAGAGAATTTCTCAAGAACAAAAAAAGAAAGAGGTAAAAACCTTTAGAAAAAGAGAAAATTCTCTTAAAAAATAGATCATTGATCTAAGAACAAGATCAATGATCTTCAAAAAAAGAGAAAAATAAACAATAACAGTGCCTTGCACTTTTTATGAACCACCGGTTCTTTAAAAACAAGAAAAAAACTTGTTTTCTTTGATCTAAAATTGATCCAAAAGAATAAGAACAGTGCCCAGCACTTGCCAAAACTGCGCTATTGCGCAAGCCGCCAGGAAGCGCCACGTGTCAGCAGTGCAACAGCGCAGCGCACTGACGCAGCGCACTGTGCTGTTGCGCTCGCGCTCACCAAAGCGTGACACGTGTCACTTCCGCATGCGCTTGCGCTCTTTAATTTGCGCAAAGCGCCTGACTAGCCATGTGGGACACTGTCAGAGTATTTAATGCTCTGCATTATTAAGAAAAGGGACAGAGCCCAATTAAAAGGCCTAACAGGCCTAATAAAAAATGCTATGCATTTTAACAAGGGCAGAGCCCAAGCAAAATAGATGCTCTGCATCATTTATAAAACGGCAGAGCCCAACCAAAACAAAGAAAAATAATGCAGTAAAGGGGCAAGGCCCTAGCACAGGTCCAATAGGCCAAAGACAAAAGAATCTTGAAACTGGACTTAGCCCAATCATGGCCGTAAGTTCTCAAATTAAATTGACTGAGCAAGATTGCTCTCCTAAATCAATTTACATCCGGTTCGAGGGTACATCTCCGAACTCCTCTGACACCTATCGTTGTAGTTCCTCAACGACGTCAGAGAGGTGACGGGTCCCGACGACCACACATTAATATGGACCGAAATGTCCTTAAACTAATGTTGGACCGAAACGTCCGTAAACTAATGTTGGACCGAAACGTCCTTAAACTAATATTGGACCGAGACGTTCTTAAACTAATATGGGACCGAAACGTCCTTAAACTAATAATGGACCACCACGTCCCTAAACTGGCGATGGACCGAGACGTTCTTAAACTAATATCGGACCGAAACATCCTTAAACTAATAATGGACCACCACGTCCCTAAACTGGCGATGGACCGAGACGTCCTTAAACTAATATCGGGCCAAAATGTCCTTAAACTAATAATAGACCACCACGTCCCTAAACTGGCGGCGGACCGAAACGTCCTTAAACTAATTATGGACCATCACGTCCCTAAACTGGCGATGGACCACCACGTCCCTAAACTGGAACATGGACCACCACGTCTCTAAACTGGAACAATAGAGCCTCCAAATGCTCTTTTGCCGGATCTAAACGGTCCCGTTTAAGTTGATCTTAGCCCCAAACACGGCTAACGTATCCTTAAACATTCAAATGGACTGTAAAACTCCAAATCAACTTTGGTTCAAGGGTACATCTCTGAACTCCTCTGACACCTATCGTTGTAATTCTTCAACGACGTCAGAGAGGTGACGAGTCCTGACGGCCATATAATGAATGGATCACCACGTTAAGTTGATCTTAGTCTCAAACAGGACTAACGTATCCTTAACGAACGTTTAAGTTGATCTTAGCCTCAATACGGCTAACGTATCCTTAAACTAAAAACACCAAACCCAAATCTAAGTAAATACAGATTTGGACTAATCCACGTCCTACGGGCGACGGCATTACTCAGTCTTCGTATACAATCCACGGGCAACCACAAACAAAACAAACACACACGATACGAAGTGAAATTCTGGAGAAGGAGAAAGTGGCTACCGTGATGCGGTAGCGTAATTAACTGCAGGGGCTTGCGCCTGCAGGGAAAAGCGTCCCCACAATCAAAAACCTCTCTAGCGAGGGGGAATCTGACGAAGTCTGCTACATCGGCCGCATCCGTCTAAACCTCCGATACACGGTGCCATAAATCAACTTGGCATCTTCGGAGAGGTGGACGGATAAAACCATATAGCATCTGCCCCGAATCTCAGGCAAGACGTCCTCACGTCGTCGTCGTCTTTCGGAGGGGAACAGACATTATGAAGAACGTGTATCTTTTATTCATGAATTCGATTGAGTACAAAATACATCTTGTTAAAGAATAAAAGAACGAATACATTTTATTCACAATTACAAATGATACAAATTTTTATTGAGAGGAAAGAGCTTTCAGTAGTCCGACCAGCCGCTCGCGCACTTCCCTCAGCCCCTCTTCTTGATCGGCTGCCGCGGCCAACTCTGCTTCGACCTGTGCTCGCTGCTGCAAGTAAGATGAGAGTTGTTCCTCGACGGCTCACTGAGCTGCTTCGCGATCTTGTGCATCACGCTCAACAAAATCGAGCTTCTGCTTTAATGTTAGCCCATTAGAGATACATTGCAGAAGGCCCTCGAAGATAACCTTCACCTGGGCAGCATTTGTGTCGACCTCAGCACGCAGTCGAGCAGACTCGCTTGAAGTTTCTTTGCATTCTCTTCGCTTTAAAGCCACTTCTTGTTCGAGATGGCGAAAGTAAGAAGCACTCTGCTCGATCCATGCCGCCCGTTGAGTGCTCATGGCCAGAATCTTAGGTGTCGGACGCTTAAGCTCAAGCTCATGCAAGCAAGCCTCGACCTCCCGGCAGCGATTAACCCAAAACTCAACGACGCCCTCACCGTGAAAGTTCATGAGCATCTCCAGCATAGGGTTAATCTCTGCGGCAAAATCCGCGGCAGACGTGGGAGCCTCTGCGTCGAACTCCTCGATATACTCGCCTAGCATGCGTAGGCTGGTCGCAGCACCTTTGGATGATGGACGCCTTAAAAAGGGCCCGGCCGGCATTATAATACGAGACTCGAACAGGGTTGGAGTCGATGTGATTATTGCAAAATAGATCATAATCAAGTGTCGGCTCAAGAAATAAAGAAAACAAGCAAAAAGTAGAGTCTACTATACCGGCTACAGCAGGTGGCAAAGCCAGGAGGACCGGTGGCGCAACTGATCTTACATCTCCTCCTTCAATCTGTAGCACTGCATTCAGGGCAAAGAAGAATCAGAAATAAGTTCATTATTGGTAAAAGAAAGAGCATTAATTGGAAGCTATATTCACCAGCGCCGCTAGATGAAGCCATCTCCAACGGGAAGGAGAAGTAGGGATGCAGCACATGGTACAGGTGGTCAAAAAGGACTCCTGCAAAGACGCAATAGTACAACGTCAGTACATAAATTATGCAGCCAAGATAAGACTGATGGGTCACAAATCCATACCTTCCAGCATTTGTGATGGTGCGAGAGAAGGAAGAGAAGTGGTCACCGTCAGAGCGGTAACTGACGGCGCTCCCTCGGGTGACGCTGCACCAGCATTATCCGCACCTTCGTTAGAAACAAGATAAACCCTGTCAGGAAGGATTGCAGAATAAAAAAAAATGACGGTAACCCGATAAGTCGCCAACCGGAGCCGTGATGAGGGCGTCACTTGATGCAACGGTGGTGTCTCCCTCCTCCATTGGCATGGTTTCACCTCCCATTTCCTCATCGCCCGACTCTACAGGAGCCGTCGTCACGCTCGCAGGGCCAGGAGACGACAAGGAACCGTAGGCAGGGAGAGCGATGATCGGAGCAGTGCCCGACTCTTGAGAAAGAGCAGCCATCTCCTGCTCAACGATCATGCCCGTTTCACCCACCTCGGGCTCAATGGTCGCAGCCGTTTCATCCACTGCTGCCTCAGGCTCGGCCGTAGCAACCGTCTCACTCGCCGCCCCCTCGGGCTCGGCATCGGCAGCCTTCTCGAGCATAGCAGTTGTGACTGTCTCGTCAGCCACTATCTCAGGCCTGGCAGCTATGGTTACATCGCCTGCCATCGCCTCGGGTTCAGCCGCTACCTCCTCCACCATCCCCTCAGGCTCGACGGTCGCCGCCACTCCTTCAGTGAGACTCGGCCCTGCAGGACAAGATATATCATAACCAACGGTTTTAAAACTTTGACACCAAAGCCTCAAAAACACATTACCTAAGGTGGATTTACCATTGGCTTCCCAAGCTGCACGTGCCGCCCGTCTATGAGCAGTGGATAAGGAGACCGGGAGCTCCTCTAAAGGAGTAGCAGTAGGAGTAACGACGCTTGAGCCTGCTCCCGCAGCCAAAGCAGCACTACGCTCCCTCGCTGCGTGCCTTAGGCGTTTCCTTTCCTCTCGGGCCGTCGCGACAGACCTTTTGGAAGCCTCCTTCAGCAAGGCGTCGTCTTCCGCGTTCAGGGTTGCCTCCAGAGCCGTCAAGGCTTCCATCATCGGCTTTTTAAGCAGGGCCTCTTGTAGCAATCCCGAAGAGGCCGGGACTTCGGTAGCTGGCCCGGGGAGAATTCTCGCATCGGTTTGCGAGGTAGGTCTTGCGGTCCCTGCGATAAGACAAAGAGAGGGTCAGATTACTCATAAGAAATGGTAGGAGAGACATAGTAAACCAAAATGTACCAAGGCCTAAGGATGCTCTGAGTCGTTCTTCCTCCTCGAAAGTTTTGAGAGGAGCAGCGATGGCTTCTTCGGTAGAAATGCCTGTTAAAGAAGGAAAAGCGTTAGTCAAAAACAATGATAGAGGTACAATGCAATGACGAAAAATACAACTAGTAATTACCTGACTGCGCGAGTTTAGCCAACCACTCGTCGCGCCATGCCAATCGCTCAGAAGCTGCGATGGCGGCTGCCAGATCAGTGTCATCTAGCGGCATAAAAAGGCCCTCGTTGGTCCCGTACTCACTCAAGCCTTCGCTATAAGGAGCGTGAGGTTCTTGACCAAATGCAACGTCAGCAGAGAGGATCGACTTTTTCTTCCTCTTCTGCGCGCGAACCCCGGTCGCACCCAAAATCAGCTTACGCTTCGTGGGCACCTTGGGACGGCGGGTCCCGATGTCCGAGCCCACACCGGATTCGAGCGAAACCACGTTTACCGTCTCCACGGGAGCACGGGGCGCTGAGGGCACGTCCACAGGATCACGAGGCAATCCACGCGGGGGGCTTAGCACGCGTGGAGGCTCATCTCCAGCATCTCCTCTTAGCAGAGGAGGGACAGGGGTCCTTCGCTTTAGGGGGACGTTACGATCGCTGGCGGGGGGCGCACCCTTGCGATCAAGCAGCAGCCGCTTCTCTTCCCGGATAACAGCACCCATCGCGTGCTGATACCAAGTCCCTTATACGTTGAGGGCCCTTGGAATGCAACTCGGCTCGCTAATGAAAAAGTGGTTGCCCGTGTTTAACCGCATAAAGTGATACAGTGTGCTCCGTATTCCCTCCCAGGTGGCCGCAGGCTCTTCCAAAAACGCCTCCAGTGGGACCCCCTGGTTATAACTTAGTTGCTGGGCGAAACGATGGGGGTTGTACCTCATAAAAAGCGCCGCCTCGTTCTGCCTGAACACGAGGAAGCCCGGCCGGATGGAGTATAGATATAGAATCTCCCGGGCTTTCAATACGGAGGCCCCGTCCTTGAAATTATCGCGTAACGCCAACACCGCCTTGGAGGTCTCCGGGCCGATTGTCAGGACCTTGTCTGTGAAAGAAATACCCGCTCCGACCGTGCGCGGATGAAGAAGCAGCCCCCTAGCCTCCCGTGGAGGCGGATTCACGATAGAAGCGCCGATCAGCCGCATAACTCTCGGGAGTCTGCACTTCTCGTAAAATGAGAGTCTTTTATGAATACCCCGAGCACGTGCATTTCCATCCACGAAGTAAAGTAGTGCATCGGGAAATTAGTGGGTTGCACCCCTGGTTCAGTTGCGTCCGCCGCCACGCTGAGACCATGGTACAAGTGAGCCAACCCGGCAATTCCAATGAACAATTGTATACCAGCCACCGTTCGATGTGCCGGATAGAAGACAGACGGACTCATGTAGCGAGGGTGCATGGGGAGCGCGAACCAGCACAACCATAACCCCAGAAACCCGAGAAAGAAAGTCTCCTCGTCGATGCCCGGAGCGGCGATTTCCGATAAGGGGATGATTGCAGCATCAGGGAGGTAAAAACACTTTTGGTCATCTTCCAGTGCTGGTCGACGATCTAAGCCAAGGCCGAAGGGGTCGTCAAGCTTGGCAAATTTTTCGCCCCGTTGCGATAGAATCTCCGGTCGAAGAAAGCGGGCGATGAAGTCTGCGAAACTAACTCCCCGGCCTCCCGATTCCAAGTAAAGACTTTCATACATATTCAGCACCTTTACCAGACTCAGAAACTGGTGCTGAATAGCATTCTCCAGCGTTAGGTCCATCACCAACGGCTTAGTGGCGAAGACATATTCATCAAGAAGAAGCAGCTCCTCATAGTGCTCTCCCCTCACCGGCAGACCCGAAATTTCAGCAAATTCTTCCAAAGAGATGGAAACTTCCCTGTTCATTAGAAGAAAGGTATGAGTGGGGATGTTCCATTGCTCCATGAACGCCTTAATCCACCATGTTGGAGGAGCAGAGTACTCGAACAGCGAAGCGTAAACTGCGGGGTATAGACCGATCTTCAGCAGGTGCGTCTTCTTCGCTGACAAAATATACCTGGCCCACTGCAAATACCCTGCCGAGTTTCGAGGGGTCAATCCGATATTGTAGGGTTGTCCCCAAGGGCGCGACTCGCCCTGGCATATGCGCCGTCCCAAAATATCCACGGCTGCCGGCAGCTGCATGGGTATGGCAGCAATCGAAGGTTGAAGAAGATCCTCCGAATTCCAGTTTACGTCCTCCACGGCATAGTTCACCGGGGGTACATCTGCATATGAGATCGATGAGATCGGCTCTGACGGCGTCGCATAAGAGAAGCTTCGGCGACCTTTGATAATTTCGTTGTACCACCTACCCCACAGGTGAAGGTTCTTGTACTCCGGGTTGTAGTCCTTAATGAGAGCAAGAACCTCCCGGTCTACCGGTGCCTCAGGGAATCCCCCCTCCGAACGGAAAAACGGGAACGAGAGATCAGAAGACATGTTGCCTGCAAAAAAAAAGTGAAATTCAATTATCAGTATCATAATTTAATTTTAAAATCCCGACGCTTGGTACTTTAAAATTTGTACCACACTGCAATGCAGTGGAGAGGGGACCAAAGGGGGACCCATAAAATCCAGATGACAATGCATCAGTTAATAAGACAGTCTCATCATTGGATGAGACTGTCAATTAATGAGAAAATCCTCAAAGAATATTCTCATTAAATGAGAAATCCCTCGAGACAAGGAGAAAATCTCCCTTTCAGAGCAAAGCTCTATAACAGAGTGACACTTGTCAAACTCTGGTCACGAGGGAATAAAATTCCTTAAAGAGCCTAGCTCTGTAATGATGATGGAAAATCCATCAAAAGTTAATGAAAAATAATTCCTAAGAATTAAAGTGCTAGGATCTTAAAGATCCATGAAAAAACTCTTAAGAGTTCTTCATCAAAAGATCAAAAGATCTATACATTGTCAAAAGAGCAGAGCTCTGACCCATGGGCTAAGAAACCCTAAGGAAAGATCTATTTAGATCTATGGGTTCTTGAGAGCAAGGCTCTGTTTATAAAACCCTAAAGGGGTTTTCTTTAGATCAAAAGATCTATAAGTGCAAGGCTCTGTTAATTAAAATTAATTTAATTTAATTTAATTTTTACCTAAAATTTTCTAGAGTTTTAACTCTTGAAATTCTTGGATATGAGAGCAAGGCTCTGAAATAAAAATTCTTGAAGATGATAATCATCTGAGGACCAAGGGTCCTATTTATAGGCGCTGAAGCGCCTCCTCAACTTCTGAACCGATCCAATGGCTCAGATGTTACCACCGCTGCACTCACGTGTGCGCCACGTGAGCGCAACGGTGGGGGGGCATTTGTTTCTTCCAATCAGTGCAAAGCTCTGTTTGAATTTCAAAATTCAAAAATTAAAGCAACGCTTCAGATCTCTTGCGCTGAGCGCCACGTGTCAAAAGCAGACACGCCAGCGCTAGGAGCGCTGCGCCCTACGCAGCGCACCCCCAATCAGAGCAAAGCTCTGTTTCAAAATTCAAATTTTAAAATGAAGCAACGCTTCAGATCCCTTGCGCTCTGCGCTGCGCGCCACGTGTCAAACAGTGATGCGCTAGCGCAGTTATGCTGCGCCCCGCGCTGCGTGCCACGTGTCAAACACAGGTGCGCTAGCGCAGTTGCGCTGCGTCCCGCCCCGCGCGCCACGTGTCAAACACAGACGCGCTAGCGCAGTTGCGCTGTGCGCCACGTGTCAAACGCAGGCGCGCTAGCGCCAATTGTGCCAGCACTGGAATTTAAATAATAAATTATTAATTAATCAGAATTAAAATTCTGTTCTGGAAAGATCTTTCCAATCTTATTAAAATAAGAAGATTATTTTCTGTAAAACAGAGGCCTTAGGATCAAAGATCCAACGGTGGGAAATATTCCCAAATCAATCAGAGAAAGATCTCTGTAACTAACTTAACAAATCAATTGGCCCTATATAAAAGCCCCAAGACCTCAAGTCTCAGATAGAGAGAACCCTCTGCAAACTTTGAGAAAAACCTCAAAGAGAAAAAAGGCAAGCCTTTGAAGAAAGAAGATCATTTTCTTCGTCTTTAAAGGTAAAGAATCATATTCTTGAAGAACGGAGATGAAAACATCTCACAAAAGAAGAATCCTCTCCTAAAAAGATCAAGGATCTAAGAACAAGATCAAGATCTTCAATAAAAAAGAAAAAAGATCAAAAAGATCTAATTATAAAAGATTGAAAAAGAAGTAATTTACTTCATTCATAGATCTTTGATCTATAAAGGCATAGCCTTTAGATGAGAATAAGAACCTTGGTTCTTGAATCTTGAGGCAATGCCTCTTTTGAAGAACAGAACAAGAAAACTTGTTCTTTGATCTTAAATTGATCAAGATGCGCTCTGCGCTATTGGACAGTGCATTGCACTCTTGAATTGCGCCTTTGCGCTCCTTGGACTGGCTCATTGCGCGCCACGTGTCAACTACAGAACGGTTTACGCTTCTAAAAATAGCGCATTGCGCTCTTGGACTGGCGCATAGCGCCAGAGCGCGCCACGTGTCATTCACTGGTGCAGCGCACTTAGAAAGCGCAGTGCGCTAACAGACTTGCGCTTAGCGCAGAGCGTGACACATGTCACCTCCGCATGCGCTAGCGCATTGCGTTCTTTGCTTGGCGCAAAGCGCCTGACAAGCCACGTGGCGCATTATAAGACCACTATTTTGCTCCTGATAAATGCTATGCATTTAATTACAGAGCCCAATGCAATGCATTATAAAAGGGCAGTGCCCAAGTAAAAGCCTAATAGGCAGAACATGAATAAAATGTTAAACATTTTCAACTGGACTTAGCCCAATTCTGGCCATAAGTCCTCAATATAAATTGAACTGAGCACAATTGCTCTTCCAATCAATTTACACCCGGTTCGAGGGTACATCTCTTTACTCCTCTGATATCTGTCGTTGTACTTCCTCAACGTCATCAGAGAAGTAATGGGTCCTAACAACCACACACTGCTACGGACTGTGGGGTCCTCAAACTCATGGACTATGGCGTCCTTAATCTCGACCGTGATGTCTTAAAACTAATACCGGACTATGATGTCCTTAACCTTGACCATGATGTCTTAAAACTAACGCCGGACTGTGGAGTCCTTAAATCCTCGGACTATGACGTCCTTAACCTCGACCGTGATGTCTTAAAACTAATACCAGACTGTAAGGTCCTTAAACTCATGGACTATGATGTCCTTAACCTTGACCGCGACATCTTAAAACTAACATTGGACCGTAATGTCCTTAAACTAATTATCGACCGCAATGTCACTAAACTAAACAATAGAGCCCAATTGCTCTCTTGTCGGATCTAAACGATCCCGTTAAATCGATCTTAGTCTAAAATTAGACTAATGTGTCCTTAACGAACGTTTAAGTTGATCTTAGCCTCAAATAAGGCTAACGTATCCTTAAACACAACCCCCCAAACCCAAATCTAAGAAAGATACGGATTTGGACTAATCCATGTCCTACGGACGACAACATAATTTAGTCTCCGTATACAATCCACGAGCAACCGAACACAAAACAAACACCCACAACATGAAGTGACCATATGGAGAAGGAGAAAGTTGTTACCGCGATGCGGTAGCGTAATTAACTGCAGGGGCTTGCGCCTGCAGGGAAGAGCGTCCCCACAATCAAAAACCCCTCAAACGAGGGGGAATCTGACGAAGTCTGCTACATCGGACGCATCCGTTTAAACCTTCGATATATGGTGTCATAAATCAACTTGGCATCTTCGGAGAGGTGGACGGATAGCACCAATTAGCATCTGCCCCGAATTACCGGCAAGACGGACCCGCGAGGTTGCGTCCCCGTTGTTCAGAGGGGAACAATGTTGAGAATAAACCACACACTATGGTTAAGGGTTGGGTTTGATAAATATCTTTAACTAGACAAAAGAGTTGACTTTGTCAAAGCTTATCCAAAAGCTTTTGTCCAAGCTTTAGCATAACAAAATCAATCTCTTTTGAATTAGCTTAACATAAATAGAAACCCTAACTTAACGCTAGTGTGGTATTAATCTCATACACCCATCTTGTATGTATCATCATGCATGACACAATACATGTACATAAATATACATATCACATATATACAATGTGCACACCAAGTGAGAAAAGAAATCATTAGTGAGATAAATATTAGTTAATGTAATATAATATATCAAATATATAATTATACATTAAATTATCAAATCAACTCTTGATTTAATAATCCGGCTATATCACATATAACCGACTAATATGAAATGCAACATCTTATCGAATCAACGCTTGATCCGATAACTCGGCTATATCACATATAACCAATCATGTCACACATCGCGAGAATAGAATGCGGTATCACATACACGCATCAATCTCGGTCCTGCACATATCACATATGCGCTTCTACTCCGTTTCGCTTGAGCCAGGAAATCTCTGTGTAGGACTCTAAAGACTCATCAATACGCCGGCAGTAGGTGATGATCATATCAAACACCCACAAGCTGCAAGCGGTCAGCTAAACGTAACAGCCACCCAGGTATTGAACAATCAGAAGATCAACAAGCAAGCCTGTACATTCTCCTGCGAATACAATCGGTAACACTACCGTACAGTCCGGTCTCTTCGTCTGATATGTTGCATATCCGGTCTAGGGGTGGTAAACGTCAGACCCCAGTAACCGATAAGTCGTGTCGATATGAGGTCTATAACAGTTCGAGAAACTACTGATGACACTTACCAGTAAATCTCAGCAACCCTGGCCAGGGATTTCCAGTTATAACCAATCGAACACAACGCAACATCAACTCCCTATACCGGGAGAGACGAAACCCCTCCTATCGCTCATTGTCTCCATGTGATTCGGGACTGTACCCAAAAGCCACCGTTTTGCATGCCCTCTTAGACGTGGTATAATGGAAATCAAAGCACAGTGGGAATCACACAAGACTCTATGACGATCTCGGGTCTACAGACTAACCTGTACCAGTGTTACCAGAGAACTGCCATCTGACGTAAGGTATAATACCATCTGGGAGTTCTCGGCGAGTCCGTCCAGTGTACCCAGTCTCTACTGAGCACCCGTATACCTTCTCTGATGTCAAACACCAATGAATATAGGATCATCCATCGCCCATCATATGGGTCAAGAAGCGCATACGCTAGTCTACCCAGGAGTATCGATGCCCTGTCTCGGTACTCCCATGACTAGGAACATTTGAAGGATGTACTTAGCGACTATACTGTCCCCACTAGTATGATCTGCATCATAGTCCTGGTAGTCAAGTACTCATCCTAAGGGCTTTATCAACATATAACATAGAGACAATCAGAGCACATGTAAAGATAAAGAGCAACCAGATAGCATACTATCATGTCGAGCAAGAAAGTCCTCCCTATATATGTCCATGCATCCACTACAATATACATCGTATGTACAGTAATGGCCTCTAGGGCATACATATCACTAACACGTCCCCACAATAAAAAAAAACCCTCATAAAATGAAGGGGGATCTGATAAAGTCTGCTACAACGGCAGCGTCTGTCCAAACCTCCGATATATGGTGTCATAAATCAACTTGGTATTTTCGGAGAGGCGGACGGATAAATCCAAATAGCATCTGCCCCCAGAATTCAGGCCATACGTCCCAACGTCTCGGTTCGTCTTCCGGCGGAGAACAGATTCTGGCACGCCTAGTGGGACCTCTTCCTCTTTCCACTCCACACTTCTTATGTCGTGTTTTTCTGCGATCAAATAATCGCTGTATAGATGTTTGTAGTTGCCCTTGGATGATGGGATACTGAAGCCGGCGTTTCGTCTCTATGCAGAATGGCGTTTGCTTCCACTCACCGCAACTCAGGCTCTGTCACATCTGGTGGAGTCAAGTCTGGGCCACTTGTAGCCTCAAATCTCTGCAATCTGGCTCTTCATGAAATCAATGGGATTTTCTTTAGGTCTATGCTCCCACTTCCCACTCTCGGTACTTCAACACTGAAGGAGGAATCCCAGAAGAAGTCTGTCTTCCACAGGCTGGCTCCTCAAGTTTCTGATTTGCCGACAAAATCGATCTCCAAGGTACCTTCCAAAGGTCATGGTCGACGCAGGGAGAAGAATATTCAAGCTCTCAAAGAAAACAGGGGGCAGGCTCAGCAAAATCCTGAGGCTAATCAAATTCCGGCCATAAGAAACGGTCGACGTCGATATCGGCGTCGTACAAAACAAGCTGGGGGCAATTCTCCATCAACGTTGACTCCACCTGCTTCAACTCTGATGATGAATGCTGTTGTTCCAACCGGGAACAGTTTCAAACTGCTGCGAAGGGTCAGACAAAATTCTCCCACCGCAGTATTAAAGAAATCTCCGCAGTCCGTGGAAATCCAACGAGAGCAGATACCAGTTCGCTCCCTAAAAGAACTTTCCTCATCTATATATAAGGTGTGGAAGTAGGTAAAGGACTAAGTCGCCAACCGCGGCACTTCCCCTAAACATCAGCCAAATTCTGACAAATCCCCTTTCAAATATAAGAGGACTCATCCTAAGACGGTTTCTGATACAATGGTTCCTCCCGAAGCCAAAGCAATTTCTCACAAAAAAGAGAAGCCTAATAAGGCTCAAGCGCCCGAGGCAAACTTCAAAGGTCAAAACTCTAAACACCCCAAACCTGGGGGCATGGTAGTTCATACATCGACATGGTGAACTCCAAAGACGAAGTTTGTGCTTCTACTAGTCACAGACCGTACTCGGTCCCTGAAAATGGCTCAACTGTAACATGAAAACCTGTAGGAGATGCTTGCTCAGGCGGCAACTGATTGAGAGAGGTTTTGCGTACGTGTGTTTTGAAATCAAAGAATTAACCGCAATCAAGAACGGTGTCGCTTGGTAGCTAGCCGGTTGAGTACGGGTCGGTCTACAGGGAAAATGTGTATTTTCTAGTTGTTCTAACGAGTCAATTCCTATTTGTGGTAGGTTTTGATTTTCAATAAAAACTGAAGTTGAGTTTGATTAGGATTAAAACCTAGCTAGGGTTAGGATTAGGTTAGTTTGGAAAGTCAATTATTCTCACCGCTTTCTTTGCCATAATTAAGAACTTTTAGGTGTTAAGGTAATAGTTAATAAAGGGGATTAGCACGATCGGGAAGCAACTAGGTTCCTTCCCTTTCGTCCTTGTCCGTCCTTTCTTAACTCTTAGCCCTAACCTCTATGGAAGTCAAACACAACTGGTCTTTAACTATGGAATCACCGCTACCTCGTGGGATAGGGTGCCGTAGTGAGTGGTGTGTGTATGTTTGCATAGAGTCCTATTTTAAAATATTGAACGGGCAAGAAAGGGGTGAGAGATTTTCATCTCTCAAACATTCCCCAAACCTAACCCTAACAAGTGAGGAACTACTCACTCATTAGGGAATTAATAAAGGACTTCATTTTTATGGTTTTTATTTAATAGCCTAATTAACTTGCGAAAATTAACTACGGCAGATAAAAAAATTGCAGAGGAATAAAATTGCAGATAATAAGAAATTCAAGATAAAAAAACTTACTTTTTATTGATGCACTCTTTGACAATTACAAGGAATGAAAATTTTAAACTAGAGAAATAAAAAGAAGCATACTCCAAAAAGAGCTGTAAGATTCCTATTTATAGATAATAAAAACCCTAGGGTTTACATCTGATCCATATCTAGAATTACAAAAATACCCTAAGAAAACCGGGTCAATGCACCGACTCCACCGACACGCACCGACACGAGCCGACACGTGCGACGCACGGCCGCAGATCCGCAGCCATAAGCCTGGTTTGGCCGCGGATCCACGGCCAAATAGTGGAGTCTCTGTCTCAAAATTTTAGGGCTGCTTCATGTTGCATTTGGCTTCTGGTTTCTTCACTTGGTTCTTCAGAATCTTTTCTATCTTCTTTCAGATTTCCACAGTGCAGAATGTTGTGGACTTTTACCGTTCGCTTCGTGTTGAAGTCTTGAATCTTGTGCTGTCTTTGTTCTTTGTGCAATCGAACTGTTTGCTGATCTTCATTTGCTCCTCGAACTGGTAGGCAGCATCTTGCAGATTCATCTATTTGTTGGTCGTAGTCTCACATTTGTAGCGTCTTTTCACCATTTTCACTGTATTGTTCTGAGAACCTGTAACCTGCAACTATTTAGAAGACATGGATCAAAAGCACATATTTATTTGTAAAATGATTAAGAATGGGGAATATAATAATGCAAAATTATGATATGAACAAATACCCCCAAACTTATCTTTTTCTCGTCCCGAGCAAAACTAGTTTTATTCTCGAAAAAGCCTAACCTCACTTTCGCTGGGAAACACGATTGCACTGAGCTCGTGCAATAAGCCGTTAAACCTCTAGGTGTCCCTAGTAGGAGGAGTGTTTTCTTCTGAGGGTTTTCAGTAGATACTACCCACAAAATCCGATCAATTTGGCCTATTGACTTTCATTCTTCAATTCGGTGTCCTAGCAAGAAATTTTATTATCTTCAACTCAGAAATTATCAACCCATATTTTTCACGCTTCCTTATCATTTAAGTTAAGATTGTATATGTTCTGTAAATTTATTTAGCTTTCAGTATCTTTTGAATTTTTCTTCTAAGGTTCTATCTCAACTTAGGAATTTTTATCATCTCTACTAAAGATATAAGTCCTATTTTTCATTCCTATCTCTCATCCAAACCCCAATCATATACCCCTACGTGTGTGTGTGTATCACCCCTATACTGGAAATTCAATTCAAGCTATTATACTCTTGTCCATCGTCCAAAGTACTTTTAGTTGGTGAATTTTTAGATGAAATTGCTCACACATCCTTCATGCGACCGTTAATACTTCTTGAGGTACTAACGACCGATTACAAAATGTGTTTGCGCATTAAGGCGTAATTCTTCGTTTTGTAATATCTAAGGCTTTAGCAGTGACTCTAAAACAGTTGGTCTAAGGCACTAGGTGATAAGGCACTAGGTGATAAGGCACCCTCGCTATATATATATATACTTTTTTACGCAGCCTTAAGTAATTACAAAACCAGTGTTCATTTTTTTTATATCTCTTTATTCACACTTATAATTTTATTTTCCTTCATACTAAGGATTTTAGACAAGAGCATTTCAAGGTATCCTCTACTATTCTAAGTTTCAAGGTTCGTGTTTGTGCAAGTTGTAGGGTATATATTTTCAGAATTTAGATTTAAGCTTAGGAATTATTTTTCAGACTTACACTTCAATAAAAATTTCAATACTCTTCCTTTATTTTGACTTAGCCCAAGAAGTGAACTCAAAATTTGCCTATTTCTAAGCAAACCATAAGGACATATATTTTCTACCGTTAAATTCTAAGAAAGGTTTTTTTTAGGGTTTTTAATTTACTAAGTTTTGGGATCTAGTTTTTCCTAACTAGTTAACCGTCTTGTCGAACTTAAGTCAATTATGGCCAAAATTGAATTTTTCAATTTTTATAATTTTTAAAAATTTTCAGTTTTTATTTGATTTTTTTCTTTTTATATTTTTTTTTTCATTTTTTTCAATTTTTATAATTTTTTTATATAGATGCAATGCAGAATTAAACATGCAAAAGAAAAAGAAAAAATATATACAAAATTTTTTTTAAAAAAATATGCAATGCAATGATAACTATTTACAACCACCTCCTCCCCCAAACTTACCAAAAGCAGTGCCCTCACTGCTCGGCCCCTCGCCGTGCCCTTGAGTGTGAACGAGAACGCTCCTCCCTAGATAGCAGGGTTCTGACCTCCTGCTCTACTTCTATCAGACGCCGATCATGCTCCCTCATCATCCCCCTCAATTCGTCAATCCCCCTAATGGCTCTTCTCATTAAATGTGCATGTTCTAAGGGGGTGAGCTCTCTCTCGCTCGCGGTCGAGCTGGAGCTAGGTGTTCTGGCGGGCACGTGTTCCGCCGGTTCTGTTCGTGACCAAACATCTGTCAAGCGTGTATAGGACGTAGATACGCCCTCAATGAGAGGTCTGATGGGTATGCCTCCATGCATGTAGAATTCAAATTCCTCCACAGGGAGGAAATGGCGACACAGTTGTGTCACTAGCATGGGTAGTTCACGGCCCTTTTGCCCGCACCAATTGAGTTAAGCAGAACCATGCACATGTCGAATCTAGGGTTCCTAGTCATTAGTGTGTGCACGATATGCAGTGATGGGATGAAAAATGTGGTGTTATGGGAACTCCCAAAAAATATTGTTTTGTGCCCACCGGCACACGGTTAAAACGTTAGCGAAAAGGGTTCTCGCTTGTATTCCTTTCCTTGGTTCCCTCAAGCAATCATTACCCATTAAGGGCATGCAATCTTCAAACTGAAGGGGTTGATCATGAACATGTAACTTAGGGATTAAAGTGACTTCATGAATGAAGTCTCTATCAATAATTATCTCCCTATCACCCCACAGTAACTTGATAAATCCATATTATGCAAGACAGCCGTCTTCCATGCACTCGTAAAAACGAGTGACTAGATCTGGAAGGGCGTAAGAGTTTGGGTGATTATAGATTAAAAATTCCAGCCCCTTCGTGCGATTTCATCAGCAAAATAACTCCCATATATCGTTTGTGAAAAGATCTGTGAGAAATCACGTTCTAACTGCGTATTTGGTGCCATCACAGATAATTTACAGATCTAAAAAAAAATTTAAACAGAGAGGAGTTTTGAGATCGAATCGCCTCTGAGAATTTCAGAGGATGACGCGGCAGGGATGCGGCGGAAGAGCGGTTGAATGCTAGTTCCTGCGGCGGAAGCGCGGCACGGCGACGAGATAGGGCTGCAGAACTTTGGCGGTGGCTAGGGTTCTTTTAGAGAGATGAAATTAGGGTTTGATATTTCGCAGAGAGGGTCGGGTTCTATATATATAGGGGGAAGTGTGATGTGTATTTGCAAAAAAACCCTCTTAAAAAGAGGAAATTATTTGCAAATAAAAATTTTATTTTTATTTTTTATTTTATTAAATCTGGAAATTTACAAAAATACCCAAAAAAAAATTATTTTCAAATTTTTATTTTTTATGTCATTTTGTATTTATATAATTATAAATGATACATACCCCCAAACTTGTTTGAAACGATGTTTTGGCTAGATGATCGAAAATTTAGGGGTAGATGGAGGAAGATCAGTCAATATAAATCAGCTTCTGCAAAAACAGGAGCTCCTCCGAAGGGTCCGCAGTGAGGAAAGGTTTAAGTCGATGTCCGTTTACTTTAAACAGTGTACTGTCCTCCGGGTTTTCTAGATCTACCGCACCGTGCGGATATATGGTGTGTATCCTAAATGGCCCTTTCCATCGAGATTTGAGCTTGCCGGGATGGAAATGTAACCGAGTATCGTAAAGCAAAACCTGTTGACCAGGTTTGAAAGTCTTGCGCATAAGGTGTTTATCGTGGAACACCTTCGTTCGGTTTTTAACAATTACCGCGTTCTCATGGGCCTCATCCCGCAGCTCGTCTAATTCATTCAATTGCAGTTTTCTATTGCTGCCCGCATCTCCCAAAGATAGGTTCAACTCTTTAATTGCCTAAAATGCCTTGTGCTCTATTTCAACAGGAAGGTGGCAAGCCTTTCCATAAACAAGCCTCTATGGAGACATGCCAAGATCGGTCTTATAGGCAGTACGGAATGCCCATAGTGCATCAATCAATTTTGATGACCAATCTTTATGGTTTTTGCAAACCATTTTCTCCAATATTTATTTAATCTGCCGATTCGAAATCTCGGCTTGCCCACAAGTTTGGGGATGATATGGCGTTGACAGTTTGTGAGTAATGGAGTATTTGCGCATTAAGGACTCAAAAGTCCTATTACAAAAGTGAGATCCATTATCACTAATAATCACACGAGGATGCCCAAACCGCGAAAAAATATTTTCTTTGAGAAATCTAACGATAACCTTGCATTAGTTCGGCTGGGCACAGCCTCGACCCATTTTGAAATATAGTCAACAGCAAGTAGAATATATATGTTCCCAAAAGAGTTGGGAAATGGTCCCATGAAGTTTATTCCCCAAACATCAAAAATTTCAACAACCAAAATTGGTTGGAGCGGCATTTCATTTCTCTGAGATATCCGGCCCAAGTGTTGGCACTGGGAGCATGTCTTGCAGTATTCGTATGCGTCTTTAGAAAGTCGTGGCCAGTAGAAGCCACACTGCAAGATTTTTTCTGCTGTCTTTTTGGGGCCAAAATGCCCGCCACAGGCTTGATCGTGACAGAATGACAGCACACTCTTAAACTCGTTCTCGGGGACACACCGACGAATGATTTTGTCGGAACAATATTTAAAGAGATACGGTTCATCCCAGTAAAAATGTTTTACTTGGGTATTCGATTTGATCTGATGCTTTAGGAGTTAACCCTAGGTGTCAAGGACAAGAATTGGAGCCTGTCCTGATTCGACCAATCGTTTGGTATCAGTCCGGTGGCCAAATAATTTACGATATCAGCGAACCAAGGTTCGTATGACACGGTTAAGAGCTGATCATCGGGAAAAACTTCTTTAATAGGAGTGAAGTGTAGGCGAAGAAGGGAGTCGTGAAAGGTGGTCGACGACTACGTTTTCACATCCTCTCTTGTCTCTTATGACAAGGTCAAACTCTTGTAGCAATAGGATCCAACATATTAGTCGAGATTTAGCATCCTTTTTCACGAAAAGATGGCGAAGAACTGAGTGGTTCATGTAAACTATGACTGGAGAGCCGATTAAATAGGGCCTAAATTTTTCTAGTTCAAACACAACGGCTAAGAATTCTTTTTCAATTGTTGTGTAATTCAATTGGGCCTCGTTTAATGTTCGGATAGCATAATAAATTACGTGCGGCATCTTATTTATGTGCTGTCCAAGAACAGCACCAATGGCGAAATCAGATGCATCGCACATAATTTCAAATGGATGCGTCCAGTCGGGAGATGAAAGAATAGGCGCAGAAATAAGTGAGTGTTTCAATGACTCGAATGCCTTCATGCAGCTTGAGTCAAAATCAAAAGTTGTGTCCTTGGCCAACAAAAAAGTCAAGGGTCTAGCTATCTTGCTAAAATCCTTGATGAACCGTCTATAGAAACCAGCATGGCCAAGAAAGGCTCGGATGTCTTTGACGCACTTAGGAGGAGGAAGATTGGAAATGACTTCAATCTTAGCTTTATCAACCTTAATGTCGTTTTGCGAGATGATATGTCCTAAGATAATATCCTCTCATACCATAAAGTGGTATTTCTCTCAATTTAAAGTGAGGTTCTTATCCCTACAACGGGTAAGAACTGTGTCCAAATGTAGCAAACACTCATCAAAGGAGTCGCCAAAAATGGAGAAATCATCCATAAAAATCTCCAAGAATTTTTCCACCATGTCTGAAAAGATACCCATCATACACCGCTGGAAAGTAGCGGGTGCATTGCATAACCCAAAGGGCATGCGACGGTAAGCGAATGTACCGAACGGACAAATAAATGTGGTCTTGTCTTGGTCCTTTTCGGCGATGGGAACTTGATTATAGCCGGAGTAGCCATCCAAAAAGCAGTAAAATTCATGCCCAGCCAATCATTCTAGCATTTGGTCAATAAAAGGTAACGGAAAGTGGTCTTTCCGTGTCACAGCGTTGAGTTTTCTATAATCGATGCAAACTCGCCACCCAGTTTGGATGCGAGTAGGTATTAACTCATTCGTCTCATTAGTTATGACCGTTATGCCCGATTTCTTTGGGACAACGTGAATGGGGCTAACCCACTGGTTATCAAAGATAGGGTAAATGATACCACTATCAAGACATTTTACAATCTCCTTTTTAACAGCCTCCTTCATTATGGGGTTGAGGCGTCTCTGTGGATCCCTTACTGGCTTGGCATCATCCATCATATGTATATGATGTTCAACTATGAGGGGACTACTCCCCTTGATGTCCGCCATAGTCCAGCCAAAAACTTGCCGATTATTTTGTAAGACCATTAAAAGGGCTTTCTCTTGCTCGAGGGCTAGAGATGCCGATATGATAACAGGAAGGGTCTCATTCTCACCTAGGTAAGAGTATTTAAGGTGAGATGGCAAAAGCTTGAGTTCGAGTTTTGGAGGTGAAACAATTGAAGGTAAAATTGGTGAAACTGTCTCGAACTCGAAGGATTCCAACAATGGTTCGAAGAGAGTGTAAGAAACCGAGTCGGATGGTTCAGCTAACTCATCCGAAAATTCAAAGGACTCAAACTCGGGTGGTGAGTCTTCAAAATCGTCCAAAAAAGTGAAACACTCGTAATCGTTAACGGGTGTAAAAGCTATGTCAGAATCAAGGAAGAACGCACTAGTGGCGTCAAAACTGCTGTGATCGAACAGAAATTTTTCGAGCTCACAGTCCTCCTGCATGATCTCTTGGATCGAGCAAACATCAAGTATACTCGCATTAGGCTCGGATGGCTGATTCCCCAACTTAAAAATGTTGAGTTCAATTGTCATATTTCCAAAAGATAGGTTCATCGAACCATTTCGACAATTGATCACCGCATTAGAAGTCGCAAGGAATAGTCGACCGAGTATCACCGGAATTTGACTCCGGGGGTTAGCTACAGGCTGTGTGTCCATAACAATGAAATCAATGGGGAAAATGAAGTCCCCTACTTTAATTAACACATCCTCTAACTCACCCCTAGGATAGGTGATGGATCGGTCGGCCATTTGGAGAGTACAATGTGTGGGTTTAAGCTCTCCAATGCCTAATTGTTCATATACTGAATAGGGAAGCAAATTAACACTGGCACCAAGATCTAAAAGTGCGCGATTGATGTTCTTATCCCCAATTGTTATTGAAATTGTAGGACAGCCAGGGTCCTTATGTTTTTGGGGTAAAGATTGGGTAAGAGCATCACTTACCGCACTAGCCAAGAAAACTTTTTTAGGTACCTGCGATTTCCTCTTCTTGGTGCATAAGTCCTTTAAGATCTTAGCGTAAGAAGGGACTTGCTGGATTGCATCCAAGAGAGGTATGTTAATGTTAACCTGTTTGAATAACTCCACAATCTTCTCCATTTGGGGAGTAGGTTTATTGGATCTCAACCTGTATGGAAATGGAATATTTTGAAAATTTGTTGAGTCCAATGTTTGTGGAGTAGATTGCGGAGTTGGAGCGGATCTCAATGTTGGTGTTTTCATGGAGTGAGATGCGGGTCCGTTCGAATTAGAAGAAGTAGAGCCTTATGAAGAATGAAGAATAGCCTCTGAAGAAGATGAAGAAGAAGAAGCAGCGGCCGGGGTGTCATCATTATTACCAACATTGTTGTGCAATACCTTTCCAGATCTCAATGTAGTCACGGCACTCACATTATGATTTTGTTGTTCATGAGCAATATAAGTATTTTGTGTGTTACCGGGATTTGGCAGTGGTTGAGAAGAAAGTTTCCCCTTCTCTCGCTCGCTTAACGCAGCATTCAGTTGTGCAATTTGGGCTTCAATTGTTTTGATGCTCTGATCATGTGAAGCAGTATGTTGCACCAAAGATTGAATGGATGATTGGATGCTGGCAGAGGATTGCGTAGATTGTTTTAAAAACGCATCCAAACTTCGTTCTAGCGAGAAAACCTTATCGTTATTCGGCTGAACAAAATTGTTTTGAGGATAAGAGTTGTTTGGTACAAATTGTTCATTTGGTTTTGGTAAGGTTGGGGTTGGAAAGGTTGCTGATATTGAGTTTGTTGAGGTGGTGTTGTTGTGGAGGAGGCATTTGAAAATTGTTATTGCCTTGGAATTGTTGTTGATTTTGATTCAAAGCAAAATTTGGGTGGCTCCTCCAACCAGGATTATATGTTGAAGAGTATGGATCATTTCTTTGTCTTTGCTGAAAGGCAACATTGACTTGATCTTGTCCTTGAATAGGTGGGTTGTAAGGACACTCTTCGGTTAGATGGGACGGATCCGAACAACAAGCGCAAACAGCGCGTGGGGGTAAAGCAGGGGCAGGAGAAGGCGATGAGAATTTGCTCTCAATTGCTTCAAGTTTTTTCTTGAGTGCAGCCATTTCGGCCTTCATTGCAATTGACATTTCAAGTTGATGTATGCCTGCCCTAGACTGACCTGATGAAGTAGATGAGGTGGTCTTAATGCTTTCCTACTGAAGTGTTTGTTCAGCAAGATCGTCGAGAAATTGCCATGCTTCCTCGCTTGATTTTGTAAGAAAGTGACCTTAACAAATGGTTTCCAGCAACTGCTTAGTTGCTGAGTTCAGTCCTTCGTATAAAGTTTGGCAAAGTTGCCAATTCTCGATACTGTGGTGAGGGCACTGAACAAGAAGGTCCTTAAATCTTTCGAAACACTTCCAAAAAGGTTCGGAAGGAAGCTGGGAAAATTGAATAATTTCGTTGCGAATTCTCGCGGTCTTGTGGTGTGGGTAAAACTTTTTTAGAAAAGCCTTAACAAACTCTTCCCAATTTTTTATGGAGTGTGATACTGTGCTATATAACCATTTTTCAACTAGGTCACATAAAGTAAATGGAATGACACTTAGCCTTATAGCATCATCAGAAAGTTGTGTGGTCTTCATCATTGCGCAAACATTCTGGAATTTGTTAATGAAGATGTAGGCACTTCGGATTCCATCCCGTGAAATTTGGGCAACATATTGATGAAGTGGGGTTTAATTTCAAAGTTATCCCCATTAGCCGGTAGAAGTGAAAGACAAGTGGAAAGTGCAGTGCAGATGGGATAAAAAAGATCCTGGAGCGCAATTCGTTGAGGCGCTTTGACAGGAGGGTGTGGTGGGTTATTCGCACCCAATGGGGGTGGAATCAGTCCCGTAGGTAAGGGGTTGTTAGGATTGAATCCCGACATCTCCTTGGAAGATGATGAATTTGAAGATGAAGGTAAAGAAATGGATAGAATTTCGACTTCGGGGTCGAAAGCGTCGTCAGTCGGTACTAACGACACGGACTAAACGGGAGCTAGTGTCCCTAGTCCAACTGGACATACACTAAAGAGGTGTAGTGTAGTCAAAAAGTAAAAACAGAAGGTGGTGGTAAGAAAACGTCAATGAGAGAAAGTGGGGTGCAATGGATTTCTAGCGACAAATTGGCAAGTTTTTGTAAAAAATTTTGTGGTTTTTTTTTAAAGGAGTTTTTGCAAAAAGATTTTTATAAGGAGTTTAGACACACTTTCAAGCAATCACAATATGCATAATCAAGCCTAGAGCTAGGGTCTCCTAAGTCAGCTAGACTGCTCCTAACTGTTCCAAAAGGCAAGTTGTGAGATTCTCAAATCGCCTCTTCACCGTCAATTGTGGCCAGCTAAGCACAAGTAAAGAAAGGAGAGATCCGCTCACGAATCACCGTGAGACGGGCCTTTTAAAATTACCTTTCCCACTTTTCTAGCCTAGGCACCACAAAGTCTGGTTTAGATAAACGACCGATACCTACAACCTTTCCTTTATCCTAATGAGCACGACAGTCCTTATTGGCCGAGTCTAATATTTTTTAATTAACTCGAAAGTTGATGCAAAATGTTTTTTGTGATTTTTGGGGTCGTAGGAAGGGTAATGAAATTCCCACCCAATCTGGATTGATGTTATAGCCCCTTAAAAGTCCGTTTTAAAAATGCAAAGCAGTAAGCACACAAAAATCCAAAACACTTGCCAAATTTTTTTTATTTGCAGCGCAAAGAATCCTGCACAAGATCAAGTTTATTGGAGAAGGGGGAGAAATTTTTGCGCAAAGAACCAGCGAAATTCAGAAGGCTGACGTCAGCAATGTGCGGCGGATCCACGGTCGGATGCACAGTTTTGCGGCGGTTCCGCGGTTTAAGAGTGGACTCAGGCCTCCAAACTTCTTCTGTTGTCTATTGTGGTTTTCCTCTGTTTGTTCAGATCTGCTGTTTGCTGTTTTGTTCGCTGGATTTTTCCAGATCTGAATCTGTTCGTCTCTCCGATCCTGCACAATTCACACGAAAAAAACCCTTCAAAAAATAACAAGATGATAATTTTTTTGTTTTTATATTTTTCAGTTTTTATGATTTTTTAATTTTTAATTAACCACAAAATTACAAAAAGAAAATAACTACCGTTATCCCCGGCAACGGCGCCATTTGATTGAGAGAGATTTTGCGTGCGTGTTTTGAAATCAAAGAATTAACCGCAATCAAGAACGGTGTCGTTTGGTAGCTATCCGGTTGAGTACGGGTTGGTCCACAGGGAAAACGTGTATTTTCTAGTTGTTCTAACGAGTCAATTCTTATTTGTGGTAGGTTTTGATTTTCAATAAAAACTGAAGTTGAGTTTGATTAGGATTAAAACCTTGCTAAGGTTAGGATTAGGTTAGTTTGGAAAGTCAATTATTCTCACCGCTTTCTTTGCCCTAATTAAGAACATTTAGGTGTTAAGGTAATAGTTAACAAAGGGGATTAGCACGATCGGGAAGAAACTAGGTTCCTTCCCTTTGGTCCTTGTCCGTCCTTTCTTAACTCTTAGCCCTAACCTCTATGGAAGTCAAACACAACCGGTCTTTAACTATGGAATCACCGCTACCTCATGGGATAGGATGCCGTAGTGAGCGGTGTGTGTATGTTTGCATAGAGTCCTACTTTAAAATATTGAACGGACAAGAAAGAGGTGAGAGATTTTCATCTCTCAAACCTTCCCCAAACATAACCCTAACAAGTGAGGAACTACTCACTCATTAGGGAATTAATAAAGGACTTCATTTTTATGGTTTTTATTTAATAGCCTAATTAACTTGCGAAAATTAACTACGGCAGATAAAAAAATTGCAGAGGAATAAAATTGCAGATAATAAGAAATTCAAGATAAAAAACTTACTTTTTATTGATGCACTCTTTGACAATTATAAGGAATGAAAATTTTAAACTAGAGAAATAAAAAGAGCTGTAGGATTCCTATTAATAAATAATAGAAACCCTAGGGTTTACATCTGATCCATATCTAGAATTACAAAAATACCCTAAGAAAACCAGGTCAATGCACCGACTCCACCGACACGCACCGACATGCACCGACACGTGCCGACAAGTGCGACGCACGGTCGCGGATCCGCAGCCATAAGCCTAGTTTGGCCGCGGATCCACGGCCAAATAGTGGAGTCTCTGTCTCAAAATTTTAGGGCTGCTTCATGTTGCATTTGGCTTCTGGTTTCTTCACTTGGTTCTTCAGAATCTTTTCTATCTTCTTCCAGATTTCCACAGTGCAGAATGTTGTGGACTTTTATCGTTCGTTTCGTGTTGAAGTCTTGAATCTTGTGCTGCCTTTGTTCTTTGTGCAATCGAACTGTTTGCTGATCTTCATGTGTTCCTCGAACTGGTAGGCGGCATCTTGCAGATTCATCTATTTGTTGGTCGTGGTCTCACATTTGTAGCGTTTTTTCACCATTTCCACTGTATTGTTCTGAGAACCTGTAACCTGCAACTATTTAGCAGACATATATCAAAAGCACCTATTTATTTGTAAAATGATTAAGAATGAGGAATATAATAATGCAAAATTATGATATGAACAGCAACACTCGCTAATCCATCGTCTAAGGCAAATCCCGAAGACGCGCCTGGAGAAAGAACAGAGCAGGAGTCGGATATTGACTTCCTAAAGCACGCTCTCAAAAAGAGAGATGAAGAAGCGGCAAAAATATCAGTTAAAATGAACCAGATGGCCCTTCTGATCCAGAATATGGCTGGAATGATGGTTCAATCGGAACCACTGGCAGATGAACCGCCGATAGTCGCTCTTAAAGACAAGGGTGATATTTCAAATCCTCTGCAAGTCTCATCAACGGCCGAAGAGGAAATGATTTCAAAAGCAAAACTGGACGAATATATCGCTCAGCAAATCAAAACTTGCTATGTCGGTGAAGCTGCAAATAGGTCAATCAAGACTGGTCGACCATATCTGGCATGGTATTATCAAATACAGTACCCGCCAGAGTACACACTTCCAACGTTCCACATATACAAAGAAACCGGGAATTCTCGCCAGCACATTGCGCGATTTAAATCCATGTGCGACAATACTGGAGGAAATGATATACTGCTCCTCCGACAGTTCGTCAGCAGTCTGGCGGGCATCGCCTTCGAATGATATGCGGAACTCTCAAATGATTCCGTGAAGACCTTCGACGAGATAGATATGCTCTTCTGTCAGAGATTCTCTAGTGAGAATGAACACACTGTCGTGGCGGCATTGGTCAACGAAAGGATTGGAGTGAATGAAACATGGGTTCAATATGTTGCCCAATGGCGAAATCTCTGGTCAAAATGCGAGCAACGCATCGACGAAGCTGCAGCCGTGGGAATATTCATAGCCACCCTTGACCCAAATTCAATGATGTTCCCATTTATGGCCCTCTTCAAGCCGACGACCTTCCAAGAGTTCATGGATAAAATGACTCGATTGGATCAGATGGGTCAACACCCTTCATCATCCAATGAAGATGAATGAAAAGCGGAGGCAAGGTAGCGTTTGTCGCCAACGCTCAACAAAAAATGAGCGGCTCTGAAGCAACCTGTCGCCAAAATAGCGACGGCGTGGGTACTCGCTCCTCCCGAGATATACATAGGGGCATATTTCTCACTGGCGGAAGAACCTCTATGTGGGATGGTCCTTTCTTCTTAAAAAACAGAAAGGATATCAAGAGACCTACAAGTGGGTCCTGCAATCAAGTGGAATATCCTATTTGAACTAAAAAAACCATGGGAGAGATATGAAATCCATGTCCCACTCCAAATCGGACGATGTGGGGGGAAAACCCCCCAAGTCAAATTCATTCTTCCGAGGACGAGGAAGACTCGGCAGAAGGGATGGCGTGATATCTCGTTCATTCGTATATGAAGAAGATGCTCCATCAGTATCAGAAAGCGACATTGATGGGCAGGGGGCAGGTGCCGTGTAAAATGCCCGGTGCTTCCCGCAAAACAACCCGATTGGCACGATGATAGATGAAGCAGTCCAAGAAGGTGAAGACAATCTAAGGCGTGAAGTGTCCATGCAAACAAAGGACAGGCAGCAGCGCCTCAGCAAACAAAAGTTGGAAGAGATGGGTTATACAACTCCCCGATCGAATGATAAAATGGACCGAAACGTCCCTAAACTAACGCGTTCCCCCAAAACGGGAATGTTGGACCGAAATGTCCTTAAACTAACATTCGTCCCCAAAACGGGAATGTTGGACCGAAATGTCTCTAAACTAGAGTGTCACCTAAAAACGGTGATACTGGACCGAAATGTCCCTAAACTAACACGTTCCCAAAAAAACGGGAATGTTGGACCGAAACGTTCTTAAACTAACAATGGACCAAAACGTCCTTTAACTAATATTCGTCCCAAAAACGGGAATGTAGGACCGAGAAGTCCCTAAACTAATTATCCGCCTCAAGTATGGAAACAATGAACCGAGAAGTCCCTAAACTAACAACGGACCGAGATGTCCCTAAACTAGAATCTCGCCTCAAATATGGCGATATTGGACCGAGATGTCCCTAAACTAAAATTTTGCCTCAAACATGGCGATAATGGACCGGAATGTCCCTAAAGTAGCACATCGCCCCCAAATATGGTGATATGCTCCCTTGAGATCTTTCTTGTAATCGAAGTCCTAACGGCGAATGTTGCAACTCAAGTCTCACTAGCTACATAGCTACTCCAGCGATAAAACCATCCACAAAACCCATCGGCAAACAGGTGGGACACCTGCGACGAAGCTACTTTTGAGAGTTTCGTCATTATGTCCATAAGCAAAATGGGTATGGATGAAAACCCGAAAGGGCGCCGTGAGTAAAAAAGCAGGACTGCCGGCGAGTTTGTGAAAACCCGAATAGGGCGCAAACTCGTAAAATAAAAAATTCATGTGCACTTGCAAAGTCCTCTCGGCCTTATGAGGAGAAATACCTGTGTGAGATCCTTACGACTCACAAAGGAGCAACACACTTAGGAGTCCTCATGATTCCTAAGGAGAAATTACACTTACGGGATCCTCATGACTCGTAAGGAGAATTCCCCTTATGAGATCCTTATGGCTCAGAAGATTCAAAAGCCTTAAGTTACAGAGATCTGAACCTATTCTTAGCCGTCATATCCCCCAAGTTTCCCTACAGGTGGTCCAATATTGCCCCTTGTATACAATCCACGGGCATGAATAAATATTCCCTTATCAAGTTCTACCAATTGCAAGAAATGTCCTCATATAGTGAACGACACTTGTAAGTCCTCTCGATTTATAAGGAGAAAACACTCTTGAAAGATCCTTACGACTTACAAGAGAAAATATCACTTAGGAATCCTCACGATTCCTAAGGAGAAAATACACTTACGAGATTCTCTCGACTAGTAAAGAGAAATACCTTTATGAGATCCTTACGGCTCATAAAATCAAAAGCCTTAGTCGACAAGATCTTAACCCTGTTTGCTAAGCCAGCTTTGTTCGAACCAGCAAAGGCAAATGATGATTCGCTCCTGGTAATGTCCCAGTTACAGCGATGCTGATGCCTAAAAAGGTATCGAACTTCAAGTCCTCTAAAGGCAAATGATGATTCGCTCCTGGCAATATCCCAGTCGCAGCGATTTTGATGCCTAAAAAGATATCAAACTTCAAGTCCACTCAAGGCAAATGATGATTCGCTCCTAGTAATATCCCAGTTGCAGTGATACTGATGCCTAAACAGGTGTCAAACTCTAAGTCGTTTCACGGCAAATGATGATTCGCTTCTAGCAATATTCCAGTCATAGCGATACTAATGCCAAGGTTGGTATCAGATTCCAAACTCGCAATAAAAAAAACAACAGCGAGTAGCAGGTAAAATGCATATGAAATAGCCGAAATGATTGAGCAATTCGCAATAAAAAACAGCGAGTAAAAATATTAAAAAAACAGCCGAAATGTTTGGGCAACTCGCAATAAAAAGCAGCGAGTAAAAATATAAAAAAAATAGCCGGAATGATTGGGCACCGCAAAAAAAAGCCGAAATGATTGGGCAATCGCGACTTTCACGATATGAAAAGCTGAAATGATAGAACATCACGACAAAAAAATATATAAAAAATAAAATAAAATAAAATTTCATCTGCCCTACAAGTATGTCCATATTGACTCTTGTTCCATAGGCACAAACGAAAAAAAGAGAACCATATTTTCCCACCAGGCTTCATCAAAGGGAGAGCCAGATCTCAATGGCGACATCTACAGTCTAAAGATCAGCTCGACGCTCTTCTCTTTCCAACAGGATGCAGATATGACGTCAGCAAAGCTCCAAGGAGCCAAATAAAAAAGGAGTAATGGAAAAATCCTAGCTCCTACTCGACGTTCCTTCTCGATGTAGACGCAGCGTTAACAAATAAAGGTGGAGTGATGGCAAAAATCTTAGCTTCAGCTCGACATTCTCCTCATTCTAGCAGGGTGCGGGCGTAACTGTCAAATGAAATTGGAGCAATGACATATTCCTAGCTCCGGACCTTAATGTCGATACATACAGCATAAAGGTCATTTGGATGTCTACCCAACTTCAGTAAAGAATCGGTATGACATCACCAAAATAAAGTGGAGCAACGACATATTCTTAGCTCCAGTTTGACGTTCTTTCTCAATGCAAACGCAACGTCAACAAAAGCCCCAAGGGCCAAAACAAAAAAAGGAGTGATGGCAAAATCCTAACTCCAGCTCGACGTGTTTCTCATGCCAGCAGGATGCAGAGGAGTGACGGCAAAATCCTAACTCCATCTCGACATGCTTCTCATGCCAGCAGGATTTAGATGCAACGTCATCAAAGACCCAAGGGTCAAACAAAAAAAGAGTAATGGCAAAATCCCAGCTCCAGCTTGATGTTCCTTCTCGGTGCAGATGCGACGTCAACAAAGGCTCCAAGGAGCCAAATCAAAAAGGAGTGACGACAAAATCCTAACTCCAGCTCGACGTGCGTCTCGTACCAGCAGGATGTAGACGCGGCGTCATCAAAGACCCAAAGGTTAAACGAAAAAAGAGTAATGACAAAATCCTAGCTCTAGTTCGACGTTCCTTCTCGATGCCGGTGCGACATCAACAAAGGCTCCAAGGAGCCAATCAAAAAGGAGTGACGGCAAAATCCTAACTCCAGCTCGACATGCTTCTCAGGCCAGCAGGATGCAGATGCAACGTCAACAAAAGACACAAGGGTCAAAGCAAAATGGAGTCACGGCAAAATCCTAGCTCCAAGTCTTGACGGTTCATATACAACCCAGAGACTATCTCAATGTTCCTTCCCCATTTCAGCAGGATGCGGACGCAACTATCAAATGAAATTGGAGTAACGGCATATTCCTAACTCCGGACTTCAATTGCAATACATACAGCATAGAGGTCCTACAGATGTCTACCCTACTTCAGTAAAGAAATGGCACGACATCGTCAAAACAAAAATTAAGCAACGGCATATTCCCAGCTTCGGGTCTCGACGGCAACTCATATAAATCCTAAAAGACTATCGGAGATCATCCCACACCAGAGCGGAGTGGTTATGACTCATCGGGGCTCCAAATTGAGCCTAACCTCAAGTAAAAAGCGTCATGGCAAATTCCTAACGCTTGCTCTTCCAACGGTAATATGACCTAAGAAGATTACTTGAAAACGTCTTGTCCAGCTTCAGAAGGGATCATAGACACGATAATCGCGGGGCTACTCGAACAACAGCTTAATGATTGCATATCGAGGAATACATCAGTCAATGCGACGGTACCACGAACTAAAACCCTAGTACCACAAACCTAATGGACCCCTGTCGTAAAGAATAGGGGTTATCTATATTTCACGTTAGGATACACCTGCGAAATCCTCTCGACTCATCTCAACTCATAGGGAAAAACATCTTTATGAAACCCTCGTGGCTCATGAAGGTGAAAAGCCTTAGGCGACGGGGATATCAACCTGTTTTCTAAGCACGGTGGCCCTAAAAGTAGGTCCAAACTGACTCTTGTATACTATCCATGGGCCGCATTCTCCAAAGTCGCATACCGATGAGGAGAAAAACCACTTGTGGGTTCTCTCGACTTGTAAGAAGAAAAGTCTTTTGTGAGATTCTTACGACTCTCAAGAGAAAACACACTTAGGAGTCCTCACGACTCCTAAGAAGAAAATACACCTACAAGATCCTCTCGACTCGCAGGGAGAAAAGTCTTTATGAGACCCTCACGGCTCATAAAGTTGAAAAGTCTTAGGCGACAGATCTAAACATGTTTCCTAAGCCATCG
The DNA here is from genome assembly GCA_030015575.1 of Agapanthus africanus. Taxonomy (NCBI): domain Eukaryota; kingdom Viridiplantae; phylum Streptophyta; class Magnoliopsida; order Asparagales; family Amaryllidaceae; genus Agapanthus; species Agapanthus africanus. Next base: position 820,830,319 of record CM057337.1, on the reverse strand, counting down.
CTGGCCTACAAGAAGATCCAAACTGACTCTTGCATACTATCCATGGGCCACATTCGCCAATGAAATGAAGAAGCTACTTACGAGACCTCACGACTCGTAAGAAAAAAATACCCGAGTGAGATCCTTACGACTCACGGAGGCGATGAACACTTAGAAATTCTCACGATTTCTAGGGAGAATACACACCTATGAGATCCTCAAGACTTATAGGGAGAAAAACCTTCTTGAGACTCTTATGGTTCATGAAGATGAAAATATTCTTAGGCTACAAGGACCGTAAATTTGTCTCCTAAGCCATCAATTCTATGGCCAGGCATAACTTTGCACTACTTCACCCACGTATATACTTACGTGGGCAAAGTAGTGGAGGGCATTTGTTCCCGCCAAATTTTTTTGGCTCAGAGCTTCCTCTTCCCTTATAAAAATAAAAGGAAAGCTCCACGTGTTAAATACGTGCACCCACATGCAAAGCATGTAACTATCACCTCAGATAGCGCCGCACGTGAAGTTCACGTGGACGACAATGTGCAAAGTATAGGAGCGCATGTTCCTTATTTAAACATAATAAAAGAGCTAAGCTCTATTAAAATTTTGTTGAGGCAGCGCCTCACGTTCCCCTCATGAGGACGTCAGCGCCAGCGCCAATCTTGTAGGATTAAATCCTATGGTGGTGTCGCACGTGCTCCTCACGTGGGTGCCAATGTGCAAAGAACAGGAGCGCCTATCATAAATAAAAATTAAATTTTTAAGTGGCGTCCATGTGCACAACACGTGAGCGCCGGCGCCTAAATTAAAAGCAAGCAGAATTAAATTCTACATGGAGATACTTCCCTAAAATCTGGGATATTCTCTGTTAAACAGAGCCGTTGGATCAAAAATTCAATGATGATAATAAATCATAAGATGATAAATTTTATTTGGGAAATATTTTCCTTCTAATATGGAAAGATCTTCTCTAATAGAGAATCTTGGATTTAAAATCCAATTGTGATAAAAATATCACCAATTAAATCATCTGATAGAATTAAATTCTATGGTTAGGAAAATATTTCCTAATCTTGTTAAAATAACAAGATATTCATATGATAGAATAAAATTCTATCTTAGAAAAATATTTCCTAATCTTATTAAATAAATAAGAAATCTTCTCTGTTAAATAGAGAGCCTTTGGATTAAAAATCCAACGGTGAATAAAATTCACCAATTGATCTAAAAAATCATTTTTTATTGATTATGAAATCAATCATGATCTCTCAATGAGAGATTTTCTCAACAAATTGATTTTTCTCTTCTCTTATAAATAGGAGCAAAGAGATTAATCAGAGGAGAGGAGGAAAAAAGAGACCCCCATAAGCTTCTGTAAAATTACAGAAGGCTCTCAAAATAACAGAAAATTTAATTCTCTCAAAGAAGAAGATCCCCTCCTAAAAAACCCCTATGTAAAGAAAAAAGAAGAGATCAAAATATCTCTTTTATCTAACATACCATATCTAAAGGTTTAACCCTTTTTAAAGAACTTAGTTCTTTCTCTGAATCTGAGATCCACAAGATAAGTCTCTCACAAGTTAAGAATTTAATTCTCATCAGGAAGATCTTGTTCTTGAGAATCAAAAATTCAGAGAAGAACAAAAAAGAACATGAAGAAGATGGAGTCCATAATACTCCAGAAACTTAGTTCCGTCAAATCAAGAACTTAGTTCTTTACAAATCTTATCCAAAATCCTCAAAATGGTGATTTTGATGGTCGTTAATGGTCAAAATACCATTAATAGAGGTCTAATCTCTTTTGAAAGCATGAACATGGAAAACATAGAGTTCATAATACTCTAAGAACTTAGTTCCCTCATAAAACAAGAACTTAATTTTTAAAGAACCTGATCCCAGATTCTCAAAATCGTGATCTTGGTGATCGTTAATGGTCAAAATACCATTAACAAAGATTTAAATTCTCTAAAAATATAAACAGAGATTAAATCTCCAAAAGAACTCAGCGCCTCACGTGAAACACATGTGGGGGCCCAAAACAGAAGGCCGGCGCCTCACGTGAAATATACGTGAGCGCTGAGTAAAGTGCTTAGCACTTCATATGCAGTCAAAACGGCTGAGTGCTTAGCACTTATTGGGCAGCATCCAACGCCTCACGTGAAATACACATGAGCGCCACAAGAGATTAGCGCTTAGCACTATTATAGCGCCTCACGTTATATACACGTGAGCTCTATATGCAACCGAGTGCTTAGCACTGCTGGGTGTTACAAAAACCCAATCTTAGCCCAAATTGGCTAAGTTTCCTGAAATTAAACTTCTTTGATTTTAAAACAAGCGAGCCCATATGCTCGTGATTTCCAAACCGATCTTAGTCTCAAACATGACTAGTGATCTCTCATTGATGATATCCAAAATGATATTCATCCCATATCTCCTAAGTTAATCTTAGTCTCAAATAAGGCTAATGATGATGATCCACCATGATCTTTTTCGTCAAATACGAGATTTGGTTCAAGGGTACATCTCTCCACACCTCTGATATATGTCGTTGTAATTCCTCAACGTCTTCAGAGAGGTGGCGAGTCTCGACGACCAACAACTCTTTTCTCGTCCCAACTTGATGTAAAACTTCATCGAGGCTGGGAATGATATATCCAACGTTAATACACTTCCAAATTGATGTGGACACATCAAAACCTCGCCACAAATATGGCAACATTGGACCGAAATTTCCTTAAACTAACATTCGTCTCCAAAATGGGAATGTTGGACCGAAATATCCTTAAACTAATATTCGCCCCAAATACGGTGATAATGGACCGAAATGTCTTTAAACTAATATTCGTCTTAAATATGACGATAATAGACCGAAATATCCTTAAACTAATATTCATCTCAAACAGGGAATGTTGGACCGCGACGTCCTTAAACTAATATATTTTGCCCTGCGGACTGTCTCCATAATGACTACCGTATATTATCCATGGGCTATTCATATATGATCTAATAATCAGTTGAGCCCCTATGCTCGCTGCTCATAAGTCGATCTTAGTCTCAAATATGGCTAATGATATTTAGATCAAACTCAAATATCCCATGAACCGATGGACCTCACAAATATGATATCTGTGTCCTAAGTTCATTCCCGTTGGCAAACCAAGCTACCAACGTGGACCCCTTCAAACAAATCCTTGACCCAATCTCAAATCTCAAATATATGGATTTAGACTAATCCGCGCCCTACGAGCAACGACATTAATTAGTCTCCGTATACAATCCACGGGCAACCAAAACAAACAAAAACACATACGACACGAAGTGAACTTCTAGAGCAGGAGAAAGTGGTTATCGCAATGCAGTAACGTAATTAACTGAAGGAGCTTGCGCCTGCAGGGAAGAGCATCCCCACAATCAAAAACCCCTCATAAAATGAGGGGGAATCTGATAAAATCTGCTACAACGGTTGCGTCTATCCAAACCTCCGATATATGGTGCCATAAATCAACTTGGTATGTTCGGAGAGGTGGACGGATAAATCCAAATAGCATCTTCCCCCAGAATTCAGGCCAGACGTCCCAACGTCTCGGTCCGTCTTCCGGCGGAGAACATCCGCATATCTTTTATAATACAAAATTAAAACCAAATAATATATTTTTATATCTAGCCTTGCATGTCATCATACCCCAGATCGTATGGTTGAATCCATATATCATGTTCATGTCCTACTTGTTCAATCAAACTCGTTTGGGTCGCTGCGTATATTTACGTAGATCCGTATTTGGAGGTATGCATTTTTATTAATAGGATATCGCATTATGGTTTAAACTTTTACGTATTTTCTCCATATTTAAAAACTAGATTTTAAGAAGGGGCCCGGGTAATATTCGGAGTAATCTGGTATTAGCTATAAAATCCCAATATATATATATATATATATAAACTAACTGTTTTATATATATAATATATTCATAAAACTAAAAAAAAATCTCTCTCTCTTTCCCAGTCTCTCTCTCCCCCCTCTGTTCCTCTCTCTCACTGTACACACACACACACATATATTATATAATAATTATTATAATCTAACCTCACTCTCTCTCTTCCTCTCTTTCCTTTCTTCCTCCATCACATCGCCGCGAGAACCCAAGAACCCTACCCACGCCCTTGCCACTCCCTCATCACCGTTCACCCCGACCTCACCCTCACCGTCATCCTCACCTCCTCGCCCTCATCACCTCCGCCTCCACCTCCTCTCCTCTCTCCTTCTCGAGCACCCCTAGCAACCTCCGACGTCTAGAACCCCAACTCAAACCGTAACCCTCGTCGCACCGCCTTCTCGTTGCCACCACCGATCACTCATCGCCTCCCCCTCCTCTCCTCGACACCACAGAACACCGCCACCACTAACCCAACACCTTCCCGACCCTCGATCACCTACCCTCAAAACTCACAGCTATCTTCGTCGTCGGCCATCGTCACCGTCACCTCGCCACCTCTCCTCTGTCCTCACCACCCCAGAACCCAAAACCAAGCAGCCACCCCATTCTTATTCTTCTTCTTTTCTTCCTTTTCTTCCTTTCTTTCTTTTCTTGATATTCCGGCCGTCTCGCCGGAGTCTCGCACGTCGCCGACGATCCGAACGACCCAATCACTGTCGCTGTCCATCCCAGTCACCACGTCACGTCACTGCTCAGCCAGGTCCAATCCTGCTCGCATAAGTTGCATCATGACGTATTCCGACGTCGGACGTGGCATCCGTATCCTGTCGTGAGATCCGATCAGGAAAGTTTTAAACTTGCAACATGCTATATTAGTTATATCGATATTTATATGAATAAGAATAGTGCATGTGTTTTAATATTCAGCAAATACTACAGATTTACAGTTTTACAGTATCCATCTGTATTAGTACTAATAATAGCATATCTAGTTGCATGCTGGAACATCATGATATCATTATACTACTACATTAGTTCAATATGTTATCTAGATTGCGTTATACATGGTAATGGACGTATCATAGTTATTACAGATAGATAGTTGTTTTTATCGTGTTTCGATATTAACTACAGTTTTACATTTGGCATTTATTTGGGTTAATATACAGTACATGACATGTTCACGACACATTACCAGACTTGTTACTTGGATCTTATTGCTAATACCGAAAATCCTGACTTATTGTCCCGACAGACGTGACTTGTTGTCTACATAGACAAAACCTGTATCTGCTTAATCCTATGTTGGCATTATATTTACATCATCAATACCTGATTTGAACACAAAACCTTGGGGGTAAGGGGAAATCAATAATGAAACCTGACTTGTAACTTAACAGTTCGATACTTATACTGATCAGTCTTTATGGGCTCGGCCAACCCCGGAATGATGCTGCTGACATCATTCATCTGTACATGTTACATGTTTACTGCTTAGCGGCACGTCTTGGATTCAGCCCAGAATCTTGACCATGGTCTCGGGCACACACGGAATACTATTGAGTTATATCGACGATTCCATTAAATCGATTTCAAAGACTTGTAGAATAGATAACCTAGAAGCATGGTTTTAGAATACACATCACATATATGTACCTCACTGTTTTATATATGTATTTATTATTTACATGCATATTTAATCATATCATCATATCCTGGTTATCGCTGTTATTTTTGATATTATGACGCACTGACGTCTGGGTTTTGCATGGCCCAGTTTCTCTACCTTTATCGCAGGTAGATCAAGAGTACTTTGGCAATCAAGCCGAGCAATGAGGAGCTAGCTATTTCGTTTAGAGACTCTTAGTTTATTTATTTCCGCGGTTTTATTTCTTTTGATGTGAGCCCATATAGGGACATGTTTTCAGATGCTATTGTTTATTGGATCTTGATTCATTTCCGCTTTATGCATTTTCTTGATTTTATTTACTGTGGCAAATGGACATGTGATAGCTAGATTCTATATTTTACTGTTCTTGATATCCGCTTGACAGCTGTAATGTGACTGTGGAGGGATGATTCCTAACGATAGATAGTATGGTTGGCTCTGTAACGTGCTGTGTTTACGTATTTTGGAAAGCAGAGCGTGACAGGAAGATGCTGGCAGAAGGTCGTTAGAGTTTAGTGTTGGTGACCACGTATTTTTGAAGATATCACCTACTCGGGGAGTGATCAGGTTTGATAATCGGGCAAAACTCAATTCCCGATTCATCGGACTTTTTGAGGTGCTAGAGCGAGTAAGAGAGGTGGCTTATCGACTTGCCTTGCCTCCATCGCTAGCTGGTGTGCATAATACTTTCCATGTATCTCAGTTGGGGCACTATGTTCGGGATGACAGCCATATCTTGGACCATTCAGAGTTAACGTTGGGCACCGATCTGTCTTACGAGGAGCAGCCTACCACCATTCTCGATCGTCGGGAAAAAGTGCTAAAGAACAAAGTCATTCTCTTGGTTCGAGTTTCTTGGGAAGGTCGTTCCCCAGAAGAGTCTACCTGGGAACACGAGGAGGACATCCGTTCACAATTTCTGCAGTTGTTTGAGTAGTTCTTGTTGTTTATTCCGTTGTCTTTCGTTCTTTAATTTCGAGGACGAAATTTTTGTAAGGGGGTATGATGTAAATCCCCATGGTACATATTGTATTTAAAATTTTAGTCCCAATAAATTTTCGTTCAAATTCCCAAATTAAATTCTTAAATATTTTCCCAAAACTCTTCTAATTTTTTCCCCTTTAAATCTTAATCCAATTTCCTATATATATTTTTCCAATTTTCTATTTCTCTTTTTACCCAAACCCTAATCCCCAGCCCGGCCCAAACCCATGCACCCAAACACAAAACCAACCCGACTCGATCCTCTTCCTTCTCCCACACTCTCTCTCCTCTCGTATTTTTATCTCTCTCCTCTCTTTCATCTCCTTCTTTAAAACCCAACGGTTACCTCCCCCTCCTTCGCCCCATGCCGTGAGAATCGCGCCCACGATGATCTAGCTCGCCAACGATCCCTCTAAGATCCCCTCCTCCAAATCCTCACCTCCTCCTCCTCTCTCTCTCAACCGTCCTCTCTCTCTGTCTCTCTCATATCTACCATCTCCATCTCTCCAGCCCTCTCTTTATACTACTCTATTTCCCTCTTCACTACTCCGCCGGTGAACTCCCCTCACCGACGAACCTCACCGTCAACTTCTCCTCAACACCACCACAAGCTCCCTACTCCTCCACCCTATTCTTCTTCCCCTTGAAGCCGAGCTCCTCCACTTCCCCAACCCATCACTCACGAACCAAGACCATGCCCCGTACCATATCACGCCCGCGTCATCACCATACCCACTACCGTATCACGCCCGCATCGCTACCGCGTTGTAACAACCCTAACTTTCTGTATGATTTTTTTTCAAAATACAAAAAGAAACACCTAAGCCTAGCACGAGTTATAAATTTGTTTTGATTTTGAACAGCAAGAAGGAGCTTGTAGCTCATTGGTAAGACTTTGCACTGCTAAGACATAACACCCGAGTTCAAATCCCATCAGCCTATTTAAATTTCTTTTAATCTTTTTAGAAGCCCAAGAGTCTACACGTGCATAACACGTAAACTGAAAAGACATTGATTAATCAAACATGTGCACGAGAGTAAACCAAGCGACACGAACACGTGGCCTAAACCCTAACCCCATCCGCTGGTATTGGGCCGGCGAAATTCCCCAAAAACCCGGTACCACCGATCTAGACCATAGGTAAAGCCCCGAAACTTTGACCCCTGCAATCTTTCAGCTACCCCCACTTCTCCCATATTGCTTGTTTACTCTGAATTTATCCAGAATGCAATAAAATGCCCCTTTAATCCAATTTTAATGCAAATTTTAATAAATTCTTTATCACCTCTAAACCATAATTTCCCCTATAAACACCACACCATATTTCACCCCTCCTCACCAGAATTTCATTACAAAACTATACAAAACTTTCAAGTCCTAATTGTGTGCGAGTGGAGTTAGCAAAGGACGAAGCTCCGACGAAGCTCCGGCGACGATCCAAGGAGTTTCCGGCGACGAAACGACGTCCCGACGCCTTTCGTAGTTCTCCCTCTCTCCCCTCTAGTTCTAAAGCTAGTAAGTCCTTTCTTTCCCTCTCATCTCAAATTATAAAAGCCGACGGAAGCGGAGTTAATCTGACTTCCGATTCGGTCTTTCTTCAAAACTCAACTTTTCTTAATCCAGAACATACCATGCTCTCACATATTGTTTAGCAAACATTAATAAATCTATTAAAACAAGTTTCATCTTAAAAGAATTATTTTTGTAACTTTTATCGCACTTTTAAAGAAAAATACCATATATTTTAAGTTTCGACATAATAACTTATTTCCTTGCTATACCTTTAGATAACTCACGAGGTAATGACCTACCTCACCACAACACACATTTTGACATAGCATGATGAATTTTGGGACAATAGAATACGGGAAAATACGACTTTACAAATAAATACCCTAAACTTACAAAACCGTTTTCTTTAAAAAGTGTATTAAGCATTTCCATGCAATTGCGCCTCTACAACCCATTTTTGGGGACCCCGTTCAGGATGGTGCGGATTATCGCACATTCTCGGACTTAGTAGAGCGAGATGCAAACCTCTGCAAGGAGCGTTCGATCTCGATGGAATTTTATACATTTTTCTTTAGAAAATGAGATTTCTACAAGAAAATAAATAAATTATTTTCATTAAATATATATATATATATATATATATATATATATTATCAAAATACCTATTTTAATTATATAAATATTCCAATTTTTCTAAATCAAAGGAATCGCTATTACATGAAAATACCATTCAAATACAACACAATTCCAATATTTCAATAAAATACCATATATTATGAAGTTAGGTTTTATTCATTAGAAATTTCACTTGTACAAAAATATACATCTATGAAAACCCCAAATACGATAATTAAATGCTTGAGGTGTTCTTTGAAAATTATATCAAACTATTTTTACATGAAATCCCCTCAAGTTATACTAAATTACAATAAGGACCCTAGTAAACATAGGTTTAAGCGGGACCAGTCTCTTGAGCCTCAGGTAGCCGGAGATATAGGTGCTTGCCTATTTAAGGTAGACAACCTAACAAACGGTGTTATCAACACGGTAATTGTCTTGGAAAAAGACATAAATCCTGCCGTCCATGTGCAGCAGTTACCGATAACACCAAAACTAATTCAAGACTTTAATTTTTTTTCAAAGTGTCTGACTCAGACTAAGTCTCAATCTAATCAATCTAACTTGAATGTGATTCAAGTATAAACTACAATACAACATGAATCTATGAATCCGTCTATTCAATCTATATCAATCTATATTGACTGAACCGAACCATGAATATACTCCGTCTATATGACTCTCTATTTATATCCATTCCATTTACTGATATCATGATTCCGGTAAGTCATCCATATGCAATTTACAATACAAGACCATACAATACAAACAATACAATCAAGACATCGCGGGGTTTATAAAGAGGTAGACTGGTACGGAATATGTTAAAGGTGGCACGAGGTGGTCACTTAAGACGTAATTACATCCATACCGTTGTTCCGTGGTATTTTCGACGGAGCCTTGTACTACGGGTTACCAAAGTCCACGGTATAAGTTGGACTCCTCTCGTATACACTGGTATCTTCTATACCAAGTTACAAACAACAGCATTAACAATATAATACAACCTTAAAAGTTACATTCTCCTTCTGTCTACTCTGTCTATACCTATTCTTTGGGACTTACCGAGCGATTGTTCGTTGACGACATTCCTTTCTTCTTTCTTTGGAATGTTGTCAGGTGGATCGGACCTTCTGGAGACAGAGCCCACCAGCAAAGACTTGGATCAGATAGCCTTCGACCCTGGGCTCTAGATTACTTGTACATATTTTCATTTCTGGTATGCCATTGTTAGGCATTGCTTTCATTCCATGTATTTACATTTCCAGTTGTACTGTAAAAGGAATGTTAATAAATAAAGTTGTTCATTTACATCTTGTCTCTTGTGTACATTTTATTTTATATTGCTTAGATACGCTTAGCGTGTTTACTTCCGAGTAAATACGTAGCGGCCCCGTCGCGTCCTCTTTCCGTACACTGGGAAGCGGGACGTGACAGGTCCAGTACCGAGTCACCGCGCATCGCACGCGCGCCACACACCGTGTCCAGTATTGCGCCATCTCGTGTGTCGAGACGAATCCTGCACGTTGTGTTGCTTCTATATCAGTGATCGAAGGCAAGTGAAATCTCCACTTACTTATTATGCTACTTCAAACCTTAGTTATGAAATTTATTGTAACTAGATTTATCTATAGCTATAATTAGATAATAGTTCGTTATTGAAATTATGTAGCAAACCATAGTACCGTATTATTAATTGAAGCTCGTTTAGGGCTTATTATTGTGTAGGTATCATGTAATAGTTATATGGTCCTTATCTACATTCGTTTAACTAAATGAAACTGAAGTTGCGATCGATAACCGGACGTTACCTAAACATTCGATAGGTTAACCGAATGAAAATCCTATTTTAACATGTCTATATTTTGTGAACGTTGAATTCCGTTACTGTTGATGATATTGTGTAGTGATTTAAGTCTAAAATATTGAGAATATCATCACGAAACATCGCCCCAAAGAGGCGAAGCCAAATCTTGGTTTTACTGTACATGACATGGTGTTAAATTAATATAAAATTAGATACATATCGGAATGTAGCGTTCTACGGTTCATATCGAAACCGACTCGATAATATAGAACCTCCTAGAGTTTATCCTTCGATACTGATAGATCACAGCAACGAAAACTGACTTGGAATGCTGCTCTGGACTACAGTCCAGAGCAGCATTCCATTTTGACACATGACTTTAAGTGAATGTGTAGCGCTGTTGAACATGGAATTATGGGTAACCCTATACCGTTGTAAAGACAAACATGTTAGCTAACTATAGGTTTTGGTTTTGTTTGATTTTACTACCTTTTTATATTTTATTTGCAATTTAAACTGTCAAAGTGTATTGCAGTCCCAAGCAGGGACATAACGTATGCCCTGACCTTGAACAGAACGTATCTCCCAGAACATAGTGGATATTGTCAATCCGTATGATTTGTTGAAAACCTAATTAAAAGATCTAAATTTCACTCAACTGTAGTTTTGCCTAATTATGATCCCAACAGGGTGAAAAATGTGTTACGAATTGGACTTTCAGTTCAGGAACTGAATTTCCAGCGATGAAAACTTAAAATGAAATGACCGCATCTCGTAAACCTGAAACCCGATTGATCTGGAACCAATTTTATTGGATCTCTGTTTGAATTTACTTACTGCCTCTTTTGTAGCATTTTGTCTAATTACGATCATACGAATTAATATGTTTTTCTGAACTCGTAATGTACATTTTGTTTCATATCATACATGACTTGCTATATTGCATCATTCCCGTATTTTTACCCGACCGTGATACCTTAAGTGATAGCGAACGTTAACAGTGATTTATAGCGAACTTTGCATTGTCGAACATGAGTGGTATTGGATTAGTTGTGTTAAGTACGCCAGTGATAAGTGATTGATTCATAAAAGTGAACAGTGCAATGAAAGTGAATAAGACCGTGATTTGGCACGTGCTTTTACACAAACAGTCCTATACGTATAGTTATTGTGACCTGGGGAAAAGGAGAAATAAAGGTGGAATTAAACTTGTATTTAGCGAGGTACTTAAAGGATGATCATTCGATATTAGTGACACACACATACATACATTAGGTCGTGGGCCTAGCGGCACGGCTGGAGGGTTATATCCCGGGCAACTGTGGACCGTAGTCTCGGACATGCACGAGACCCTTATTAAACACGAGCATCACAGTAAAAATATTAAACATTGAATAAGAGAAATAAGAGGTTGAAATTTAGAATAAAATTAGACGGCAACCGAGGCAACAAACTCAATAATAATGGAATAGCAATGGCAACTAGGATGAGATTGGGTAATATATGTCGATGATGATGAGGGTGCGAGTGGTGGCCATGTAGGAGACAACAATCACAATACTATATCGATCATTGATCTTCCTTTTTTAATTCTTTGCAAAGATTAGGTTCCGATTAACTTTTCGACTTGACCATCTCAAAAGGAAGACATCTGAAGCGAAGCTAAAGCTACACCATACAAAGCGGCATGTAAAATCTTAAAACGCAATGCTGCTCTCATAGGAAACTAGACCTTGGTGGCCAGTGAAGTACCCACAAACCATACTTTCGACACTCTCGACTTTATTTTCTCATGATTTGATTTTTCTTCTAAATAGCTAGTTACCTAATTTGAATGTCAAACAGGTTTATTGTTAATTTATGCATGCTTTTGTTAATTTTTGATAATAAAAAAAACTCTTAAGGTCCATTATGGTTTTCACATAAGCAGGTTACTGTCGCTAATTAAACTTAGTTTCAAACCAAAAGCTACCTATGCCTGTTGCTCAGAAATTTGTGCCATCATTTCAAACCAAAAGCTACTATATCTTCACTTTAATTTTTTCCTTATCCCTACAATAGAAAAAAGAAGAACCACCATATGTTTGTTAAAAAAATATTTATTTATTTTTGGAATTGAAATAAAATCTAACAATAAATACCTCATCACCCTTCACCTCTCCTCTCACAAATTGTAAAAGGGTCTTGGAGAAATTCTCCCACTATTCCATGTCAATTACAAAGCCATTACGATATCAGTTTTCACATCAAATGATTTTCAAGATTAAAAACATCTTACATGATCGATTTATACATGTTAATATATGATTCTATTTTCGTTTGATTTATTTGCATGATTAAATATTAAATTTAAATTTTTTATATATTTTAATTTATGTAATCTATAACCGTCTGTACAGCAAATAATAACAATGTATATTGGTTGCAGTAGATGACTGCATATAAATATATATTGATGCTCTAAACATGTAGCACAACATATATAGCTATTTAACATATGGAGTTTTGCAACATGTATTAGAGTATGATGCTAAAGTAGAAATTAAAGAGGAAAAAAAATCAGGTCTATGTTAGGACGCCAAAGTTTTCTGTAACTTTTCGTTTAGTTTGTTTAGATGAGAGAATTTCTGGTAGATGGTATATGAGAGAAGGGGCAAAAGGGGTGGGATAAAATAGATTCAGGAGACTGCAGAAAGAAGTCGGAGGAAAAGTGTATGTGTGAGGGAGAGAATATGGTTTTGAGTTTCGACGGTTCTACATTTATAAAAAAAATTGTGCCGTCCAAAAAGCAGGAGTAATTTTTTAGGTCGAAACATTTTTTCTGTACGAGAAAGCTGTAGATTGCACATTTTTTCTCTGTTTCAATTTGATGGAGGTCCTTTTCAGGTCTCCGTCAGATGTTGTCTTCCGTTGATCTCCCGGTAGATTTTGGTGGTGGTCTTCTATTGCGTGTGAATCTCATTGGGTTTTGATGAGAATGGTGATTTGAGGAGTTTAGTGCCGAGTACCTGCAAAGAAGTCTCGGGTGGTTTGGTACCACCGAGGACCCTCCGACGATCAAGTTAGTGCTAGATCCGAGCAGAGTAACGGCTAAGTGGAATAAAAATGGCTTACTTGACCCCTCTGTGATGGGGGTTTATATAGCAGTGATGGCACGCAGCAGCAGGCACGAGAATTTCGCCAGCAGTTACGCTCCCGACGTCACGCCCGCGTAGAGAGCGGATCGCCCATTAATGGGGATCGCGGAGACGTGGGATGTTGCTGGTGGAGAATCTGCGCATGGCGAGATTCGCGGGGCAGCGGTTACGCCTGTGGGCGGTGGAGCTGGTCGGAGGGCCGATGAAGACGGCCTCGGCTGGGGAGCTCGGAACCGAGCAAGAGGGTTGAGGAGTGTTGGTCCTGTGGCAGCCCGGGGCGAGCTGAGGGACCGAGGAGGCAAACTTGCAGGGGGCCCCGTGGAGGGCCAGCTTGTGCTTGCAGGTCGGATACAAGGGTGGCCTGGTCGGTCTCTGTGGGCCCTTCCTTCCGGGTCTTGGGACATGTCATCAGTCACGTGTCCTGATCTCGTATTGCCAATATTGAGCATTATCATTGTCACACCCCACCTCCAATAAAGAGAGTATTGTCCGCTCTGGCCGAAGCCGCACGGTTTTGTCCTTTGGGGCAAGCCGCACGGTTTTGTCCTTTGGGGCAAGCCGCACGGTTTTGTCTTGGGTGGTTTGGTACCACCGAGAACCCTCCGACGATCAAGTTAGTGCTAGATCCGAGCAGAGTAACGGCTAAGTGGAATAAAAATGGCTTACTTGACCCCTCTGTGATAGGGGTTTATATAGCAGTGATGGCACGCGGCAGCAGGCGCGAGAATTTCGCCAGCAGTTACGCTCCCGACGTCACGCCCGCGTAGAGAGCGGATCGCCCATTAATGGGGATCGCGGAGACGTGGGATGTTGCTGGTGGAGAATCCGCGCATGGCGAGATTCGCGGGGCGGCGGTTACGCCTGTGGGCGGTGGAGCTGGTCGGAGGGCCGATGAAGACGGCCTCGGCTGGGGAGCTCGGAACCGAGCAAGAGGGTTGAGGAGTGTTGGTCCTGTGGCAGCCCGGGGCGAGCTGAGGGACCGAGGAGGCAAACTTGCAGGGGGCCCCGTGGAGGGCCAGCTTGTGCTTGCAGGTCGGATACAAGGGTGGCCTGGTCGGTCTCTGTGGGCCCTTCCTTCCGGGTCTTGGGACATGTCATCAGTCACGTGTCCTGATCTCGTATTGCCAATATTGAGCATTATCATTGTCACGCCCCACCTCCAATAAAGATAGTATTGTCCTCTCTGGCCGAAACTGCACGGTTTTGTCCTTTGGGGCAAACCGGACCCGACCAGGGGCCACTTCCCAGGAGGTCACCCATCCCAAGACTTACATGGCCCGAACATGCTTAACTACGGAGTTCTCAAGCTCCTGTAGTTCCGGTTCACTTAAAAGGCGCCTCTGTATTGAAGAGTGGTATCATTCCATTTATAGTACAGATCTGCCCCCTTTCGGAATGTATTCCGAAGAGTCCCCATTGTTCTACAGTGGGTCCCACGGACTCAAGAGGTGGCCCCCACGGATTCAAGAGGTGGCCCCCGCCCACTTAACACGACACTTGGCGTGGCACTTTGTTCCGTGTGGCACTTTACTCCGTGAGCAAGAACCGGGTCCCGACATTCTCCCCACCTTTGAACAATGGTTCGTCTTCGAACCACAGACCTACTATTGAGGAACCAGCTCTGATACCATTCTGTCACGCCCCACCTCCAATAAAGAGAGTATTGTCCGCTCTGGCCGAAACCGCACGGTTTTGTCCTTTGGGGCAAACCGGAACCGGACCCGACCAGGGGCCACTTCCCAGGAGGTCACCCATCCCAAGACTTCCCTGGCCCGAGCACGCTTAACTACGGAGTTCTCAAGCTCCTGTAGTTCCGGTTCACTTAAAAGGCGCCTCTGTATTGAAGAGTGGTATCATTCCATTTATAGTACAGATCTGCCCCCTTTCGGAATGTATTCCGAAGAGTCCCCATTGTTCTACAGTGGGTCCCACGGACTCAAGAGGTGGCCCCTACAGATTCAAGAGGTAGCCCCCGCCCACTTAACACGACACTTGGCGTGGCACTTTGTTCCGTGTGGCACTTTGCTCCGTGAGCAAGAACCGGGTCCCGACAATCATTAGCCCCCCACTCTTGTCCCGACCAGCTAGCGGGTCGGGTCGGGAGTGGACTGCCAGACTTCCCGAGGCGAGCTCCTGCCTAAGGCTTTGTCGGGACGAGTCATCGGGCTGTCAGTTGTCTTCTCTGCTAGCGAATCAGGGCGAGATCTCAGCATTTAAAAATGGTGCGCTGGTTTGTGCACTCTGCCACTGAAGCGACGGTCTACGCGTCAAGCATCGATTGGCCGACGCGACGTATGTAAACCTGCGATGTCTGATGGGAGGCAGTCCAGCGCAGGATCGACACGTGGAGCGATCGGAGCCGCTGAACGCGAGGGGTCGTTTCGGCGGGAGATGGCGGGCGTCGTTGGATGAGGCCGCTTGCAGCGATAAGTTGGGGTGGGGCCCACCCTTGGGCCCCTACTCCTTCATATTTCCCTCTTCTAATTCCTGGTTGCTCGGCGCTCGTCTTCTTCCCCCCGTTTTCAGCTCCCGAAGATTCCTTTTTTTAAGGTTAGATGTCTTCCTTTGTAGAGTCAGTAGGTGTTGTAGAAGTAGGTTCTAAGGACCCTTTAGTTATGTCCGAGTCCCCCCAGGGAGCAGGGGTCGGATCCTCTCCCTGGGATCGCGAGGCGAGGGCAGCCCCCAGGGAGGAGGCGGCAGATGCGGCCCCCGGCTTCTCGTGTTGGGTGAGGCATGAGGACGAGCTCGCCAATACTCGGGCTCGTTTCCACATCCCCTCGTGTTACACGCTCCGACTGGCCAAGGAGGGAGAGAGGGCGGATCAAGTACGGGGCAAGGAAATCGCCCTGTATTTGGAAGCTTTTTGGGGCGGAATGCGCCTGCCCTTCTCTCCCGAGGTCATCGCCGCGCTGAATTTTTCGGTCTGGCCCCCGGCCAGCTAGTGCCGAACTCGTGGAGGATCCTTCTCGGGTTCTTGATCCGCCTGAAGTTACAGGCGGTTCCCTTTAGCCTCTCCCTTCTCGATTCTTCTCTCATCTTCAAAAGTCACCCTGGTGGTCGAGCGGGCGACCCGAGATGAGTCTATCTCTCTTTCAGAAAGCACCCGGGTGGCGCTGCCGGGACTGGGGTCGTGGCCTTGCCCTCTTCTATTCATGATCGGAAGAAGAAATTTTTCTTCGTTTCCCCTCCCGAGGGCGAGGACTGGCCCATGCCTACAAAGTGGTCGAGGGAGAAATGTTTGCCGGGGAACCAGTCCAATGACCCCGTCGCGGCGAGGGTGGCGTCATGGGAGCCCATCCCCCGACCTGACGTGCTGCTGTCTGAGAGGGTCCTGAGCTAGGCCGGGCTCAGCCCCGTTGAGTTCATCGGTAAATTATGCTAGCTTTTTGGCTTGTGTTTTGCTCGTGTTGCTGACTTGTTAGGTATTTTTCTTCGTGCAGGATCCATGGACTTCGACTCGCTTAAAGCTTCCATGCGCTAGCGAGGCAGGTTACGAAGGCTGGGGGCGCCAGCTCTTCTCGCGCGAAGCCCGCCCCGGCTCCTACTGCTCCGGCGGTGGCGTCCCGTGAGTTCGGGGGCGGATCCCGCCCCGGATCCCAGCAGAGTGTCGGGCCGGAAGCGGGCCCTGGTTCTGGAGGACCCGGACTCGGAGGAGGAGATCGGCTCTCCCTCGGAGCCGCTCAAGAAGAGCTCCCAAAGATCTTCCCGAGGCCGACCCTCGCATCGTGGTGGAGGAAGGGGGCCTCCGGTTCGTGGTGCCATCGGGGCTATCCGTTGCGGATAGCCTTCTACAAGAGATAGAGGCCTCGGCCGGGGGTAGAGTTCCCGGAGGGACCTTCAGGGCTCAGCCGGCGTCCATCGCCTAGGAGTCCGTGCAGGTAAGTGTTTGGTTCATTGTGAGATTTGGTGTCTCCTTCGTCTTTCTGGTCTCTTTCGTATCTCCCAGGTTCTCCAGCACGTTGACCTCGTCTTGCATATGGAAACCGAGGTGGTAGCCCCGGCGCTGGAGGCTGCGAGTCGACTCGCCTCGCTGGAAGAAAGCTCCAGGCAGGAGCTGGAGGCAGTGACGGCGAGGGTTGCCGCCCTGGAAGGCGCGGTGGAGGCTGGGAAACGAGAGGTAGCCCGGCACCGCGAGGCCGCCGTGATTGCCGAGGTCAAGCTAGAGGATGCTCAGGTGCTTGCCGGCAACCTAAAGAGGGCGGTGAAGACCCTCCGGAAGGAGCTTGGGCGGCGACCGAGGCGGCTAAGTCGGCCGAACTGAGCGCGGTGGAGAGCTATAAGAAGTCGAAGGACTTCTACGATGACCTGGACGTGGCTACGACCCGCATCTGGCACGACGCCCTCGATGTCGTTAAGGCCCGGATGCCGGAGTTTGCCGACGGAGATCTCCGAGCCGAGTTCCCCCTCGCGGACGCCGATGAGCAGGGGGAAGAGGTTCCTGGCGAGGAAACCGCCGAGGACCCCGCGCGTCACGTGGTGGATGTCGAGGACCTTGAGATCGCACCTGGCCACAAGGTCTAGAGCCCCCATCTTCCTCCTTTTATTTCTTTGTTTTTGGAATTTTGTAAGGCTGGGGAGCCCCAAAAAATACCCTTTGTAAAGATTTTCGTCTTTGGTAGTAATAAATTTTTTTAGGTTTCATCGAATCGCGCTCTACCATATGTTTGTGAAGAATGCTCGTAAGATATCTCTGCTTGCACTGTTGTGTTTTCATGTCAGTTCGGCCATCTGTCTAGCGATCGTCCGTCGAGTTGATTTCGATCACTTGCCGACAAGCGTGCCGAGCGCTGCCGAGGAGGTATCCCCATGGGCCCCGAAGTCGAGGGGAGATCGTTTAGACCTGGATATACTTGATGCCCCTCACCGGGGTCTCGGATCCTCTGCGTGTGACGAGCAGAGCGCTGTTCGCCGTATTTGTGCCAAGCATGAGTGGGAGGCTGCCCTGTGGCTCCATGGGGGATGCCATCTTTTGACTTCTGGCAATGCGAGCATCGACCACCAGCCGGGGATGACCGAGCAGGGTAGCGGCTCGGTTGCCTCTTGCGAGGGCTTTGATCCTTCAGGACGGGGATCGAGCGGGGTTACCGCCCGGCGCCTCTTGGCGAGGACTTCAGTTGAATCCTGCCGGGGACCCTTGGCCGGGCAGGTTTTCTGCCCGGTGCCTCTTGGAGAGGGCTTTTGTCCTGTCGGATAGCCAAGCGAGGGATCCTCAGGCCTGACTGCCTCTGGGAGGGCTTTCTGATCCCTAGCGTTGCGGTATGGAAGCTACCCGCCAGGGACGACCGAGCAGGGTAGCTGCTCGGTTGCCTCTTGCGGGGGCTTTGATCTTTAGCGTTGGAGGGGCTGCAAGAAGCCCAGTAAGGATGACCAGGCAGTGAAGCTACGCGGTTGCCTCTTGGCGAGGGCTTTGACTTCTGGCGTCGCGGGTAGGCAACTACCAGCCTGAGACGAACGAGCGGGGTAGCCGCTCTGTCACGACCCGCTTCCCAGTGTACGGTGAAGTGGGCGCGACGAGGTCCGCTACGTATATATTCAGAAGTACATACGCTAAGCGTATCTAAGCAATATAAAATAAATACACAAGAGACAAGAAATAAAAAGAACAGCAACTTTTATTTATTAACATTCTTTTATACAATACTTGAAAAGGAAATACAACTGAAATAAAAAGATGGCTAAACAGTGGCATAACAGGAAATGAAAAATACAGAAAGGAAAAGTGTACAATGAACTAAAGTGCAGGGTCTTCGGCAAACTGCTCCAAGTCTTCTTGCGATGGCTCGATCTCTGCCGGGTCCAAACTACCTGACGACATTCAAAGAAGAAAAAAATAGAATATCGTCAGCGAACAGGTCGCTCGATAAGTCTCAAAGATAAGAAGAGAATAGATAGAGAGTAAGATAGAGAGAGAGTATGTTATTATAGTTGTATTATATTGTTATATTGTTGTAGTATTGTGTTAACGCCGTTGTTTGTAGCTTGGTACAGAAGGATGCCAGTGTATACGAGAGGAGTCTCACTTGCTCCGGAGACTAAGGTATTAGGAACTCAAGGAACCGTTTATGCCACGGTACAACAGCAATTGGATTCATGTTAGGTGTCTTAATCTTACCGTCCCGTGCCACTTTTAACACCTTCCGTACCAATCTACCCCTTAAACCCCGCGATATCTTGTTTGTATTGTTATCTCGTAAATTGTACCGGTTGTATGATTGATTGATTGATTGATTGACCGACCGAAACCATGATATCAGGAAACGGTTATAACCGTAGAGTCATGTAAATGGAATACTGGGAATCATGTAAAAGGAATATATATATATCCATGGCTCGGTTCGGTCAAGTTGTATAAACTGATAATTGTATTCATGGATTCATGTGTTCATATTGAATTGGAAACTTGTAGATTATGGATTGACTTGAATCATATTCAAATCAGATTAATCAGACTCAAACCCGAGTCAGACAATCAGATCGAAGTGAATCGAAGTCTTATAATTGCTAAGGTCCTTAGGGTAATTTATAAATCTTGAGGAGGTTTTATGTAAAAATACTTTTATATACTTTTCAAAATACACCTCAAGTATTTATTGTTCGTCTTTAGGGTTGTAATGAGGATGGATTTTATATTGTGACATTTCTAGTGAGAATATCCTAGTTGTAATATTGTTTATTTGAAGTTCATGGTATTTTTGTGTAAAATATATTCTTTGTGATTTTTAGGAAAAAGGTGGAAAATTTATATTATAATAAAATAGATATTTAAATGATAAATATACATATATTTATACAAAAATAATTTTAATAAATATTTTATATTCCAAAAATCTCATTTTCTTAAGATATCGTATTTTAAACCTTTCGAGACCGAATGCTCCTTGCGGAGATCTGAATCTCGCACTACTAGCCCGAGGGTGCACGATAAACCGCACGATCCCGAACGGGTTCCCCAAAGATGGGTTGTAGCGGCGCTTTAAAAAGATTGTAAAATACTAATTCTTTAGAAAACGGTTTAATAAAGTAAAAGGTATTTACTTGAAAAATGTAATTTTCCGTATTTTAGATTCTAGGGTTTCCTAAGCCAACTAGCCTATTTCTAAAAGGTCTAAACGACAAGTCGTTGGAAGCCTCAAATCGCCTCTTCACTGCCAATTGCGGCCAGGTAAGTGCCAGGTAAGTGGGAGGCTCTCCACTACAAGTAGTGGCCCTAATTAAGAAACCACTTGCCTTAGACACACTTGCCTAGACACCACAAAGTCAGGTTTAGATAAACGATCGATGTCCACAACTTATCATATTTTCCTAGTAAGAAATATTTACTTAAAAGTGTAACAAATCTAAAACCTTTAAGAATGGTTTTATGAAGATTATGGTATTTTAATGAAAATTTCGTTTTATCGTATTCTAAATTTTGATGATATCATTTTAGGGTTTGTATTTGCGTGTGTGTGGAGGTAGGTCGTTACCTCGTGCTCTACTTTAATTGTATAGCAAGTTAAGGGTTAAATGTGAAATCGAAACATGATGGTATTAAAGTGTAAGAATACGGTAAATTGAAAAGGTTATCATTTTATATGTGAAAAATTATTCAAATTGACTTTTATAAGTTTAATGGTCAAGATAGCGATGTTTAGGAATGATTGAATTGATTAGAATAAGAAAAATAAACATTATGGTATTAAAGTGAAAAAGAATACGATATTGCAAAAGCTATCATTTCATGTGAGAAACTTTGTCCAAATTAGTTGTTATGTGATTAATAGTCATCATGAATAAGTTTAAGTATTATGGAATTGGTGACAAGTGAGATTTTATAGAAAAACCGAATCGGAAATCGGTTTGTTTCGATTTCCGTTGGGTTTCGTAATTCCATATTTTTGAGAAGTAGAAAGAAGGAAAGAACGGGACTTACAGGTTTCGATCTATACTAAAGAGTATAGGGGAACTAGGTGAGTGGCCGAGGCGTTGTTTCGTCGCCGGTTGTTTCAAAAAAACGTCGCCGGAATTCCGTCAGCGCTTCGCCGTGAACTCGATTTCAAAGTACACCCTTCTTGTAGAAATTTTGAGAGAGTAAACCTAGTGTTTTGGGATGAGAGGGTAGAGGGTAGGGGTCTATTTATAGGGTAGGGTAGGTGAAAGGTTTTTATTTTAAAAATTGTAAAAATTAAAGAAAAATCATTAAAATTTGTAGTAAATAGGGTGTAATTAAGATTCTGGAACTGATCCATTAAAATGGTGTATACAGGGGGGTTTAGAATACAAAAAGACGCAACTTTCGTGTTGGCGACTCGGCCGGCAGCGCCGGCCCGAGTCGGCCGGTCCGCACTCGGCCGAGTCGGGCCGAGTCGGGGTGCCGATGGGTGGGGGGTCTCCTGACGTAGGCTCTGGTATATTCACAAAAGGGTTCAGTTCAACTTTTGGGAGTTATGGCATGTGGACTGTTGGGCTTCCAAGAAATTTAAAACAAAAATAATCTAAAAATAATGTGGGGCATGGGATTCAAACTCTGATGGCTTGGTTCAGCAGTGCAAGGTATTACCAATGAGCTACAAGCTCCTTCTTGTAATTATGGTGTTATTTAATTACTTAAAATGATAGCAGCAAGAGTAAATACTCCAAGTATACATTAAATTTAAAGTAATTTCTTGTACACTAAAAATGGAGTTATTACATTCTCATAGCTTGTAATTAAAAACAAAATAATTACCTATATCTTGTGCTCAGGCTAAAATACCCCTTTGTGGATTTTTTTTGAAAAAAAATTGAAAAATTTTGTATAGGAAATTTAGGGTTGTTACACGCTCGGGTGCCTCTTGTGAGGGTTTTTGATCCCTGGCATCGTGGGTAGGGAGCTACCAGCCGGAGTTGACCGAGTAGGGCAGCTGCTCGGTTGCCTCTTGCGAGGGCTTTGATCCTTCAGGACGGTGTAACAACTCCATTTTTAGTGTACAAAAATTTGCTTTAAATTTGAAGTATACTTGGAGTATTTAATTTTACTGTTACCACTTTAAGTATTTATTTCACACCATAATTACAAGAAAGAGCTTGTAGCTCATTGGTAATAGCTTGCACTGCTGAACCAAGCCACCAGAGTTCAAATCCCATACCCCACATTATTTTTAATATTGATTTTTTAAAAAAAACCTTTAGAGTACCAAGAGTTTACTCGTGCATATCTCACAAAAAACCCCACTACACCCAAAGATGTAACATTTTCAGGAGTTAAATGAACCGTCGGGGGGATCCCGGCCGCCTGACTCGGCCGGGAATCGGCCAAATCGGCCTTGACTCGGTCTGACTCAGTCCTCAGACCGAGTCACGGCCGATTCCGGCGACGGCCCCAACATGAAAGTTGTGTCTTTTCATATTCCCTATGCACCTTCAAAAATTCAGCCTCAGACCACTTCCAAAGCTCTTTTAAAACCCTAATTACTCCACTTTTAATACATTTTATCACATTTTTCATTTTAACCTTTCATCTACCCTAACCCTAGCCTACCCTATAAATACACCCCCTACCATTTACCCTCTCACCCCAAAATCCTGAGCGCACTCTCTCAAAAATTTTCCAAGAGTCGTGTACTTTGAAAACAAGCTCGAGGCGAAGCTCCGACAATTGCCGGCGGAACTTCCGGCGACCGTTTTAAGGAACTACCGGCGACGACGCAATACATCGGCGATCCCTCTAGTTCCCTCTCACTCCCTTGTTTAATCTAAAACCCGTAAGTCTCTTTCTATCTCTCTTCCCTATTCAAGAAAAATACGAAACTACAAAACCCGACGGAATCGGAACAAATCCGATTTCCGATTCGGTTTTCTATAAAATTCCACTTCTCACTAATACAATCATTCTTAAACTTTCTCATGTTGATTATTAAACACTAATTAAATAATTTGAACAAGTTTCACCACATGAAATGATAGCTTTCTCAAATTATCGTATTTTTTACTTAAATACCACATTATTTCAATCCTTTATTTAACCCATCAAACTTGCTATACATTTAAAGTGGATCACGAGGTAACGACCTACCTCCTCACACACTTACATACAACCTAACACGACACCATTGAAATCTTAGAATACGAGAAAACAAGTATTTACATTTAAATACCATACACTTAATAAAACCATTTCTAAAAGAGTTAGAGTTGATACACTTTTAAATAAATATATCTTATTATGAAAATACGATAAGTTGTGAATATCGGTCGTTTATCTAAACCTGACTTTGTGGTGTTTAGGCTAGGCAAGTGAGAAAGGTAACTTTAAAAGGTCCGTTTCACGGTGATTCGTGAGCGGATCCCTCATTTCTTCACTTATACTTACCTGGCCACAATTGGCGGTGAAGAGGCGATTTGAGACATCTCACGACTTGTCATTTAGACCATTTAGAAATAGTCTAGTTGACTTAGGAAACGCTAGAACCTAAAATACGGAAAATTGACATTTTTACAAATAAATACCATTTACTTTATAAAACCGTTTTCTAAAGGATTTAGTATTTTACAATCTTTGCAAAGCGCCGCTACAACCCACTTTGGGGAATCCGTTCGAGATGGTGCGGTTTATCGCACACCCTCAGGCTTAGTAGTGCGAGATTCAGACCTCCGCAAGGAGCATTCGGTCTCGAAAGATTTAAAATACATCTTAAGAAAATGAGATTTTCTAGGATATAAAATATTTATTAAAATTATTTTTGTATAAATATATGTATATTTATCATTAAAATATCTATTTTGTTATGATATAAATATTCCACTTTTTCTAAAAAAATCACAAGAATCAATTTTACACTAAAATACCATAAATTCCAGATAAATCAATATTACAAATAAAATACCTTCATTTCTGAAACTAGGATATTTTCACTAGAAATATCACAATATAAAATCCACATTCATTACAACTCTGAAGACGAATAATGAATACTTGAGGTGTATTTTGAAAAGTATATAAAAGTATTTTTTACATAAAACCCCCTCAAGTTTTATAAATTACCCTAAAGACCCTAACAATTATAGGTTTAAAAAATAATCAAGACTTCGATTTACATTTCTAATTGTCTAACTCGGGTTTGAGTCTGATTAATCTGACTTGAATATGATTCAAATCAATCTACAATCTGCAATTTTCAACATGAATCCACAAGTCCAATTATCAACCTATACAACTTGACTGA
Organism: Agapanthus africanus; assembly: GCA_030015575.1. Classification (NCBI taxonomy): domain Eukaryota; kingdom Viridiplantae; phylum Streptophyta; class Magnoliopsida; order Asparagales; family Amaryllidaceae; genus Agapanthus; species Agapanthus africanus. Next base: position 820,805,485 of record CM057337.1, on the reverse strand, counting down.
ACCGAACCATGGATATACATTCCACTTACATGGTTCTCCAGTTATTCCATTTACATGATTCTACGGTTACATCCGTTTACTGATATCATGGTTTCGGTCAATCTTTCAATTATACACTCAATTCAATTTACAGTACAAAACAATACAAATAAAACACTACGGGGTTTAAGGGGCAGATTGGTATGGAAGGTGTTAAAAGTGGCACGAGGCAGTAAGATTAAGATACCTAACCTATATTCCGTTGCTGTTGTACCGTGGCTTAACGGTTCCTTGTACATTCCGTTTGCCCTGGTCTCTAGCATATAGAGACCCCTCTCGTATATACTGGTATTCTTCTGTACCAACCTACAAACAACAGCGTTAACACGCCATTACTACAAGATAATACAACTTTAAAAGATACTTTCTTATTCTGTTTATTATACTTTTCTCTTATCTTTTGGACTTACCGAACGACCTGTTCGCTGACGACATTCTATTCTTTCTTCTTTGACTGTCGTCAGGTGGTTTGGACCCGGCAAAGATCGAGCCATCTGCAGAAGACTTGGAGCAGTTTGCTGAAGAACCAGAGCTCTAGTTTCATTGTACATTTTCCATTCAGTACTTTTCATTTCCTATTATGCTATTGTTTAAGCATCGTTTTATTTCAGTTGTATTTCCTTTTCATGTATTGTACAAAAGAATATTAATAAATAAAAGTTGTTGTTTTTATTATATCATGTCTCTTGTGTATTTATTTTTATATTGCTTAGATACGCTTAGCGTATGTACTTCTGAGTATATACGTGGCGGCCTCGTTGCGTCCCCTTCGCCGTACACCGGGAAGCGGGGCGTGACAGACGGGGACCGAGCAGGGTTACTGACCAGTGCCTCTTGGCGAGGAATCCCTGTCGGTTGTGGTAGGAAGCTACCAGCCGGGGATAGCCGAGCAAGGACTCGACTGCCTCTGGGAGGACTTTGGTCCTTAGCACGGGAGGGGCTGTAGAAGCCTACCAAGAACCCTTGGTTGGGCAGGGTTACTGCCCGGTGCCTCTTGGCGAGGGCTTTTGTTCTGAAGGATAGCCGAGCGAGGGATCCTCGGGCTCGACTGCCTCTGGGAGGGCTTTTTGATCCCCGGCGTTGCGACAGGGAAGCTGCCTGCTGGGGATAGCCGAGCGAGGGATCCTCGGGCTCGACTGCCTCTGGGAGGGCTTTTTGGTCCTTGGCATTGCGGTAGGGAAGCTACCCGCCACTGTTGTAATTTCCTCTTCCTTTTTGCATGTATGGCTGAGGAACTGAGTAGCCAGCTCGTCGAAGGTCGAGATTGAGCGGGGCTCGAGCCCCCGGAACCAGTCCTGACCTGCGCGGATGAGGGTGGTCAGGAAGGCCCTGCACTGAGCGGTGTCGGAGTGGTCCTGGAAGCTCATCCCCGTGGTGAAAGCGTCCAAATGGTCCTTCGGGTCGGTTTTCCCGTCGAATAGAGAGACCTTTGGGGGCTTGTTACGCGAGGAGACGTGGACGGCGAGCAATCCCTCGGTGAACGGCTTTGTGAGCGAATCGGAGGCGTATTTAGCCCCGTCGCTCGAGAGGTGAGCCTCCCGGCGCATGCCCTTGATCTTCTTCTCAAGGGCATCGAGACGACCATGGTATCCCGAGGAATCGGCGCTTTGGGATCCCTGGCCTCCGCTGCGGGTGACCTGCATCTGGGAGCGGCCCCGGTTCCTCTCGATGAGGTGCCTCTGATCCCCGGGCGAGGAGGCTCTCGTGCCGCCGACGTGAACCCCTTCTGTGCGGCCCAGCCGAGGGGGTGGCGTCGACCATGCCTGTGGACATGCGAGGTGACTGACATCTCCTTATGGGGACAGGGGTCGTGAGGAGGCCCGAGGCGAGGCGTCCCGGCGGCAGACCTTGGTGTGGAGCCGTGGGGAGCCCAGCGGACCTCAGGGAGTACTGGCACGAGAGATCTGTGGCCAGGAGTCTTAGCCTACTGGTGGTCAGCCGTCCCGACGGGGGCAGAGCCTTCTGGAGGCGGTGGAGCGGCGATCTGAGGCCCATGCCCGGCCGCTTGGACGCGGACGAGTGCCTCCACGAGGAACTGTAGCCGATCTATCCGGCTGGGGAGGGCGTTGATGATGGTCGCTGGAGGAGACTCATCCACGCCTTCGGTGAGTGGAAGGCGGCGGCTGGTACCGGGATCTTCAGGATGGTTGCTTGCCATGCGGACGGAGATCGGAAGGCCAACTTTGTTTTTGTGGAGTTTGCTTTTCCCACAGACGGCGCCAACTGATAGAGATCCTTTTCAGGTCTCCGTCAGATGTTGTCTTCCGTTGATCTCTCGGTGGATTTTGGTGGTGGTCTTCTGTTGCGTGTGGATCTCAATGGTTTTTGATGAGAATGTTGATTTGAGGAGTTTAGTGCCGAGTACCTGCAAAGAAGTCCCGGGATAGTTTGGTACCACCGAGGACCCTCCGACGATCAAGTTAGTGCTAGATCCGAGCAGAGTAACGGTTAAGTGGAATAAAAAATGGCTTACTTGACCCCTCTATGATGGGGGTTTATATAGCGGTGATGGCACATAGCAGCAGGCGCGAGAATCTTGCCAGCAGTTACGTTCCCGACGTCACGCCCGCGTAGAGAGCGGATCGCCCATTAATGGGGATCGCGGAGACGTGGAACGTGGGATGTTGCTGGCGGAGAATCCGCGCATGGCGAGATTCGCGGGGCGGCGGTTATGCCTGTGGGCGGTGGAGCTGGTCGGAGGGCCGATGAAGACGGCCTCGGCTGGGGAGCTCGGAACCGAGCAAGAGGGTTGAGGAGTTTTGGTCCTATGGCAGCCCGGGACGAGCTGAGGGACCGAGGAGGCAAACTTGCAGGGGGCCCCGTGGAGGGCCAGCTTGTGCTTGCAGGTCGGGTACAAGGGTGGCCTGGTCGGTCTCTGTGGGCCCTTCCTTCCGGGTCTTAGGACATGTCATCAGCCACGTGTCCTGATCGTATTGCCGATATTGAGCATTATCACAATTACAATTTCCAGCCAGTGTAAACTCCAAACTTTCAAGGACCGGTTTCAATTCTGATTGATTAATACAAGCTTTTTTATCAAGTCCCAATTATAGTTCATTGTTCCCCTTGGCAAGTCCATTGTCACATAATTCGTGCATTATTCGGCGAATTCATGAATAATCTCTGAATTTTTGATCAGCCGATTAAATCTCGCTGTTGCCGAACGGGGAGAATAATTCGTGAATTATTTGAAAAAACAGCGAATAATTCGCAAAATCAAAACCTAACGCCTCATATATTAATTTCTTGCTCGAAATCCTTCCCGAACATTTGCCGAATCTTTCCCGAATACCTGCCGATTTTTTCCGAATAGTTCTATGAATCCGAATTTTAGAACTCGCCGAATTATACCCAAACGACGAATTTATAACTATGGCAAGCCCTACAATTATAATGGTAATTTGAGTATATACAGCAAACTATTTTATACATTTGAGAAGAGTTGAATAACCGAAATATTTTCAACTTTTTTCTTCAAAATTATTGGAATTTTCTTGTTAGTTTTCATGCGGAGAATCAAATTCAAATTTTAATTAATTTAGGGCCGCTCTCTCTTTCGGTTATAATAGCTCTTTCGGTTATAATAGCAAAGATCTCGATTTACTATATATTTATAATTTAGAGAAAATTGATTAGAAACCATATATAATGATCTTTTTGTAATATTATTTATCTTCAGAAATCTCTACTAAGTCTTGAAAAATCTTTATATTATCAACTAAAGTTCTCTATGGAAAATCTTTATTAGTTCATGTTTCGGTAATTAGTTCATGCATTGACCTATGGATGCACATGCTTGAACCCTGAGAACTGAAAACGACTGGAAGTGAGAGAGATGGGCTCACATTTTATGGGGTACATTGGGGCCCATAGAGGCCTGCAGGCTCAAGTGATCACACTACCACTTAGGACTGGTGACAGCTGGATCACATGCATTTGTTGGCTGGTTGAGGTGAACTCTAGGCACCAAAAAGCTTTATCAAATTCAAGTATATACATCAATGGAAAAAATGGGTAGCAAAAGAAATGTAATCCCTATGTTGATATGTTCTCCGTGTCATCTCTAAAATTCCCACTAATATCGTGCCTGGGAACCATACATAATAGGTTTTGTTATAAGATAGTTTGAAATGTAATTTATCTAATACAATGTTGGAACTTATTTTTTGTATTTTCATTTCATCCTAGAATGATTTTAGAAAGAACAACCAGTCCTTTAGAACTTAGTAAATTTATTATCCCCCACTTCTTTTGACAAAAGAAAACAATTTGTCGCAATTGATTTTATTTTACATATGGGTATGAGAGTTCAGTTCTTATATATGGACTTTATTATTTATTTTTCCAGATAGAAAGAAATAGAGATGAGCAGAAGAGAAATAATCCCTACAGGTGAACTCTATGCACCAGAATACTTTTCGGGTTCAAGCATATGCATCACCAGAATACTTTTTGGCTTCCATATTTTAGCATCGAAAATTCCTGCCCAATTTTACAACTTTAATGCATACTGATATTATACTATTATAATTATTATAGGAATGATGAAGGTCAATGGTATGTCGTCCGTTCACATCTGGTCAAATCATATCAACCATCAAAATAGCGCACACATTTTTTTGGTCGGAAGCAAGAGAGTGCCATATCATTTTCCATGCCACATATAATTCTTTCCTCAATCTACTTTCTAACATTTAAACCAGAAATTGGAGAGAAACCGGAAGAAAGTTATCAGTTCACTATTTTATGCTTATTTTTATAACATTGCTCAACTTTTATTATACTAATCATTGCAATAGTCATGTGGTGCAATATTTTAAGTACTGCTCCCACATAAACTTGTTGCCCCCTTAGCTCCAACAAATCATTTTTCTGATTTTCTTACTGACCTAACAAATAAATTGTCACATTTTACAATTATATCTAATCACGAAAAATACCTTTAAGTCTACCGGATTTGTGACCGGCTACGAGAACATGGACAAAAGTGCAAATGCCAAAATTATGTTTTTATCTGCATCTTTTAACCAATCATCAACTCAGCTGCTGAAGCTTGTGCGGTTTCTACCTGGTCGCGTAGTTAAAATATTTTTCTTTTCCATACTACTTTCTACCTTTCTTCTTTTTCTATTTTCCAAACATGACATGAATTAGACATTATTAGGAAGCTGCATTGACTAAAGTAGTGAATATAATCAGGACCAACTTTGTGCACAAATTGCTATAAACTTATAATAAAGCAAGCAGTAAAATACACTAATATCTTTACACATCCCTCTGAACTGGAGATAGATGCACAAATGACTCGATTGGGCCCTTTTATCAATCCATTTCAGACCAACAATTGAAGTTTAGTGGCTAAATTGCAGGTAAAATACCACCTTATTTTCTTGTTGCGCTTTGCCCCTTAGTTTAATTTTTTTTTCTTTTTGTGTCCCTTGATAAAATGAAGTACACAAAGAATCAAGAATATTGTGAGCACAGAAAAAAATAAAAAAATACAAAGACAGAAACAGCTAACTGTCAAAATAGAGCCAAGGTGCAAGTGTAGAAAAAGAGTTTCCGGGGAAAATTGCGAGAAATTTTCTACGGTTTAGCCAAAATTATTAGCCAAATAAGTTTGATACCCAACCAAGTACTCCCATCTATCTTTCTCCAAAGAGAGGTAAAATTAGATAGGACATGAATGTCAAGGTCGTATAACTTTGATTCTAGCAAACATAGTTTATCCAAGGAAAAATTTAAAAAGAAATTCTTATTCATGCCCATTATTCAAATATTGGTTCGGTTTGTGGCCTGCTTTGGTTTTATTTTGGTTCTTTCCTGTCTTGGGTTCTTTTCTATACTCTTTGTATTTTGGCCGTGCAAGGAGTAATACTCCTACCCGTAGCTGTATTTTGCTTTGAATATATCAATAAAATTCTAACGGGCCGGCTGGGGTCCTATGGAAGTTCCAGCTAAAACAATATATATACACACACAAAATATACTTATGTCACAATTACCAAGATGATATAAATCTAGACAAATAAAAAAAGAACTTGGGATAGAGCAAAACAACAAATAGGTTACTTGCATAGCATTAACCCGGCGCCTAAAAAAATGCAGAATAGAATTTTAAGAGAAACAATAGAGAGATAAATTAATAAAAAACTTAAGATTCTGATAATAATGTGAATGATGGTTCAAAATTAAATCCATCGAATCATGATATACAATTTGCAACATACAAAGCTACAGAAGTGGGTCAAGAATGAATACCCACATCAGAATCAAACAATCAATTTAAAGTCTATACCTGCAGCAAATAATCTTTATAAGATGCTGACTTGCTTCCTTGTTTTTATGGCTGTCCATTGGCCAACACAAATCAATCCACAACTCTCATATCCAACAGCTACAAAGAAAAACCCAAGCAGTTCTTTTTGCCGATGCCAAACCCTAAGCCTGAACAATAAAATGTATGGTTGAATTAGATTTGGAAGGCTGTCATAAATCATGAGCTTTAGACCATCAAACAATCAAACACAGATTAACCACAATTAACAGATGAGTATGTGACCAGACTTTGAGGTTGGTTTCATACTTTCATGAATCATTCAACTTTGTTAAAGACCATTTTCTTTTGGGCATGTTCTTTAAATCTTCCCCGGTCTTCTTTGCACACAGCGAAACCCTATCAATCAGTTGTCCCTGTAATTGTACAGCAATATCTATCTACTATTATAATGCAAACTCTGGGATGGGCTACAATTGGAATTCAAAACTTGGCGAACGGTCCCTATTATAGTGCCACTTGTCGATCTGAAAAATGGAGGAAAAATAACTACTTCACATAAAAAAAATTTGAGGGCCTACTGCATTTTACAGTGCTATCGGGTTGGTAATGAAGCAGCCCATTAAGCAAAGGTTATCGGAATTTCCATCCTTTTATGGTGATATCCTTGGATATCATTCCACTTTGTCGCGTTTTTTTGTTATTGAAAAAAAGTCGAACACAAGGGGTGTTAAATATGTCTTTTTAGTATGCACTGCGGTAAATTGAAAATTTTGCCTCTTTTTAGCACGCCGTACACTACTTTCAAATCTTGGAATACAATGAGTGGGCTGTGGAACATGTTTTCCATTAAACATAAGGGGTGTTAAATATAAAAAAATCAAGATCATCTACACCGAAAAATAAAACCAGCACATAATAACACAAGTGAAATGAACTAAAGAAGAAAACTTGAACTCCAGTTAAGTACAACAAAGACTTGCCTTGTTTCGTCACGAACTCAAAAATTGTGAAATCATATGGTTAGTCTAGCAAAGATCGCAGAACTTTCTCTACTTCAGCAAGAGGTTGCCCAGCATACAGTTTAAGCTGACCCTTTCTCACAACAATTACCTTTAGTGCACTTGACTTCACTCCCTCTTCAAGCTCCTGAAGAAAAAAAAAAAAGTAATTATGAAATAGATTGATTCATGAAAAGAAATAACAGGATGCATCAATAAAAATGCTATGTTTCTATATGAACTGTCACCTTGTATGAGAAAAAATAATATCTGACGTAAATCTCTCGCCATTCATTAAACAATAGGTACAGAAAGTTCCGAGCTAATGTATTTCCTCCAACAATCCTGTAAATGCACATGTTTCTTCTTTGATTCTTCCATCTCATTTTATATATTTTCCGATGATATCTTGCAATTTGGGATTCCTATGTACATACCATTCCGTTATCAGCATGTATTAAACAGTAGATTAATGATGAACTTCGACAAAATTGATCGACAACAAGTTAAACTAAATTTGCAAATTAGAGGACAAAATTGCACTAAAGTACACGCCTCAACTTCAGGGGAGGATCTAGTAAGCACTGAGGGGGGGGGGGGGGGGCATGCCCACTCTGAAATTTTGAAGAAAAAAAAACTAATATCGATTATAATCATGAGTTGTGATATTTTGGACATGTATTATATATGCATTTATTATGGCATAAACTAGAGAATATGGGACTTTAGCTCAGTTGGTAATTCATTTTGTTTCCCAAGAAAGGTCTTGGGTTCAATTCCTACTGCCCACAATTATTTTGGATTTTATTTAAAAGGTTATGGATTTCATTAAGCTTTATCTTCATATTGAAAAGCTCGTTTCCTTTATTATTGTTAACTTTTTTAAACTTTTGTCGCTACTTTGCAAATTATCCGACAATTTTATATAATATTTACTTTTAATTTCTTACATCTTTTATTTTGCTTGGTGCCCCCTCTAGCGAAAATTCATGCGTCCGCCCCTGCTCAACTTGTCTCTATTACTGCTAGGATTGATTAGGTAGAGTATTTATTTAGTTGCCGAACGGGTAATAAGCTGAGGGTATTTTCCCATATAAATTGTAAAATAAATTTTAATCCCAAATTTTAATCCTAACCATCCAAACATGCCCTTAGTTGGATAACAAAATATATCTCTAGAACTGTATACTAATACAGCAGGTGTTTTTATGTGTTGAATCTGATTTTCAGATGACCCAACACAACAGCACATAGTAGAAGGACGTATATGCATACGTAGGGTGCCAAGATAAGTACTAAATAGAAACTAAAAATAGGGATGATACGTTAAGATGAGTTATTATACTAGGGCATCAAGTGTAGCTCTTACACTTATGGACAAGGGAACAACATCAGCGCTAAAACCATCCAATTCTTCGAAAAATGATTCTAGCAGATAGCAGAAATTTGTGGCATCACCTTGATCTTGGAAAACAATAGTATAGGATGTGGAACCTCCATCATCTGAACGGAAATCCATATCTAAGGAGTATAATCCTTTAGGGGAATTGCCGTCAGAACCTCTACGCAATAAAATTGCCTGAAAAACTACCAAAGAATTAGCATCCAGCATATTCTTAAGAACACAAGAAGTAAGAAAATGAGATGGACTGCTAATTTCAATACCAAACATATGACATAATGTATTAAAGAACATCTACAGGAATTTAACCCAAATGGGGTTGTTTGAGCAAAACTTACAAGTACAAATGGGAGTTTCAGCCACCATGGCCTTTTCCTTGGATAAAATGAGCCATCCTTGTGTTTTGTAACATGCAACTTTCCTACAGATTCTCTCTTTTTCCGGCGAGACTTGGCTCTGCCATTTACATTACTAGATTTTGTGGATGAGGGGCTCACACCTTTATTGAAGCCTTCCTTGATTTGGATGTCTCCTTGTGTGGAGCTATGATCTACAGGAGATGCCTGATGACCACTTCCAGATCTTTCAATTGATATTTGAAAAGTGTTCAGGTCACCAACATATGATGATGTCTCACTAGGTAAAACTGAGGCCTCCTCCACATCGCCGGATTTTTTGGTCAACTCATTGAGGACTTCAGTCGACTGTCTTGGTTTCTGCAAGTCTGCAAACTCTCTTGTAGGAAATTGATGGGTAATCTGTTGAATATCACCTAAATGGATAAATAGATAAATTTTACCTAACACTTGCATGTATCTGATGATGACTGTTACCAATACCTCAGAATTCGAAATATTATCTTTGCATGCAATCATTTTCTCATAACAGGAATAATGGGCAGAAAACAAAGAAGACATATAGGTTAAATGTACATCAAAGTTATGCATAAAAATATATATGGTTGCTACTGCTCGAGTGCCAGTTTTCTTCAGTAATGATTGAAAGAACAAAAGGAACATGGTAATGCAGCTAATGCTTGGTGAAGTGTGAAGCGAAGCTAAGCTTTGAAAGCGAGAAGAGCAAGTCTCATAGATCTAAAGTTTATTATTGAGTGTCGGTATATATGAAAAAAGAAACAATTACATGGATCTAATTTACATGAGAAAAAAGACATTCAAAACAGATAAATTGTGATTGTTTGTGAAGAGCATTCGGTGTTCTGATTGGTTTACTGCTGACCAGAGAAATAAAAAATGGCATGTAAAATTTGATCGTTATTTTTTTCCCTTTTCCCTTTTTCCTTTTTTTTGGGGTTGGGGGGGGGGGGGGCGGGGGGAGGATTCGGAGTCCCTGCCATTTTGATTCCATGTTATTCCCCGCTATCCAAATCAACGGTGAGGATTTGTGCAAAACATGGGAGCTTGGGTATATGTGTATTACACGTACTTTGCACGTATAATATGTGGCTAGGATTTGGTTAGAGCACCAATACTATTATTTGAGAATAGCATGGACTCCCAATCCAGGGATGGGGGAGTTAAAAGGTAATGGGAGTGAATAGGAAACAAAAGCACTAAGACGTCGCTTTGTCTACACTTAATACAAAGATCAAAAGCAAAATTCATAGTTGTCACGGCGTCGCCATAGCAACGACATGGTGTCGCGGCGGTTCACTACCGCCGTGATTCATTTTTCTTATTTTAAGCTTCGCCTTGTCTGCATATCTACAAGACCAACTGAGAATCGAGTTTGAAATTTGATAAATATCATATAAGTATTTATTTTTTCCCTTAAAAATTCTTTCATTACATTTCCTCCAAATACCTCCCATCATAATAAACTAATAATATCCTAATTTGATAAAATGTTTTATGTTCGATAGTTAAATGATATAGTTGTGTGCTTGATGGTATTCTATAATTTTTATAATTATATATTGGGTATAAAACTATAAATATATATATAATTAATGTAGCACATTGTGAACGAGTTGTCGCCGTACGGACGCCACGGCAGGCACCGTGTCGCCATGGTGTCTTGGCGGTTCACTACCGCCGTGATTCACCATGACACCGTAACAACCATGGCAAAAATAAAAAAGGGATGGAAGGAATCCAGCTTTATGCCGAAGATTACACCAACACGAGGGAAACGCTAGCTTCTGAAATTCGAGTTTTGCCCTCTACTACGTGACAAATTCTCACCATTATGCTTGAAAGCACACTGAAGAGAACTCCCTCGCGAGCTTTTCTAAACATTGACTATATCCAAAAAAGAATCGGAGCAATCGATTTGCCAAGTTTCAAAAGATTTTGATTGGCATTTTGCTACATAAATTTATAAAATGAAATATCGGCATTGCTTCCTCCATCATCACTTTCATTGACCCATATTGATTGTCATGTCCTTCATTCATGCAAATTTGGTTCTATAAGAATGTAGTACATTGGTTTTTAATTACATAATTTTCTGTATTTACTGAAGGCGTACACATGTGGTACATAACAAATAGTGAACGAGGATACAGGATCATATCTTCTTCCCTTTATTTATCTTTATAATCTATTATACCACTTAAATCTCTACCCAACTTCAATACTACATAATTCATCAGTTAAGCTCATTGCACGACGTTTCGGCCAAAACCTGTTGGCTTTGACATTTTTGGACCGATTTCAGGAGTGACCGATCTACGAGTCTATACAATTTGGTTTTGATTGACTTTCGGCTGAAATATCTGTCTCAGCAAGTTTCAGATGAGTGCAAATTTTTCTGTCCGAAATTTTTGTGATAGTATAAAAAATACTAATAATCATCCATTACAAAATTTGCATCCCAAATTACAAATTAATTTCAATTGCAATGTATTATAATGGTGAATATTTTATCTACTACATGCCAGAGATCAAACTAGCCTGAAAAAGATATTTTTTTCTAAAATTAAATAAGGGTGTGCCTTGAACTATGAACTTTCTTCAAAATTTCATATTGTATCAATTATTCTCTGATATCTTTATCTTTCACGTCATATTAGTTTTGTATCTTTAATATCATACCGTTACCATTAACTATCGACTTATACACGTTCTGATTTACTAAAGGTCTCAACTGTTCGACTCCACGGTCTCACGAGTACCAACGGTAATTCCAAGTCCACTATTGTGCTAATTGAAAAGGTATACAATAAAAGACTTACATATTCCTAATTTTTGCTATTAACTGCACTGTAGAGCTTCCGAGCATGGAGACAAAAGATTTCGAAAGGTCGTAAAGCTAATAACAAATGTATAATTACTAGATTTTTGCTATGTTGGGTTTTAACTCTATAATTAGCTGTATTTATTGAAAGTGTACACCTGTGACAAATAATGGTTCATGTCCTCTCATTTTCTTAGTTCAACTTTATCTTCGTTTATAACATTCAAATCTCTATCCAACTTCAACACTACATCACTTTATCCCATGGTTCGAGATTTTGGTGAAAGCCTATTACTTCCAAACTTTTTCGGACCGATATCGAAGGTAAATGATCAAAATTTGTCTTAAAAAATGGGTTTTAGTCAAGTTTTGGTGAAATAATTGTCTCGACAAATTTCAAACAAACCCCGAAATTTTCTACCGAACCATGACCAAAACTTCTATGATAATAAAATATAAAAGAAAATCATCCATTAAAAATTTAGTATCCCAAATTACAAATTAACTCCAACCATATTGTATTATGATGATAAATATTTTTACCTACTACATGCTAGATATCAAATTACCCTAAAAGACATTTCTTTTCAAAAATTAAATAAGGATGTGCCTTACACGAATTATGCACCTTCAGACATAATTTTCATATTGCATCAGCTTTTCTCTATTTCTTTATTTCTCATGTCATATTAGTTTGTACATTTATTATTAAACTATTTTACCCCGTTAACTAACGATTTTATACACATTTTGAAATACCGAGGTTATAGTTGGCCCTTGACCGACTAAATGGCTTCATGATTAATTGTATTTTTAAATTTATTATTCTACTGATGGGACAGCTATACAACAAGAGGCTTAGAGTGACTTTCTCCATTTTCGCTTCTACTTATATCGTAAAGTTTTGAAGCATAGAGATGGGAATCGACAAGGCTACATAAATAATGTGGCTTTTTGTGTGGTTTTTAACTACATGCTTGTAGCTTATGAAATTGTTCATGCGCATAAGAAATGGTGGATCATGTTCTCTTTTTTTCATAATTTATTTTATCATATGCCATTAAAATATCTATCTAACTCCAATCATACATAATCCATCATTTTAGCCCTTGACGAGGTTTCGGTAAAAGATTATTGGTTATGACAATTTCCGACAAGCATTGGAGATAACTGATTCGAATAAGATCTATACAAGTCGGATTAAACGACTATCTTAACAAGTTTTGAAGGAATTCATAAATTTACGACAGAAACATAGCTTTCCATGGTTGTACAAAAATGACATAAAATCATCATTAAGAGAAATTTACATCTTAAATTATAAATTAACTACAAATACATTGTATTATAATAGTAATTATTTCAATATTTTTCTAAAATTAGATTAGATCATAATTTGAACTAAATATAAACATTCTGGTCATATTTTTTGTACATATCGTATTTTTTTATTTTTCTTTCTCCCTCGTATTATAATAATTTGTATCTTTAATTTCAAACTGTTCATTATAAACTAACAATTTATATACGTTCTCAGATACCGAAGGTCCCAGCTAAAGACTAGACAATCTCACATGTAACAATTTACATATGTTCTAAGATACCGAATGTTCCACATATTTCTGTCTATTTCCAATCTAACAATGAGTTTCTTTTATATATTATTTGCATTTTAAATTCATGCTATCATCAATTGTTGTTGTCATATTGAAATCCTGCATTAATTTATATATTGACACGATTTTTTAATTTTTCGCATAAACTTTATGGATCTTCCATACAAACTCTAATAGCATTCAAATCATTGAACCAAATCTGTATGATTGCATTCCAATTCTCGGCATAAACACTAAAACCGTTTAAATCATATGTATCAAATCTGGTTTCTTTCAAACCTTTAGCTTCAACTTTGGCATCTTTCGAGTCATCGAATCAATCCCAAAATTACTCAAGGTTTCGGTATTGAAGGGTGACTCCAATTCAGCCAAGCAAATGTTGTAGTCTCTCAAGAATCCTTTATTTGTTTCCTTATTAATTTTATGCAACATTAACGCTTCTTGCTTATGATCTTTATCCTCACAGTTAGATCTTTCTTTCAAAATATTTCATTTAATTACATTCTCTATCTTTTTAGTACTTATCTACTGCTTTCATTTCTTATGTACATATTGAATGATTTGGTATCTAAGGCTAAGCTTAGCTTTGTATAGATACTTTGACGACTCAAATTCAAATTAGGTATTAATACACGGAAAATTGAAGAATCCTTATTAGATAATCGTCTTTGGTCTAGCAAATTATACATGAAATGAACATATATTATTAAAATATAATACTTCATTACGATTTTTGTATGTATGTTATTTTTTTTAATAGATTTGGAGATTATTATGTCATACACAATTGCACACCACGCAACCTAGAATAAGGTTGCATGTGCATAATACTAAGATTTTCAACCAAAACTTTTATACCTTTTTCCTTATTTATATATTCATTCAGTTAAAAATATAATTAACTAGTCCACTTACCTATATGGAATCAAATATCGGTCATATCGGCCGATATATCGGCCGATATAAAGTTTTGGACTCACGATACGATAAAAATGTTATAAAATTGCCCAATATATCGGCCGATATGACGATCTTCCGATATATCGACAATATCTGATATATGAAGCATCTCTTCGATACATTTCCGATATCCGATATATTACGATATTTAAAACCTTGCTTAGCTAGAAGTTTTATCCCACAAATAAAATATTTACAACAAAAGCAAACTTTTAGAAAGGCACAAATTTCCTCATTAATATTACCATTGCTTCCTTCCATTCTCTACAGCCTATTTGTTATACCTATGTTAAGCAATGCAAAATAAAAAAATCCAATTTGTGTTAACTTTAGGTGAATTTGCATGTGTATCTACGATCAAACTCAACATCGTCAATAAAAATTGCAATAAAAGCAACCGGTTAGGAAGAACAACAAAAAATTCCTCACTGGTATCGTCGGCATTGCTTCCCTCTATCTTCTTCGATGCATCAAAACCCTTTCCTGCATTCCTCCTCCTCACATTCGACCTCAAAAACCCCAAACTTTTCCTCGATCCCAACTTTTGTCTCCCCGGATCTGCCTTCAAAAACAATTTCTCCCTTTCAAGCTCATTCTCTTTCATCTCCTTCACCTCTCTCTCCCTCGCCTCCTTCGCCATTTCCCTTATTTCCAAAACCGCCCTCTCAAAATCCAAGCTTTCCTTAACTTTATCCTCCTCCCTCGCCTCGTTTTCCACAACACTAACCCCAATCTCTTCCTCAGGCTTCTCTCCTCCGCTTCGTCCACCAAAGATCCAAACAGCAACCACCGTCTGTACAAAAATGAGAGCAGCAAATCTGAGAGAGAGATCAATGACAATAGATTTAGGGCTAGGGCTAGGGCTAGGGTTTGGTAATGGATCGAGAGTTTGGGACTCGAAAATCAGTTCTTGAACTAATTCCACCGCTTCTGATGCTGATTCTTCTGCTTCGTTGGGGAGAATGGGGCTAGGGTTTTCGAGGATGGGTTTGGGGTTTTGGGGTTTTGGCGGGAGTTTGGGGCGGAGGCGGTTCTTTCGCTTGGATCGAGGCTTGGGAGAGGAGATGAGAGATGATGAGTTGAGGGTTTGAGGAAAGGTTGGGGTTTTAGAATGAGAGAGGGAGAAGAAAGAGAGAGACGAGAGTGAGGAGGCGGCCATGGCCACTGCCTCCTGGCAAATGGAGAACTAGACTGTGTTCGTCGGATTAAATTTCACTAAATACCCTTAGCTGTACCTTTTTGCACTAAACTGCCTTAATTTTTTTTATTACAGTACAATATTTATTCAAGTTTTGTTCTTACAATAAATATACTCTTAGCATTAAGACATTAAATAAAGTTTTGATGTGGAGTCGTGAGAATGCACCAAAATTTGCAGAATCCTTTTAATACATAGTTTCTTTATTCTTTTTGTCCAAAAAGGAGAGATCGGAAACAAAAAGAATTTACCTTTTGCCCCAAAAACTAATAAGTGACATTATTATTTAAAGTTTTCATATGCAAAAAAATTTACATACGAAAATTTATACAAGTTTTCAGTGCAAAAAAATAATTTTAAAGCTTTTAAAGTTTTCAGCGCAAAAAAATTTACATAAGAAAATTTACACAAGTTTTTAAAGTTTTCAGCGCAAAAGATATTTTTTAAAGTTTTCATATTTTTACACAAGTTTTCAGTGCGCTGCGTGTTCAAAATATACACAGGGCATCGCACGTGCAAAAATACAATAGTTTATCTTTAAGTATTGTTTTTTTCTGCAGCCCAAAAAACATAGCAAATTCTTTTTTACCTAAAACTCAGGAATTTACTTTTTACCCCCAAAACTAATAAGCGACATTATTTTACACCTTTTATGATTTCCGTCAACTTTTAACTGCTTAACATCAGGTTAGAAAGATGGTGGGGACGTTCAAATGATTTTCTATAACATTTAGATTTACCACTTATCCGAAACAACAAGTAAGACCATAGAAGCATTCAACTTCTTCATGGTTAGAGAACGATATTGAAAATGCACCTGATTTCTTGGCCGGTATTAAGAAAAATGCAGCAGGAGTCTAAACCTTAATTTTAAACCGGAGAAGAAATTGGGTTTTTTCCAAAGAAGAAGAGAGATTGTGATGTTTTAACGGAAAATCTAATGTTATGTGCTCAATACTTGATGGAAATCGTAAAAAGGATAGAAAGATATATTTTATTAGTTTTTGGGATAAAAAGTAAACCCGAGTTTTGGTGGGAAAGAAAATAATTTGCTATGATTGGGGCCACAAGTGAACCCTTGCGTATTTCGCATAATAGGCAAGCGCATCATTCGTGAAGAAAATCTAGTTGGATTATAGATAGTCTCTCTCTCTTCACAATAATTAAACTCAAGCAGATAAGGCTCTTTACCCTTCTTCTTCCTTTTTTTTGCCGCTCTAACCCCTTCAAAAACCGTAACCCTAGCAACAACAAAACCCAAAGAACATCCATGAACCCCAACTCCTCATCTCCTCTCTCCCCATCTCGCTGGGCCCCACTCATTCACGCGCCTCTCACGCCCGAAGACACCGCCACCACCAGCAGCGGCGGGAGCGAACTCGATAGCCATAGCGGGTTCGGGTCCGGATCCGAACCCGAGTCTGAATCTGAGCCCGAACCCGATTCCGTTTCGACACCGATGGCGAGGCTGACGAGGGATGGCGAATCGGAGGAGGCGGAGGAGGGGTTCGACGAGGTCGACGGCGATGGATTTGCGGTTAGGGTTCCGATTCCTAGCTCTAGTTCTATCCCTAATAACTCCGATGCAGTGGAATATTCCAAGGATTCTAAAGTCGAAATTTTTGACGATGCCAGCTCTATCTCTAACCCTAGTTCGATGGAGGAGGATTTCGATGAGGTCGATGGGGATGGCTTTGCTGTTAGGGTTCCTGTTCCTAGCCCTACTTCTGATGCAAAAGTTGAGGTTTTTGATGATGGAAGGTCTTTTTATAATCCTAGTTCGGTGGGGGAGGATTTCGATGAGGTTGATGGGGATGGATTTGCTGTCAGGGCTCCGATTCTTGTTAACGAGAACTCGGATTTGAATCCGACCGCTAGTTTCAACGATGGAGTTTTGGAGCAAAATAGTAGTTTGGATGAGTATTTTGAAGCAGAGGCTTCTGATGAGGACGGGTCCTCTAGCGTCGCCAGGGTCGCCAGGGTCAAGCTAAGTGAAGGTGGGGAAGCCAAGAGATTGGAATCAGATTTGGGCGAAAGAGACGAGAGTTCTAATTCAGACGGGGATTTGGGTGAGAACTTTAGTTTGAAAGAGGGCGTTGAATCTGAAGCGGGCGATGGAGCCGCTGATACTCCAGAAAAAGGGTCGGAAGAGATTGTCTCTATTGTTGAAGAAGAGGATTTGAATGAAAATCATAATGCAGAGAATAATGCTGAGAAAAATGGTGAAGACTCTTGCTTTTCCGAAAATCATAGACAGGGTGGGTCTTATGAATATGAATTAGATGATTATAGGGATGAAATTGGCAAGGAGAATGGAAATGTTGATGCTCTTACTGAAAAAGATCAGATCTCGGGAGATGATTCTGAACACATGAAGCCATTGGAAGTGAAGCCCAACACCACTGAGACAGCGAAAGATGAAATTGAGGAGGCTTGCAAGCACAAAGAATTCAAAGCTTTTGCTGATGCTATTGCTGGTTCCGAGCAAAACCATACAGTGGTAAGTATGTATTCGAATCCCTATGAATGCCGACACTTTTAAATTGGATCATTCTGAAACTATATAAGCTGTTATTTTGCAGGATGTTGAAATTGGTTATGTTGTTGTGGAGTCTGAGAAATCCGAGAACTTTGCAAGCAAACTTGATTGTGGGAAGGCTACCAAATCGAACAAGGCACTAAACGAGGTTTCTAATTCTCCTATTGAGTCTGGTTTACCTGAGAAATTTGCTGATAATTTTGATGCTATAAATGAGACTCACACTTCTCTGACCGAGGATGAGAAGAGCCAATCAGAAATAGTTTCAATTGAGGCAAAACCCAAGGAGTCAAAACCCAATTCTGTAGAAAATATCGATTTTTTTGTAGACAGTTTTAACACCAGCAGCAATGAAAATGAGAATGAATCGGATGAAGAAGGGAGGGAATTATTAAATTCTGCTTCCTTGCTTGAGCTTTTCAAAGCTGTGGCCTTTTCTACTAACATCAAAAACACAATAACAACCTCTGACACTACAAGCGTTCTCCCTGTTCAATATCCTATTGGTTTGGGTTCCTCGATTCCACCTCTTGAACCAACTCAACCTCGGCAACCACAACCAATTTTCTTCATCACTCCTAACCTTTCAATTCCCAGCAAGACCAATAACATGACCGATGAAGAGAAGAAGCTTCATGAAAAGTTTGAGTTAATTCGGATTAAATTCCTCCGCATTGTTCATAGACTGGGTTATTCATCAGAAGACATCGTTGTTGCCTCAGCTCTTTACCGTCTTGCCCTTTTCAAGGATTTAAAATATTGGAATTTTAGCTCTCAGAATGCGGTAAAGCAAGCAATTGAGCTCGAAAAGGTTGAGAAGAATAAACTTGACTTCTCTTGTAATATTCTAGTTATTGGCAAAGCTGGAGTTGGTAAGAGCGCGACAATAAATTCAATTTTTGATGAAGAGAAGTGTCTTACCAGTCCATTTACAGCAGGAACTACTTCAGTGCAAAAAATCGAGGGGGTTGTAGATGGTATCAAGGTTCAGGTCTTGGATACTCCAGGCCTAGGAACTTCCTTATCCGAACAAGCATCAAACATTAAGGTTCTCTCATCACTAAAGAAGCACATGAAGAAATACCCACCAGATGCCATTCTCTACGTGGATCGCTTGGATACCCAAACCCTAGTTCACGACGATTTCCCCCTTTTTCGATCGATCACGAGAATTTTAGGCCCGTCGATTTGGTCTAATGCCATCATAGCTCTAACTCATGCTGCCACAGCTCCACCAGAAGGGCGAAATGGCTTGACATTACCTTATGAAGCATTTATAGATCAAAGGTCTCATGTGCTTCAAATGTCAATCTGGCAAGCAGTTGGTGATATGATGAGGGGAAAGGTAATGAATCCAGTGGTTCTTGTTGAGAATCATGGATCTTGTAGAAGGAATATAGAAGGCCAAAGAGTGCTCCCCAATGGGTCTAGATGGAGATCCGAGCTGCTACTATCATGTTACTCTAAAAAGATATTATCCGAGGCCAATTTGCTTTACAAGGCACGGGATTCTGTTCTGCAAAAGCTGTTTAGGTTCCAATCTCTGCCGATAACTCATTTCTTGTCTTCGCTTCTTGAGTCTAAACCCCACCCAAAAGGTGAGGGTCTAGATATTGACTTGGATGATTATTCAGAAGCGGATGATGAAGAAGAAGACGAGTATGATCAGCTGCCGCCATTCCGTCCTTTAACCAAATCTCAAATTGCCAAGCTCAGTGAAGAGCAGAAAAGGGCCTATTTTGACGAGTATGACTATCGAGCGAAGCTCTTGCAGAAGAAACAATGGAAAGAAGAGATTACGAGATTAAAAGAAATCAAAAAGAGACTTAAAAATGGTAACAACAATAATAATCCTGAAGATCTTGATGATGCCCCAGATACTGTTCAGGCTTCGGTACATGATTTGCCGTTGCCACCTTCCTTTGACAGCGATTACCCAGTTTATCGTTACAGATCCATGGAACCAACCTCACAGTTGTTTACCAGGCCCCTCTTGAACCCTAGCGGTTGGGATCATGACCGTGGGTTCGACTGGGTCAGCGTTGAAAAGCTCCTCACCATTGCCCAACAATATCCTGGAGAAATCTCGATCACACTCAAAAAGGACAAAAAGGATTTCACCCTCAACATTGACTCTTTGCTCTCGGCCACGCACGGTGATTCTGGCTCATCGCTCGCAAGCTTCGATGTCCAAACCATCAACAACCAGCTCACATACATATTCAAAGGTGAAACCAGGTTGAAGAACCTGAAGAAGAACAAAACCACTGTTGGAGTATTAGCAACTCTTATGGGGGATAAAGTGGCTGCTGGGGTGAAGTTAGAGGATCAAGTATCAATTAGGAAGAGGACTAAGCTGGGTTTGAGCATGGGCGCAGTCCGTGCTGGGGGTGATGTGGCATATGGAGCAGACTTAGAGGCGACACTAATGAAGAAGGATTGTCCTATGGGCGAAGCGCTTGCAACCTTGGGACTGTCCTTGATTAGGTATCGAAAGAATTTGTCTTATAAAGGAATTTTACAATCTGAAGTTTCGTTTGGGAGGGATTTGAAGATGTCAATTCACGTTGGGTTGAGCAACAACAAGACCGGGCAGATCACCATTAAAACGAGTAGCAGTGAGCAGCTTCAGATCGCGCTTATGGGTCTCGTTCCGTTTGCTATATCCGTTTGCAGGAAAATTTGGCCTCGTGGGTCTTCATCAGATGAAAGGCATGGTTTTTACTTTCCTTAGTATATATAGATTCACTAACTATTTAGGTTTTAGAATCAATTAAGGTTTAATAAGTTTTAAAGCTTTCGGACTTTTATTTGGGAATTAAGATGGATTTTAGTTGGTATAATAGATTTCTCATCTAATATTTTTGTATTTCTGATATTTTCCTTTGTTCAGTGTATCATTTAGTTTGTATGTTATCTACCAATGATACTAGAACTACTGATTCGTGAAGGTGATATTATGAACCATTTTCTTTTAATTTGTAATTGGATCCAGGTAAACAATGTTTTTGATAAAATATTGAACTTCCTTTCTCTTTGTTGCAGCTAAAAAATTTGAAATTCGAACAGTTGTGGCTGCCTTATTAGTCTTAATAATGTAATTTGAAAGCCGAGGGATCCCCTGGCCCCCTCCCCCACCCGTGAATATTCGTTTGATAAATGAGAACTGTTTCTGGAAGCTTTGATCAGAACTGATCCTGTTAGATGAGAAACAACAACAGTATGGCCTGCTGGTACATTCAATAACCTCGCCTTTTCGTTCACTTTGATTCAGTTAACATTGTAGTAGTTTTGAATTTGGTCGCGGGTCAAGTTAGGATCATTGCCATTACCCAAAGGTCCAAAACCTAAGCTTTGCGTCTAGTTAAAGCAAGCCGGCCCTAGGACTTAATAACGTCTAGTTAAAGCGCTGGCGCGAAATTGATTTTAATAACACCTGGTATATTCAAAGTTCGCCGAGCTGTTCTAGTGAAATCGATACAGTTTAATCTCCCCGGGGATTTGGCTTCCTTGCCTCAGCTCATTCGCTTCCTTTCGATTTGGGAGAAACTAATTCCGGCTATTGCTCCTTTTCGACGTTCTTGACAGGTTTGCAATTGGCTATAGAGAGTCGTTGGTTGTGCAAATGTCTCAAGGCTCAAGTGATTCCCCGAAGCGACGAGACCTTGAACCGAAAATCAATCCGATTTATTTCGTACCCCTCACTCGATGAGAAATTGGGTCAGATTCTCCGATAACAAGTAACTTAAATGCACATCTTGTACGAGTTGCATGAGCAATACTTTGCCTAACATTTGTTTTTTTTAATGAAAAAAGTTGAGCCTTAGCGCACATCATAAGTATATTAATAAAAATATAAAATCAAGTACATCAAAGTTTTCTACCAACAACACAAAAAAGGAAGGAAGAAAAAAATATATAAATTCAAAAATTCAAAAACTGATTCGGCGGTCTTAAACAACTATATGTCTTTCTTAATATATCCTTCATTTTGCATAGTGTTGAAGTTGCCTACAAAATAAAAAGAGATTCAATTTTGAACATCATCTCATCTGACAATATGTTATTGTCGGTAAAAATCTTTGAATTTCTTCTAATCCCCATACAGTAACAAATGATTATTTTAAAGTTGGACTAAACTTGAGAAGCCAAAGTATTCGGAGAATCCCATCCGCTAGTTATTTCCTCAATAGAATCTGGTAAAGCTGTAATTCCAAAAGTCCTTGATATTCTTAGCCGTATCTCAACTCTAGAGCATTTCAGAAATAAATGATCATCGGATTCTTCCGTCGAATAGCAAAAAACACAAGACCAATCTCCCGTCCACCCTTAATGTTTTATTAGTGATCTTGTCAACAATTGTCTGTTTAAATGAAGCCAAAAAAATTCTTGATCTTTAATGGAGCCATCGATTTCCAAATAAACTTGTACCAAAGAGCTTCAAGCCTACCAAAGTTCAAAAATTTATAACTTTGTAGAGAAAACTTTCCGTTTGAATTAAGCTTCCATACCACTTTATCTTCTTCATTTGGTGGTATAATTCCGTTTAACTCCAATTGAATGCTTCTCCATTCTATCTCGACCTCATTGTTTAACAAAAGAAGATTAGATAACCTCCATCTCCATCCATTAACGCCGTGATATCCCATTTTGCAAACTATATCCTGTTTTTTCGTTATGGATTCAAAAAACTTCGGAAATCTTCACTTCAAGGGTTGATCGCTCATCCAATGATCCATCCAAAACCTAATCGTGTGACCATTTCCCAGAATCCAATGACTGCTTACAGAGAAAAAGCTTAAATACAAATCAATATTTTTCCAAATTGTGTTGTTTCCTCTATTCGGTGATCTCCATTTTCTAATGAGAGGGTGATAAGATCTCCAAAAATTGACCCACAAAACATCATTGCTCAAAATCCTCCATACCCATTTTACAAGAAGACGTTATTAAAATCTCTTAAGTTAAGAACACTAAGCCCAACATATTCTTTTTGTTTATAGACTCTATTCCAATCCACCAACATTTTAAACCCATTACCTGATCTCCACATTCCTAAAAAATCTTTTATTGATTGTATCGATTTTAACTTTCACCCATTTAGAAAGCCTATAAAAGAACATGTGGTATAAAACTATCGCTGAAATTACCGAATTCATCAAAGTTAATCTATCTTCAGAAGCTTCAGAAGGCAAAAGTTTTTCTTTCTAATTTGAAACCTTTTTTGAGATCTTATCCAGGAATGGTAAACATTCTCTTCTTTTCGGTTTTCCTTTACACAAGGGCAATCTAAGATATGTTAATGAAAATTTCTCGAGCTTGCAATTTAGGCTTTCATCCAACACTTCTTCTCCGCGCGTTATAGAACCGAAATAAATAAGATAATTTTTAGAAAAATTATTCTTCTAACCAGAAATACCCTCAAAAAATTATAAGATAAGTTTTAGATTTCTGATCTCCTCCTTGTCTGCTCTATAGAAAAGTAATGTGTCATATGTAAACCGAATAATAGGAATGTCTTCCATCATACCTCTCAAAGGTAGTGTTTGAATCAAACCATTATTTTTTCCACTTTGAAATCATCCTTTCCAAAACTTCGGTAACAAGGAGAAAAAGATAAGAAGACAATGGATCCCCTTGTTTTAACCCCCTCTTACATGCTATAGTTTTAGTAGCAACTCCATTAATTAAAATAGTGGATTTTGCTTTCCTCACAGGCAGTTTAACCCATCTAATCCATTTGTTGCCAAACCCTCTAGCTTGTAAAAGTTACCATAAAATTCCCAACTCATACAATCACTAGTTTTTTCAAAATCAACCTTAAACATTGCAATCTCTTTATTTCTCTTTCAGCAAAGCATTTATCATTATTTTCGCTAACATCACGCAATCCATTGTTGATTTTTCCTTCATGACACACCGAGTATCCGACACCAATTTATCGATTCATGGTTTCAATCTATTTGTCGGAACCTTTGTGAAAATTTTCAAAACTCCATTCAACAGATAGATTGGTATAAAATCACCAGCTACTCTACAATCTTCTTTCTTTGAATACGAGATATAAATGAGTTACTAACGCATTCCAAATCACATTCCCTTTCATATAGATCTTGAAACAATAATAAAAGATAAACCTTTATTATATCCCAAATTTTTTAAAAAAACAAAAGAGAAAACCCATATGGACCAAGGTGCCTTGTTTCCCTTAATGCTAAAAACAACAGTTTTAATTTCTTCAATTGAAAAAAGTATGTCCAATCCTGAAAGATCCAAATTCTCTTCCGGATACATCACATTCCAATCTGCCTTTAGACAGAAGTCGGGCTTAACTGCAAAAATTCTTCGAAAATAATCTTCTAGTTCCTGTTGAATTTCTAGTCGATTAGATGATAAAGTGCCCAGAACTTCAAGTGAATGAATAAAATTAATTCTCCTCATTCCATTAGCCAAAGCTTGAAAATAAAGCCGTGTTACCATCTCCTTCTTTGATCCAAATATTTCTAGATCTTTGTTGCCCATAAATTTCTTCTCATTTCAAAAGATCATGATAATCAACCAACAATTTTGTTCCGTCTTCTCTCTCTTCTGCTCTAAATGGAGAAGCTTTATCATCCAATTCCTTGACTTTAGCCAATGTATTTTTTTCCTTCAGTGTAATATTTCCAAAAATATTTTTTCTCCATCAAATAAGCCTTCTTCGTACTGGCCTCAACTTACCCACCAACTTTTTCACCGAGTTTCCCTGAACAATGAAAGAAGTCCACCAACTTCAAACAGTTGCATTAAAATCCAGATGTTCAAACCAACTCCTCTCAAACATAAATATTGATTTGTTAGCTTTATTCCCTCACAGATCTAAAATAATAGGAGTATGATCAGATAATGCTTGGGATAAAGAGAATTGAAAGACTAAGAGATACAAGGACTCCCACTCGTGAGTAATAAAGAACTTATCTGGTTTCACCATCACTGGATCACTCTGCAAATTAGACCACGTAAATTTGTTTCCTGCCATAGGCAAATCAATTAATTACACTTCTTTCACCGCTTTTCTAAACTCCTCCATATCTCGTAAAGATCCTTCACGACCACTTCTTTCTCCCGTGACAACCCAAGAATGAGAAAATTTGAATCTAATATATCGTAATTCTTCCCAACACAATCTTCTCCTCTCTCCACAACAGAGAGCATACAATGAAGTGATAATCCAAGAACCATTAGTCTTTTGATCTTCAATAATATCGTAACTGAGAAGGTCCCAACCCAACTATCTTGTAGCTCTAACAATAAACTATTCTAACCGACTAGCACCCTGCAAGAAGAATCAATGGCATTCAATCCAATCCATTTATCAATTCTTTCACCTCCAAGACTCCTTAAGACAACTGGTTCGAGGATAGTTAGTTTATTTTCTTGAAGACAAACCAAATCTAATGTATAGAGCTCAACCCCATCGCGAACCATCCCTCTTTTAGCTCCTCTACCTGCCCCTCGTACATTCCAGGAACCTATCTTCATAATTAAACAATTGCAATCCTCCTTTTTCTTCCAGCCAACTAACACTTTTACCCTTGATTAATTCTCTCTCCAGCCCAGGCTAACTCCATCAGTTTTACATTTTTTTCACAGATGCCACTTTTGTCTACATCTACACCACAATATATTGCAGCTATTGTAGCTCCGGCATCCAATTGTAGCATCCAATTCTTCATTACCAAGATAATTAAGAACAACAAACGAAGAGCCTAACGGACACGCACTGTTGTAGCTCCGGCAAAGTAAATATGATTTAGTGGGTTGAAGCTTAATTTAATCAAACAAACATAACCTTAAGAGCCCATCCCAAGAATTCGAGGTTGGCTTGACTGGTGTTGACCCCTAGTCATGATAGTTTTCTGTAGTTTTCTGCCGAGTGATGAAAGTATTTGGTAGTTACCGTAGTTTTCTGGAAATAAACGAATTTATATGATTTGCACGCACCATGCTTGTATCTTAATAAGTGGTTGAAGCTTTAATCAAACTAACATCATCAACAGAGCCCATCCCAACAATTTGAGGTTGGCTTGAACAAGGCTATCTGTATTTAAACAATTGTTATTATATACAGTTAAACGCTATGGGTCCTCACCGGACATTATCTGATATCAGGTTAAACCTGTAACCATCTTGCATAGGTAGGAGCGGCCGGGCTTTAAGTTATTATCAGGTTTATCTGTCATGTTTTAGAAGATATTCAAATGTTTCGTACCAAGAAATGGGTAACAAATTCCACAGGCAGCCATGCTGCTTCACAATAATTTGAGGTGTGCACTATAATTGACCCTTGAACCACTCACTTAAAGAGAAATTGGTCAATAAGTGGGCGAAAAAAGATACAAAGAAGAGAAGAGACCTGTAGGAGAGAGATTCTACTGCAGGATTTTCTTTGTCGGATCCTGTCTAAAATCTAATTTGTGATCCTGTTTCCATCGTAAGGGGTCAATGGAGAAATTCATGATAATCATTAGCATTGGGGCTTAATTAGAGAAGTTAAGTTTGAGTGGTGAAATCAAAGTAAGTACTGGGTCAGGATGCCATGTGAATTAGCTATAAGGTCCAACTCCTATTCTGTTCATTACTGTTGCAGAGTTATTGCCCTTGAAGATACCATACTTGGTTAAGCTTATGTTTCCAAGCTGCAATAAATTTAAAAGTTACGAAGATTATCTTTGATCGTTAATTCACAAGTTTAGCCTTAAGTTGGAGAAATTATCCGGTATATTACTGGGTACACTAGGTTCAGACAAGAGATAGAGATGGGAATTTTTGCTAAGTGCGAGCGCCATTGTAGTTTCGTGTGTAGATCAACACATTTTGGACACCATTCTCATTTAAGCAGGCACACGGTCGTGAATGCATGCTTAGTGGGGCATGAACCAAAGAATC
This sequence comes from Agapanthus africanus, assembly GCA_030015575.1. Classification (NCBI taxonomy): domain Eukaryota; kingdom Viridiplantae; phylum Streptophyta; class Magnoliopsida; order Asparagales; family Amaryllidaceae; genus Agapanthus; species Agapanthus africanus. The sequence goes on along the minus strand of CM057337.1, from coordinate 820,778,327 downwards.
TTCTTACTGCCTTGCACAGTACAAGGTTGGTGCTCGTGGGTTGCGCCTTTCTGTTTTGACTGAACATGAAGCAATTTATATACTTATCTCGGAGTTTGTTTAGTTTACCTCTCTTGGGCTTATAGGCAAACATGTCCTACCGTCATAGTTAACCCTTGCTCTTTACGACAGAGGTCTATTAGGGGGTGTGATATTAAGGCATTCCCGATACGCTGTCTTGCTGTCGTGTCTCTGCTCCCTTTAGGGCTGGTCAAGGTACCCTCGAATAATCTCCCAGGTCATGTTACCGTCGGGAGAGCACATCCTTCCTAGAAATCGTGAGGATTCTTAAGTGTGTTGCTCCCTTGTGAGTCGTAAGGCTCTCACTCGGATTTTTTTCTATACTGGCGTGTCCCTTTAGCAAATGCATCTTGTAGATAGTCTATCTTGATCTCCTTGCAAGGCAGCGATGGCTCAGGAAACAGGTTCAAGTCTGACGCCTAAGACTTTTCAACTTTATGAGCCGTGAGAGTCTCATAAAGACTTTTCTCCTTACGAGTCGAGAGGATCCCATAGATGTATTTTCTCCTTAGGAGTCGTGAGGACTCTTAAGTGCATTTTTTCTTGAGAGTCGTAAGGATCTCACAAGAGAATTTTTCCCCTTATAAGTCGAGAGGACTCGTAAGTGGTTGTTTCCCTTCTTGTCGATATTCGATTTTGGAGAGTGTGGCCCGTGAATAGTATACAACAGTCCATCTTGGACCGACTTACAGGGCCCCAATGCTTAGGAAACATGTCCTTATCCCCATTGCCTAAGGCTTTTTCCTACGAGTCGAGACGAATCGAGAAGTTCTCGTAAAGACACTAATTTCCTCACGAGTAGAGACGAATCGAGAAGTTCTCGTAAGGATGTCCTAACGTCACAGTTAATTCCTGCTAATAGAAGTCCGTTAGGATCTGTGGTAAAAGGGTTTTTTACCTGTCGCACCGTCGCATTGGCCGATGTATTCCCCGATATGCAATCTTGCTGTTCGGGTAGCCCCGCGACTGTCTTGTCTCTGATCCCTTCGGAGGTTGGACAAGACGTCTTCAAGTAATCTTCCAGGTAATATTACCGTCGAAAGAGCAAGCGTTAGAGATATTCCATGTCGCTTTTTACTTGAGGTTAGGCTCAGTTTGGGAGCCCCGATGAGTCATGACCACTCCGTGCTGGAGTGAGATGATCTCCGATAGTCTTTCAGGTCTTATTTGAGTTGCCGTCAAGACCCTGAAACTAGGGATCTTCCTTTGCTTCGTTGGTTGATATTGTGTTTGCAATATTGCGACGAATGTCGAGATGGTCTTTGAACCGTCAAGATTTGGAACTAGGAGACTTTGCCATGGCTCCGTTTATTGATGTCGTGCATGCATCCTGTTGGAGGGAGGAAGAACGCTGTTGTTGATCTCTAGGTTGTGGATACTGCCGTCGAGATTTGGAACTAGGGATTTTGCCATGGTTCCAAGGTAATCTCTAAGTTGTCTGTGAACCGTCGAGATTTGGAATTAGGGGACTTTGCCGTGACTCCAAGGTAGACTTTAGGCTGTTTGTGAACCGTCGAGATTTGGAACTAGGGGACTTTGCCATGGCTCCATTTGTTGATGTCGCGTCTGCATCCTGTTGGAGGGAGGAAGAACGCTGTTGTTGATATCTAGGCTGTAGATGTAGCCATCGAGATCTGGCTTCTCTTTGATGAAGCCTGGTGGGACAATGTGGTTCCCTTTTTATTTGTGCACATGGATTGTATACAGGAGTCGACGTGATCTCACCTGCAGGACAAAAGTTTCATTTCATTTTTTATTTCTTTCCGCGATACTCTATCATTTCAGCTTTTTATATCGCGAAAGTCATGATTGCCCAATCATTTCGGCTATTTTTTCACGGTGCCCAATCATTTCGGCTGTTTTTCTTTTTCTTTACTCGCTGCTTTTTATTGCGAGTTGCCCAATCATTTCGGCTATTTTTATATGCATATATTTTACTCGCTGATTTTTATTGCGAGTTGCCCTATCATTTCGGCTATTTCATATGCATTTTTGGCTCGCTGACTTTTTTGCTGCGAGTATGGAACTTGAGATCTGACACTAATTTTGGCATCAGTATCGCTGCGACTGGAATATTATCAGGAGCGAATCACCATTTGCCATGAAAGGGCTCGGGATTTGATACCAATCTTAGGCATCAGCATCGCTACCACTAGGACATTGCCAGGAGCAAATCATCATTTACCTTTGTCGATTCAAACAAAAGTGGCTTAGCAAACAGGGTTAAGATCCTGTCGACTAAGGCTTTTGACTTCATGAGCCGTAAGGGTCTCATAAAGTTGTTTCTCCCTACGAGTCGTGAGGATTTCGTAGGTGTATTTTCTCCTTAGGAGTCGTGAAGATTCCTAAGTGTGTGTTCTCTTATAAGTCGTAAGGATCTTATGTTCATATCAGATTTTTGCATTTTATTTCGCCCATTCTTAATCACATTGCATATAAGTAGGTACTTTTGATCCATGTCTGTTAGATAGTTGCAGGTTACAGGTTCTTAGCTCTTTACAGTGAAATTCATGAAAAGTCACAACAAATGCGGGACTACGACCAACAACAGATAAATACTGATCTCCGCTAACCATCCGTATGATATCGCCTACCAGTTTAAGGGACAAACGGAAAATCATTAGGCACTTCAATGCATAAAGCACAAGGGTAGCACAAGATCCAAGACTTCAACGCGGAGCTCAAGGCAAAAGTCCACATCATTCTACACTGTTGGAAATCTGGAAGGAAATTGAAGAGATTCTAAGAAACCGAGTGAATAAAACAGAAGATATAAGCAACATGGAGAAGCCCTGAAAAGATGGCCCCACGATTCCACCAATTGGCCGCGGAACCGCGGCCGCATTCTGCGCATGTCGGTGGCAGTGTCGGTGCTTTGACTCGGCTCTCTTGGGGTAGTTTTGTAATTTCGTGTATGGATCAGAATGTAAACCTAGGATTTTTCTATCTATAAATAGGAAAGCTCAAAGCCAAATTAGCATTCCTCTTTTTATTTTTAGATATAGAATTTAAAATTCTCTATGAAAAATTGTAGTGAGTTTTTGAGAGGTTATCAATAAAAGTAAGTTCTTTTTATTTTTCTCGCATTTGTTTATCGCATTTTTATTATCTGCAATTTTCATTTGTTAACTTAGTCATAGAATTAAATCAGTGTTTTTCTTTTGTTATCTCCTTTTCTATTTTTTTACAACGATGATGCTTGAGTAAGATCCTTGCCTAGGTGAGGTCTCAAATAGCTAGTTGTAAATTTCTCTTAACCTAAATTCTTTCTACCTTCCCTTTTATTTTATTTTTTTTCTTTTTAATGGGTAAGTAATTTCTCTCTTGTTGGGGCAGGAGAAGGAAGGTTTGAAGAAGGAAATCTCTCTCACTCCTTCTTTGCCCAACACCTTAATTCGGACTCCTTTTAATTGAACCACAATCCGCTCACTACGGCACCCTATTCTACATGATAGCGGTGATTCCATAGTTAGACCAGTTGTGGTTGAATTAATTGGAGGTTAGGGCTAAGAAACAAAAACGGACGGAAAAGGACCAAAAGGAAGAAACTAAGCATGGAAAGCCTAGCTTATACTTGTAGGTCTCTTCCTAGTCGTGCCAATCCCCATTGTTGCCGATTATCTTAACACCGATATTAATAACTAAGGCATTGAAAGAAGTGAGAAATTCCTAACTCGAACTAACATAATCCTAACTCTAGCAAGTATTTTATCATCCTTTATATCATTCGTGGATCTTAAAAACAAAACCAAAATATTTGGATTTAACTCATTAAAACATAAAGAAAAAGATTCCATCTCCCTGTGGATCGACCCGTACTCAACCGGATAGCTATCAAGCGACACCGTCTTAATTGCGGTAATTAAAAATTTTAAGCACGCATAGAAAATAGCGAACAATCATCTTACAAGAGTGCTTTCTCCTTATAAGTCAAGAGGACTTATAAGTGTCGTTCACCACATGAGGACATTCCTCGTCGTTGGTGGGACTTGGTGGGGGAAACATTTATTTGTGCTTCTGGATTGTATACAAGGGCTGATATCGGACCATCTGTAGGGAAATCTGGGGAATGTGGTGGCATAAAAACAGGTTCGGATCCCTATAGCTTAAGGCTTTTGAATCCTATGAGCCGTGAGAGTCTCATAGGGGAGAATTCTCCTTACGAGTCATGAGAATCTCGTAAGTGCAATTTCTCCTTAGGGATCATGGGGATCCCTAAGTGTGTTGCTCCCTTGTGAGTCGTAAAGATCTTACGCGGGTGTTTTCTCCTTACAGGGTCGAGAGGACCTTGCAGGTGTTTTTATTTTAACGAGATTGCGCCTTTTCGGGTTTTCACAAGTTTGCCGGTAGCCCTGCTGTTTTTACTCACGGAGCCCTTTCGGGTTTTCATCCACGCCCATTTTGCCTGTGGACGTACCCTTTTTTTTAACTCTCGAGAATAGTTTCGCCGCTTGTGACCCATCTGTTTGCCGGTGGGATTTGAGTTGCAGTCCTCACCGCTGAGACTTGTGGACATGCATTCCACTGTCGCCGTGTTTGAGGCAACGTTGTTAGTTTAGGGACATCTCGATCCGTTATTAGTTTAAAGATATCTCGTTCCAATATTAGTTTAAGGACATCTCAGTTCATTGTTAGTTTAAGGATATCTCGGTCCACAGCTAGTTTAAGGACTTTGCGGTCCGTTGGGGGGTTTTGAGGAGAGGTTTCGCCGGATACTACTCATAAAGTTTGGACTCAGGAAGATAGCGAGCAGATACGAGCGTCGTCATCCATCATTAACTTGAGCCGTGACTTGTCAAGCGTAGTATTTCTTAAGGAACCGGCTGTTTATTGGCCTGAAGGGTCTTTTGCCATGCATATCTATGAGCAAGTAGGCCCCGCCTTGATAGACCTTGTCTATGATGTACGGGCCCTCATAGTTCAGCTCGAATTTCCCCCGTTTAGCACGATTAGGGATCATAGGTCTTTTTACGACTAGCACGAGTTCACCTTGGCGGAATGTTCTCGGCCTAGTCAATCTTTCGTATGAGCACGTCATCCTTACTTTGTAAGCTTTTAGATTTTGCTGCGCCATGAGACGAGTTTCATCAAGGGCGTCTAGCTTCTCAAGCCGAAGATAGGCATTCTCTTCATCCGTTAGTTCGTACCGAACCGCCACTCGTAGAAAAGGTAGCTCTATCTCCAAGGGAAGTACCACTTTCGTGCCGAATACTAACACAAATGGCATTGTGTTAGTGGCCGTCTTGAACGTAGTCCGATAGGCCCAGAGAGCTTCATGCAATCTCTCGTGCCAGTCCTTTTTATTTTTGGACACCGTTTTCTTTATGACCTTTGTCAAGGTCTTGTTGAAACCCTCAGCTGGACCGTTAGCTCGGAGACTATAGACCGAAGAGTATCTCCAATCTATTTTATGCTGCTGTGCGAAGCGGTTGATTTTATGGCTTCTGTAAGCCGGCCCATTATCTGATATGATCGGTCGCGGAGTGCCGAACCAGTAGATGACATGTTTTTTGAAGAAATGGAGAATGTTTTCCGTCTTCACCTCTCTTAATGGTATTGCTTCTGCCCACTTAGAGAAGTAATCGATTGTTGCTAGTATGAACCGATGTCCCTTGGATGATACTGGTTCGATGGGCTCGATTATATCGGTCCCCCACATTTCGAACAGCCAGCCAGCTAGCGTTGGGTGTAGCGGATTTGGATACTGGTGGATGAAGTCCCCGTGAATTTGGCACTAGTGACACTGCTTCGTGTATTCGAGACAGTCCTGAATCATCGTGTGTCAATAGTAGCCCATTCTTTTGATCTTCAGTTTTATCTTTGGCCCAGCTTGATGGGAACCGCAGACTCCGTCATGAGTTTCTTGAACGACCCTTTTTGCTTCTTCTGGTCCCAGACACCTTAGCCACAGGCAATCGAACGATCTCTTATATAGAGTATCATTGACGAAGGCGAAAGACAGAGCTCGCTTCATGAGCTGATGTCTTGATGATGCGTTTTTGGGCGTATGATGAGATTTGAAGTAGTCTACAAAGACTTCTCTCCAATCCTTCGCTCTTTCTTCGTCCTCTATTTGGAAGACTACTCGTTCAGTCGCTCCCCTTCTTTCAGACGACTTCGGAGATATTTCTGCTGGCCCGAGAATCCGACGGCTTTGCACTATGATCCTTACGTCATCAAGGTTTTAGTCGGCCAGTTCTTTAGCGAGCTTGGATAACGCATCCGCCTTGCTATTTTCCGCACGCGGTATGCTTTTCAGGGTGTAGGAGGGGATTTGCTTCAGCAGTTGCTGCACTCTTTCACCATACCTGATCAGTTCCGGTTTGCACGTCTGGTAGTTGCCATTTACTTGGATAACGACCAGTTGGGAGTCTCCATATATGAGGAGGCTTTCGATGCCCATGTCGACAGCAATCTCAAGACCTGCTATCAAAGTTTCATACTCAGCCTCATTGTTTATTCTCGGCTCTATTAAAGAGAGGGCAAAACGCATTATCCCTTCTTGTGGAGTCATAAAGATAAGGCCCACCCCGGCTTTAATCATGGGGGTGCTTTGCTTTCGCTTCTTCAAGGAGGACGCTCCATCGATGTAGAGTTCCCATCGTGTATTATTCCCTTCTTTCTCCCTGTCAATTGCGTCAAACGCGTGTTCGTCCGGCAACTTGCAGTTCAAGGGAGAGTCGGCAGGTATCGGATGTTCAGCGAGAAAGTCGGCGATGGCCTGGCCTTTTATTGCCTTGAGGGGTCGATATACTATCTAGAAGTCCATCAAGAGGAGGGCCCATTTGGCAAGCCTTCATGTTAGCATGGCTCTTGACATCAAATACTTGAGAGGATTCACCTTTGATATGAGATGGACCACATGTGCCAATGCATAATGTCGAAACTTCATTACCGTGAAGATCAGTGCCAGGCAATGCTTTTCGATGGGGGAGTAGTTATTTTCTGCCCCCAGGAGAACTCGACTCAAATAATAGAGAGCTCTCTCCTTTCCCTGATCGTTCTCCTGTGCCCATAACGTGTCTAAAGAATCTTCAAGGGTTGTTGTGTACAGGATGAGGGGCTTTCCCTTGACCCGAACGGTCAGTACCGGCAGGTTTTGTAGATATTGCTTGATTTCATCCAGTGCGTTTTGGCATTTACGATCACAAACGAATGAGATCCCCTTCTTTATTAGATGACTGTAGGGGCGGCATTTACCGGAGAGGTTAGGTATGAACCGTCGGATATACACGAGCTTTCCTTGGAGAGACCGCAGTTGCTTGAGAGTTCTTAGTGAAGGCATTTCCATAATCGCCTTGATCTTTGACGGGTCTATTTCGATGCCCCGGTGTCGTATGATGAATCCTAGGAATTTGCCTGAGGAAATTGCAAACGCGCATTTCAGAGGGTTCATCTTCAGATTATATTTCCGAAGATGCTGGAACACTATTTTCAAATGCTCCCAGTGTTCTTCATATGATTTGCTTTTAACCACGAAGTCGTCAATATAACACTCGACAATCTCATATATAAGGTCATCGAAGATCTTTGTCATAGCCCTCTGGTAGGTGGCGCCGGCGTTCTTCAAACCAAAGGGCATCACTTTGCAGCAGAATATGCCCAGCGGAGTTTGGAAAGCAATGTGCTTTTGGTCTTCAGGATGCATCTTGATTTGGTTATACCCTGAGGATCCGTCCATGAAGGAGAAGACCTCATGAGTGGATGTGTTATCGATCATCAGCTCGGTAACAGGCACTGGGAAGTTATCTTTCGGACAAGTTTTGTTGAGATCCCGAAAATCTACGCAGATGCATACTGTCCTATTTTTCTTCATTACCGGATGATATTGGCGATCCAGTCAGGGTATTGAACTTCTTGGATGAAGCCGGAGTCGATTAGCTTCTTGACTTCGACATTGATACTCATCTCAAGCTCGAACCGCATTCTTCTTGACGCCTGTTTGACTAGCTTGACGTCCGGAGATATCGCCAGTTTATGCACAACTATCTCTGGATCTAATCCCGGCATATCGGAATAGTTCCATGCGAAACAGTCTTTATACTGCATAAGCACGTCCTTTAACGTGGCTACCTGTTTCTCAGACACCAGCTCACTGACGAACGTTGGCCTTGGATAGTTTGCCGTCCCCAAGTCGATTTTTCTCAAGTTGTCTGCTGTGGTGTGTATCCCATCTTCCAGCTCTTTTGGCGCCGGTGGAAATTCTGAGATCACCTCGTTCTCATCTTCATTTGCGAAGCACTGGGAGAGGTCGTTCGTATTCTCGTGCTCTCCTTCCTTTGAGAATGTTATCATATGGTAGGTACGAGCTCATTTCCAAGCTCGATGCTGATCTAGACTTTCCCTCGAGTGTAGGTTGCTCTCGGCTCATGCTTTCATGGCAGGACTACCCTCCAACTTTCGGATAGAGAAAACCTACCTTGCTGATACTGATCCTCAACCCAGTCTTTAAATGTGAAGCAGTCTTCAAGAGGATGTCCCATTATTCGGTGGTAGGAGCAATAATCCGGGTGATGGATCTCGTTCATCTGTTTGGGGTATCGAGACTCCGGGAGCGTCATCATTTGATACTTCATGACAAGGGTGAATATTTTCCTTGTCTTGTCTTGAGGGAAAGAGTACTCCCGACCCATCTTCTTCATAAAAGACAGGTTCCAGCTGACTTTTCCTCGCTCGCGTAGCTTCTTGGATCCGCTTCGCTGTGTTTAAATGCCGTCCCCATTCTTGATCTTGCTTTTACTTCTACGTCGGGCTTTTTTCTTGCCATGAGAGCGCACAGCGGGCTGGGGGTGAAGGGCATCATCGTCTTCTCTTTCCGTAACCTGCTGAATGATACGTTGCGTCCTGGATTTCTTGTAAATGTCCATTTCGCGGCTATGGTCATCCCGAACCTTTTAACCCGCTTCTCTTATCAGCTTGTCAATCTGTTCTTCGAATGACAGGCTTGGTATTCTCACGTCGGGATCTCGCTCTGGTTCGACATCAACGCCATCTGGAAATGCATTCGTTTCTCCACCGGAATTATTTATGACATGGCAGCCATGGAATCGCTCCCTTTTATTGGACCGAGCGTATCCAAGGTCGGTCGTCTCCATTCTCCCATTGGGCATCTTCCGCTGAGTCCCAGGAACGTTCCAAATCTTGTTATAAAACTGGTCTTGTCAAGCGGTCTGCTTGAATGGTACACCTTGGCATCTCAATAGCCATTTCTGTCCTTCTATGTAGTACCTGGGCAAACGGATTGGTTGAAGTCTGTCGAGCGCAGGTTCGGCATCGTGTCATACCTCTTTCTCCACTTTAGTCTCGGTGGATTGATAGAAAAGGACTGCCTTCTCACTTTTTCGGCGAGGAGGGACGTAGAAGGTCTGCAGCTCTTGCACGCTGTATGCATCAAGTGCATCAAGTTCTTTGTAATACCACTGCGGAACCAGGGTAATCTGTAAACTCTGGTCAGCTCCAGCAAAAGTCTGCATTGACGGGCGGACGGAGAACACTGTGTTAGCCTCGTCTTCAGAGTCACTGCCAAAGATCAAAATAGGAGTGGATGGTCCTGACCTGTTGCCTTGGGGTTGTCCCAAGTAAACCATCTCTTTATCCACTTCGGCATCGCTCCCAAATTTTGAGATAGTGCTGATGGCTTTTTGTTTGTTCTCCGGTTTGCGACATCTTTCCATGTCTTCGAAGTCTGGTAAGAAGTACTTGGCGTCTTCATATTTGCGTACTTCATTTATGGAGAATGGGTTCAGCTCCCCTGTAACTGTGTACTCGAAGCCGTCCTTGAAGTACTTCATACACTGATGTTGTGTAGAAGAGATGATGTTGTACTCATGTAACCAAGGCCTGCCGAGCAAAGCATTGTAGTAAGTCTTGGCGTCAATAACATGGAACTTGATGTCAGTGACAAGCAGCCTGAAGCGTAATGTCAGTATTACAGACCCGAGCGTTTGTGATGATTGGGAGTCAAAACCAGAGATGGTAATTTTATCCCGAGCTAGGTGCTGCATGAAAATCTCCTTCAACACTCTTACATTGAGAAGGTTGACGGAGGACCCGTTGTCGACCAGGATCTTGCCTATCTTGATATCGTGACAATACCCGGTTACATACAGCGGACGGTTGTGCTCGCACGTTCCGAGAAGGAAGTTTTCATCACTGAAGGTGATATCAGCCGTGTGGACTTCTTCCAGCTCGTCCTTCATCTTTTCTTCCGCCAGGAAGGCTTGAAACTGGTCGGGCTCTTGTAATGCCTTCATCAGGGAATATCGTGCCTCTTTAGATAGGAGAAGGGCATCCAAATTACTCAATTGTGAGGGTATCTTTCTCAGATGTGCCAGGACATTGTAATCCACCGTGTTCTTTTTGGGCGGGTCCTTAGCTGTGAGCTCTTCGACGACTCTATCATCGAGGGCAATCTTCTCAGGGACCTTTTTCTTCCCTTTGTCTCTTTTACCCGAAGCTTTGTTTGAAGGTTCGAGATTCTTTTCAGGCAACGTACGGCTACGCAGCTGAATGTTCTCACAGTTCTTCATCTCTTCTTCTTTTTCAAAGGTGGATTTCTTGAAGAGATGGCCAAGGGCCATTTCTTCGTCAGAATCACTCCCGAAGATAAGAACTTGAGATTTTGCTCTTGTTGAACTGGTATCAACCATATGACAGTTGCCAATCGTTCCTTCACGCTCGTCTGTCACGCTCCTCTGTTCCCGATGGGCTTTGTGCTTCATTCACTTGAAGTGTTGTCGATGGGCAACGTATCCCTGCCACCATTTCTTGAAGGCATTGCACTCTTCGGTAGGGTGTGTGACCCTCCGATGGTACAAACAGTAGTTTGGATGTATGTCCGCTTTATTAAGGCACGTACTTCCGGGAGTATTTTCTTTGTAAGGCGAAAGCTTCATTCCCATTGACAGAGCTTTGGCAAACTGCTTTCTTATCTTGATTCCGCTCTTGCTGGTGGCAAGGGCACTTTGATCCGGTTGAGGTACTTTATTACTTCTCATCACCGGAGCTCTTTCGGCCTGACACCGACGCTTGGCCTTTTCATAAATGTCCGCTTCACGTTCTCGGTCGGGTTTGCTCTTTTGAAGAGCTTCGTTCAGCAGTTTGTCAATAAGGTTATCTGACGGTTCCATGGATTTTGGTTCTGGATCTGCCCCCAGTTTCTCTATGTCAGGAGCTTCTTTGCCATTTATCGACGAGTGAGAGATCATGTGGCAACTCGCTACATAATCCTCGGGTTCTTCCGAAGAATCATCTCCTTCATCAATGTCACTGTTTTCGTTCTCAAGAACATGCTTGATGTACTTTTGCAGACCCCGTATGATTGTCGTCGAGCTGCACGGGTTTCTTACCCTTTTTTTCTTTAAAGACTTTGGAGGCTTGGCCTGGAGGTTTTGTCCATTGTTATCAACTTTTGGCGTTGGGCGCGGTTTCAGCATTCCGTCAATAATTTCAGGCTCCAACGGGTTTTTCCACCTAATCGCCGGACATGCTTCATGATCCTTCAGCATTCTTTTAGTTTTAGCTGAAAGAACCACTTCCTACGGATCTTCTCCTACAAATGAGCATGATGCCCCTGGCGTATCCACCTTTTTAGGAGCGTGCTGCTGCGGCGGGTTTACCTTCCAGTTTTCGGACAGCGAGAACTTGCCCTGTTGGTACTGGTCTTCAACCCAGTTTTTGAAGACGTAGCAATTTTCGATTGGGTGGCCTACTATTCGGTGGTGGGGACAGTAATTGGGATTGTTAACGTCGCCCGATTGCAGCGAGCGTCTTGGATCCGGCAGAGTGGTGAGTTTGTTGTGAACTGCCAGCTCGAACAATCTCCTCGTTTTATCCCGGGGAAACGAGTAAGGACGTCTCAGCTTCTCTTCGAGGGCTCGTGGTCTGTTGTTTTGGCGAGCCACCGGCTTCGGATCACTCGATTTTTGTTGAGCGTTGGCGACAAAGGTAGCTTTCCCTTTCCCTTTTTCATTTCGGAGATCCATTTTTGAAGAGGACGGCCTATGGCCCATCTGGTCCATTTAGGCCAGCTTGTCAATCAAGGCCTGGAAGGTGATCAGCTTGAAGGATATCATAAATTGGGATATAGTTGCCTGAGAGTTGAGGGTTCCCACGAATATGCCCACAGCAGAAGCTTCTTCTATGCACTGTTCACACTTCGACCATAGGTTCCGCCACCGAATTGCGTACCGAACCCAGGTTTCTCTCGGCTTCACCCTGGCGTTGATTAATGCCGTGATCGGGGTGCGCTCGTTAGCGCTTACGAACCTTTGCGTAAACAGTAGCTCCATTTCTGTAAATGTCTTGATGGAATCATTCGGAAGCTCCGAATACCATTTAAATGCTGTCTCCGCCAAGCTGCCAACAAATTGGCGAAGCAATAGTTTGTCATCGCCCCGGTGTTACCGGACAAAGCTCTGACTTGAGCAACGGTTGGTGCGGATTACGCGTTCCCTTATACACATGGAATTTGGGATCGTATATCCTGGCGGGTACTTAATTTGGTCGTACCAGCCTGGATAAGGTCGCCCAGTTCTAACTACCTGGTCTGCCGTTTCGTTCGCTTGATGAGCCCGTATTTATTGAGCTATGTAGTCATCAAGGGTAGCTTTTGGAGATCGTCTCCTCCCTGGCTGTTGATAAAGCCGGAGGAGGGTTCGATGTCTCCCCTCTGTCATCTTCAATGATTATTAGAGGGTCTTCAGCTGGAGGATCCGGCTGGATCATCATCCCAACCATGTCTTGGAACAGAAGCGTCATCTGTTTTATATTAGCCGCTTGTTCCGCGGCCTCTTTATCTTTCTTTTCAAGCACACTTCGTAGGAATTCGGTGTTGGTCTCCTGCTCCTGGCGTTGGTCCGATGATGCTTCCGGGCTTTCTTTCTGCCCAGTGAGTGCGACCATCCTTGTCAATATCTCCTGGAGCTTTTGTTGTTGCTCCTGAGCTTTCGTCACAGACCGTGTGAGTGGTCGATGACTCACGGAAGCACGACTGTCCTCTTTTCCGGATGCCATGTAGACGGTATACACAACCATGCCCCCAGACTTGGGGCGTTTGGGTCCACTGCCTTTGATATTTGCCGCCGGCATGAGGATCTTCTCCGCCCTTCTCCTCTTATGGGAGGTCGAAGTTGAGGGGGCCGTTGCGACAGGCACCCATGCAGATGATACCTTTCGTGGTATGGCGGAAGGATGGTCCTCCTCTTACCAAGCCTTCGTCTTCTCCAGCCGGCGAGAGTAATCTTTGTCAATTACAGAGTCATGGACTTTCAGCCAAACTCTGTGGATCTTGGAGGACAACCTCTGAGGAGGCTGTTCCGGCTTCACCTGTGTTGTGTTTTCAACAGGTAGAGGAGACTTCTTCAGTATGGCGGTTGGAGAGTTCTTGCGCACCCTCCTGAGCAGCTCGAAACTGTTCCTAGTTGGAATAGCAGCATCAATTTTCACTATTGGAGCTGGTGGGGTAAGTCCAGAGAGGGAACTACCCCCAGCCTTCCTTACTCGGCGCTAGTGGCGACGTCGAGCATATCGTGCAGATAGGAATGGTTCAGTTACGGGAGTGGCTTCATCATGCCTCCTACTCTGATGGGGTGTTGTTGGTGTCAGCCTGTCGAAGACCGACGTCCACTGAGAGGGAACGGTCAATCTTACAAAGATCGACTTTTGGGCAGAGGAAGCATTTTTAACGACCTTGTTTGCAGCAGGAGTTGGAACGGCCAGTCTTGTGAAGACCGATCCCTCAAAAGGAGAAGCCCCTTTGACGACTTCGTCTACCAGAGCTGGAATGGCTATCCGTTTCGGGATAACCCCTTTAGGTATCGCGGGCCTCTTCACGTGCCCACTTGAGCTTTGGCTCAGCCTGTCAAAGACTGAGGCGGCAAACTTGGACGACCCGTTAAGAGGGGACGTGGTAGTTGCAAGCCGATCGAAGACCGACTTCTTTAGAGCCTCCTGTGATGATATTGAAGCATTGAAGCTCATTGGCGGGAGCATAGTCCCGAAGAACAGTCCAGTGGTGGCCTGAGTCACCTGTTCCACTGTCATTACGAAGATGAAAGCCACTTGGGGCCCATAAGTTACCCCTCCAGTGGGGACGGAGTGGGAGTTGTTGTTGCAATTGGTGCAGTTGGAAACCATCGATGTCATCTTCTCTTCTGTATGGAGCAAGACACCAAATCTTAGTATCTCGAATCCAGGGACAACCATATTAAACCGCGATTCGTTCGTGAAAACGACACACGAAGTGTGGATTGGAAAGAGAAAAAGGTCCCACCGGGCGTGCCAGAATCTGTTTACCGCCGAAAGCCGGAGACGAAACCGGGATAGATCGTCTTGCCTAAATTTGGGGTCAGATGCTATTTGGTTTTATCTATCCACCTCTCCAAATATGCCAAGTTGATTTATGGCACCGTGTATCGAAGGTTTAGACAGATGCGACCATTGTAGCAGACTTCGTCATATTCTCCCTCGTTGTGAGGGTTTTTTTTTATTGTGGGGACGCTCTTCCCTGCAGGCGCAAGCCCATACAATTAATTACGTTACCGCATCGCGGTAACCACTTTCTCCTGCTCCAGAAGGTCACTTCGTGTCGTGTGTGTTTGTTTTATTTTTGGTTGCTCGTGGATTGTATACGGAGACTAATTTGTGTTGTTGCCCTAGGGCGTGGATTAGTCCTAATCCGTATTTTCTTAGATTTGGGTTTGGTTTGATTTAAGAATAGTTAAGCTTGTTTGGGATTAAGATCAACTTAAATATTTGTTAAGGATACGTTAATCCGATATTGGACTAAGATCTACTTAACGGGGGTTCGGGATCATTTTTGATCTAACGAAAGAGCATTTGGGCTCTATCGTTTTAGTTTAAGGACGTTGCGGTCCACAGCTAGTTTAAGGACATTACGGTCCACAGCTAGTTTAAGGACATTCCGGTCCATTGGGGTATGCTCATAGGTTTAAGAGTGTATCCAAGAGCTGTTGGTTGTCGGGACCCTCCACCTCTCTGATATCGTTGAAGAATTACGACATGTATCAGAGCTGTGGAGAGTTGTACCCTTGAACCGAACTCCAGATTGAAGGGAGAGATCATGGTGGAATGAACATCATTTTAGATGCCATATGTCAGGAGATCATTGGCCATCTTTGGAACTAAGATCGATTCGGGGAGATCTGAGTATATGAGGGCTTGGTTGATTGATGGTCAAAATGTTTTGGTCTCGGGAGACTTGGCTAATTTGGGCTAAGGTTGGCCTCTCACAGTGTTAAACACCGATATCTGCTTGGCGCTCACGTACTCCCACATGAGGCTCATAAGTAGTGTTAAACACTAAAATTTAGAGCGCTCACGTGTGGCACGTGAAGCACCTAAAAATTGGGCGTTGCTTCTTTAGGTTTATTCCCTATCTATACATATAAGTGTTAAACACTTATATCTTGTAACCATCACGTGTGGACACGTAAAGCGCCTCCGAGTTGGGCACCGCCTCTTTTGGATTTATCCTCCTATTCTTTTCTAGGTGCTAAGCACTATTGGGGGTCAGTGGGATCACATGATGTAATACCCAGTTCCTTTTATGCTATAATCTGTAAATTATTACTCTAGAATTCTATTTATTCTTATTTGTAATTTTATTTATTTTATTTATAAATTTATTTCTT
The DNA here is from genome assembly GCA_030015575.1 of Agapanthus africanus. Lineage (NCBI taxonomy): Eukaryota > Viridiplantae > Streptophyta > Magnoliopsida > Asparagales > Amaryllidaceae > Agapanthus > Agapanthus africanus. Next base: position 820,762,614 of record CM057337.1, on the reverse strand, counting down.
CTAAATCCCATTTTCCTTCATCAATAAAACCTAAACCCTAGTATATACTTTTCCTTATCCCCAAGCTCACTCCCTCTTTCCCCTTAAAATTTCTTACTTTCCCGAGCCCAGAACTCCATTATTTTTCTTTGACTTATTCCTTAACCTCGGCACAGCTCACATCTAATTACACCCATTTGTTTTTCCCCTATTATTTAACCCAGCCCAAATTCCTAGCCCATTTCTTTATTCCTAATTAAATCTCTTATTTTTTCCAACCTTTTGTCGGCCCAGCCTTCAGCCCACTCTAAAACAAATTAATTAAAATAAACTCCAAATAACCCTGGCCCGGCCCCATCCCTATTATCATTTAATTTTTGATTTAAACCCAGCAGCCCATTTCCTTTATTCTTTCTATATTACCCAGCCAAAACTTTCCCGGCCCACTCAAATGCCCAGCCCACATCTCATTTTAATTCCTCAATTATTTTTTTATGCCGGCCCAACTCCCCTTCGGCCCGCTCCCGCTTAAACCCAGCCCATTACTGCCTGCTCCTGTTCATCTTCCATTTAAATTTCCCAACGGCTACATCCCAGCGTGCGCGCGCGACCCGCCTCCTCCGCCGTCGCCCACGCCCTCGTCGCGAGCCGTTACCCCACGTCGTGCGACGTTACCACTCGCGATCCCCTAAATGTTCTCCCTCGTCTCTTTTCTCCTTCCTCCTTATCTCAAATTCACCTCTGCTGCCACCACCCATTTTTTCTCGACGGCGACGACCTCATCACCGTGTGCAACCCTCACGATCTCTCTTCTCCTCTCCTTCTCCTCCACTTTCGACCACCGCCTGACCCGATCTCCCTCGTCCTCCTTTCAGCTCAAACTCACCGATCACCCAACTCTCCTCGCCCCACCGTCGACGACGACAACTGCACCGTCGACATCGCCACCATCTCCACTCACTCCTCCTCCCCTCTTCCTCCACTGCCCGAGCGCCTTCGCCTGCACCCACTCACCCACACCCGAGCTCGACCATCCCTGCACACCACCCGCCGCCGACGACGGTGACCTCAACTGCGACCGACTCGTCCTCACTTCCCTTCACCCTCTCCTTCATCTCGCTGCCCCTCTCTCGATCTCAGGTCTCTCTCTCCCTGGTTCTCTGTCCCTCTCTCTCTTTCTCTCCCAGCTCCCTCACTCTCTCTGTCTCTAAACTCTCTCTCTCTGTAACTCTCTCTCTCATTCTCTCTCTCCACCTCACTGTCCCCCTCTATCTCTAACTCTCAGCTTCCTCCCTCCCTCCCTCTGTGATATCTCTCTCCCTCTCTCCTTCTAACACACCCCCTCTCTCTCTCTATTTTGATTCTCACTCAGTCCCTTTCTCACTCTGCATCTCTCTCTCAATCCCTCTATCTTTCTCAATATATATATATATATATATATATATATATATATATATATATCTCTACATTTTTCTCTCTCTTGATCCCTCTCACCCAAACCCACTGCAGCCGCCATCAAAGAGCTTCGGCCACCCGTCACTGCGCTCACCACCTCTGAAGCTCGAACAGCCGACTCCAGTAACCAAGCCGCCGCTGCCGAGACACGAGTCCGAGCCAAATCAAGTTGCCGTGCCGCGCGTGTGTCGCGCGTTCGTGACGTCACAGCCACCGTACATCCCCGGGACGTCTCCAGGCAAGTTTTCTACTTGCTTACATGCTATTCACCTAAGTTACGATCTTTAATTATATATATTATAAAGTTGCAAGTTTAGATAAAAATTGTGTCGTAACTGTTCGATACTTGTTCCCTTAGAAAATCATTCTCAAATTTGGCGGAACTAGATAGTTTTGATTGGCCCGTATAGCTTTGAACGCAGTGTATGAATTTCGTTGGATAATTTGGTCACTTACGACTAAAACAACTGCCCCCAAGTTTAACCGGAAAACTGAAATTCTGTTGCACCTGAAAACCGTTAAATTCACCATAAATCATATACATATTAGAATGGTGCGTTCGAGGGCTCAAATCGAAGCTAACTCGACGAACTTTAATCCTATACCAGTTTCCAGACATTTCTGTATTTAAACTGTGATGATATTTGGATCGGAGTGCGACTCTGGACTGCAGTCCAGAGCTACTCCAATCATTGCGTGCTGTTCCGTACTGGATACCATAGGATTTCCTTAACTTGTAGGTTGCGGAACTCCGCTGCTTATTGTAGATAACTCTGTTAGCTAGACAACGCATTTGGTTTCGTTCTGTTTCGTTACCGTTTGATATTTAATCTGTAATTTAATAGATCGGGACACATAACAGTCCCAGCAGAATCAGAATTGACATGTTAATATTAAACTGATTATAACTCCTAACGTACAGACGCGATTGAAGATCCGTTTGTTGCGTTGAAAACTTTACTGAAAAACCTAGAATTAATTCAACTGTAGTGTCGCTAAATTATGATCCCAACTGGGGTTAAAATGCGTTGCGAAATGGATTCCTGATTCTGAAACCGGATTTTCAGCCGCGTGCGCTTAAAATGAAACAGTTATAACTAATGATCCTGAAACCCGATTGGCTCGAAACCAAATTAGATGGATAGCTAACTGAACATATTAATTACTACCTGTTTATCATTTCGCTAAATTATATACATATGTTTCATGATAAATCGTGCAAGTGATAGACTGTTGTTTTTATGATACTTTAGTTGTGCTTCTTATACTGTTCATGCATCATATCATACTTATATCATTGTAGTGATAACCTAGTGACATCGTGCATTTACCCAGTGTTAGATTTTAGTGGTGATTGTGGCAAGTACGTCAGTGTTCGTGTATCCGTGATTAAGTGAAAGTGACACGTACTGGTACACAATCAGCGATCCTATTATTTCATTGCATTGTCGACGTCTGTGGGATGCGTGCACGTGTGACTATAAGTGGAATGGGACATTTATGGAAGCGTTGCACTGATGTCACAGATAAGACACCAGACACTGCCGTTTATCTTAGGTATTAGTCGGGACGTGCTTGATGGAGGTCCTGCCTCCAGTTCTCGCGCAGACTTGTCACGGATCGATTAGTATCTAGGTTGATGGTTAGCGTTTGATGTAGACCACGGGGTGTGGGGTAGTTTAAGTGTGAGTTCAACAGAATCTCGGGAGTCCCATGCCGGCTTATATATTTAGGGAGTTATATGGAGATTTACAGGGTACGTGATATATACACCGTGATATTCTTGTTACATGTTGGGCCCGTGGTCCCTTGCCCTTGGGTGGAGGACACTCGCGAGTGGTTGACTCTCACACTTGGACTGACGATAGCCTTAGTGACCTGTGTAGTGAGACTTAGAGACTGATAGGGATACTGGCATTTATATTCCTTTTGTACTGTGTGGCATACGTGACATATCGTTACACTGATTTACTGTTCCGCTGCATTGATTACTGCATATCCATATTCATACTGTCATTGAATTACTGTTATTCATTTCCATTTACCACTGTTAGAACTATCACTTGATTATATATATATATATTATTGCTATTGTGTCGCTCTGACGACCTGAGTATGCATGCTCAGTGTGAGGAGAGGATTTAGCCTGGATCAGAACTAGACGTGCATCACAGACTTCTTGACTTGCCACTCCGAGTTACTTTCGTTTGTTCCACTTCAGGTCAGTTTATATTGTTGTTTCTTTCAGTTACTGCATTTCTCATTACTTGTGCATCATTTACTGTTTACCATGATAAACTAGAAGCCGAAGTGTGACTACGGCAGGACATTTCCTTGACCGTAGGAGCATGGCTGGCCTTGTCTACCCCTCGTATTCCGTATTTTGGGAAGCGGGGCGTGACATGGTTTAGTTGGTATCAGAGCCCGGTTTTGCATCGATTGGGATTGCAGTTTTCCGTATACAGTTTGGCAATCTAAGACATCCTTCGGTCTAGGTTGTAAACTGTCATTCTTGATTCATATTCACATCGTGCGTTCAGCTATCCATTCACTATGGTTTCGGGTGACTTGACAAGGGTACGTGGTGACAATTGCACTACCGTACTCTATTCAAGTGACTTAAAGTGATACAGTAGATTCCCCACTTGTGATGATATTCATCATCTCTGATATTCTTGAATCCTTGTTCTATCCATATCATATTTTGATTCATTTAGCGTGTGACTTATATCATTCTCAAATTTGTTGTCCCAGGATCATGTCTTCCAACAACTCTTCATCTGTTTCCGCTCCCCAGAATCGGACCGTTGAGATTCTGAGTGCACTGAGAGGTCTAAAGGAAGCCCAGGAGCGAACAAACGACTTGTTGGCTGAAGGACTGAGAAGACAGGTGAATCAGGCACCAGCGGGAGTCTCCTATCATAAAGAGATCCCTATTGGACGAGGAAAGAAGAAGAAGATGAAGCGTCAACAGAAGCATCAGAAGAACCCTTGCTGTGGATATTGTAAGAGACCAGGACATCTTCAGAAGGATTGTCGCCGTGCCCAAGGGAAATGTCTGATATGCGGTTCCGACAAACATCTCATCAACGGTTGCCCAGAAAGGAAAGAACTACAAGGAGGAAACTCGTCCACACTCCCCACTTCTACCAAATGAGGATCATCGCGTAGTTTGAACTTCGACCATAAGGCGGATCTAACGCAGGATTCAACTCGCGTAACGATGATGCAGCGTTCTGGCAATCGCAGAAGAATTCTATGATTTCCAATTTCAATAATAATGTTGTCATCTTTTATGAATATTTCCTTCCGTTTGAACCTTTGTATCCGTTGAACTTTTAGTTGAATGAAATAAAATTCGAATCATAATATATGTATCACTCTCATGCTTTCTCTATGTCAAATTCTATTCATTATCACGGTATTTTCATTCTGATCTTTCAGTTCCTGCAACCGCATATTTTCCTATATTTCGTACCCTGAGCTTTCCTTGATATAATCCACTGTCTAATCATGACTTCTCTTTTCAGGCCATGGCCCACCCTGGAGCAGCGCCGCATCTAGACGAGGATGCACAGTCATGCGTTTTCTTAGATTATACACTGACAAGTTCCGATGATGAGGTCAATGGTCCCCAGGTCAACTTCGGAAACAACGATTCAGAGGACGAAGGAGCAGCCGCCTTAGAGTTTGACATGATGGTTGATTCTGACAAAGAAGAAGGAGACCCCGAAGAGAACCTGATAGAGGAAGACCCCGAGGAAGAACCGATGGAAGAAAACCCAGTGGAGGAAAATCCCATGGAAGAAAATCCAGAAGAAGAGAATCACATAGAATCGGATCTCGATGAAGAAGCTTTATCCGAGGATGAAGGACCAGAAGATCAAGACCCTGCCGTGGAAGAACTCCCTTTGGCAGTCCCCGCGAGACGCTATGGGAATGGACGCCCCTACCTGAGTGCGCGAGCCTACCGCAACCTGCTGAATCTCCACAACCGCGACCAACGGAATTTCTTTTAGATATTGTCTTCTGGCCAAATAAAATGTGTATAGTCTAGGGCCACTTTTCGCCTTTGACAATGACTTGTTTCAAATTTTCTTGAATGAAATAAATCTTCTAGATTCGTAAACTTTTTGATTATTGGTTCGTTTAATACTTGTTTATTGCCCGCATCCATTTATCTTTCTGCTGAGATTCCTGACTGTCCACCCTACTCATTGTATAGTTTTCACCCCGTTCGATTAGAAAATACCGCACCCTTCATCCCTCGTCTGTGTCCCGTTTGAGACCCTTCTGGGAGGAGAGCAATTCTTGTGAAACTTCCGAATTCATTAACTCTTCAAATTTTGATTCGTGTGTTGTACCAACTGTTGTTACCCCCACACTTTTCCTTTTGTATTCTTTTGTTGCTCATCCTTACTTCCCGTGCTGACCCGATCCCAATCTCCTTGATCTTCAGCCTAAAGCCGACACACTCCAACCTTCTGTTAGAGCCACACTTCCTTGTAATCATTACCCTAGCTAGCTTATGCAATTTTGTGTTCTTCCTATTACCCTAACTATATATAGGGACCATGTTATTCAAAAATTTAGTTTTCATCATTTTGGTCAGTGTTATTGATTACCCCGTTTTTGTATTTTAAGTACACTATTATTTTCATTCTCAGTAGCGCAACCATACACCGCGCATATTTTGTTCCATATTACTCATTTTCATTATGTGAGTTTTCTACGATATTTTAAAACTACTTGACCGATACGTTTTCCTAAAATGGCTTAACCTACCGACTACTTTTCACTACTTTATTCTCGTTACCTCATTTCGAGTGTCGTGCCTATGCTTACTATTTTGAGTGGTTAATCCTTATATTTATTATCTCTGTTAGCTATTTTTGATATATTTAGATGCGCACACATTCGGGTTTCGATTTTATTGAACATGCATTGCTTATTTCCGTTCGTTATAGTTATCTATATTCTCGTGTACTTATAGTTCGTCCTTATAGTTGTTCCTACCGTATACTTATTTAAATCCTTTCTGTTGTATGTTGTTCTGCATGTATATATATATATATATCTTCACAATTTCATTCACCTGTTTTAAGTAAACCATTATGAATTAGCTTATGATATGGTAGTTTTCGTTTTTGATTTTACAACTTATCGTTTAGTCTTAAATTTTGAGGACGAAATTTTTTGTAAGGGTGGTATGATGTAATACCCAGTTCCTTTTATGCTATAATCTGTAAATTATTACTCTAGAATTCTATTTATTCTTATTTGTAATTTTATTTATTTTATTTATAAATTTATTTCTTCTAAATCCCATTTTCCTTCATCAATAAAACCTAAACCCTAGTATATACTTTTCCTTATCCCCAAGCTCACTCCCTCTTTCCCCTTAAAATTTCTTACTTTCCCGAGCCCAGAACTCCATTATTTTTCTTTGACTTATTCCTTAACCTCGGCACAGCTCACATCTAATTACACCCATTTGTTTTTCCCCTATTATTTAACCCAGCCCAAATTCCTAGCCCATTTCTTTATTCCTAATTAAATCTCTTATTTTTTCCAGCCTTTTGTCGGCCCAGCCTTCAGCCCACTCTAAAACAAATTAATTAAAATAAACTCCAAATAACCCTGGCCCGGCCCCATCCCTATTATCATTTAATTTTTGATTTAAACCCAGCAGCCCATTTCCTTTATTCTTTCTATATTACCCAGCCAAAACTTTCCCGGCCCACTCAAATGCCCAGCCCACATCTCATTTTAATTCCTCAATTATTTTTTTATGCCGGCCCAACTCCCGTTCGGCCCGCTCCCGCTTAAACCCAGCCCATTACTGCCTGCTCCTGTTCATCTTCCATTTAAATTTCCCAACGGCTACATCCCAGCGTGCGCGCGCGACCCGCCTCCTCCGCCGTCGCCCACGCCCTCGTCGCGAGCCGTTACCCCACATCGTGCGACGTTACCACTCGCGATCCCCTCAATGTTCTCCCTCGTCTCTTTTCTCCTTCCTCCTTATCTCAAATTCACCTCTGCTGCCACCACCCATTTTTTCTCGACGGCGACGACCTCATCACCGTGTGCAACCCTCATGATCTCTCTTCTCCTCTCCTTCTCCTCCACTTTCGACCACCGCCTGACCCGAGCTCCCTCGTCCTCCTTTCAGCTCGAACTCACCGATCACCCAACTCTCCTCGCCCCACCGTCGACGACGACAACTGCACCGTCGACATCGCCACCATCTCCACTCACTCCTCCTCCCCTCTTCCTCCACTGCCCGAGCGCCTTCGCCTGCACCCACTCACCCACACCCGAGCTCGACCATCCCTGCACACCACCCCCCGCCGACGACGGTGACCTCAACTGCGACCGACTCGTCCTCACTTCCCTTCACCCTCTCCTTCATCTCGCTGCCCCTCTCTCGATCTCAGGTCTCTCTCTCCCTGGTTCTCTGTCCCTCTCTCTCTTTCTCTCCCAGCTCCCTCACTCTCTCTGTCTCTAAACTCTCTCTCTCATTCTCTCTCTCCACCTCACTGTCCCCCTCTCTCTCTAACTCTCAGCTTCCTCTCTCCCTCCCTCTGTGATATCTCTCTCCCTCTCTCCTTCTAACACACCCCCTCTCTCTCTATTTTGATTCTCACTCAGTCCCTTTCTCACTCTGCATCTCTCTCTCAATCCCTCTATCTTTCTCAATATATATATATATATATATATATATATATATATATATATATATATCTACATTTTTCTCTCTCTTGATCCCTCTCACCCAAACCCACTGCAGCCGCCATCAAAGAGCTTCGGCCACCCGTCACTGCGCTCACCACCTCTGAAGCTCGAACAGCCGACTCCAGTAACCAAGCCGCCGCTGCCGAGACACGAGTCCGAGCCAAATCAAGTTGCCGTGCCGCGCGTGTGTCGCGCGTTCGTGACGTCACAGCCACCGTACATCCCCGGGACGTCTCAAGGCAAGTTTTCTACTTGCTTACATGCTATTCACCTAAGTTACGATCTTTAATTACATATATTATAAAGTTGTAAGTTTAGATAAAAATTGTGTCGTAACTGTTCGATACTTGTTCCCTTAGGAAATCATTCTCAAATTTGGCGGAACTAGATAGTTTTGATTGGCCCGTATAGCTTTGAACGCAGTGTATGAATTTCGTTGGATAATTTGGTCACTTACGACTAAAACAACTGCCCCCAAGTTTAACCGGAAAACTGAAATTCTGTTGCACCTGAAAACCGTTGAATTCACCATAAATCATATACATACTAGAATGGTGCGTTCGAGGGCTCAAATCGAAGCTAACTCGACGAACTTTAATCCTATACCAGTTTCCAGACATTTCTGTATTTAAACTGTGATGATATTCGGATCGGAGTGCGACTCTAGACTGCAGTCCAGAGCTACTCCAATCATTGCGTGCTGTTCCGTACTGGATACCATAGGATTTCCTTAACTTGTAGGTTGCGGAACTCCGCTGCTTATTGTAGATAACTCTGTTAGCTAGACAACGCATTTGATTTCGTTCTGTTTTGTTACCGTTTGATATTTAATCTGTAATTTAATAGATCGGGACACATAACAGTCCCAGCAGAATCAGAATTGACATGTTAATATTAAACTGATTATAACTCCTAACGTACAGACGCGATTGAAGATCCGTTTGTTGCGTTGAAAACTTTACTGAAAAACCTAGAATTCATTCAACTGTAGCATCGCTAAATTATAATCCCAACTGGGGTTAAAATGCATTGCGAAATGGATTCCTGATTCTGAAACCGGATTTTCAGCCGCGTGCGCTTAAAATGAAACAGTTATAACTAATGATCCTGAAACCCGATTGGCTCGAAACCAAATTAGATGGATAGCTAACTGAACATATTAATTACTATCTGTTTATCATTTCGCTAAATTATATACATATGTTTCATGATAAATCGTGCAAGTGATAGACTGTTGTTTTTATGATACCTTAGTTGTGCTTCTTATACTGTTCATGCATCATATCATACTTATATCATTGTAGTGATAACCTAGTGACATCGTGCATTTACACAGTGTTAGATTTTAGTGGTGATTGTGGCAAGTACGTCAGTGTTCGTGTATCCGTGATTAAGTGAAAGTGACACGTACTGGTACACAATCAGCGATCCTATTATTTCATTGCATTGTCGACGTCTGTGGGATGCGTGCACGTGTGACTATAAGTGGAATGGGACATTTATGGAAGCGTTGCACGGATGTCACAGATAAGACACCAGACACTGCCGTTTATCTTAGGTATTAGTCGGGACGTGCTTGATGGAGGTCCTGCCTCCAGTTCTCACGCAGACTTGTCACGGATCGATTAGTATCTAGGTTGATGGTTAGCGTTTGATGTAGACCACGGGGTGTGGGGTAGTTTAAGTGTGAGTTCAACAGAATCTCGGGAGTCCCATGCCGGCTTATTTATTTAGGGAGTTATATGGAGATTTACAGGGTACGTGATATATACACCGTGATATTCTTGTTACATGTTGGGCCCGTGGTCCCTTGCCCTTGGGTTCTACCCTTGGGTGGAGGACACTCGCGAGTGGTTGACTCTCACACTTGGACTGACGATAGCCTTAGTGACCTGTATAGTGAGACTTAGAGACTGATAGGGATACTGGCATTTATATTCCTTTTGTACTGTGTGGCATACGTGACATATCGTTACACTGATTTACTGTTCCGCTGCATTGATTACTGCATATCCATATTCATACTGTCATTGAATTACTGTTATTCATTTCCATTTACCACTGTTAGAACTATCACTTGATTATATATATATATATATATTATTGCTATTGTGTCGCTCTGACGACCTGAGTATGCATGCTCAGTGTGAGGAGAGGATTTAGCCTGGATCAGAACTAGACGTGCATCACAGACTTCTTGACTTGCCACTCCGAGTTACTTTCGTTTGTTCCACTTCAGGTCAGTTTATATTGTTGTTTCTTTCAGTTACTGCATTTCTCATTACTTGTGCATCATTTACTGTTTACCATGATAAACTAGAAGCCGAAGTGTGACTACGGCAGGACATTTCCTTGACCGTAGGAGCATGGCTGGCCTTGTCTACCCCTCGTATTCCGTATTTTGGGAAGCGGGGCGTGACACATGAGGTGCCCCAAAATGGGAACTGTCTTAATTTATTCACCTTTCCTTTTACAAGTGCTAAGCACTATTAGGGGTCACGTGGGATCACGTGACTCGATCTCAGTCGTTCCTTTTTGGTCTTCAGAGGTGCTCACGTGGGAACACGTGATCTGTTGTTATAGCGTTGAACGCTAATATGCATGGAGCTCTTGATCTAAGTCTTGAGAATTCAAGTCCTTTATTTTATAAGAATTAAATTCTTATGCAGGGTTAAACCCTAGTTTTATCAGAGAAATTAAATTCCTATATTTTTGGAAGAATTAAATTCTTCAAACCTAATTCTTTCCTCTAAGTTTTGGGACTGGATAACAGAATCTCCCCGATGAGAATTAAATTCTCAACTTGTAGGGAGATCTGCTTCTGCAGACCTCAACCAGAGGAAGAACTAAGTTCTTTTTTTTTGGAAGAGTTAAACTCTTGTAAGAGGAGATAAAATGATCTCTATGTCTTTTTTTTTACCTAGGATTTCTTTTTCTTCAAAGAGAACTCTTTTTTTTTTGTTTTTTCAAATCTTATGGAGGGTCTCCTCTCCTTCTCTTTTCAGTCTCGAGTCCTTTATATAGTATAGACAAGTTTGTTGATTTAGTTAAGAAAATCTCTCATTGAGAGATTTTTTTTAACGATTCATGGATTTTATCCACCGTTGGATTTTTGATTCAGGAACTTCTGTTTTACAGAACATATTTTTCTTATTTTTTTTAACAAGATTAGGAAAATATTTTCCCATACAGAGTTTATTCTGTAGCTTGGTGGTTTTTAATCACCATTGGATTTTTAAGCCAACGGTGCTCTGTTTTACAGTGCGTAATCTTTCTTGCTTAGAAAGATCTAATGAAATATTTTTCAAATAGGGTTTTGATCTTTCTTATTTAGAATTTAATTCTATCGGCTCAGAAGGCACTAGGAACCCTCACATGTAGCACGTGACCCATAGCATTAAACCGGTTTGCTTATATGCAGCAGTCCCAGAGAAAAGTATCACGTGTTGGCACGTGAGCTTTTCTGGCCTGTTATTTGTTTTAGGAAGGCGCTTATATACTTTGTATATAGATACTCACGTGCCTTCACGTGAGGCTCAATTTCAGCCTTATTTGTTAAGCGCAATGCCTATAATCTTTGCTCCAAGGCGCATCATGTACGGGCACGTGATGCTCCATTTGGGGAATTTTTCCCATCGCTTTTTGTTCATTATTTATTTTTTATAAGGGAACAATGGCTTCGTAGGGAGGTCTTTTGATCCACAGCGTAGTTGGGCAGGAAACTACCTGTTGCGGATGGACCGAGCAGGAAGCTGCTCGTTGGCCTCGTGAGGAGGGCTTTTGATCCATATCGTAGTTGGGCAGGAAACTATACGCTGCGGATGGACCGAGCAGGAAGCTGTTCGGTGGCCTCGTGAGGAGGGCTTTTGGATCCACAGTGTTGTCGGGCAGAAAGCTATCCACTGTGGATGGACCGAGCAGGAAACTACTCGGTGGTCTCATGAGGAGGGCTTTTGATCCACAACGTAGTTTGGCAGGAAACTACCCGCTGCGGATGGACCGAGCAGAAAGCTGCTCGGTGGCCTCGTGTGGAGGGCTTTTGGATCCACAGCGTTGTCGGGCAGGAAGCTACCCACCGCTGGAGCACCTCTAACCTCCCTTTGGTCGTCGCGTGTATCTGAAGACCTTTAGAAGTCACGCGGCTCAAAATCGTCGCCCTGCTCTCCGGCGATGGACGTCGAGGCGAGGCAAATCTTAGCGGTTTGCTGGTCTCCGTAGACCCGGCCTATTCCCCCTTGATCCAAAGAAAATTTGATTGCAAGGCAATAAGTCGAGATCTGGGCCCGAAGTGCGTTTGAGGTAGGACGTCTCAGGAGAATGTTATAGGACGAAGGGACTTTGGCGACGAGAAAGTCCACTGGTATGGTTCACATATTGCCCGCTTCCCCAATGTTGAGGAGAAGGGTGACCAATCCCTCGGCAGGGACGGAGTGATTAGTGAACCAAGAGCATTTCATTTATAGTTCATGATCTGCTCTCTTTCGGAATGTATTCCAAAGATTCCCCACTATTCTACAGTGGGTCCCACGGATTCAATAGGTGGCCTTTGCCCCCTTAACATGACACTTGGCGCAGAACTTTGTTCCGTGTTGCACTTTGTTCCGTAAGCAAGAACCGGGTCTCGACATTCTCCCCACCTTTGAACAATGGTTCGTCCTCGAACCACTGACCTACTATTGAGGGACCGGCTCTGATACCATTCTGTCACGCCCTATCCCCAATACAGAGAGTATTGTCCTCTCTGGTCGAAGCCATACGGTTTTGTCCTTCGGGGTGAACCGGACTACTTCCCAAGAGGTCATCCATCCCAAGACTTCCCTGGCCTAAGCATGCTTAACTACGGAGTTCTCAAGCTCCTATAGTGCCGATTCACTTAAAAGGCTCATCTGTATTGAAGAGTGGTATTATTTCATTTATACTTCCTGATATGCCCTCTTTCGGAATGTATTCCAGAGATTCTCCATTGTTCTACAGTGGGTCCCACGGATTCAAGAGGTGGCCCCCACTGATTCAGCAGGTGGCCCCCGCCCCTTTAATATGACACTTGGCGTGGCACTTTGTTCCGTGTGGCAGTTTGTTCCGTGAGCAAGAACCGGGTCCCGACATTCTTAACTGATGGAGGCCATGATCTCCTTCAGATATTGTCCTCCGTCAATCCTGTGATGGCGGTCTTTGAATGTTGAGATTTGGTTTGGGAGTTGTTAAGCATGTAGATCTCAATGGGTTGGCGTTCAGGCCGAGCTATCTGCAAAAGAAGTCCCGGGGTGGGTGACCACCGTAGGACCCTCTGACGATCAAGTTAGTGCTGAGGAATAGATGCAGAGTAACGGCGTATTGGAATGAATTCGAGTTACCTGAGTCGTCTGAGAGAGGAGTTTATATAGTGGTCGCGTGGTGTGAGCAGGCGTGAGATTATCGCCGTCAGTTACGCCCATGCGTTATCCTCGCATTAATGGTGGAATACGCCCATTAATAGGGGGACGCGCTAGCGTAGGACGCGGAACGTGGGGAGACGGATATCTCGCCCTGGCAGGATACGCAGAGACGTTGCGGGGGCGCATGGGTTCCGTGCTCTCGGTTGATCGGGGAAGCCGAGAAAGCTCGGCCAGTCAGATTGTTCGGAGACGAGTAGTGAGGCCGAGGAAGCTCAGTCTGACAGATGGCTCAGAAACGAGCAAGAAGATTGAGGAAGCTCGGTCTAACAGGAGGCTTGAAGACAAGCCGTTGGTTGTTTGCTAGGTGAAGGGGAAAGTACTCGGGGAGGTCTCCTAAGAGGTCGGATATGTCCTAGGAGACGAGGTCCCAAGGAATGCCTCTAATGCAACTCATTTATTCCACCTCCGTCGCCTTCGGGACACGTCATCCGCCACGTGTCGTAATCTGAGGAAATACCACTTGTGAGCATCATCATTAGCCCCCCAATCTCGTTCCGACCTATTTATGGGTCAGGTCGAGAGTGGCCTGCTCGGTTTTTCTTCGGCTCGGTTTGGTGCCGAGAATTAGAATGTGGATCACCTGGGAACGACATGGCGTTTGGTGGTTGCGTCGTTTCGATTTTTGGGTCCGCGTGTCTTCTCGTCATGCGCCTGAATTTTCGCGTGTATCTACGATGGTGTCAGCGGATCAGTGAAATGATTGCGTTTTAAAGAGGGGGCGCCGTTTCAGTCGATTCGTCAGTTGGGGTACGGGCCACGTGTCCGACGTTGGTTGGTAGAAACGACAGGCTGTCTCTGACTCCTACGATTGAAGAGACGTTCCCAATGGCCAATTGCCACATGGAGCTTCGATTGCCGCTTGGGCGTGACGTTTCGTTTTGGCGGGAATCAATCTGGGCCGTATGATGTTCTCTTTTGGGGTGTATAAATAGGAGGGGACCATCCTAGGGCCGACACTTTTAGCTCGTATACTTTTCATTGTTTGAATCTTCATTCTGCAAGTAGTTTTAGCTCGTATGTCTTTTTATCTTGCAAGTTCTTTTAGCTCGTAAGTATCTTTATCTTGCAAGTGCTAAGCCGGTGTCCACCTTTTCCCCGGAGTCAAGGTAGCAATCGCGCATCGAGTCGAACGATAGCCAAGTATAGGAAGGTCGGTATCCTTCTTTTCCCCGGAGTCGAGATGGCGATCGCGCATCGAGTCGAACAATAGCCAAGTGTAGGAAGGTCGGTATCCTTCCTTTCCCCCGAGTCGAGGTGGAGATCGCGCATCGAGTATGAACCGATTGATGGGCCAAGAAAGAACCTGCTCGGCGGCCTCATGAGGAGGGCTTTTAAATCCATTTCTTTGCAGGGCAGGAATCTAACCGCTGCGGATGGACCGGGCAGGATGCTACTCAGTCGGCTCGACGTCAAGGGCTTTGGATCCACAGCATTGATGGGTAGGAAGATACCCACTGCGGATGGACCGAGCAGGAAGCTACTCGGTGGCTTCTTGAGGAGGGCTTTAGATCTACAACATTGATGGGCAGGAAGCTACCCATTGCGGATGGACCGAGCAGGAAGCTACCCGGTGGCCTCGTGAGGAGGGCTTTTGATCCACAGCATTGATGGGCGGGAAGCTACCCACTGCAGATGGACCGAGCAGGAAGCTACTCGGTGGCCTCGTTAGGAGGGCTTTAGATATACAGCATTGATGGGTAGGAAGCTACCCACTGCGAATGGACCGAGCAGGAAGCTACTCGGTGGCCTCGTGAGGAGGGCTTTAGATCCACAGCATTGATGGACAGGAAGCTATCCACTGCGGATGGACCGAGCAGGAAGCTACTCGGTGGCCTCGTGAGGAGGGCTTTTGATCCACAACGTACTTGGGTAGGAAGCTACCCACTGCGGATGGACCGAGTAAGAAGCTACTCAGTGGCCTCATGAGGAGGGCTTTTGATCCATGGCGTAGTTAGGCAAGAAACTACCCGCTACGGATGGACTGAGCAAGAAGCTGCTCGGTAGCCTCGTGAGGAGGGCTTTTGGATCCACAGCGTTGTCGGGCAGGAAGCTACCCGCTGCGGATAGACCGAGAAGGAAAATGCTCGGTGGCCTCATGAGGAGGGCTTTTGATCCACAGCGTAGTTGGGCAGGAAACTACCCGCTGCGGATGGACCGAGCAGGAAGCTGCTCAGTGGCCTCGTGAGGAGGGCTTTTGATCCACAGCGTAGTTGGGCAGGAAACTACCCGGATGTACCGATCAGGAAGCTGCTCAGTGTCCTAGTGAGGAGGGCTTTTGGATCCACAGCGTTGTTGGGCAGGAAGTTACCCATTGCGAATGGACCGAGTAGGAAACTACTCGGTGGTTTCGTGAGGAGGGCTTTTGACCCGCAGCGTAGTTTAGCAGGAAACTACCCGCAGCGGATGGGCCGAGCAGGTAGCTACTCGTTGGCCTCGTGAGGAGGGCTTTTGGATCCACAGCATTATCGGGCAGGAAGCTACCCTCCGCCGGGGCACCTCTAACCTCCCTTTGGTCGTCGCGTGTATCTAAAGACCCTTGGAAGTCATGCGGCTCAAAATCGTCGCCCTGCTCTCCGGCGGTGGACGTCGAGGTAAGGCAAATCTTAGCGGTTTGCTGGTCTCCGTAAGCCCGGCCTATTGCCCTTTGATCCAAAGGAAATTTGATTGCAGGGTGATAAGTCGAGATCTGATCCCGGAGAGCGTTTGAGGTAGGACGTCCTAGGAGAATGTTATAGAACGAAGGGACTGTGGTGATGAGGAAGTATGGTTCACGTATTTGCCCGCTTTCCTAATATTGAGGAGGAGGGTGACTAATCCTTCGGCAGGGACGGAATGATTGGTGAACCCAGAGAGGACATGGGAGGTAGGTCAGATGGTCCTAGTCCCATACGCTGGAAACAGTCGTAGAACAGGATATCCTCCGAGCTTCCTGAGTCAACCAATATCCTCTGGACTTCGTAACAGTGGACTCTGGCCGTTATCAAGAGAGGGTCATTGTGAGGGAGCGATATGCCGTGGAAGTATTCATCGGTGAAAATGATCGGCTCGTCCTTTCTGCACCTCTTATGTGATATATCACCTGTACCATCGACTCGGAGGATGTGCTAATTCCCCTTACTTTCCCGAGCTGGATCCGAGGTAGCGACCATGATCTGCCCGATCGTTAATTCCCCGGAAGGGGTTAGGTCCTTTTGCTCCCGCTCCGCCTGCCGCTTGTCCCGCAGGTATTTTTCCAGGTGGCCTGAGCGGATCAACTCCTCAATGTAGTCACGAAGTTGTTTGCAATTCTCAGTAAGGTGACCCTGCGACCTGTGGAAAGCGCGGTATGGGACGCGGAGACGCTTGCTTGCTCTTTGGGTGACTGGCGGAAGCTTGAAGAACCTCTCACCCTTAGCTTCCTTCAGCAGCTCGATCTGAGAGATATTAAGAGGAGTGTACTCCTGAAACCTAGGGGAGTAAGGCTTCGGACGATCGACTTTCTTCTCCTCCTCCCTATCTCTCTTCTTTCTGTCCGTCTAGTCGGGTCGGGGGAGGTTTGAGTTTACCTCGGACTCGAGCTGGATTTCTCGCTCGGTCCAGGCTTTCACTTCGGCTATGGTCTTAGGTTGCGCTAATTCAAAAGAGCAGAGCCATACTTTGTGCCTAAGACCCGACCTCAGCGCGGTGATAACTAATTCATTGCGGTGCTCGGGAACCTCCAGGAAGGCATTATAGAAGCGGGTGACATATCTTTTGAAGGATTCCTTGTCTCTGCCCTTGACAGTGAACAGGTAGTCGACCGTTCTCTTCTGTCGTCGGTTTCCGATGAAGTGACCGAGAAATTGGGTGGCTATCTCGTCGAAGGTCGAGATGGAGCATGGCGTAAGTCCTCGGAACCAGTCCCGGCCAGCCCGGATGAGGGTGGTGGGGAAAGCTCGGCATTGAGCCACGTCCGAATTATCCTGAAAGCTCATGCTCACCGTAAATGCGTCTAGGTGGTCCTTCAGGTTGGATTTCCTGTCGAAGAGGACCACTTTTGGCGGCTTGTTCCTGGATGAGACGTGCTGCAGCTCTTCTGTAAAGGTCTTTGTTAGTGAATCGGCGGAGTACCTGGCCCCTTCGCCAGACGCATGACCATCCCATTGTATGCCTTCTATTTTCTTTTCGAAGGCTTCAAGTTAGTGGTTGTACCCCGAGAATTCTGTACAGTCGGAGTGGTAGCTACCCCCGCTCCGGGTCTGCGTGATGGTGCGGCTCCGATTCCACTCTATTAAATTTCTCAAATCCTTGGGCGAGGCCATCCTCGAGTGGTCACAGCGTTCGCAGTTCGTGTGGCCCCGGCGAGCGTGGGGGCGTCGGTCATGCCTGGAAGTAGACAAGCTGACCGACACCTCCTCAGGGGAAGAGAACGCGTGGCAGGTATCGGAGCGACGGCCCAGTTTTTCCTGGGATCGAGGCGTGGAGCTGTCCGATGCCCGGTGGGTCATGGAATCAATCACCGCATGCGGGTCACGGTGGCCGGAGTCGGCACACCAGCGCTCGAGTAAGATCGAGGGTTTGAGTGTGCCCATCCGTCCTCCTGCAGACATCGTTATCCCGGAAAGGAGGAACGACGGTCTAATGGGTAAGGCCCGCCACTTGAATACGGACAAGAGCATCCACCAGCGATATGAGCCTGTCTATCCGAGCGGATAAGGCGTTGATCACGTTAGGGGAAGGAGATGAGCCGCTCCCACCTCCGTTGTGGCGGCTCGTATTTGGATCGTCGCGGTTGTCGCTCGCCATCGGGTCGAGGGTGGAAGATCAACTTTAGGGGTGGAGAAGCTTCTGAAGCGGTTCTCACAGACGGCGCCAACTGATGGAGGCTGTGATCTCCTTCAGATGTTGTCCTCCGTCGATCCTGTGATGGCGGTTATTGACGGTTGAGATTTGGTTTGGGAGTTGTTGAGCGTGTGGATCTCAATGGGTTAGCGTTGAGGCCGGGCTATCTGCAAAAGAAGTCCCGAGGTGGGTGGATCCTTTGATGATCAAGTTAATGCCGAGGAATAGGTGCAGAGTAACGGCGTATTAGAATGAATTCGAGTTACCTGAGTCGTCTGAGAGGGGGGTTTATATAGTGGTCGCGTAGAGCGAGCATGCGCGAGATCATCGCCGTCAGTTACGCCCATGCGTTATCCTCGCATTAATGGCGGGATATGCCCATTAATAGGGGGACGCGCTAGCGTGGGACGTGGAATATGGGGAGGCGGATATCTCACCCTTGCAGGATTCGCGGAGCCGTTGCGGGGACGCTTGGGTTCCGCGCTCTCGGTTGATCGGGGAAGCCAAGAAAGCTCGGCCTGTCAGATTGTTCGGAGACGAGCAGTAAGGCCAAGGAAGCTCGGTCCGACAGATGGCTCGGAAACGAGCAAGAAGACCGAGGAAGCTCGGTCTGACAGAAGGCTCGGAGACGAGCTGTTGGTCGTTTGCTAGATGAAGAGGGAAAGTACTCAGGGAGGTCTCCTAAGAGGTTGAATATGTCCTAGGAGATGAGGTCCCGAGGAACGCTCCTAATGCAACTCATTTATTCCACTTCTGTAGCCTTCGGGACACGTCCCCCGCCACGTGTCGTAGTCTGAGAAAGTACCACTTGTGAGCATCATTTCCTGCGAAGAGCCAAATTTATCGGCTGCAAGGTTTTTTCATTTTTCGACCTTATATTGTGCTGTTATCCTTGGTTCTATTTCATTATGCTGCTGAAATTCGCGTTCGTTACCTTTTGAAATCATGGAAGATACATTTCTTTTGAAATCTTGAAAGATGCATTTTCCGTACTCGTTCTGTAAGTTCAGTGGAAAATAATTTACAATGATAAACCTATCAAACATTGTAATAGCAAATTAAATGGAGGCTGTTTCTGATTCAAAAGTCATATCTGTTGAGCAAAGATAAATTAGGCAGGCGGTCAATTTTTGATGGATCTCCTTGCGAAGTATGGCACCCCTTTAAGGATTTGAATTACTAGCAAACTATATAACGTCAACATTTTCCATTGTAGAATTGTGATGCAAAATGTGGAAATCTCTGTTTCAAATTCGATAATTTGCTGTTCCGCATAACAATACAGCACGGATATTATCAATGCATATTAATATAAAAGATAGAGGTTTATTATTTTTAAGCTATTACATAATCAAATATTACGACATTGATCACATTCTCGTTGATAAGAAAAGTACTGGTTGAAAGTTTTTGAAAATAGCTAGTAACAATAGATTAATACATGTAAATAGCTATTTCATTCCACCACAACGTTTCTGAAATGACCACCCTTATCATCATTCGTTTCACATACAGTCGCGTTTAGATAACTATGAATAGGATTAAATCCAAAACAATGGATTGGTTGCTAAGGTTCGCTGCTATGACTACATATGAAGAAGAAAAAGAAGGGTTTTTACATTTTGGTAGACTGTTGGGAGCTTAAAATGAGCGGACGCTGTCAGTTCCAAGTGTTGGGGGGGTTATATGCAGGAGAATTGTGACGAGAAGATCACAAGTTCAAAACATGTAATCAACACAAGAGAAGAGGCGATAAATCCTATTTATTTAGGAAGGGGTCGATCCTGCATGGAATAACCCTGTCACTTGGAAAAATATGAGTAGATTGTAATCTTGACATTTTAAAGTTTGATCCTCAACTTAAACCCCAATGTAACTTATTATTGACTTTTAAGTGGGGATAATAGAGATTGTGCTCTTTACAGCGACACAATTCAGAGCTTCTTGTGGACATGGTGAGGCAGCAGTTCAAGAAAAACATGCACGAAACCGATCCCGAAAAGATCCAGAAACTAAAGGATGAGTGAGTTTCCTATAGCCACCTAATCTTCATAATATTTGAATTTATTTTATAGTAACCGTCGAAAGAAAAATCATCCGCGGTCTGTGTTGCTGCAGTGCTGCTAGAGGCCTTATCAATCATATTATCTACGAAGCCGAGAAGATGACCGGTCGCAAGTTTTCTGGCTCTAAGTGATCATCGCCCTCCTCCATTATTGCATATAATCATGAAACTGTTATGATTTTGGGCCTATATGTACAAAATGACATCAGGATAAATATTTATGATTGATACATAATGCAACACCATTTGAGCAGCAATACGCCGTTTTGAATCTTCTTTCACTTGTTTCTTCTCTTTGATGCCCCCATATATGAACAACTAGTCCCTACAATATGATCAGGATTTTAGTTGTGTAATTAATAGTTGAGAACAATATCAGGATTTTAGTTCTGTAAGAGGTAAGAAAGATGTTTTATTTTTGGCTGTTTTCACACTATATATATTCCTGCAATGTTCCTCCAATCTTTCAGAAAATAACTTCCACTGCTTAGTCTGTTCGAGTGGTTGGTGGGATATTAGGTTGATAGTACGAAGTGTGGGAATTGATTGAGGTAATTTTCTCGGTTCTTGGAATTTTTCCATTAAAATTGATACTGTCAATGGATGGCATGTGCTACATCTTGACTCCTTCAGTTTGCTTTATAAGAGTAAAATACATTTAAATTTTGTTTTTTCTAGCCGTAGGTGTTGGATGATAGAAAAGTTTCAAATATTTTCGGAGATAGGTAAAATATTTCTCATCTTATAATCAATTTAAGGTCTTTTTTTATATGTAAAATGACAGTGTGGAAAGATTGGTATAACATACGCTAAAATGGCATTAGAATACTCAAAGTTTATAAATACCTAAAGTTGAAATATTGAAGTCGTGGAGAGTCTTCCTCAGACGTCTGAACAAAGGAGGTTCAGACGACTGGGCATGCACGCATGCAGAAGCTAAAAGAGCAAAGCGACGTCGGATGCCTTAAGGCAAAGTGACAGACGTCTGGCCAAATCCAGATCCGTCACAGAGTTTGGGCAAACGTCCGAACGAGGAGTGATAGACATCTGCCCAAAAGAGCTGAAACCAATACAAAGAGGCGACAGACGTCTGCCGATGAGTTTTCTGTGCGAATCGAATATTTAATATTCTGTTTTATCTCTAATTTAAATAGGAATTACGGTTAGGTTATATATAGGGATCTCTTATATGATAGAATTAAGGCCATTAAGATTATTGTATAGAGAGAGGGAGACGGCTGAGAGATTAAAGAGATTTGAGAGAAATCTCCTAGTGTTGCTCTTGGTGTAAAACTTGACTAAAATACTAGTAGAAGTTTTGCAGATTCCGCTCTGTCAGAGGCTAGTCATTCCGTGGGTGAATCTCGTTAACAAATACCTTGTCTCTCTGGTTTGATTCTCCCGTTCTCGTTTTATTGTGTTTTGTCTTTCGTTGTTTAATTTGCGTATTGTGTGGATTGGCCATTAGCATAGTTTCCGTGTTGTTGTTCCTTCTCCCATCCCAACAAAATGGTATCAGAGCTTAGAGAACCGAAAGATCTTCAATTTTACGGTTTAAGTTTACGGTGGGTGACGACGCTTGTGTCTACTCTCCATATTCTTAGATCGTATTTTCGAAGGTGTTGGTTCAGATCCGAGGAGAAGGTAAAATTTGCAGCGGTGGTATAAACGAAAGATGGCGGAGCATAAGATCAAAATCGAAAAGTTCAATTGTCAAAACTATGGTTAGTGGCGTATGCAAGTGGAAGACTACCTATATCAGAAAGAATTGTATCTTCCGTTATTGGACGACAAGCCTGAGAAGATTTCCGATGAGACATGGAATCTACTGGATAGGAAAGTCCTGACAACGATTAGGTTATCGTTGACTCCGCAAGTGCCCTTTAATATCTCGAAGGAGAAAACAACCATAGGGCTAATGACGATATTAGCAAAGTTGTATGAGAAGCCTTCAACGTTGAATAAAATATTTTTGATGAAGAAACTTTTCAACATGAAAATGTCAAAACACGGTTTAGTGACGGAGCATCTGAACGAATTCAACAGTGTGACAAGCCAACTCGAATCAGTCTCAATCATATTTGAAAATGAGATTCGAGACTTATTGTTTCTACATTCGTTGCCGGAGAGTTGGGAAAACCTGGTTATGGCGGTCAACAACTCGATCTCAGGGATTCCCATATTTAATGATGCGGTGAGCAGTATATTAAGTGATGAGATGAGGAGAAAGGCTGTGAATGGGAGTTCGGGAACTTTTGCACTCTTAATTGAGAATCGTGGCAGGACAATGGAAAAGGGATAAAGAAAGAAATGGAAGTCAAAGAGCCGAGAAAAGTCAAAACGGAAGACCCAAGGCAACTGTTGGAACTGCGGAAAGAAGGGTCACTTAAAAACGGACTGCAGACTCTTGAAAAAGAGAAAGGCTTAAATGAGATGTCAGATGAAAATGAAGCCAATGTGGTGTCTACACATGAACAGGGGGAACATGGACTTTGTCTTTCGGCGAATGAGATCACAAAGGAAGATACCTGGTTTTTAGATTCAGGTGCATCCTTTCACTGCACTTCAGGTCGGTATCACTTTAGTGAATATATTCAAGAAGATTTTGGACATGTGGTGGTGGGAAACGATCAGCCGTGCAAAATCATTGGAAAAGGGACGATTATACTACAACCGTCAGAAGGAGGTTAGATAAAACTGAAGAACACTAGATACATACCAGATCTGAAGAAGAGTTTCATTTCTACAAGTTAGCTAGACAACAAAGGGTGCATTACGGTATTTGGGAATTCTCAGTGGAAAATTTCCAAAGGATCGTTAGTGGTCGCAAGGGGCAAATTGAGCGGTTCATTGTATTCCTTCAGTAAGAGTAGTGGAGTTTTGATTGCATTGACAACAGGTTCAGATATAGATTCTGAGACTTCGCCGTGGCACAAGAGATTGGGAAACCTTAGTGAGAAGAATATGAAGATTCTTTAGGGTAAGGGGCTTTTATCTTGGCTGAAGAAGGTGGAGTTGGGGCTCTGTAAGAGTTGCGTTTGTGGAAAATAAAGCGTATTCAAATTTCAGATATATGGTGTAGCAAAGAAGACCAAGAAACTAGAGTTGGTACATACGGATGTATGAGGAACGGTCTCGGTAGAGTCTTATGAAGGAAATCGATACTTTGTAACTTTCATAGATAATGCAAGCAGGATGATATGGGTCTATGCAATGAAGAAGAAGTCCGATGTGTTTGGTCTCTTTAACACTAGATTAGACAGGTGGAGAACCAAACGGGGACGAAGGTTAAGTGCCTAAAATCCGATAATGGTGGAAAATATTGCATACAAGAGTTCGATGGGTTTTTCTCACAGAATGGTATACGTTGGTTAAAGACGGTACCGGGGACACTTAAACAGAATGGCGTCGCTGAAAAGATGAACAGGACGATCCTAGAGTGGGTGAGGAGCATGACCTTGGATGCGGATGTACCGAAATTCCTATGGGTAGCAGCTGTGTATCTGATCAATCGAAACCCAACAAGTACACTCGATGGAGGAATTCCGGAAGAAATTTGGCCAGGAAAACCAGTCAATTACTCACACCTCAAAGTTTTTGGTTGTATTGCGTATTCGTTGATAGATAAGATGGAAAGGATTAAGCTTGACTCCAAGTCTGGAAAATGTGCATTCATCGGTTATGGAGGAGATGAGTTCGAATATCGTCCGCGTGATTATTCAAGCAAGAAGATAATACGAAGCCGGAACGCCGTCTTTGATGAGCAACACTTGTATAAGGAAGCAGAGCAAGCCAATGAAGGTGCTGTCACTCCCCGCTTCCCAAAACACGAAATACGAGGATGATTAGTCCAGCCTTGCTCTTACAGTCAAGGAATAATCCTGCCGTACTCACATTTCGGCATCTGACAGTACATGGTAGCAATAATCTAACACAGATAATGAGATAATACAATCACTAAAACTATTAGGTGAAAAGGAAACTGAGCACAGCAAATACAAACAACTAACCAGTGATAATGAAAGGAACGATAGGGCTGGCTCACTAGGTATCCATGATCTCCTCGAAATCAAACGAGTCCATTTCTTTCACTGAGCATGCATACTAATGTCGTCAAAGTGACACAATATAGCAAAAAATATATAATAAGTGCGATAGAATAAACAGGAAATAGTATGCATGGAAGTAATGACATAAGCATGAAATAACCGGTATAGGTAAACAGTAAAGCATGAGTATCGGATTAGTAAATCGATGCAAGCCCAAGTCACTAATCCTATCATTATCTAGGTCTCAATGTCCATGTCCCTATCTTATCGTCAGCTTGAGCGTAAGGTCGACCATTGGAAACACAGAGCCCACCCCTGTAATCAGTAACAATCAATAACACGCTTTCACGTAATGAGACTGCAAGAGGGCTTTCTCTTGTAGTCAGTACACACTCATGTAATGAGACCCTGAAATTCCATTGACCGAACTCACACTCAAACTATCTTAACACCCACGGTCTACATCAAGGTCCAATCACGAACCAAAATACAGGCTAACCATGACAAGTCTACTCGAGAATTGGAGATAGGTCTTCATCAAGCATGACTAGAACAGTACTTTAGACAAGTGGGCAGTCCCCGATATCTTATCTATGACACTAATATAAGTGCTTCCATAACCATGCCATTCCAGTTATAGTTATACTTATATATGTCTCACAGACGTTGACAATGTAATAATTAAATGGTCGTGCTGATTGTGTACAAGTACGCGTCATGATCACTATTCGTTCACGCTTTTACGTTAATGTACTTGTCACAATTCAATCACTAACATTTCGGTAATCTAAAAACAGTCGCTAGGGTATCGATACAATGTTCATTAATTACTGGGGGTATAACGGTCATGCAACATGATGGAGATGAATAAAATGCACTACCAATAATATATGAGCAGCCGGTGTCGTTTGGATTAGGAAAATCGCATTAAATCATGCGTGCATAATTTGTAAAAACAATATAAGAGGCGTAAATATTCCATTTAATTGTATATACATAAAAATTGGTTTCGAGTCAATCAGGTATCTGGTTTTGGAGATACGGTTGTTTAAATGCAGGTGTTCACTGCCGGAGTTACAGTTTCTGAACTAAAAGTCTATTTTCAACCGTGTTTTACCCCTAGTTACAGTCATAGTTAGGCGTCGTTAAAGTCAATGTATTTTAGGGTTATTAGTCAGGATTTCAACGCATAAAACGGATCAGAAATAATCATCGTGTGCTAAGAGTTATACTCAGTTTACTGTTGCTACGTAAAAACTGATACTGCAGTAATCAGCTGTATCTATCAACAGTGTAAAATATGTTATAAGTATCAAACGACACTGGAATTTGGTGAAACTACTGTCAATAGAAAGATAACTCAAATTCCTATGCCTCGATATATGATTCCGCACGCTTAAGCACTTAAACAGTGAGATATATGCATCCTAAAACAGGTAAAGGCAGCGATTCCTGCTCCGGGCTGCAGTCCAAAATCAGGAAAGTTCTCTATTTTCGATGGTCAAATGTTATATTTAACAGTAAACCTATACATCATGTTAAAGATTATGTAGTACACTTCGCAACGAACCCAAGCACGTTGCGATTGGATTTTACTATGATTTATAACGATTTTTGTAACGTGACAAGTACGGTGAAATCCAGTTTTAACATCGTATTGTGCTTACGACATTTCATGATTTAACGACGATATTATGAGCTCAAATTCCACAAAATATTAGTCAACGTGCAAGTGAATTTATATCTGAGAGATAGGAGTATTTTCATTAGGGTTTTGATACACATATCAACTAGTAATAATCATGACATTTGCCACACGAAAATGTCGGTTTTATTTAACTGATGTGTGTGTGTGTGTGTGTGTCTATATATATATATATATATATATATATATATATATATATATATATATATATATATATGAGAATAATGGAGAAAAGAGGCCATAGGAGGAAATTTTCTCCTATGGCGTGGAAAAAATACAAGCTCGACCAATTTTTTCGACGATCGGCCCCCATCATCTTCATCGTTATCATCTAAGATGTGGGTACACCAAATTTCATGTGATTCTACAACTTTTTCACCGTTGATTTAGCAATGTAAAAAGTTCTATTGTCGGTAAACCGTTAATTTTGAACCCACTAAATCAACGGTGAAAAAGTTGAGGAATCACATGAAATTTGGTGTACGCACATCTTAGATGATAACGATAATAATGATGGGTGCCGATCGTCGGAAAAAATGGTGGAGGTTGTATTTTTTCCACACCATAGGAGGAAATCCCCTCCTATGGTCTCTTTCCTCCATTAATCTCTCTCTCTCTATATATATATATATATACGCGATAGAAAACCCGAATCGGGTTCCAATCACACAGTTGCAAACCATAGTTCACAAGGTAATGATTCGAGTAAATATTCACGATGTAGATATAAACACACACACATATATAATTATGCATATACGTTCAATTAACTGTATTAATTTTGATTAATTAGCATGAGTAGCAAGTGAAAAGTTTCCAGTTGCCTAGAGACGATCGCGACGACGAATGGCACGAGCATGGCACGATCACGGGTAGCGGCAACAAGCTTGGGCTCGGCTCGCTACGGGGTTCTGGGTTGATGGAGTTGGCTGGAGCTCGGTCGAAACTCCGTGGCGAAGGCGGCAGTGACGTCAGGGAGGAGGCCGACGGCTCAGAGAGGTTGGTGGAGACGGCGGCTCTGAAGCGAGTCGAAAGGAAAGTGGAGGATGGGTTTGAAGGAGATGATGGTGGAGGTTGCGGTGGTGCTCAGGTGGTCGCGGTTGGGAAGAGAAGATCGGTGGAGGTAACGAGGAGGTATTGCTGGTGATCGTCGGTGATGAAGGTGGCCGGAGGAGAAAAGGGTCGGTGGTGCACGGTAGGGAGTGGTGGAGACGATGGAGGTTGTGGCGCGGGCTGTGGGGAAGCTTGTGTTAGTTGTATGTATGCCCTAGAGGCCATTATTGTACATGAGATGTATATTATAGTGGATGTTGGGACATATATAGGGAGGACTTTCTTGCTCGACATGATAGTACGCTATCTGCTTGCTCTTTATCTTAACATGTACACTTATTGTCTCTCTGTTACATATTGATAAAGCCCTTAGGATGTGTACTTGACTTCCAGGATTATGATGCAGATCATACTAGTAGGGCATGGGTAGTCCATGAGTTCATCCTTCAATGTTCCTAGTCGTGGGAATATCGAAACGGGGCATCGATATTCCAGAGTAGACTAGCGTATATCTTCTCGACCCATGCGATGGGCGATGGATGATCCCATATCCATTGGTGTTTGACATCAGAGATGGTATACGGGTGCTCAGTGGAGATTGGGTACACTGAACGGACTCGCCGAGAACTCCTTGATGGTATTATACCTCACGTCAGAGAGCAGTCCTCTGGTGACACTGATACAGGTTAATCTATCGACTCGAGATCATCATAGAGTCTTGTGTGTCTCCCACTGTGCTTTGATTTCCACCCTACCACGGCTCTACTGAGTCGTGCAAACAGGTGGTTTTTTGGTACAGTCCTGAGTCACATGGAGGCAATGAGCGATAGGAGGGGATTCGTCTCTCCTGGTATTGGGGGTTGATGTTGCGCTATACTCGATTGGCCATAACTGAAATCCCTGGCCAGGGTAGATGAGATTTACTGATAAGTGTTATCGGTAGTTTCTCGCCCGTTATGGACCTTATATCGGCATGACTTATCAAGCTATTGGGGTCTGACGTTTACCACCCCTAGACGAGATATGCGACATATCAGACGAAGAGACCGGACTGTATAGTAGTGTTACTGATTGGATTCACAGGAGTATGAGCAGGCTTGCTTGTTGATCTTCTGATCGCTCAATACCCGGGTGGCCGTTGCATTTAGCAGGCCTTTTACGGCTTGTGGGTGTTTGATATGATCATCACCTACTGCCGGCGTATTGACGAGTCTTTAGAATCCTACACAGAGGTTTCCTGGCTCAGGAGAAACGGAGTAGGAGCACATATGAGATATGTGCAGGACCGAGATTAATACGAGTATGTGATACCGTATTCTATTCTCGCGATTTGTGTCATCAGTCGGTTATATGTGATATAGCCGG
This sequence comes from Agapanthus africanus, assembly GCA_030015575.1. Classification (NCBI taxonomy): domain Eukaryota; kingdom Viridiplantae; phylum Streptophyta; class Magnoliopsida; order Asparagales; family Amaryllidaceae; genus Agapanthus; species Agapanthus africanus. The sequence goes on along the minus strand of CM057337.1, from coordinate 820,733,973 downwards.
GTTATCGGATCAAGTGTTGTTTCGATAAATTGATACACATGATATTAGTCGGTTATATATGATATAGCCGGATTATTAAATCAAGTATTGATTTAATAATCTAATGTATAATTATCTATTTGATATATTAATTTACATTGACTGGTATTGGTTCACTTAAGATTGCTTTTCTCACTTGATTGTATATTGAGTATATATGTGATATATACTTGTGTACATGTTTGTGTCATGCTTGATGATACATGCAACATGGGTGTGTGTGTGACTTACACCATACTTAAGATAATGGTTAGGGTTTTTATTTATTTTAGTAATTCAAAATTTGTGGCATTTTGTCATGGCATGTAAGCCTGTGGAAGCTTGTAGATCATTTGACTTGGTCCACCTGTTTTGTTTTACTAAAGATATTTATTAACCAAACCGTTAGCTTAAACCATGGTTATGTTTCTACAAAGGTTAGTATATGATACTAACTCATCCATGGTTGCCATTCACCACTTGATTTTTATTCTTGAGAGTTTTCTTCATCTCCTTCCTCTAGCTTTCTAGCTTCATGAAAAATGGTGAAAATGAGTGAGAAAAATAAATCTAAAGTGAGCCCACTTCCTTCATCATCCTCTACTACTTGCCATTTAGTTTAGGGTGTTCTCTTCACAAAGTTCATCACCCAGTGAAGAGATAGCTTGGGTTTGAGTCTCCTCGACGTAGATCATCTTCGGCCTCGAAGACTTCGAACAAGGTTGTTCTTTTGTCCAAGGAAGCCCATACTAGAGTTCGGGAGATCAACACTCGCAGTGAAATGACTACTACACGGAGCTTTAGAAGTGAAAGATCGGTCTACAAAGGTTGTATTCCTCATTCACTTAGTGTAATGTTTGATTACATGTTTCATTTTGTCTATTTACTTTAGCTAGATCCTAGGTTAGGGTTCATTAGCACTCTAGGAAATTTGAAATTGGTATGGTAGTTACTGTGAAAACCCAGTAGGGTGCTAAGAAATCCCAACAGTGGTATCAGAGCCGGGCTAGAGTATTAGACTATGTTTGTTAGATTACGAAACCGAAACTACTCTGAAACTTGCAACATCGAACCCCAGTTTCTGTCGAATTTTAAATTACTTCTAAATTTTTTTTAAACAACTGCAGAATGATGTATGTGATACACCATGAACACTACCAAAATTTGGTCCCATTTTGTCCAAAAGTGGCCGGCCACATTGAGGAAAATACCGGTGAGCTCGGCCAAGTTGTGGCATTTGGGCTTCAAATTTTGGTATTGTTCTAGTCTTTGGGTTTTGGTGTTTCAGGTGTTGTTTATTTTTCCTAAGATTTCATGTGATGCAGTCTTACTGTATAGACAACTCGGAGTGTTTCGTATTCGTAGTTTAACATTGGTTTCGGGTTTTCACATATTATCTAGGCGTAGTTAAAAAGTTCGATCGGATGTCAAAAACCTATTTTTCCAAGTTTACGGTATTTGGAAAATCATGCAAGTCATTCCGTGGACCCTCTAGAAGAATGAAACCCTAACTCAATATAATGACCATGGAACCGCTTTGAATCTTAGGGTTTATGGTAGTTCCGCGGTACCATTAATGAGGCTTGGGTTTGCCCTTCTACGGTTGGTCCATAGGTGCTGTGGCATGTTCTGGGTATTTTTGAACTGTGCTCAAGTGTTGAGCTCTCGGGGAATTGTGGGACTTTCATTAATCGATCGAAAATTTTAACGTCGTCCGGATATTTGTGATGGGATACAATACTTAGAATCAACAATATTTGAATTTTATAAATCTAGCAATTTAGTCTCATTTGATCGGTTGCCATGGTATTTTGATGTGATCAAAAGTCCATCGCAATCATGTAGCGTACGCGGATACTCGCCGGGTAACCTTACTAGGTAGCCACGCCCCATAGCCCCGACCAAGTGACTGTAGGAGAACTCTGTTGCCAAAAGCATCCGTCCGGGTGCTCGCGGACGTGGTGTTCCGCCTAAGTGTACTTCTTCGATGGTATCAGGGATGCGGCCGTCTACTAAAGTTTCCAACGAGCATTCGATCAGGATGTCGGGAATCTTGTTGAATTACCCGACTTATTATTGGAAAGCGTTTTCAATATCGAGACTAAAATGCGGGGTTTATAATTGTTAGGCATGTGATGTCTAAGGAATTCATATCGTTAGGCATGAAATCCGAAGTATGAGATATTACGGGTTTATGATGTCTAAGGAGGTTGCGGATTCCAATTATTGTAGTTTTCACTTTCTTTTCTGCGACCGTAAGTGTAATATGTGGTGTATCGCCGGTTTCGTTGCTATACGTCAACGACAATTGGGATACGCATATTTACTTACGTTGATGACATGTGATGTTATGTGTTGCTGTGATATGTTATATTGGATTGTCGTGTTTGAATAGCCGGGGGGGTTTATGTGAGATGAGAGTTTGTCTTTTTCATTCATGTAAAAAATTGTATGTAATATTCTTTTATTGGTGCACTTCCGGGTTGAGGAAGATGTCACCGTTGATGTATATTATTTACTTTTCCGCATTAGGATAGACCCAAGGAGGGGAGCACAAGTAGCCGGGTTCTAGAGTACAGTGGGAGACCATCTCGAAGCGTCGAGTCCGGGTCTTCTAACTATAGAATTGGTAGGGTTGCTTGCCGCTCTCGTAGGGGTCTAGGAATGTGGGTTTGGCTATTCATCACGACCGTGGAAACCGTGTTTTATACTGGCTTAAATTAAAACATTAAAATCCCTGGTATATCCAATATTTCATATGTTGTCTTCTGCTGTGATCACTTTATATTCTGAGATGTGATCACTTTATATTCTGAGATGGATACATTATAATATATATGATATATTATAGACGTTGCTTATGTTTTTCACTCGCGCTAGCCCCGTCCCGCCCTGCCGTTAGTTACCTAACTTAACGATGCATGACGGGACTTCGTGGCGAATGCGGATGGCATAAACGTACGTTGTATTTATCTATGATGCTTAGGTAACTTAAATGATGGGACATTCATTAATGAGATTAATGAAGGAAAATAAACCTAAAGATGTTGTGGAATCGAGTTTTCAAAATTAGGTAGCTCTAGTTGTTGCTTTGCATAGCGGTATTCCTTGTAGAATATCCTGCACCTTATTCGATGAGGAATGAGCCGAAATCCCTTCACCGGGAATGACCACTTTAGCAATAACTAGCAGATGCTACAACCCTCGGTTTTGTCTTTTGATTGCTTTCTAGTTCTTGTTTTACATAGTGATATTGTGAATATCCTGCACCTCACTCGACGAGGAAAGAGCCGAGATCCCTTCACCGGGAGTGACCTCTTTAGTGAAACTAGCAAAAGCCTAAAAAACACTCCATTTTAAATCATTTGATTCTGCAACGAGATCAAGTTCAAAGCGTTAAAGGTTTTCACAAAAACCATCCGCAACCCTCCGTCATTTTAGGAAGTAGAGTATTTAGTATTCGTGCTATGTTTGTTGACCATAGTTAAGGCACAGTGTACAGTAGCTAAGTGATGTCTTCCTACACATCATATGATGCGATTAGTTAGGACAGTCATGTGACTTTGTTGACCATAGTTAAGGGTCATGTGGGTGGGTCTAATTAATCACGAAATGACGGGTAGAACTTGACTAGTGCTTATGATTTGTTGACCATAGTTAAGGTCATAAGTCACTAGGGGTAAAAACCATTATCGGGAGTTTCAAGTGTTGAAATTTGCAATGAGATTGCATACCTTCTATGAGATAGTTAGATCCTGATACCCACTGCGAGTAATAGTTACTCCTGATAGAGTTTTGCACTTTACAATTAGCCGATCAAGTAGGTGTTAAGAAAGGTGTCAACGGGGTTACGCCCCTGGAAAAACGAAGTTTATTTTAATTAGGACTGTGCGAAAGCACGGGGAACCTCTCTCAAAGTACCGACACTGGCCTGGATGAAAAATTGGCGAACTTGTAGGGTGTAATTAATCCCGGCTAGTCTTTCTTTTTAAGGTTTGAAGGAAGATTTGATAAAAACAGTGGGAGCCATCCTGATTAGATAAAATATATAACCAATCTAATTTTGCAAGAGCGCACGCAGAGTGTTTTCTTCTCTCTCCCTCTAGGTAGCAACCATGTCACGCCTTAATCAAGATAATAATATGGATGTATTAACCGAACCCGCTTGTTATACTGTGCTGGGGATCGTTGGTCCCGCTCCAACTTATAATTGTTATAAGACCGAGCAGGAAATGGGGAATACCAGGATTCCCATGCCGCCCAAACGAAGAAAGTACATGTTGATGCATCTTCTTCGGGTGTGTTCGTTACAGAGAACTATTTCTCAGTATCCTCTACGTCCTGGGTATTTGATACCGGATCAGGATCCCGTATATGTAATCTGTTACATGGGCTACGGATAGGTAGAGAACTGAGAATAGGGTGATATCTCTCTAAGTATAGAGATTGGTGAAAATGCTGCAGCCAAATCAGTTGGCAGTTATCACCTTGTATTACCAAATACATTGATTCTGAACGAATGTTATTAGATACCGAACCTGATATACAACATCATATCAGTCTCTTTATTAAGTAAAGAAGGATATAATTTTGTATTGTTGGATAAATGTTTTGAACATTTCCTATATCAAGAGTTGATCGGTTCAGGCACATTATCTAATAGCATATACGTTCTAAATCAAATCATAGTTCTTAACGTACAGAACACACACAAGAGGAAGAGTTCAGAAATGAATGAATCCTACTTATGGTATTGTAGACTAGGTCATATCAATGCGACCCAACTAGCTAAGTTACATTAAGATGTATATTTAAATCGGTTTGAATTTACATCTTGTGAAACTTGCCAGTCATGTCACAAAGATAAGATGACCATAACTCCGTTTACTTGAAACAGAGAAAGGGTTAGTGAACCCTTGGGACTGATACATGATGATGTATATGGTCCCCTGTCTACACATGCCAGGACTGGTTCTTTGTACTTCCTTACATTCACTGATGATCTCTCAAGATTCGGACACATGTTCCTGTTGAAACACAAGTCTGAAGGTTTTGAGAAATTCAATGAATATAAGTAAGAAGTCGAGAACCAAAATGGGTAAAAGTATTTAAGTCCTTTGATGTGATCAAGGAGGAGAATACTTAAGCATGGACTTCCTGAAATATTCTAAAGGAGAATGAGATTCTCTCTCAGCATTATTCCTCCGTATACATCACAGCATAACGGTGTATCGGGGCGGAGCAACCGCACCTTATTTGATATAGTGCGCTCTATGATGAGTACTGCTGAGTTGCCTGTTTCCTTTTTGGGGTTATGCTCTTGAGGAAGCTGCATACCTATTGAATTGGGTTCCAATCAAATCGGTGCCTACTACTCCATATGAGATATTGTATGGGAAGAGCCCATCTCTTAAGCATGTTAAGATTTGGGTTGTCCGGCCTATGTCTAAAAGCAAAATCCGGACAAGCTCGAGGCAAGGTCAGTTCTGTGGAAGTTTGTTGGATATCCTAAGCATTCGCAAAGGAATATCTTCTACTACACCGAGAAACAAAAGGTGTTTTATTTCTCGGCATGCCACCTTTTTAGAAAAAGTAATTTATTTTGGGAAGAAATTTGTGGTCATGAGGTAGAATTGGAAGGAGTTCCAGCTATACAAAGTACAGCTGATGATTTGGTAGAACCGAAGGATTCAATAGTTCCCGACGAACCTCAGCCTCTCCGCCGATCTGGTAGGTTTCCTCATCCGCCTGAGAGATACTACGGTTTTCTCGATGACAGTGGGAGCGAGGATTGCATCATGAGATGATGACCCAACTAGTTTCGAGCAGGCCATCATGAGTGGGGACTCTGTAAGAATGGCTGGATGCTAAGCGATCTGAGATGGACCTATATACACCAACAAAGTATGGACTTTGTTGCTATATTTGAAGGGTTAAATCCCTATCAGGAGCAAGTGTATCTTGAGAAGATTACTAGGTGTAGATGGAAAAGTTGAGACTTTCAAAGCTAGACTCGTTGTAAAAGGTTCTTGTCATCGACCAGGTATGGATTATGATGAAACCTTTTCTCCAACAGCTATACTTAAGTCCATCCGGATCCTACTTGCCATTACTACATATCATGACTACGATATCTGGTGGTTGAGTGTCATGACTGCTTTTCTAAATAATGATTTAGAAGAGAGCGTCTATAAGTACACAGCTAGAGGGCTTTGTAGATAGTGGGAGCAGCGGAAACGTGTGCAAGTTGCTTTACGGGTTAAAGCAGGCATCGCGGAGTTGGAACATCTGTTTTGATGTGGTAGTCAAAGTGTTTGACTTCATCAAAATGGTAGATGAACCTTGTAAATACAAAAAGGTTGTAGAGAGTATGGTGGTCATTCTCGTATTGCACGTGGATGACATACTCTTGATAGGGAAGGTATTTCCTATGCTACACTAGGTCAATCTCCTCTTATCACATTGATTCTCCATATAGGATCAAGGTGATACCTCCTAAATCCTGGGTTTTGGATCTATGAGATAGATCTAAGTGGATGTTAGGATTCTCACTAGGTGTAGTGAGATGGTATCAATCGATCCTGGGGAGAATCACTAGATAGCTTCCAAGGTGGTAAGGACGACTGAAAGTCAGTCACATGCATTGTCTTTACCCTCAGTGGAGGGACGGTATGATGGAAGAGTTCCAAGCTAGATACCGGGGCAAACAATACGATAAAGGCTGGATATATCGCTATCAACGATGCTGCCAAAGAGGTAGTCTGGGTGTATATTTGTTCATAAGATGAACTAGGTTCCCACCATTGTGTGACAATGGAGGTGTGGCTTTGTCCTAGGAACACCGGTCCCATCAGTGACCCAGACACATTCTAAGGCAGTATCACCTGATCATGGAGATGGTTGATCTCCAAGAGATCGAGATTAGGAGAGTAGACTCAGAGGTTAACACAGCGGATCCACTCACTGAGGCCTTTCCTGCGAGAGACTTTTATAGGACGTTGGGTATGCTATACTACAACAACTGGCCTTATTGCAAGTGGGAGATTGTTAGTTGTATGTATGCCCTAGAGGCTATTATTGTACATAAGATGTATATTATAGTGGATGCTAGGACATATATAGGGAGGACTTTCTTGCTCGACATGATAGTACACTATCTGGTTGCTCTTTATCTTAACATGTACACTTACTGTTTCTCTGTTACATGTTGATAAAGCCCTTAGGATGTGTATTTGACTTCCAGGATTACGATGCGGATCATATTAGTGGGGCCTGGGTAGTCCATGAGTTCATCCTTCAATGTTCCTAGTCGTGAGAATATCGAGACGGAGCATCAATATTCCAGAGTAGACTAGCGTATATCTTCTCGACCCATGCGATGGGCGATGGATGATCCCATATCCATTGGTGTTTGACATCAGAGATGGTATACGGGTGCTCAGTGGAGACTGGGTATACTGAACGGACTCGCTGAGAACTCCTATATGGTATTATACCTCACGCCAGATAGCAGTTCTCTGGTGACACTGGTACATGTTAGTCTGTCGACTCGAGATCGTCATATAGTCTTGTGTGTCTCCCACTGTGCTTTGATTTCCATCCTACCGCGGCTCTACTGAGTCGTGCAAACAGGTGGTTTTTGGGTACAGTCCCGAGTCACATGGAGGCAATGAGCGATAAGAGGGGATTCGTCTCTCCCTGTATTGGGGGTTGATGTTGCGCTATGCTCGATTGGGCATAACTGAAATCCCTGGTTAGGGTAGATGAGATTTACTAATAAGTGTTATCAGTAGTTTCTCGCCCGTTATGGACCTTACATTGGCATGACTTATCAAGCTATTGGGGTCTGACGTTTACCACCCCTAGGCGAGATATGCGACATATCAGACGAAAAGACCGGACTGTACGGTAGTGTTACTGATTGGATTCGCAGAGGTATGAACAGGCTTACTTGTTGATCTTCTGATCGCTCAATACCCGAGTGGCCGTTACGTTTAGCAGGCCTCTTGCGGCTTGTGGGTGTTTGATATGATCATCACCTACTGTCGGCGTATTGACGAGTCTTTAGAGTCCTACACAGAAGTTTTCTGGCTCAGGCAAAACGGAGTAGGAACACATATGAGATATGTGCAGGACCGAGATTAATACGAGTATGTGATACCGTATTCTATTCTCACGATTTGTGTCATCAGTCGGTTATATGTGATATAGCTGGGTTATCCAATCAAGTGTTGTTTCGATAAATTGATACACATGATATTAGTCGGTTATATATGATATAGCCGGATTATTAAATCAAGTGTTGATTTAATAATCTAATGTATAATTATATATTTGATATATTAATTTATATTGACTAGTATTGGCTCACTTAAGATTTCTTTTCTCACTTGATTGTATATTGAGTATATATGTGATATATACTTGTGTACATGTTTGTGTCATGCTTGATGATACATGCAACATGGGTGTGTGTGTGACTTACACCATACTTAAGATAATGGTTAAGGTTTTTATTTATTTTAGTAATTCAAAATTAGTGGCATTTTGTCATGGCATGTAAGCTTGTTGAAGCTTGTAGATCATTTGACTTGGTCTACTTGTTTTGTTTTAATAAAGATATTTATTAACCAAACCATTAGCTTAAACCATGGTTATGTCTCTACAAAGGTTAGTATATGATACTAACTCACCCATGGTTGCCATTCACCACTTGATTTTTATTCTTGAGAGTTTTCTTCATCTCCTTCCTCTAGCTTTCTAGCTTCATGAAAAATGGTGAAAATGAGTGAAAAAAATAAATCTAAAGTGAGCCCACTTCCTACTTCATCATTCTCTACTACTTGTCATTTAGTTTAGGGTGTTCTCTTCACAAAGTTTATCACCTAGTAAAGAGGTAGCTTGGGTTTGAGTCTCCTCGACCTAGATCATCTTCGGCCTCGAAGACTTCGAGCAAGGTTGTTCATTTCTCTAAGGGAACCCATACCAGAGTTCGGGAGATCAACACTCGCAGCGAAGGGACTACTACACGGAGCTTTAGAAGTGAAGGATCGGTCTACAAAGGTTGTATTCCTCATTCACTTAGTGTAATGTTTGATTACATGTTTCATTTTGTCTATTTACTCTAGCTAGATCCTAGGTTAGGGTTCATTAGCACTCTAGAAAATTTGAAATTGGCATGGTAGTTGCTGTGAAAACCCAGTAGGATGCTAAGGAATCCCAACAGCTTGGGGTGGGACTTGGTGCTCGGATGATGGAGTTGGGTCGGCTTGGGAGCTCGGAGGAGTCCGTCATCGTTTAAGGTGGGCCGTCGGCGAGGTGGAGTTCGGAGCTTGGAGATGGAGGAGTTGAGCTTTGAGAGAGGAGTTTTAAGAACGAGAGATAGAAATAGAAAGTGAAGTAGTGAGAGGTGGGAAAGACGGGGAGAGATTTTGAAGTTGTTGAGGGGAAGATGGAGGAGATCTCGGAGGCATTGGTGACGAGGGCCATGTTGGCATGGAGCGGGTCCCGAGGAGGTAGGTGCGAGAATGGTAGGAAGTAGCCGTTGGATTTAAAAATGGTGAAGGAAAAAAAGAAGAAAAGAAAGAAAGAGAAGGGAGAGGGAGCCGGGTCGGGTTCGGGCGTGGGTTAGGGTTCATGGGCCTTAGGCCGGGGTGGGTTTAGTTGTAGAATTGGGTTAGGGTTTAATTAGGGTTTGGGTTTTAATCAATTAGGAAATTAGTTAAGAAAAATTGAACATTTAGATGGGATTTAAATGGGAAAATTTTTAGGGAATTTTTTTTATTCAAATACGGGGAAAGTTTACAAGGAACCAGGGTTTTACAGATGTAGTATCTAAATTCGTTGAGTTAGATGGAACTCAGAAGAGCAGTCAGGTGTCTACAGGTGCAGATCGGAATATGGAGAAGACGGGCACTACAGTGCAGGATCAGGTTCAGAAACTAGTTGAAGACCAGGTTCGGCAACCAGATATTCCAATTCTGAGGAGATCTACACGAAAGAGGAGACCACATGAAATATTAGTTACCGACTTCATATTGTACACTGATTTAGGAGACTCCGAATCCCTCACAGAAGCGACGCGGGACAGTGCTAGAAAGCAGTGGGAGCAAGCTATAGATGAAGAGATGGATTCATTGAAAAAGAATTGTACTTGGGATCTAGTGAAGCTGCTCAAGGGTTGGAAGGCATTGCTGAATAAGTGGGTGTACAGAATTTAGGATGAGGTCGATGGCATGAAGCGGAACAAAGCTCGCTTGGTAGTTAAGCGATATGAGCAACAACATGGGATAGACTATCAGAAGATATTGTCCCCAGTGGTGAAGATGATTTCAATTCGGCTTATACTCAGTATGGTGGCGGTTGAAGATTTGCATTTAGAACAGTAAGATGTGAAAACCGCGTTTCTTCATGAAGATTTGGAGGAGAAAATCTATATGATGCAGCCACGAGAATACAAGATTAAGGGGAAGGAAAATATGGTTTGTAAAGTGCGAAAGAGCTTATATGGTCTCAAGCAAGTTCCAAGGCAGTGGTATCTCAAGTTCAATTGTTTCATGCTGGAGATAGGATTTGTGAGATGTGGTTCAGATCACTGCATTTAAGGATGGTGATTACATTATTTTATCACTCTATGTGGATGATGTGTTGGTAGCGGGTCCGAATTTCAAGAAAATTCAAAATTTGAAGAAGCTGATCGCTGAAAAATTCTCCATGAAAGATTTAGGAGCATCCAAGCAAATTCTGGGCATGAAGATCATTAGAGATAGACAGCATCGAAAGCAGTGGCTTTCGCAAAAGGACTACGTGGAGAAGGTTTTGAAGCGGTTCAATAGAGAGAAATCAAAGCCGGTGAATATGGCTTTAGCGAAGTATTTCAAACTCAGCAAAGAGTTGTGCCCGACAACTCAAAAGCAAAAGGATGACATGGCAAGAGTGCCATATGCATCGGCGGCTGGTTGTTTGATGTATGCAATGGTGAGTACACAATCAGTGAGAGTTGTAAGCAGATACATGTAAAACCCGAGGAAGGAACATTGGAATGCAGTGAAGTGGATACTGAGATATCTCAGGGGAACGTCCAATCATTGCTTATATTTCGGGGGTGATTCTCTCAGTGTGCACGGTTATGTTGATGCGGATTACTCAGATGATCGAGGTAGTGGGAAAAGCACAACAGGGTATGCATTCATGGTTGGGGAAAGATCAATCAGTTCGATATCCCGGTTGCAAAAGATTGTGCCATTGTTAACGATGGAGGCCGCATATGTGGCCATCACGGAAGCCAACAAAAAGATGATATGGTTACAAGGGTTACTTGAATAACTGGGTGAGAAACAAAATTTCAATATTTTGCGGAGCGACGATCAAAGTACGATACACTTGGCCAAAAACGCTGTATATCACTCTAGGACGAAGCACATCAAGGTGCGGCATCGCTTCATACGTATAGCGTTGGAGGATGGTGACTTGATACTGCAAAAGATCGCGGGAGAAAAGAATCATTCGGATATGTTCACCAAGATTGTAGTCAGAGATAAGCAGGATCTCTATTGCAGGTTGGTGAACTTTTCCGAGAAGATTTGATGAGGAAAGAGCAGATAGCGGAATCGTATGAAGTCTACTAGTTTTTGGGAGTCAAGGTGGAAGAATTTCCAAGTGGGAGAATGTTGAAGTTGTGGAGAGTCTTCCTCAGACGTCTAAATAAGGAGATTCAGACGTTTGGGCATGCAAACATGCATGAGCCAAAAGAGCAGTGCGACACCAGACGTCTGAAGACAAAGTGACAGACCTCTGGCCAAATCCATAGCCGTCAAAGAACGCAGGCAGACGTATGACCAAGGAGTGACAGATGTCTGCCTAAGGAACTGAACCCAATACGGAGAGGCGATAGACGTCTGACAAAATTTTTATCAGACATCTGCCGATGGGTTTCCTATGCGAACCAAATATTTAATATTATGTTTTATCTCTAATTTAAATAAGAATTAAGGTTGGGCTATATACAAGGATCTCTCGTATGATAGAATTAAGACCATTAAGATTATTGTATAGAAAGAGAGAGACGGCTAAGAGATTTGAGAGAAATCTTCTTGGGTTGCTCTTGATGTAAAACTTGACTAAAAGACAAGTAGAATTTTTGCAGCTTCCGCTGTACCGGAGACTAGTCATACTGTGTGTAAACCTCGTTAACAAATACATTGTCTCTCTGGTTTGATTCTCTTGTTCTCGCTTTATTGTGTTTTGCATTTCGTTGTTTAATTTGCGTATTGCATGGATTGACCGTTAGCATAGTTTCCGTGTTATTGTTCCTTCTTCCATCCCAACATAAATCAGTCACATAAATACCTAAAGCTTTATTTTTTGACGCTTTGATTGCTAACACCGTTAGATTATTCCGTGAGATGCTCATTTGAGTTTTGCCAGATATATCTGACTTTGGTAGTTTAATTTGTGGTCAGTGGGGTCACCCGGGTAAAGACTTCCTTAAACTTATGTAGTTAAGGGCGTCAGTCATCCAAATGCCAATGAAACTTGAGGTTTTTAAATACCCGAAACAAAAAATAAAAGACAAATCTCACTTTATTCAGTCAGTAGAAGTTATTTTAGCCGTTTTAGTCATCAAGATGCCAAAACGCAACATCGGAACATGAACTTCTATTCATTCAGTCATAAAAACAAAAGTAAATTAAAAAAAAAACATTTTTGTTTGGGTCCCACATGTCAGTTAGCAGAATGGTTAAAGACTGATAAAAAGACAAATCTCACCTCATTCAGCCGCCGCCATCACGCGCTAAAATACGCCCCTCCACCCCCAACCCCCATTCCGCTCCCCCATCGCCATCACCGCATCCACCCCCAGCTCACATTAGCCCCCGCCCCCCGCCCCCCGCCCCCCGCTACCCTACGCCTCCCTCTCCCCAAAATCAAATTCTCACATCGTCGGCGGCGATCCACCTCGGCCTCATCGCCGCCTGCTTCGTCCTCCTCGTCCCCATGGCCCTCGCCGGGCTCCACATCAGCCGCCACAAGCTCCTATTCTCTAGCGCCGCCCTCTTCTTCTCCCTCTTCCTCATCGTCCACGTCTCCCCATTCTTCCCCTCGCTCCACCCCCCTTCCAAACCTAACCCTAACCCTAACCCTAACCCTAGCCACAGCCTCTCCCCCTCCCAAACCCTATCCCTCCTCAACGCCTCCTCCATCTTCATCGCCGGCGACTCCCAGGCCCGCCTCTTCACCCTCTCCCTCCTCTCCCTCCTCGTCCCCGACCCCACCGCCATGGACGACATCCGCTCCTACCTCTTCCGCCGCCACACAGACTACCACATCGAGATCCCCGACCTCGGCCTCTCCCTCGACTTCATCTGGTCCCCCTTCGAGTCCAACATCACTTCCTTCTTGCAGGATCTGAACCTGCAGAATCATCATCATCATCATCATCAACACCCGCATCCTGACGTCCTCGTCGCCGGATCCGGGCTGTGGCACATGCTGCACGTCACTAACGCTTCCGATTACGGCGAGAGGCTGAGGGAGGTGAGGGATGTAGTCGCAGGGCTTGAGGTCAGCTCGCATTTGTTTTGGATGGGGCTGCCGGTGCTCTTGGACCATCTGTTGAACACCCAAGAGAAGAGATCCAAAATGAATCGGACCGTAAGGGAGGAGTATGAGAGGGAGGTTGAGAGGAGTGCGATTTTGAGGAGAGACGGAGGGCCGTTCTCCATGATCGACGTGGCTAGGTTGAGTAGGGAGTGTCGGTGTGCCAAGGACGGGATGCATTATGATAGGGCCGTGTACGACGCCGCGGTGCAGATGATGCTCGGTCATCTGGCGATCCAAACAGGTCAGAGGATTTGATGTGGCGGGATATTTATATATCTTCCTCCTTTCTTTTGGCATTGATGATTATTGATTACTTTTTTGGATAGGTTATTGCTATGGGTTTGTTAGATTATATCACGTGTTTCGAATTCATAACATGATTCTTTACGGCAAAAATGAGATTGATATGGATTATATACTTGCAACAAGTTTGTATATTCATATGGATTTTGTATTTACCGATTGACTTGCCATCAAATTTGCCGTAGAAATTTCTTCATAACCTCATTTATCTTAATGCTTTAACTTTAATAGCTATTATACAATCTGATATTACATTCTCACTACATAATATGAAACTTAGTTGTTTAAATATCTGAAGATATATCGAAAGTGATATTATCTTGGTTATTTAAAATAGCTATCGGTTCCATTACATATCGTATTTTATTCCACCTCAACATTCCAATGATGCCTACCCTTTTCGTTCCTCGTTTAATACCTTGTAGTGTACCACGTTTCCGTTTCCGTTTTACGAACCATCACATTCCTCGTTTTAGGTAGCCTTGGAATAGGGCAGAGGGAGAAGAGTATGAGAGTGACATTGAAAAGAGCGGGATTTTGAGAAGCGATGGGGGACTTGTGTTGATGATCGATATTGGGATTTTGAGGAGAGAATGTGTGCGTGCAAAAGATGGGATGCATTATGATAAGGGTGGTTTTATGATGATGCGGCGCAAATGATGCTTAATGCTGATGAACAGGAGCAGAGGACATGCTATAGGTAAATTAAATGTGTGTTTTTTATTATTCGTGATAGTTATTGATTATTTTTTGGGTAGGTTTTTTATATGGTAATTGTTATATTATCATGTTTTGTGAATTTATAACATGGTTTGTAACTGCGGAAATTAATGACAATAAAATGAGGTCGTTGAGGATGAGATTGATATACACTTGCAAAACTTTGTGTATTCATATAGATTATTCAATTTTGTATTTCATGAAATTTATAAAGCTTGTCCATAGTGTTATTTATCGTAGTATGTAAAAGTTTTGAGTGTTCAACACGGTAGGATGACATAGCTAAGTTCCAATTTCTTTGTATTGATGGTTGCTGATTTTTCTTTCCGGTACGATTTAAGTTTGGATTTGCTAGACTTAATAATATTGAGTCTATAATAATGATTCCTTACTGCGAAAATGAAGGCTGAGGTTGACATGGTAGCAAATACCGAAGAGAGGAGCACGGATATGAACTGGGCAATGAGAGAAGACTAAGAGAGATTGAAATTCGAAAAGAGCGAATTTGAGTAGAGATGGGGGCCTGTTCTCGATGATTATTGTGGTAGATTGGGTAGAGAATATATGTGCACACAAGGATGCGATGCATCATGATAAGGGGTTTACGATGCAACAAATGATGCTCAATGCTTTGTCGATCATATCTCAGCAGAATATTTGATATAGGTAAATTTATTTTTATTTTTTAAATCATTGGTCTCTTTTAGGTTGGAATTTAGTATGGAATTTTCAGATTAAGTCATGCGTTGAGATTCATATCATACGAAAATGGATCGCCGAGGATAAGATTGTATACTTGCAAAAACTTTGTATATTCATGGGGATGCTGATTGAGTTAATTCATATTGTTCATAAGGGGAACCTTCGCCGTTATTTATCTTGGTGTGCAGAACTTATTTTGTTCAACTTAATACACTTTTGACTTGGGCAACATTAAAAATGATTCTTAAACACTTACTGCAAAAATGAAGCGAAAAGAGGGTGAGAGGTTGTTAAGAATGAGATTGATATATGCTGAGAGCATTTATTCGTATGGATTTCATATCATGTGATGGTTTGTTCATGAAACTCGTTGAAGAGCCTTAGGGTGCTAGCTACCTTAGTGTGCAGAAATTACTTTAATTAGATCAATTTGAATTTCACATGGGTTGCTCTATTATCTTTTCCCTCCCAAATTTCTCAAGATTGATGGTTTCTGATTACTTCTTTGGTTTAGTTTTACTTTGGATTTTGTTACTTTGTATAATGTGTTAGTGAACTTGTAATAATGATTCTGTAATGCCAAAATGAAGGCTGAGGATGATTTGATAATATACTGAGAAATACTTCGATATTGTATTAACTTGATTGATTATTCATGAAATTGGTTCAGGGTGGTTTTTATCTTAGTGTGCAGATCTAATCTTCAAATTGTACAGCCTTCTTTATAAAATTCTTTCTGAGTTACATTCATATATTAATTTATGTATAAAAAGGAATTTGTCATGCTTTCCTTCAGGGCTCTTATACTACAGTTTTTACTGAATTCTTCGTGTTAGTGATGAAGCGTGGTGGAGATTGTACAAAAATCTGAGTGGATAGATGTACTATTCTAGCTGTACAAAAATCGAGGGGATATTGGTAATGCAAACGGTCCTTGATCGCCTTCCTATCTATTCTAGCTGACTTACGAATGGTACCCAATTAGCAATTTTCGGATAAATCCACACACAATGCCTTTTCTCCCTTGGAGGCGGAGATTGATAAGTATAAATGTTCTCTTTCTATTGTTATTATTCCTATTTATTAATCACTTTCTGGGTGACTTTTTAGTTTGGGTTTGTTACTTGTTAGATTGTGTTTGTTGTGAACTTAGAATATATATTTTCCTCCTGTTGATCGCGATTTAATAATGATGGCTGATTACTTTTACTTTCAGTTAGGTTTTATTTTGTATGTGTTAGGTTATATTATGTGTAGTAAATTTATCTTTAGATGGTTTTGTAAACTACAAAATGAACACAACGAGGAGAGGGTTATTGAGGCTGAGATGGATGTATCCTGGCAAGCATTTAATATGATTTTTTATTAGCCCATTGCTTATTAAAGCGGTTATGTACTAGTTGTATTTCATTTGAGTTAGCTTGGTATAATTTTTTCTCCACCTATGTACTTAAAACATATGATATTTCTCTTATCAGTTTATATTTCCTTAAGTCAGAGCAGAGGATTTGAAGGTGGAGCTTGGTAACCAAAGTTATTTTTCTTGTGATAATTGTGATTGTTGGTTTTATTTTTGGTAGATTTTTAGTTTGGTTTTGTTAAATAGTAATACAATTAACCCTTCATATTTTTAATGATTCAGTATCTAGAAAATTTTGGCAAAACATGTATATTAGTATTGAGTTTTGCATTTAACTGATTGCTACTGCTCGTGAATCAGAAACAAGATTTCGTTGTGCCGGCGGTCATGAAAGATAAAAAGATAAAAACATAGATCTCATCAAGCTGTCTAAAATTCTCCGGCTCTTATTTTCTTCTACTCCGTGTGTTCCAACTTGTGTACCTAATAATTTCTCAATGAATTGTGTTTCTGAACTGCCCTCTTTTTAATCTTAAACTGCAAAAATTTCTTAAGTTCAACATGTAAAACCTTCTAATAAATAATTTTTCACTTAGCTATATATTTTCTTTTCTTGCAATCGGAATTGGTGGTCCATGTTAGTTTTCTCTAATTAAAAAAAGGTTAAGATATTTATTGTAATATACTTGAAAGTTTGTGGTATTTTAGTATGATGTAATCCTTAACAAGAAGGATAAGCTTTTATATGCTGTGTGATGTTATTGTTATTGCGTTAGCTTTCGCAGGATCTTATTTTTTTAATTTTAAATTACTCGCAAGAGATCCGTGCGCGGATGGAAGTTTAGTGGGTAATAAATTGTTGCTATATGTTATATTGTGTAATGATGATCGGACTTGATAAGAGTTTAGTGCATAAGAAATTGTTGCATATTAATATTTAAGATTGTCATGAGTATACCAAATATACTTAAATCACATCTAATTACAAACATTTGATCGAAGATCCAAATGAAAATTTCAAATAAAGTAGGGATCTAAACTAAATTTTTTGCATACCGCCAAAATGAGCCTGATCGTTTCAAATGAAAGCTTCGTAATGAAAAGATTGTGTTTTTTCACTTCTTATTCTCGATAAAAATTATGCACGAAGAATTATTTTTATTCATAACAATCAGTAATTATCAAGTTATATAAGAATAATGGAGGAAAGAGGCTTTGGAAGGTTTTTTTTGTTAGATAGCGCAAAAAAATACACTCTTTACCATTTTTCCGATGATCGGCATTCGTCATTATCATTTTTATCATCTAAAATATTGGTACACTAAATTTCATGTGATTCTAACATTTTTTCACCGTTGAATTAGTAGGTGCAAATTTAACAGTTTACCGATAATAGAACTTTTTGCATTGTTAAATCAACGGCGAAAAGATATTAGAATCACACGAAATTTGGTGTATCCACATCGTAAATGGTAAAGAAGATGATGATGAGTTCCGATCGTCGAATAAAATGGTAGAGGGCGTAGTTTTTTTACACCGCCTAACGAAAAAACCTCCTAGGATCTCTTTCCTACATTATTCTTAAGTTATATTTAGTTATCGACAATTTTAAAAGAATTGCATAAAGATACATGTAGCAATCAAATATTTTACTTGAAAGCCTGGCTATATAGTCAAGTGGTATCATTACGATTGTGAGCTACATACCATTTTCCAAGCTTATGATAGACTCACATGATTAGTTGGAACCATAGTCACAAATTCGTCGTTCGGCAATGATTCGGCGAGGTCGAAAATTCGGATTCGGAGAACTATTCGGAAAAAATCGACAGGTATTTAGAAAAGATTCAGTAAGTGTTCGGGAAATATTCGGGAAGGATTTCGAGCAATAAATTAATATATGAGACGCTAGGTTTTGATTTTATGAATTATTTGCTGTTTTTTGAATTATTCGCTGTTTTTCACATAATTCGGGAATAATTCGCGAATTATTCGTGAATAATTCGTGAATTATTCGGCCAGTTCGGTAATGACGATTAATTCGGAGATTAATTCGTCTGATCAAAAATTCGCGAATTATTCACGAGTTCGACGAATAATTCGCGAATTATGTGACTATGGTTGGAACCATGCAAGAATAAGTAGGGATGTTTGGAAAGTTTGATGATTTCATAACCAATTGGAAATATTTGAGCAAAGGTACCAGATGAAAATCTCAAAAAAAATAAAAATCGGGGGCTAAATCTAATTTTCCGAGACCAAAATTGAGCTTAAGTATCTGAACTGAGGGTCTAAATGGAATTATCCAGGAAAACAGGGGTTACAGCTAATTTTCCATATCAAAGATGCCGAAATTAGCTCAAATATGAAACAAGGGGGGCTAAAGCTAATTTTACATAGAAAATAGACAAAAAAAAGCTTGATTTTGGGACACGTTTCTATATATAAATCTAGTGCGCACGGACACCCTAGTTTTCTTCCATATATTTTGAAGCGAAATGAACAATGCAGCTAGCGGCGATTTTCCAATGCACTTGGATTAAGATGTTTGTCGCGAATTAGTTGTTATGCACTGAAAACGACAGAAATGATGGTCCATAGAAAATACTGCAAAAATTAGGTTTTGATCTGTTGCATGATATATGATTAATATAAGTTAACCATGCAGAATACTGTCGCCGCAACGAAATCTTTCGTCTTTCAGCCATGCGTATATAAGTTTGAGTAGGGCAGATACATTACGGAATATTCGAACCGAAATTTCTTGGAGAAGGCGAAGGCAAAATCAAATTTCCAATGTCTCGGATCCAGACCAACAAAGAAGGGGCGATGTTCAAGTTTTTCAATCTAGGGGTCAAGCAAATTCAGACAGGAAATGTCCAAGTATGCAGCGATGAGGGGCCTAATGCAAATTTACTTGAGACGCGGCGGATCATTATGAGCTCGTTATTATTGACGACAACCTCATATGACTCTAAAGTACATATCAGTTTAGATAACGCCCGTAAACTAAAATCAATTTCAAGCAGGAAAGAGAAGAAATGGGAAATTGAAACGAAATTTTTCCTCTTTCAACCATGTATAGATAATTTAAAGACGAGCAGAAGATACATTATGAATGATTTGAATGAAAATTTCAAGGAAAAGTAGAGGTGAAATCTAATCGGCATTTACATGAATTCCATGGACTCGAGCAAAATTTCCATGAATTCAGAGAGTTCGCAAAAGGGCCATTTCCAAATTTACATGAAATCCACGGATTTGTGGAAAATTTCCAGGGGATTTTTGCTGCTTGTATTGGAAGCTGCAGGGGCCAAATGTTCATTAGCTTTGATCCCAAGGGACTAAAGATAATTTTCCACAGAAAACGCCAAAAGGTGCCGGATCGGCTGCTGCTTACAACCTTTTGCTCACGACAGCGCTAGGGGCACGCGTTAAACCCCAATTAATGACCTAACTTTCACCTGTTCCAAAACTAATTAATGCTTTTCATGCTATCCTTTATCGTAACTTATACAGCTGATATAAATGTTGCATTTGATTTTTCTTTTGTTCCCAAATTACCTTTCTTTTCCAAGTTTATTTTATTTGCTGAACCTATTTGTCTTTCTTTCCGGGTTCATCCAAAAATTTGGAGTATTTAATTTAGAAATTAAATATCATTTTTTAAGCAAATGAAATCTATTTTCTAACTAAAATATGGAATATAAAATATTTTTTAAGGAAAATTGAATTGGTGGTATTTGATATGTAATTTAATCTGGATTTTTTTTTTCCTTTTTTGATTAACAACAAATCTGAAAATAAGTTGATTTATAGACCAAAATCTGTTTGAGCCATATTTGGATAAGGTATAGACATACCTACTAAATCAAATTTCATTGTATTTATATGGACTAAAATTGTTGAGTTTAATTTTAACCTAAATTGTAGCAAAAAAAAAAAATATATATCTTAAGTTGCAGCAAAATTAAAAAAATTGAATACGGAGTTATTTTTCATCTTTTTGATGGAAAAAGGATAAATAAACATAGACAAATAATTTAGATAAGCTTCTACCAAAAAGTTAAATAAATTGGAATTTTGATAAATTACAAGTGATATTGTAGGGTTCCTAGGCACTCTCAAGAGGTCTCACAAGGCATCAACCATGCCAATTTCAAAATTTTACGATGCCGAGAAACCCTAATACGGATCGTTGGCTAGAAGTTTAGGCGACAAAGTAACTAGTTAACTACTTTAACTAAGAGTACGGAAATACAACCTTTCTAGATCTGGTCCTCCACCTCCACGGCTCCGTGATGAAGTCCTCTACGCTGTCCAAATGAAATCCCGGGCTCTAGCGTCGGCTTCATCGGAGAAATGGACGGGCAAGGTCGTCGGCTTCGTGCCGAAGATGATCTACGTCGAGGCATCACAAGAACAAGCTCCCACTTCACCAAGTCATGAAACTTGTGAAGAAAACACACTCTACTACTTGACAAGAGTTAGAGGATGAAGAAATATGAGGTGGGTTCACTTTAGAATTGGATTTCTCACTCATTTCATCAAGTTACCATTGATGAAGTGAAGCTTTCTTCATTGAAAAAGATGAAGAAGAAGAAGAAAAAATATTATGATAAGTTAATTCAAAAATGAAAAGTAAATGAATACTTATCATAATAATAACCATGGTCAAGTGTAGAGAATAAATCATGGTTAGTGGGAATGGTTAGGGTTAAGCATGGAGACAAAATGGCCACTTGGTCAAAGCTTCATGAAGCTTCAACATGCATCCAAAGCAAGCCACCATTTTGCATTATGCTTAATATTTTTCCAAAAAGAATAAATAGATAAATAAATGAGAAAAGGAAATGAAACCCTAACCACTTAAGTAACCATGGTTTAATTCTTTACACAAACCCAAACTAGCATGTATCATCAAACATGATACAATCTTGTGCACAAAAAATATATCATATATATACAATGTGCACAAACAAGTGAGAAAATCCATTTAAAGTGAACCAATACTAGTTAATGCAAAGTAATATATCAAATATATAATTATGCATTAAATCATCAAATCAACACTTGATTTAACAATCCGGTCATATCGCATATAACCGACTAGTATCCAATGTATCGGCTTATCGAATCAACTCTCGATTCGATAACTAGGTTATATCGCATATAACCATTCGATACATTCATCGCGAGAATACAATACGGTATCACATACACGCATTATTCTCGGTCCCGCACATATCTCATATGCGCTCCTATTTCGTTTCGCTTGAGCCAGGAAACCTCTGTGTAGGACTCTAAAGACTCGTTAATACGCCGGCAGCAGGTGATGATCATATCAAACACCCACAAGCCGCAAGCGGTCTGCTAAACGTAACGGCCACCCGGGTATTGAGCGATCAGAAGATCGACGAGCAAGCCCGCTCACACTCCAGTGAATCCAACCAGTAACACTTACCGTACAGTCCGGTCTGATCGTCTGATATGTCGCATATCTCGCCTAGGGGTGGTATACGTCAGACCCCAATAGCTCGATAAGTCGTGTCGATATGAGGTCTATAACATTTCGAGAAACTACTGGTAACACTTACCAGTATATCTCAGCAACCCTGGCCAGGGATTTCCGGTTATAGCCAATCGAACACAGCGCAACATCAACTCCCTATACCGGGAGAGACGAATCCCCTCCTATCGCTCATTGCCTTCATGTGACTCGGGACTGTACCCAAAAACCACCGTTTTGCACGCCCTCTTGGATGTGGTAAGATGGAAATCAAAGCACAGTGGGAACCACACAAGACTCTATGACGATCTCGGGTCAACAGACTACTCTGTACCAGTGTCACCAGAGAACTGCCATCTGACGTAAGGTATAATACCATCTGGGAATTCTCGGCGAGTCCGTCCAGTGTACCCAGTCTCTACTGAGCACCCGTATATCATCTCTGATGTCAAACACCAATGGATATGGGATCATCCATCGCCCATCTGTATGGGTCGAGAAGGTATACGCTAGTCTACTCTGGTATATCGATGCCCCGTCTCGATACACCCATGACTAGGGACCTTGAAGGATGTACTTATGGACTACCATGTCCCCACTAGTATGATCCGCATCATAGTCCAGATAGTCAAGTACACATCCTAAGGGCTTTACCAACATGTAACAGAGAGACAAACAGTGTACACGTTAAGGTAAAGAGCAACCAGATAGCATACTATCATGTCGAGCAAGAAAGTCCTCCCTATATATGTCCCAGCATCCATTACAATATACATTCAATGTACAGTAATGGCCTCTAGGGCATACATATAACTAACAATCTCCCACTTGCACTAGGGCCATCTGATAGCAGTGGTTGTAGTATCTCATACTCAACCATCCCTTAAAAGTCTCTCTCTGGGAACAGGCCTTAGTGAGTGGATCCGCTGTGTTGTCCTCTGAGTTTACTCTCCAAACCTCGATCACCCTGGAGATCAACCATCTCCATGATCAGGTGACACTGCCTTAGAATATGTCTGGATCACTGATGGGACCGGCGTTCCTTGGCATAAGCCACAACTCCATTGTCACACAATGGGAGGAACGAAGTTCATCTCTTGAACCAATATACACCCAAACATCCTCTTTGGTAGCATCTTGAGTAGCGATGTATCCTGCCTTTATCGTCTAGTATGCCACGGTATCTTGCTTGGAACTCTTCCAACATACCGTCCCTTTACTGAGAGTAAAGACAATGCCTGTGACTGACATTCAGTCGTCTTTATCACCCTGGAACCCTTCCAGTGATTCTCCCCAGGATCGGTTGATACCGTCTCACTACAACTAGTGAGAATCCTAATATCCATTTAGATCTATCTCATAGATCCAAAAACCCAGGATTTAGGAGGTATCACTTTGATCCTATGTGGAGAATCATTGTGATAAGCGGAGATTGATCGAGCGTAGCATAGGAAACTCTTTCCCTATCAAGAGTATACCATCCACGTACTCTACGAGGATCGTCACCATACTCCCTACTACCTTTTTGTTTATACAAGGTTCATCTACCATTTTGATGATGTCAACTTCTTTGACTAAATCATCAAAACAGATGTTCCAACTCCGCGATGCCTGCTTTATCCTATAAAACATCTTGCACACGTTTCCGCTGCTCCCACTGTCTACGAGGCCCTCTGGCTGTGTACTTATAGACGTTCT
This sequence comes from Agapanthus africanus, assembly GCA_030015575.1. NCBI lineage: Eukaryota > Viridiplantae > Streptophyta > Magnoliopsida > Asparagales > Amaryllidaceae > Agapanthus > Agapanthus africanus. Next base: position 820,710,061 of record CM057337.1, on the reverse strand, counting down.
CTTCTAAAACATCATTTAGAAAAGCAGTCATGGCACCCAACCACCAGATATCGTAGTCATGGTACGTAGCCGTGGCAAGTAGGATCTGGATGGACTTAAGCATAGGTACTTGAAAAGGTTTCATCATTATCCACGCCTAGTTGATGACGAAAACCTTCAACAAGTCTAGTTTTGAAAGACTCAACTTTTCCATCTACACCAAGTAATCTTCTCAAGATATACTTGCTCCTGATGGGGATTTAACCCTTCAGATATAGCAACCAAAGTCCATACTTTGTTGGTATATGAGGATTCCATCTCAGTTCACTAAGCATCCAGCCATTCTTACAGAGTCCCACTCTTGATGGCCAGCTCGAAGCTAGTTGGGTCATCATCTCATGATGCAATCCTCGCTCCCACTGTCATAGAGAAACCGAAGTATCTCTCAGGTGGGTAAGGAACCCTACTAGATCGGCGGAGAGGCTGAGGTTCGTTGGAATCTACTGAATCCTTTGGTTCTACCAAATCATCTGCTGTTGTTTGTATAGCTGGAACCTTTCCAGTTCTACATTACAGACTTTGCCTCGAGCTTGTCCGGATTTTGCTTTCAGACATAGGCCGGTCAACCCCAAATCTTAACTAGCTTAAGACATGGGCTTTTCCCTTTCCATATCACATATGAAATGGTAGGCAACTGATTTGATTGGAACCCTATTCAATAGGTATGCAACTTCATAAGTGCATAACTCCCAAAAGGAAAAAGGTAACTCAGCAGTACTCATCATAGAGCACACCATATCAAATAGGGTGATCTGCTCCTCCCCGATATACCATCGTGCTATGGTGTATACGGAGGAGTAATGCTGAGAGAGAATCTCATTCTCCTTTAGAATAGTCCAGGAACTCCGTGCTCAAGTATTCTCCTCCCTGATCACATCAAAAGACATAATACTTATACCCGTATTAGTTCTCTACTTCTAACTTATATTCTGTGAATATCTCAAAAGGTTCGGACTCATGTTTCAACAGGAACATAGGTCTGAATCTCGAAAGATCATCAGAGAATGTAATGAAGTACAAAGAACCAGTATTGGCATGTGTAGACAGGGGACCTACATACATCAACATGTATCATCCTAAGAGTTCACTAACTCTTTCTCCGTTTCCAATAAACAGAGCTGGTGTCATCTTATCTCTGTGACATGACTAGCAAGTTTCATAAGATGTAAATTCAAACAGATTTAAATATGCATCTATGTGCAACTTCAGCTAGTCGGGTCACATTGATATGACCTAGTCTACAATACCTCAAGAAGGATTCGTTCATTTCTGAACTCTTCCTCTTGTGTGTGTTCTGTATACTAAGAACTGTAGTTTGATTTAGAACATCAATGCTTTTAGATAACGTGCCTGAACCGATCAACTTTTGATATAGGAAATGTTCAAAACATTATCCAACAATACAAAATTTTATCATTTCTTTACTGATAAAGAGACTGATATGGTTTTGTATATCAGGTTCGGTATCTAATAACATTCGTTCAGAATCAATGTATTGGTAATACAGGGTGATAGTGACCAACAGACTTGGCTGCAACTCTTTCCCCGTTTTCTGCCTCATGAAACTTATCACCCGTTCTCAGTTCTCTACCTTTCTGTAGCCCTATGTAACAGATTACATATCTGGGATCCTGATCTGGTATCACATACCCAGGACGTAGAGGATACGGAGAAACAGTTCTCTGTAATGAACACACCCGAAGATGATGCATCAATATGCACTCTCTTCGTTTGGGCGGCACGGGAATTCTGGTAATCCCCAATTTCCTGCTCTGTCTTATAACAATTATAAGTTGGAGCGGGACCAGCGTTCCCCAGCTCAGTATAACAAGCAGGTTCGGTCAAAAATCCGTATTATTATCTTGATTAAGGCGTGATATGGTCGCTACCTGGAGAGAGAGAGAAGAAAACACTCAGCGTATGCTCTTGCAAGATCAGATTGGTTATTATTTTACCTAATCAGGATGGCTCCCACTGCTTTTTATCAAGTCTTCCTTCAAACCCTAAAAGGAAAGATTAGCCGGGATTAATTACACACTACAAGTTCGCCAATCTTTCAGCCAGGCCAGTGTCGGTACTTTGAGGGAGGTCCCCCGTGCTTTCGCACGAACCTAATTAATGTAAACCTCGTTTTCCCAGAGGCGTAACCCCGTTGACACCTTTCTAGACACCTACTTGATCAGCTAATTGTAATGTATAAAACTCTCCCAGGAGTAACTCTTACTCGCAGCGGGTATCGGGATCCAACTATCTCATAGAAGGTATGCAATCTCATTGCAAATTTCAACACTTGAAATTCCCGATAATATTTTGCCCCTAGCGTCCTATGACCTTGACAGAGGTCAACAAACCATAGGCTGCTAGTCAAGTTCAACCCGTCATTTCCTGATTGAAGTAAACCCACCCGCACGACCCTTGACAGAGGTCAACAAGGTCGCACGACTACCCTAAATCAATCACATCATATGCTTATGCAGATAAGCACTAATCAGCTACCGCACACTACGCCTTGACAGAGGTCAACAAACACAGCACGAATACTAACCAGTACATATCTGAAATGACGGAGGGCTACGACAGGTTTTTCTGAAAACCTATTGCGTAATGAACTTGATATCGCTGTAGAATCAAATGAATTTTGAAATGGAGTGTTTTTGAGGCTTTTCTAGTTTTGCTAAAGGAGTCACTCCCGGTGAAGGGATCGTCGGTCCTTTCCTCGTCGAATGAGGTGCGGGATATATCATATATATCACTGTGCAAAGCAAAAAACTCTTAAAAGCAATCAAAAGACAAACCGAGTGTGTAGCATCTGCCAGTTATTGCTAAAGGAGTCACTCCCGGTGAAGGGATCTCGGTCCTTTCCTCATCGTATAAGGTGCAGGATATATCACATATACCGCTGTGCAAAGCAAGAACTGTAGCTACCTGTTTTTATTTTGAAATTCGATTCCACAACATCAATTAGGTTTATTTTCTTTCATTAATCTCATTAATGAATATCCCACAATTTAAGTCCACCTAAACATCACAGATAAAATCACAGCAGAAGAAACATATGAAATATTGGATATACTAGGACGTCCGTGTTTTCAATACGAGCCAGTATAAAACACGGATTCCACGGTCGTGATGAATAGCCTATCCCACACCCCTAGACCCCTACGAGAGCGGTAAGCAACCCTACCAATTCTAGGGTTAGGAGACCCGGACTCGACTCCTCCATTGGGTCTCCCACTGGACCCTAGAACCCGGTTACTTGTGCTCCCCTCCTTGGGTCTGTCCTAGTACAGAAAAGTAAATAATATACAAAAGGTGACATCTTCCGCAACCTGGAAGTGCCCCAATAAAAGAATATTACATACAAGTTTTTACATGAATGAAAATGAAAAACACTCATCTCACATAAAAACCCCCGGCTATTCAAACACGACGATCCAATATAACATATCCAGCAACACATAACATCACATGTCATCAACGTAAGTAAATATGCGCATCCTAATTGTCGTTGACATATAGCAACGAAACCGGCGATATCACATATTACACTTACGGTCACAGAAAAGAAAGTGTAAAACTACAACAGTTGGAATCCGCAACCACCTCAGATATCGCATGCCTGACCAAATGAATTACTTAGACATCACATGCCTAACAATTATAAACCCCGCATTTTAGTCTCAATATCGAAAACACTTTTCAATATCAAGTCGGGCAATTCAACAAGATTCCGACATTTTGATCGAATGCTCGTCGCAAACTTTAGTAGACGGTCGCACCCCCGATACCGTCGACGAAGTGCACCAAGGCGGAACACCGCTACCGCGAGCACCCGAACGGATGCTTTCGGCGACGGGGTTCTCCTACAGTCACTTGGTCGGGGCTATGGAGTGAGGCTGTCTATTAAGTTTACCCGGCGAGTATCCGCGTACGCTACGTGATTGCGACGGACTTTTGATCACATCAAAATTCCGTGGCAACCGATCAAGTGAGACTAAAGTGCTATGTTTATAACATTCATTCAGTTATCACATAACTTTTGTGAATTCCAATTGTTGTATCACATTCTGGATAAACAGAAAATGTTAAACTTTCCGATTGAACATTCGAACACCCAAGTTTTCCCGAAACAGCTCAACACATGAAATAAGTCTAACAACATTCAGTTCGTGCCTCAGTACCAACGGTCCAGCCGTAGAAGGGTCAAGCCAACGCCTCACATGTGGCACGCCGTACTGCCCCAAACCCGAAGGTTCAAAGGGCAGTTCAAGACGGTCACATAATCGAGTTAAGGTTTGTTGTCTTCTAGAGGGTCCATCGCGTTACTTGCACTACTTAGAACGTCGTTAAACTACGGAAAAATCCAACAATTGGAAATTTCCCGGCAGGGGAAAAAGTGGGTATTTATATCCGGTCGAACTTTTTAACATATTCTAAAAAATACCCGGAAAAACACACTGACAAAATTAGACAATCCGATCGATACACCGAGTCCCCAATACAACCCAGAAAATTCAACTCTTGAAAAATTATTAAAAATTCTCTGGAAAACCAGCACTGCAAACTAGGAATTACTGTGCAAAATTTATTGCAAGATGAGACAAAAGGGCCGCGGAACCGCCGCATTAGCATGCTAATGCCGCGGTTCCGCCGCGCTTTAATGGATTCAGGGGCCCCATTTTATACAGTAATTCTTAGAATCTTCTACCGAGTTTTCTGCATATTTTTAATCTGGAAAAAACCACGTTTTTCAAAAATGTCCAGAGAGCAAAATGCGATTGGGGTTTCGGTTCAATCGGACTTCTAATTCCGTCTACGCGTCACCTAAGGCTCTAGCTAGGCTCTGATACCACTGTAGGGTTCCTAGGCACTCTCAAGAGGTCTCACAAGGCATCAACCATGCCAATTTCAAAATTTTACGGTGCCGAGAAACCCTAATACGGATCGTTGGCTAGAAGTTTAGGCGACAAAGCAACTAGTTAACTACTTTAACTAAGAGTACGGAAATACAACCTTTGTAGATCCGGTCCTCCACCTCCACGGCTCCGTGATGAAGTCCTCTCCGCTGTCCAAATGAAATCCCGGGCTCTAGCGTCGGCTTCATCGGAGAAATGGGCGGGCAAGGTCGTCGGCTTCGTGCCGAAGATGATCTACGTCGAGGCATCACAAGAACAAGCTCCCACTTCACCAAGTCATGAAACTTGTGAAGAAAACACACTCTACTACTTGGCAAGAGGTAGATGATGAAGAAATAGGAGGTGGGTTCACTTTAGAATTGGATTTCTCACTCATTTCATCAAGTTACCATTGATGAAGTGAAGCTTTCTTCATTGAAGAAGATGAAGAAGAAGAAGAAAGAATATTATGATAAGTTAATTCAAAAATGAAAAGTAAATGAATACTTATCATAATAATAACCATGGTCAAGTGTAGAGAATAAATCATGGTTAGTGGGAATGGTTAGGGTTAAGCATGAAAACAAAATGGTCACTTGGTCAAAGCTTCATGAAGCTTCAACATGCATCCAAAGAAAGCCACCATTTTGCATTATGCTTAATATTTTTCCAAAAAGAATAAATAGATAAATAAATGAGAAAAGGAAATGAAACCCTAACCACTTAAGTAACCATGGTTTAATTCTTTACACAAACCCAAACTAGCATGTATCATCAAACATGATACAATCTTGTGCACAAAAAATATATCATATATATACAATGTGCACAAACAAGTGAGAAAATCCATTTAAAGTGAACCAATACTAGTTAATGCAAAGTAATATATCAAATATATAATTATGCATTAAATCATCAAATCAACACTTGATTTAACGATCCGGTCATATCGCATATAACCGACTAGTATCCAATGTATCGGTTTATCGAATCAACTCTCGATTCGATAACTAGGTTATATCGCATATAACCATTCGATACTGTCACGCCCCGCTTCCCAGAGTACGCAAAATTGGGCACGTGACATAGCCAACCATGCTACCTGTGGGTAGGACGCATCCGTCCACAGTCACATTACGGTTGTAAAGATATCAAGAACAGAAAAAAATAAACTAAACTAATACATGTCCAAATCCATAATAACAAGAATCAATAAACAATAAGTGCGGAAGCTAATGATCCAATACAATGAATAAACAGTACGTCCCATAATGCGGGCTCACATCTGGAAATGAACAGAAATAAATAAACTAAACTCTAAGGAACTCACAGTTCAGCCTGCTGGCTGAAGTACTCCGGCTCGGTCGTCGATAGTGGTAAGGAATCTGGGCCATGCAAAACCCAGACGTCAGCGCGTCATGACATCAAGTATATAGCATAAACATGGTAATAAACAATGCAAGTATGAACATGAATAAAGCAGTAACAAGGAATAACAAGCAGGGTAATATGCAATGGTGTCCAAACTGTCCTATCAGGTTTTCTACTCTATAGTCTTTGAAACCAATTGATGAATCGTCGATGTAACTCAATAGTATCCCGTGCGTGCCCGGGACCACGGTCAAGATCCTCGGGGCTGAATCCGAGACGTGCCGCTAAGCAGTAAAAGGTAGTAGGATGGACGAGTGATGTCAGCATCAACACTCCGGAGCTGGCCAAGCCCGTAAGACTGATCAGAACAATGTATCGAACTGTTGAGTTACAAGTCGGTTTCACCTTTGATTTCCCCATACCCCCAAGCTATGTATGTCAGGTCAGGTATTCAGTAGTCAAGGACTAATGCCAACACAAGGTCGAGTAAAAGTAGGTCTGTCTGGATCGACAGCAGGAATGGTTAGGTTTGTCGGCATTAGGCATGAAATCATGAAGCAGGTAATGTCATGGTACGGCAGGATGAGTCGGTATGTATGTATCTGTCAGGTGTGGCAGGGTCAGGCCAATATGTCGTGCAATCGGGTAAGTGCTCCCAACAGGTATACAATCAATAATGAACAACAGCAGGAAACAGTAATTAACCACAATATTCCATATAACCACAGTGATGTTTGTATTCTCTTATTAACAGGTTCAATCATCTTAGGGTGCAATAGCCACAAGGTAAAGCAATATCCACAATTATAAATTTAGGAACTACATGAAATTATACTAAATATAATAATTGTCTCAAGAATGATTTAACAGTTTAAGCAGATGTGATTCAGTCGTTTTATTTAGTTAAAGCATGGATTGATGTGGGTTAATTAATTACGAGGAACGGTTGTAACGATTCCAATATAAAGATACTGCAATAATACGATATTAAATGCCATCACTAAGTTACGGTATTAAATAGTGTGAATTAAATTGCGTGGCAAGACTAGGTCTCGCACGCTAGCATGTTCAAGCAAGTATTCAGATACTTGCCTCGACGGTCTGCAAACGGGAACACGGATGCGATGTCGGCAGAAAACGCGATACGAAAGCACGGGCCACGGATCGAGTCCTAACGGGGATCAACGAGATCACACGGACCAGGGGACTTCGCTGGAGCGTCGGGTTCGCCAAGACGGCACGGTCGGATTCCGGCAAAATGTCATTGGTAACAAGTTAGCAACAAGATACGATACACGCAAAATACGACCAGCGAAGGGATTGTACCAAAAGGAAGCACAAGGAAAACTCACAGAGAAGAAACAGGGTGCACACGATGGCTCGACGGCACTGGGACGCCGGCGAGGCAGCGACGGCGAAGAACGGTGGCTGGAAAAATCCTGAGTTCGCTGGAACGGGGTGCTGCAGCGAGTGCGAGGGTGGTAGCCGACTCTGGTGGTCGAGGGGGAAGGGAGGTGGTCGGAGGTGGCATCGACGAGGTCGCCGGCGCGTTTCTCCGGTGAACAGCGGGGTAGGCGAGGGGTTAGGGCTCGTGTTGGTGTTCCGGCGAGGGGAGGAGGGCAGCGACGACGAGGTCGGGACGAGGAGGGTGAGAGGGAGTCGCGGGAGTCGTCGACGACGAGGGGTGGCGTCGACGGCGAGGTCTGCGAGGGTGGAGGCGAGGTCTGCGTTGGGTGCAGGCGCGGGAGTCGTCGGGAGAACGGGAGGAGGAAGGCGCGGGGGTCTCGTGGTGGCGAGGGCGGCGACGGCGAGGTCGCGGGGGATCGGCGGTGAGGTCGCAGGAAGCTAGGGTTAGGGTTTGTTGGGTTCTCGTGGTGAAGGTGGGTTGAAGGAAGGGCGGCTGCATGGTTTAGGTTATATATAGAGGGAGAGAGAGAGGGAGATTGGAGAGAGAGAGATAGATTTGGTGAGATAGAGAGAGAGAGAGAAAGAGGAGAGAGACAGAGAGAGATAGGGAAAGGAGGGGCCCACGCGTGAACAGTCTCGCTCGCGATTGGCCAGGAGGGAGGTGAGGAAAATATTTGAGTAAGGATTTGAGGAAATAAACTGTTAGGAATATATTCGTATATATATATTTTAGTTTTATATTAAATTGAAACGGGCCCTTTTTGGCGCGAAATGAAACATTTCCAAATCGCGCCCGGGTTGCGCCCAAATGTTCCAAATTCAAATTATAGGATTTTAAGCGGGTTCCAAATTTTGAAAAGAGGTGTTTAATGATTAAAATGCATGCCCCCAAGTCGGACACTTGCACGCGCGCGTAGTCGCCCAAACTGGCCCGTTTAGCCAAACGGAACGGAATCTCGACACGCGGACGCTACCACGCGACTAGTGGCGACGAGTAGGCCAACATGGACATCTTAAATTTCATTTTAGGAGTTAAAATTTGTTATGTGCCAAAATGACTTAACCGGTTAAAATTTAGCAATAAACACCAGAAAATCAGGAAAATTGGAATGAGTAATATATAACCCTCAACTGGTAATATACATAGTATTATTGGGCTCGGGTGTTACATCATACCCAACTACAAAAGAATTTCGTCCTCGAAATTCCAAGGATACAAGATAGCTAACTACTGGAAAAGGTGAGGGAATTTCTGCCGGATCTCGTCTTCTCGCTCCCAAGTGGATTCTCCATGCGATCGATTACCCCAAGAAACTAGCACAAGAGGGATAACCTTGTTCTTAAGGACCTTTCTCTCCGATCCTTGATTTCGACTGGTCGCTCTTCGAAAGTCAGGTCCTCCCGTACGGTCAACTCCGAATGATCCAAGACATGAGTCTCATCACGAACATACCTCCGTAGTTGAGACACATGAAACACGTCGTGAACTCCTGCTAATGACGGTGGTAACGCCAACCGGTACGATACCTCTCCAACACGCTCCAAAATCTCGAAGGGTCCAACGAATCGAGGACTGAGCTTTCCCCGACTGCCAAAGCGAATCACCCCTCTAGTCGGTGATATCTTCAGGAATACCAAATCACCCACGGCGAACTCTAGAGGTCTTCTTGACGTGTCGGCCCAACTTTTCTGTCTGTCTTGAGCTGCCTTCATATGCTTCCTGATGGCATTCACCTTCTCGACTGTCTGCACTACCAAATCTGGTCCTAGTAACCTTCGTTCACCAACATCATCCCAACAAACAGGTGAACGGCACTTACGACCATACAGTGCTTCAAACGGGGCCATCTGAATAGTTGCTTGGAAGCTATTGTTGTACGAAAACTCCACCAGGTGTAGATGATTTTCCCAAGAACCTTTGAAGTCCAACATGCAAGCCCTCAACATATCTTCAAGGGTCTGGATCGTTCTCTCCGATTGTCCATCAGTTTGAGGATGATAGGCTGTGCTGAACTTCAATCGAGTCCCCAAACTTTCCTGTAAACTCCTCCAAAAGTGCGACAAGAACCGAGTGTCCCGATCGGACACGATGCTTACCGGTACTCCATGCAATCTGACAATCCCCTGCATGTACCGCTCTGCCAAAGTCTCTGTCGATTGACCAACCCGAAAAGGAATAAAGTGAGCTGCTTTGGTCAACCGATCGACAAACACCCATACAGCATTGTTTCCCTTTGAACTCCGCGGTAAAGCCGTTACGAAATCCATGGTTATATGTTCCCACTTCCATTGAGGAATCGGAAGTGGTTGCAACAAACCAGCAACCCTTTGGTGTTCGGCCTTGACTTGCTGACACACCAAGCACTTAGCCACGAAGCGAGCAATTTCCCGTTTCATACCTCCCCACCAGAAGTGCTGTCGAATATCTCGGTACATCTTTGTCCCTCCTGAATGTACAGAGTAAGCTGAACTGTGTGCCTCCTTCATAAGCCCTTCACGCACATCTCCTTTTGGCACACACACACGGCTACCATATCTCAACGAACCATCCTCATGGATCAGTAAATCGGTTCGCAGTCCGGCTTCAACCTGCTCCCGAAACTTTTGCAGTCTAGGATCCTGCGATTGTGCCGCTTTAATCTTCTCAACTAAGGACGATTGTGCTTGCAACTGCATCAACTGTCCTGTAGCATGTGGTAGCACAACCTCCAAGTCAAATCTCCGAAAATCCTCAATGATCTCTCTCTGTGCAGTCAATATCTGAATTGCTGGTAACCGGCTCAGCGCATCCGGCACGACGTTAACTTTTCCCGGATGGTACTTAAGATCAAGGTCATAGTCGGCCATCAGCTCCAACCATCTGCGTTGCCTCATGTTCAACTCCTTCTGAGTGAACACATATTTCAAACTCTTGTGATCCGTAAAGACTTCAACTCTTTCGCCCAGAAGGTAGTGTCTCCAAATCTTCAGGGCGAAGATCACGGCTGCAAGCTCTAAGTCATGAGTCGGATAGTTCTTCTCATGAGTCTTCAGTTGTCTCGATGCGTAAGCGACGACTTTCCCGTTCTGCATTAAAACACATCCCAATCCTTTTCCAGATGCGTCGCTGTGAATCACCAGTCCTCCTGAATTATCCGGTACGGTCAGGATCGGGGCGGTTATCAACTTCTGCTTCAACGTCTCGAAGGCCAATGCACATCCATCCGTCCAAACAAACGGTACCTCCTTACGCGTAAGCTTGGTTAACGGCTCAGCTAAACGAGCGAAGTTCTCCACAAATCTTCTGTAGTATCCGGCGAGTCCAAGAAAACTCCTTATCTCCGCAACATTCTTCGGAATAGGCCAATCTCGAACTGCTGCAATCTTTTCGGGATCAACGGCGATTCCATCGCCCGACACGACATGCCCCAGAAACTTCACTTCTTCCAGCCAGAGTTCACACTTACTCATCTTCGCAAATAATTTCTCTTGTCTCAGCGTCTGCAGTGCGATCCTTCTTCTTCACTAAAAGAACTGAAGCTCCCCAAGGTGAGTTGCTGCTTCGAATCCATCCCTTCTCGAGTAATTCACCAACTTGTTTCATAACTTCTTCTAATTCCACCGGTGCCATTGGATAATAAGACTTTGATACTGGCGCTGCACCGGGAATAAGGTCAATCGCAAACTCCACATCTCGCTTCGGCTGTGAGCCCGAGATGTCTTCAAACACATCCATAAAGTCGCGAACAACTGCCGGCTCTTCATTACTATTAATTTCCATATCTGCAAGAACACTGGTTGTCGGCCTAGTCCTAAACTCGACTGGCCCGACAGAACTGCTTCTTTACCGCAACTGCTGTCTACATCGTTGGCCGCGAAAGGTCCAGCGAGACTACTGAGTCTCGTCCACTCTGCTGCATGCACGTCCACGGCTGCTCCATTCTGCCTTAGTCCGATGAACTTCTCTTCCATTCCCTCCCGTGCGGTCCGCGGGAAGAATTTCTCCAAGAAACTTTTGGAGAAATCCGCCCAACTGATTGGCTTGGACAAGCGGGTCTCCTCCACAAGCCACCACTCTCGGGCGTAATCCACCAGCTGAATGCGCACCACATCAACTCTCTTGTCTTCAGGGATCTGTGCTGCAATCAGTAAATCCTTCGTGTCACTAGCCTCTGCTCGGCTGGTAACAGCTCCTTTAAACCAGTAAATGTAGACGGACCCAAAGTCTGAGATCTGCTACGGTCCTTACTCGGTCGACTGGTCTAGTTCCATCGCTGTTTACAGACTGCTGAACGATCTGCAAACCTTCCTGAAATGAATCTGCTATTGCTGACTCAGCTCAGTCGGTCTCTTTGATTTCCAGCATTTCTCTTATCACTCCAAGTATGGCGGCTTCGCTCACACACCTCCGGTACGTCTTCAACTTCTTACCTGTCGTAATCCTGAACTCAAAACACCCAACATTAGCATGATGATAGATTCTGAATATAGATCAAGGCTAGAACTCCAAGATACTTAAATAGAGTACTGCATTGTAGCTATGCCGCGGTATCATAGCCGCAATTACTTAACTCCACCCAAGTCGCCCAAGTCCTAGGGATAACAAGAAATCAGGTTTCCGAGCCGACATGCAAAGTAAGTTTGCACGTCGTAAAAGATATAATCAGGAAGAATGTGATTCAAGAATGGTAAAACGGTCAATGTGGCTGGACATGTTTCCTAAACACGGGTATTATGATTCGTGTATCGGGTGCAATACCCAACTACAAAGAATCAACCCAATTAACCTATGGCTCTGATACCATAAAACCATGTCACGCCCCGCTTCCCAGAGTACGCAAAATTGGGCACGTGACATAGCCAACCATGCTACCTGTGGGTAGGACGCATCCGTCCACAGTCACATTACGGTTGTAAAGATATCAAGAACAGAAAAAAATAAACTAAACTAATACATGTCCAAATCCATAATAACAAGAATCAATAAACAATAAGTGCGGAAGCTAATGATCCAATACAATGAATAAACAGTACGTCCCATAATGCGGGCTCACATCTGGAAATGAACAGAAATAAATAAACTAAACTCTAAGGAACTCACAGTTCAGCCTGCTGGCTGAAGTACTCCGGCTCGGTCGTCGATAGTGGTAAGGAATCTGGGCCATGCAAAACCCAGACGTCAGCGCGTCATGACATCAAGTATATAGCATAAACATGGTAATAAACAATGCAAGTATGAACATGAATAAAGCAGTAACAAGGAATAACAAGCAGGGTAATGTGCAATGGTGTCCAAACTGTCCTATCAGGTTTTCTACTCTATAGTCTTTGAAACCAATTGATGAATCGTCGATGTAACTCAATAGTATCCCGTGCGTGCCCGGGACCACGGTCAAGATCCTCGGGGCTGAATCCGAGACGTGCCGCTAAGCAGTAAAAGGTAGTAGGATGGACGAGTGATGTCAGCATCAACACTCCGGAGCTGGCCAAGCCCGTAAGACTGATCAGAACAATGTATCGAACTGTTGAGTTACAAGTCGGTTTCACCTTTGATTTCCCCATACCCCCAAGCTATGTATGTCAGGTCAGGTATTCAGTAGTCAAGGACCAATGCCAACACAAGGTCGAGTAAAAGTAGGTCTGTCTGGATCGACAGCAGGAATGGTTAGGTTTGTCGGCATTAGGCATGAAATCATGAAGCAGGTAATGTCATGGTACGGCAGGATGAGTCGGTATGTATGTATCTGTCAGGTGTGGCAGGGTCAGGCCAATATGTCGTGCAATCGGGTAAGTGCTCCCAACAGGTATACAATCAATAATGAACAACAGCAGGAAACAGTAATTAACCACAATATTCCATATAACCACAGTGATGTTTGTATTCTCTTATTAACAGGTTCAATCATCTTAGGGTGCAATAGCCACAAGGTAAAGCAATATCCACAATTATAAATTTAGGAACTACATGAAATTATACTAAATATAATAATTGTCTCAAGAATGATTTAACAGTTTAAGCAGATGTGATTCAGTCGTTTTATTTAGTTAAAGCATGGATTGATGTGGGTTAATTAATTACGAGGAACGGTCGTAACGATTCCAATATAAAGATACTGCAATAATACGATATTAAATGCCATCACTAAGTTACGGTATTAAATAGTGTGAATTAAATTGCGTGGCAAGACTAGGTCTCGCACGCTAGCATGTTCAAGCAAGTATTCAGATACTTGCCTCGACGGTCTGCAAACGGGAACACGGATGCGATGTCGGCAGAAAACGCGATATGAAAGCACGGGCCACGGATCGAGTCCTAACGGGGATCAACGAGATCACACGGACCAGGGGACTTCGCTGGAGCGTCGGGTTCGCCAAGACGGCATGGTCGGATTCCGGTAAAATGTCATTGGTAACAAGTTAGCAACAAGATACGATACACGCAAAATACGACCAGCGAAGGGATTGTACCAAAAGGAAGCACAAGGAAAACTCACAGAGAAGAAACAGGGTGCACACGATGGCTCGACGGCACTGGGACGCCGGCGAGGCAGCGACGGCGAAGAACGGTGGCTGGAAAAATCCTCAGTTCGCTGGAACGGGGTGCTGCAGCGAGTGCGAGGGTGGTAGCCGACTCTGGTGGTCGAGGGGGAAGGGAGGTGGTCGGAGGTGGCGTCGACGAGGTCGCCGGCGCGTTTCTCCGGCGAACAGCGGGGTAGGCGAGGGGTTAGGGCTCGTGTTGGTGTTCCGGCGAGGGGAGGAGGGCAGCGACGACGAGGTCGGGACGAGGAGGGTGAGAGGGAGTCGCGGGAGTCGTCGACGACGAGGGGTGGCGTCGACGGCGAGGTCTGCGAGGGTGGAGGCGAGGTCTGTGTTGGGTGCAGGCGCGGGAGTCGTCGGGAGAACGGGAGGAGGAAGGCGCGGGGGTCTCGTGGTGGCGAGGGCGGCGACGGCGAGGTCGCGGGGGATCGGCGGTGAGGTCGCAGGAAGCTAGGGTTAGGGTTTGTTGGGTTCTCGTGGTGAAGGTGGGTTGAAGGAAGGGCGGCTGCATGGTTTAGGTTATATATAGAGGGAGAGAGAGAGGGAGATTGGAGAGAGAGAGATAGATTTGGTGAGATAGAGAGAGAGAGAGAAAGAGGAGAGAGACAGAGAGAGATAGGGAAAGGAGGGGCCCACGCGTGAACAGTCTCGCTCGCGATTGGCCAGGAGGGAGGTGAGGAAAATATTTGAGTAAGGATTTGAGGAAATAAACTGTTAGGAATATATTCGTATATATATATTTTAGTTTTATATTAAATTGAAACGGGCCCTTTTTGGCGCGAAATGAAACATTTCCAAATCGCGCCCGGGTTGCGCCCAAATGTTCCAAATTCAAATTATTGGATTTTAAGCGGGTTCCAAATTTTGAAAAGAGGTGTTTAATGATTAAAATGCATGCCCCCAAGTCGGACACTTGCACGCGCGCGTAGTCGTCCAAACTGGCCCGTTTAGCCAAACGGAACGGAATCTCGACACGCGGACGCTACCACGCGACTAGTGGCGACGAGTAGGCCAACATGGACATCTTAAATTTCATTTTAGGAGTTAAAATTTGTTATGTGCCAAAATGACTTAACCGGTTAAAATTTAGCAATAAACACCAGAAAATCAGGAAAATTGGAATGAGTAATATATAACCCTCAACTAGTAATATACATAGTATTATTGGGCTCGGGTGTTACAGATACATTCATCGCGAGAATACAATACGGTATCACATACACGCATTATTCTCGGTCCCGCACATATCTCATATGCGCTCCTATTTCGTTTCGCTTGAGCCAGGAAACCTCTGTGTAGGACTCTAAAGACTCGTCAATACGCCGGCAGCAGGTGATGATCATATCAAACACCCACAAGCCGCAAGCGGTCTGCTAAACGTAACGGCCACCCGGGTATTGAGCGATCAGAAGATCGACGAGCAAGCCCGCTCACACTCCAGTGAATCCAACCAGTAACACTTACCGTACAGTCCGGTCTGATCGTCTGATATGTCGCATATCTCGCCTATGGGTGGTATACGTCAGACCCCAATAGCTCGATAAGTCGTGTCGATATGAGGTCTATAACATTTCGAGAAACTACTGGTAACACTTACCAGTATATCTCAGCAATCCTGGCCAGGGATTTCCGGTTATAGCCAATCGAACACAGCGCAACATCAACTCCCTATACCGGGAGAGACGAATCCCCTCCTATCGCTCATTGCCTTCTTGTGACTCGGGACTGTACACAAAAACTACCGTTTTGCACGCCTTCTTGGACGTGGTAAGATGGAAATCAAAGCACAGTGGGAACCACACAAGACTCTATGACGATCTCAGGTCAACAGACTACTCTGTACCAGTGTCACCAGAGAACTGCCATCTGACGTAAGGTATAATACCATCTGGGAGTTCTCGGCGAGTCCGTCCAGTGTACCCAGTCTCTACTGAGCACCCGTATATCATCTCTGATGTCAAACACCAATGGATATGGGATCATCCATCGCCCATCTGTATGGGTCGAGAAGGTATACGCTAGTCTACTCTGGTATATCGATGCCCCGTCTCGATACACCCATGACTAGGGACCTTGAAGGATGTACTTATGTACTACCATGTCCCCACTAGTATGATCCGCATCATAGTCCAGATAGTCAAGTACACATCCTAAGGGCTTTACCAACATGTAACAGAGAGACAAACAATGTACACGTTAAGGTAAAGAGCAACCAGATAGCATACTATCATGTCGAGCAAGAAAGTCCTCCCTATATATGTCCCAGCATCCACTACAATATACATCCAATGTACAGTAATGGCCTCTAGGGCATACATATAACTAACAGATATATATATATATATATATATATATATATATATATATATATATATATATATCTCACAACAAAAAATAAAAGGAAACATTTCAAGAGTATTTATGGTATTAGACGAAATACTTTTGTGTGCATTGAAAAACAGGTGGTGTATTAATTAGGTTTTCTTTTCTCCCCGCAATAATGAATATTTAATGAGATTTTAACGAGTGCACGTCGTTAGCAAAACCCTTCTTAATATTATATATAATTAATATAATATAATATATAATTCTTGCATCGTGTCATAAAAACAATTTAATATTGCAACATTATCTCAGTGAACTAGTTAATTAAGTCACATAAATATCATGTAAATACACCTCTATTTCTTACATTTCATGTGCAAGTAGCAATTGATCTGGACTGATGATAATATACACCATACGCTTTGGAAGCAACTTATTTCATCTTAGTTTATGTTAAAATTTGATAAAAGTATTAGATTTTTAACATTCTCCTACTGGTGGTGTGTATATGCATGTACATAAGTTTCTGAAGCATCTAATACTCATATTATGATTTTTAAATAAGATGGACTATAAGATATTGGAGATTACTAACTATATAAATCGAAACATTAGTTTCTAAAGTAGTACCGGCATGGTAGGTAGCCGCTATATTACAAAGACTAGCATGAGCTTAGTCGATTGGTCGCAATACTACTTATAATGTTTCTTAGAAAACATCTTTTTTACCGATCTCTAAAGCTAATCGTCTTCTTTTGTTTCGATGTATTTGTTCATTTACCTGGTAATCCTTATGCTGCTAGAGTAGATACACGTGTCTTTTGAAAATCCATTGCAATTCATGTAATATTACTTGAATATTAATAAAATTTTATAGTTGCACTTAATGATTTATAATGTTGGTATTCTTATTTATTTATAATTATTATAATATGCTTAGAAATTATATTATTAGATCATGCACTGTGATGTGTCACTTGTATAGAGATATGATCCAATTTAGTAATTTCTTAAATCAAGTATTTAACCTACAACTAGAATAGAATAGCTAGAGTTGTGACAGGTTATTATGCACGATACTGACATGTGGGATATGGTGATGTGCCGCAATCATCGAGAATGGAGATTCTGCAGGTGTATGTCATGAGCGCATATAATGATATGTGTAATACATGACTATGTTTTAATTCTCTAAGATATGTTACTTATAGAGATGGAGAATTCAAAGTACTGTTGTATAATCCCTTTGACTTGATGATATGATGGTAAATTTTGTCGTTTAGACAGAAATGAGAAACCTGAAATATTGAGCTACTTGAATGCATTTAGAAAAACCATGGATGTCTAGATAGGATCCGATATTCACATATTGATAAGAATAAATTTACTGTTCAATCCCATAAAAACGTTAAATCCCGATTAGATATTTTGGAAATTGTTTTTTCAAAATTATATTATTATTATATTTATTTTCAAAATGAATTTATTGTGTTAATGGGTAATTGAAGATTAGGATTTTGAGCAATTGAGTGATTTTATCCTGCTCGGTTAAAAGACCTAAAGAAATAACTTGATGTTGCAAGGGGATGCATGTAAATTAATATTTATTATTCTCTCACATTGAGAAGGACTTTTATGAACAATCGGCATGATAGGAGTTTGATTACTGAATTAAAATTGTCAATTGATTAATTGTGAATAAATTAAGATTGACAATTGGTTCTTGATGTGAGACCCAATTGGTCACATGACAAAGCCTTAAAGCAGAAGAGCAAACAAAAATAAATAAGAGAAGAAATAATATAACACAATATATTGTGTTATCATGTTAAGGAGTTTAGTCCCACATCGGTAAAATAAAGAAAGGTATTGTACCACAACCCTATAAAAGAATGGTTATAGCGGACCATAAAGGATGATGAAGAAAAAGGAATAATAATTAAAAAGACCATTAAAAACTTCTCTTAAATTAGAAGGGTTCCTATCGGCCTAGTTTTTTGGTTTGCCTACTATGCAAGGTGGTGGACTTGATTGGAGGTTTTTGCGATTGTGATGCTTTAAAAGAAAATTATTTTGTTAACAGATATTCAGATCTGCAAATGTATGTCTTTTATCATTCATATAGATGATGCTTGCTTGTTATCATTTAAAGTCATGACATATAGCACATTGAGATATTGTATGTAAGCCCAGCTAATGAAGCGAATCGATTCGCTTCACTTCGTGATGAGATGGGCGAATTTGGTGAGGCGATTCGCCTCGCCCGCCACGAATTGGCGAAGCAAGTGGGTTCCCAACTTTTCTGGCGGTGCTTCGTCGTAGTTCGTCTCACCTAACTCGCCAACTCGTCTCGCTTCGTCTCGGAAATCGCCACGATTCGCCACAAATCTGTAAGACTCGCCGATTCGCCTCGTTGACCGATTCGCCGCCCAACGGTCATAAACGGCCGCCTGTTCGACGGATCGCTTCGCCTAGTCTTAGAATTCCCATCCAACGGTTACTAACGATCGAATCTAGGCGAAGCTGGGCGAATTTCGATTCGCCTCATCCCGCCTCGTAACGACTATAAACGGCAAAAATATTCAAAAAACTCCCTAAAATCCTATAAATATCATGTTTTGGCTGATTCTATCTCAGGTAATTCCCCGGTTGAGGTGGTAAATTCCTCATCCCCTCAAACCCCATTTTTTTTATTCCAAACTCTTTTCTCTTCCAAAATAATAATTCCCATCTGTCTAAAAAAAAAAATACTACTTTAAATCTCTTATGCTATTGTGGTATTCCATCTCTCTAACGAATAGAAGTTCCAATCAGATCATCCGACAGTGCGACTCCGAGTTTTCATAGCTCCGAGCCTCCGATCGACCCATTCTTTCTTCTTTCTTCTTTCTTCTTTCTTATTTTTAATTTATTAATTCTAATTTCCTACTCTAGCACTCCTATTTTTAACATTTAATTAAAATATTGATATGGAGGGTTTATCCGATACGCATCAAACCCAAATTTCTCATTCCGAACAACAAGTAGAAGGATCCACCCATACATCAAGCGAAACTAAAAAAACGTGCGATTACTAACGATGTTTGGGATCATTATAAAATTGAATTTGGGGACGGTGCTACGTACGCCGTTTGCAAATATTGTGGCAATGCATATAAACACAAGCATAGTGCCGGCACCGGTAGTTTGAATAAACATGCAAAAAAAAATTTAGAATTAGCCCCGGCCGGTTCCTCCACTACACAAACACAAATTGGTTTCGCCGGTCAAGATATTTTTCAATATAATCATGATTTAAATGTTTCAGAAATGACAAGATATTTTATGACAGATGAATAGGTTCTTGGAATCGGAGAAAGCATGGCTTTTGAGCGATACGTTCAATGCAACTGGCATTCAAAAGAATTTCGATGACTACGTTTAAAAGTCGTCGTTTTAGCCCCTACAACGACGGTAAACAGGTATTAATTGTTACTCTTGCTTTTTTAGATACCAATAATTCATTAACTTCTGATATTTGGATGGATAGAAGGGAACTTCCCTAGATCTGTGTTATTTTACGTTGGATAGATTCTGACTGTTTTTTGCAAAAATGAATTATTGCTTTTAGACAATTTCCATACCCGTATAGTGCTTTTCATATAAATTCTGAAATTATATATATTTTAGAAGAATATCATTGTGTAAATAATTTTTTTCTATTTCTTTCGATAATACTAGCAACAATAATTCTGATAAATTCTGGCTGGGTTTTCAAAAAAAGAATTATTGCATTTAGACAATTTCCATACCCGCATAGTGCTTTTCATATAACTTCTAAAATTAGATCTATTTTAAAAGAATATCATCGTGTAAATAAAAAAAATTCTATTTCTTTCGATAATACTAGCAATAATAATTTTGCTATTGCTGAACTTATTAGGCTATGCAAACCAATTTGCAGTGGTCGTTTTTTCATATTCGTTGCGCATGTCATATACTTAATCTTGCAGTACAGGATACATATATCATATGTAATACAAATATTCAAACAATTAAAAATGCATGTAAGTTTAAGTTTTGGAAAAAGAAAAGTTGAATATAAAACTAGATGCCTAGCTGCAAGTGTAAGGCCGTCTCTTAAAAAAGATGTGGCCCTAATGTGAAATAGTACATATGACATGCTTCGTATTGTATTAAAGACCGCCAGAATTATTAGTAACATTTGGAATGAACAAATGCCGGTAGAAAACCACTTAATACCCGATCGTTGGGCGGATGCAGATCTTTTTAAATATTTTCTTATGACTTTTAAAATAGCAACTGAACGATTTTCTGCTACCTATACCCCCATTTCTTATATTCTTGTCTCTGAATTGTATAATATAGCTAATTGTTTTGCTAGTCATGTCGAAAATCTAATACTTCACCATCCGATACTTACTATGCGAGCTAAGATTTCTAAATATTTTTCTGAAGTTCTAATTATTTACTGTTTATATTCGGTATTGGGCCCTAACATTAAATTAGAAGGTTTGGAGGCACTTTTAACTGGGTTCCACGCGGCCATGGGACATGGTGTAGATATTGATGCCTATGTTAGCATCGTTAGAAGTAATTTAGATGAAGTGGTTAATTTGTATGTTACACGATTTTCTTCTGGTAGAACTAGTAGACCACCGCTCTCAATGATTCTGCGCGCTTCGACCCGAGTTTTAGCACTTATTCAATAGAAGAAAAGGGAAAAAGGCCCGATAGTCTCATCATCGTCATCTTTAAATGAGTTATCAATATTTTTACAAACTGAGTCGGATGTAGATTTAACTATAGATGATTTGATATTTTAGCCTAGTGGAAAATCCACGGACATTTGTATCCGGTGATTTCTATTATGGCCCGTGATTTACTAACCTTTCCGGTGTCCACAGTACCGTCGGAAAGTGTTTTTCATACAGGTGGCAGGATATTAATCGAGAAGATATGCAGTTTGGTGCACGACACAATGGAGTGCATGATTTGCTCGCAAAATTAGGAAGCAACGGCTATCAGGAAACAAAATGCAATCATTTTGGATTCGGATTATTTACCCAAATAGCTTACAAGATCAGATGAGATCAACACCGAAGGAGAAGAAATCACAACCGGTGCCGATGAGTAGAAAGATCTGTAATAGTAGAAAAAGAACTATGTAGACCTGATTACCTCTCATTGAGATCAATATTTGGAAAGGATACGTAGGCAGCCCGAGTATGTATAAAAACAACAAATTGTATTATGAAATTGTAATTTGATAAAGATTTTTTTAATAAAAAAATTTGTTCAAATTTCAAAATTTCAAGTCTAATTTTAATTTTTTTTAAAAATTCTTTTAAAAAATAGCAGCCACGAAAAATTCGCCTGGCTCGGTGAATTTGCCTCGCCTCGCGAATCGGCGAGGAGAGCGGGTTCTGGCTTCGCTACTGTTGCCATCGCCTCGCCTCGTCTAGCCGGCGAAGCGAGCAAAATGCGCTTCGCTGGCTAGGCGAAGCAAACGAATTCCGAAGCGAATTGCTTCGGTTCGCTTCATTAGCCATGCCTAACTGTATGGACTTCTATATTATCTATATATCAAATCATAATTTAATAAGCCAAATCACATAGTTAATATTTCATAATAACATAATTAATAGTTGATTAAAATCATTAATAACATAATTAATAATTCATAACAATGTAATTCATAATTAATTAATTTTGTTATGAATTATCATTTCAACATGGAGTGGAGTCAAACGGTGTTAGATTGTCACCGTTAAGTTTGACAGTTTATTAATAGTTTTAAATATATCGAGAGTTTTGTGATTTTTACCCAAACTTGTTCTGAGTTTCGAGTAAATAAACCATAAAATAAAGAAAGTTTCAAACTATAATTTTTCCATCTATTTCACTTCCAATTTCTTTCTCATTTCCGTTATAAGCCAAAAAAGAATGATAAGAACTAAACTTCCGATCACCTCACTCTTCCAAAAATCCAGCGAAACAAGGTATAGGCGATAAAGGCGCTTTACCATCAAGGACTTGGGGCGCGCGCGCTCATCATCCGGTTGCTAATCATACTGTTCTTTTCAAAGCAGGTGGCTAAGCTCGTTTCAAAACTAAAACAAAAACAGAAAAGCAAGCCATTGGTTTGGATGGATCCAGTGTAAGTACTACAAATAGAGAGGGCATGTATGGATGAGACTTTCAAAGTTTTACCCAATACGGAGGACCATCGATTTCTTCTAACAACGCCATCGCTATTAAATCTTAATAGCACGGATTCCATATTTGAACAACAGGGTACAATGGTGGGTGTGGGATTAGAAGAAATTCCGGAATTGAACCCACAACTGGAAGTGATGGAAGATTATAATAAAACATGCAACAAACAAAACGAAGTCTTAATCGAAAATAAGCTTAACATTTTTTTAAAAAAAATAAAATAAATGGAAAAAGAAAAAGAAAAAGAAAAAGACAAAGTATGAAAATTTAGCTGCATTACATCTCTCAAAGCTGCCCCACCACCACTTCACAAACTTCTTACACACAACAAAATAGAAACTGATAGCTTATAATAAACCCCCCAACAGGATACAAAATACAAAGCTCTCTACAAAAGACCAAATCTCACGCAAGCTTATAATTGAACACAACCAAAAAGGAGACCCAAGCAAGGCAAGGCTTCACCAAATCCCCAGCTATTGGGTTCACCTTCCTAAAACACTGAGCACACATCCACATCACACCAAACATCGCCACGCAGACCCCGAGCCCGGCCCGTGCGGCCCCGAGCCCAAACACCAATGGGCTCCACACGAGGCCCAAAACGAATTGGGCCAGATACAGGCCCAACACCGCCGGTTCCTTGTGGAAAGCCCCCTCGGCCCAGACGAGCCAGGCAGAGAGGCCCATCAGGCTGGAAGAAGAAATTGAGGCCAGATGGAAGGCCCAGACTGGCGGGTGCCACGTCTGTTTCCGGATGACACCCGCGGAGCAACCGGAGAGATAGGCCGCCAATGCCGCCAGCATCAGAGGAACAACGACGGCGATGACGAGAGAGCGAAGGCCCTTTCGGGCCATGTCCAGCTTCCTGGCCCTTCTGCTGTTGTTGGCCGCGGCGGCGGCCGCTGCCGCCGAGGAGGAGGTGGAGATGGTGGGGCCATCTTTAGGGCGTTGCCTTAGGGTTTGAGAGGCCATGGATTGAATTGAGAACGAAGGAAGAAGAGAGAGAATTTGTCTGAGTTTAAATAGGAGCCTTGTTTGTCGGTGGGGGTTGTGATGAGGAGGTGACACGTGTGGAGATGGTTAAGGAGAGACTGGCACGTGTAAGAGGGGTTGGCCAGAGGGGCGAGAGTGGATTTGGTCTAAAGTGGGTTGATTGGTGTTGGGCCTAGCTTATGGGCCAGCCGTGCAGGCCCGAGCTTAGAAATCAAATAAGAGCATTGAAGATAACAGGGATTTATAGCGGTCCACAATATCTTAGTGCGTGTCATCTACAAATTGATAAAATACACTATTATCTCATATGATCAAATGACGATCAACTGAAACGAGATACATTTATGATACTGCTTGATATCGGCGACCTCCAAGATCTGGACACGTGGCAGATGACGTGTCCCAAGGCCCAGAAGAAAGGGCCGACCAGGCCACCCTGTGCCCGGCCTGCCAGCACAAACTGGCCCACCTCGGGGCCCTCTGCGAATATTGCCTCCTCGGCCACTCAAGTCGTCCCGAGCTGCCACAAGACCAAGACTCCTTGACCTCCTCGCTCGTCCTCGAGCCCCCGGCCGGGGCCGCCTTCCTCGGTTCTCCGACCAATTCCACCACTCACAGGCGTAACCGCTGTTCCGCAAATCTCGCCTTGCGCGGATCCCCCGCCGGCATCGTCCCACGTTCTACGCCATCACGATCCACATTAATGGGCGATCCGCTCTTTGCGCGGGCGTAACGTCGGGAGCGTAACTGCCGGCGAGATTCTCGCGCCTGCCGCTGCATGCCACCACCGCTATATAAACCCCCATCACAGAGGAGTGAAGTAAGCGATTCTTTACACTTTACGCCGTTACTCTGCTCAAATCTCATCACTAACTTGAACGTCGGAGGGTCCTCGGTGGTACCAAACCACCCTGGGACTTCTTTGCAGGTACTCGGCGACAGCCTCCTCACCCCGCCTTCTCCTCTCAAAACCCATTGAAACCCACACGCAACGAAGGATAACCAGTCGGGTTCGCCTCGAGATCAACGGAAGACAACATTTGACGGAGGCCCCAAAAAGGAGCTCCATCAGTTGGCGCCGTCCGTGGGAACTGATAACTCCACAAAATACAAAGTTGGCCTTCCGATCCCCGCCCGCATGGCAACCGACTCCCATAAGGATCCAAACGCCCGCTACCGCCTCCCTCGCAACGGGGACGCAGGCGGACCCTCGCCCGAGGCCGTCGGTCTCCCCGCAGGCTGCCACCCCACAGGCTCCGGCGGCCGCCCGACCAAAAGAGCTAGAGGCCGGGAGCCCATCATCTTTGGCGACGAGGATCTCCATGGCATATCTGTGCCCCATAGAGACCCGCTGGTGATCGTAGCGCGGATTCACCGATACGAGGTCCACCGAATACTCATCGATTCAGGCAGCTCGGCGGACATCCTCTTCCATGACTGTTTTCTGCGAATGGGGCTGGCCCCAGCGGACTTGAGGCCGGCCTCCCACATCCTCTCGGGATTCACCAACCACTCCGTCCCGGCACAAGGGATGGTCACCCTTCAGTTCACGATCGGCGAGCCCGGCCGCACGCGCACGCTACCGGTAGACTTCATTGTGGCCAGGGTCCCCTCGGCCTACAACGTCCTCCTCGGCCGGCCGACTCTGAACTCCCTCCAGGCCCAGATTTCGACATACCACCTGGCGATAAAATTCCCCCTCAGCCGAGATGGGGTGGGTCGGGCCTACGGAAGCCAACGGGTCGCGGAGGTAGGTCTGGCAGAGGCGTCTTCACCCGAGCAGCACGCTGATAGCGCTGATTCATGCGGCGACGTAGAGGGGTCCCTAGACACCCGGGACGAGCATAAAGAAGTCCGTGGGGCACCGGTCGAGCCACTGACCGAGGTGCCCTTAGCAGAAGGAGACCCAGGGAAGACCGTCCAGGTCGGGTCACTCCTGACGGGAACCCAGCGGGATGACCTGATCGAGTTCCTCCAGAGCAATTCAGACGTCTTCGCCTGGGCCCCAGCCGACATGCCTGGGATCGACCCCAAAATCATTTCCCACAAGCTCGGGGTTGATCCTACAGCCCGACCCGTCAGACAGAAGAAGAGAAGCTTCGCCCCGGTCAAACAAAAAGCCATCGAAAAAGAAGTTGACCGACTCCTTGCCGCCAACTTCATCAGGAACGTGCCCTACTCGGAGTGGCTGGTCCTGGTCAAGAAGTCGAGTGGGAAGTGGCGTATGTGCGTCGACTTCACCGACCTCAACAAGGCCTGCCCCAAGGACAACTTCCCGCTCCCCCGCATAGACCAGCTCGTCGACAGCTCGGCCGGGCACGAGCTCCTGAGCTTCATGGACGCTTTCTCCGGCTACAACCAAATCCGCACGAATCCTGACGATGAAGACATGACCGCATTCACGACGGACCGGGGGATGTGCTGTTACAGGGTGATGCCATTCGGCCTCAAGAATGCCGAGGCCACATACCAGAGGCTGGTCAACCGCATGTTCAAGCCGTTGATCGGTAGAAACATGGAGGTCTACGTCGACGACATGCTCGTCAAGTCCGTCTCGTCGGCCGACCATGTCAAGGACCTGGGCGAGGCGTTCAAAGTGCTCCGCAAGTTCAACATGAAGCTGAACCCCGCCAAGTATGCGTTCGGGGTTACCGGAGGGAAATTCCTCGGGTTCATGGTCACTCACCGCGGGATTGAAGCTAACCCGGAGAAGATCGACGCCATCCTGAACATGACCGCACCCAGGACCAACGTCGAAATCATGTGGCTCACGGGACGGGTCGCCGCTCTGAGCCGTTTCATGTCCAGGTCGGGGGAGAAGTGCCTCCCGTTCTTCAAGGCCCTGAGGAAGATCCCAAGGTTCGAGTGGTCGGAAGATTGCCAAGCCGCCTTCGACCAACTGAAGAGGCACCTCGCAACGCCGCCCCTACTCCCCCAGCCCGTGGAAGGGGACGAGCTATCGCTGTACGTGGCGGTATCCGACCAAGCAGTAGGGTCGGTGCTCGTCCGAGAGGCCGAGGGGGTGTAGAGGCCAGTGTACTATGTGAGTCATGTATTCAAAGACGCGGAGACGAGATATCCCGCCATAGAGAAGATCGTCCTGGCCCTCGTGGTAACCTCGCGGAAGCTGCGGCACTACTTCCAAGCACACACCATCATCGTCCTCACTGAGCGCCCTTTGGGGGCTATCCTGGCATCGCTAGAATCCTCTGGCCGCCTAGAGAAATGGAGATGGGAGCTGTCTCAATTCGACATAAGGTATCGCCCGAGGCAAGCCATCAAGGCGCAGGCCCTGGCCCATTTCGTCGTCGAATGCACCATTCCTAGCAGGAAGCAGGATCCCGCGCCGCCCCTCGCTACACGGCATACCAACCAGGAAGGCCCCAGCTCAGCCCTTGAGTGGGTCATCTACGTCGACGGGTCTTCCACCGAGGAAGGCTGCGGTGCCGGCCTCATTATCCAGGGCCCGAACGAAGCCGAGATGAAGTATTCCCTGAGGCTCGGTTTCAAAGCGTCGAACATCGCGACGGAGTACGAAGCCCTCCTAGCCGGACTGCGCATGGCCGTCGGGCTGGGGCTGAAGGTCATCCGGGTCCGCAGCGACTCGACCTTGGTCGTCGGCCAAGTAACCGGCCGCTTCGAGGTTCGAGAGCCCCTAATGTTGAAATACCTAGACGAGGTGAGGAAGCTCCAAAAAAACTTCGACGAAGTCCAGGTGGAACAAATACCCAGACAAATGAATGCTCAGGCAGACGCCCTGAGCAAGTTGGCTTCATCATACTCAGCCAACAACAGGCGGTCGATACTCTTCGAAACTTTGGCCCGACCCAGCGTTGGCGACGAGGCAGCGACACTCTAAGTATACGCCACACAGGAGAATGACCCAGATTGGAGGAAGCCCCTCGTGGAATTCCTGAAAGACGGCACGCTCTCGGAAGACAGAGCGGCCGCCCGCCACCTCCGGGCCAGAGCCACCCACTTCGTCTGGTGCAACGGGAACCTCTACAAGAAGGCTTTCACTCAGCCCCTGCTCCGGTGCGTTGACCCCTACGAGGCTGACTATGTCCTGCGGGAAATCCATGAAGGGGTGGACGGCGCACACCAGGGGGCTCGAACCTTGACCCAAAAGGCACTACTTCAGGGGTATTATTGGCCCACCATGCACGAAGACGCCCTGAAGCTGGTCAGGAGGTGTAAGAGCTGCCAACTCCACGGCAGTATCCCCCGCCTCCCGGCTACCGAGCTAACGGCCCTGACGTCCCCGTGGCCATTCGCCCAATGGGGATTGGATATGATCGGCCAGTTCCCCACAGGGACTGGCGGACATAAGTACGTCCTCGTCGCGGTGGACTACTTCACCAAATGGATCGAGGCCGTTCCCATCAGGAAACTGGACGCCGCCACAACCATCAAGTTCCTCCAAACCAACCTGATTCACCGGTTCGGGATCCCAAGATGAATCATCACCGACCACGGGACAAACTTCGAGAACGAGAAAGTAAGGGACTTCTGCAAAGAATACCACATCCTTATGAAGTTTGCCGCGGTCGCGCACCCCCAATGTAACGGGCAGGCCGAGGCCGCTAACCGGGACGTCCTCAGGGGCCTCCGAACCCGCCTGGAAGGGAGGCAAGGCGGTTGGGTCGAGGAACTACCCCGGGTCTTGTGGGCCTTGCGCACGTCAAAAAAGACTCCAACCGGGGAGACCCCTTTCAGCCTCTGCTACGGGACCGAAGCAATGGTCCCAGCAGAGATCGGGCTACCCAGCCACCGAGACGAGCACTTTGACGATGAAGCGAACACCATGGCACTACGATCCAACCTCGACGTATTGTTGGAGAAAAGGGATCGGGCCCAGATCAGAGCTGCCGCCTACCAACAGCAAACGGCCCGGTACTACAACGCTCGGGTAAAACACCGATCCTTCAAGGCCGGGGATCTGGTCCTGCGGCGGAACGAGTTCATCGACCAAGGCAGGCTCTACAAGTTCTCCCCAAAGTGGGAAGGTCCCTTCCTCGTCTTCGAAGCGCTCCCCGGCGGAGCCTACCACCTGCAAGACGCGGACGGACGGAAGCTCCCTCGGCCTTACAACGCGGAGAAGCTCAAGCTATACCTATGAAGTCAAAACTAGCAAAGCGCCGCAACCTGGCTACCGCTCAAAATCTCCCTTTGAAACGATGGTGTATAGTGTTGTCTAAAATTCCTATCCATGCGAATAAAGGAACTTTCGAAACCTTCTTTCCCGGTAGGGTTCCCCCTGTACAACGAGAAGGATCTCCCAGAGACGGTCGGACCCGAGGTTCCCTCGCTCGGCTATCCCAGCGGGCAGCTTCCCTGCCACAGCGCCAGGAATAAAAAAGCCCTCCAAGAGGCAGTCGAGGCCAGAGGTTCCCTCGCTCGGCTATCCCCCGCGGGCAGCTTCCCCGCCACAACGCCGGGGATCAAAAAAGCCCTCCCAGAGGCATTCGAGGCCAAAGGTTCCCTCGCTCGGCTATCTTTTCAGGACAAAAGCCCTCGCCAAGAGGCACCGGGCAGTAACCCTGCCCGGCCACAGGTCCTTGGTGGGCTTCCTACAACCTCATAGCTTTCCCCGCGCCAAGGACCAAAGTCCTCCCAGAGGCAGTCGGGCCCTTGCCCGACTATCCCCGGTCGGTAGCTTCCTACCGCAACTGACAGGGATCAAAGTCCTCGCCAAGAGGCACTGGGCAGTAACCCTGCTCGGTCCCCGTCCTGAAGGATCTGAAAGCCCTCCCAGAGGCAGCCGAGCCTGAGGTTCCCTCGCTCGGCTATCCCCAGCGACCAGCTTCCCTGCCACACGCCGAGGATGAAAAATTCGTGCCCGAGGCGGTCGGGTCCTTGCCTGACCGTCGACGGCTGGTAGCTTCCTACCACCGTCCTGAAGGATCAAAAGCCCTCGCAAGAGACAACCGAGCAGCTACCCTGCTCGTCAAAAACTCTAGCTGGTAGGTGTCTACCCACGACGCCATGGATCAGATCCCCACCAAGCGGCAACCAAACGACCACCCCGCTCGGCCGAGCCCGGCCGGTGGTCCTGTGGCCGCGCTTAAGGATCCGAGACATCCGGAAGGACGACCGGTTCATCCAAATCTGAACGATCTCCCATCGACCTAGTAGGTATATGAGGATACCTCCACGGCAGCGCTTGGCACCCTCGCCGGTTGGCAAACTCGACAGGAGATCGCCGGACACATGGTCAACCTTACACGGAAACTCAACAATACAAGTAAGGACATCTTACGAACGTCCTTCACACAAAAAATGAAGAGGAAAAGAAAAAAAAACACAAACCAACGAATAAAGGGTTCTTTTTTTTTCTTTTATTGCCAAAATCAAGATCTTTACAAAGGGTACTCTGAGGCCCCCCAGCCCTACAAACTGCTCGGAGGCTTACTCCGGCCATTTCATCGTCAGCGTCACGGCCCCAGGGCCCTACCACCGAAGACCTTGCCACCAAGGGCTCGCCCGGCTTCCCTTGTCATCCCTCACCGGAGACCTCGTCGCCGGAAGCGGAACCCGAGCGCGGAGTTCACCATCGTCGAACTTGGGAAGCTGTTCCTTCACGGCGTCCAAAGCCTTATTCCACGCAACGGCAGAATACTCCCCGAGCTCGGCATAAAACTGCTCCGACGCCTTGTACTCGACCACAGCTTTCTTAGCCCGAGCCTCGGCAACCTGGGCCTTCAGCAGCGCCCCCTCAGCATCCCCCCTGCTTACGTCCCTCTCCTTCTCCAGTGCCGCCAAGCGTTCGGCCATGTTCGCCAGCTTCCTATCGGCAAACCGGAGAGACGCGTTCAGACGGTAAAGGGCACCCCGAGCCGCCGAGTTGGCGAGCTCTGCAGCCTCCGCCTGGCCCGCCACGACGTCGGCCTTATCCCTCTCCCGGCGCAGGTCATGTTGCAGGATCTCGACCTCCAAAGGAAACGCCTCCACTGGCCTCGGGGCGTGGAACGCCCCCTCGGCCTCCATGCGAATGGCGATGGCACAGTGCTGAAGAACCTGACAGAAAGCCGATGAGAAACCAGGAAGCATCCGAACCAAGGAAAGGCATACCAAGGCAAATGCGCGTAGAGGGATTCGTACCTGGACCGTCCCTTGGGCCATGGCCTCCAATTGATCCTTCAAGAAGCCACACGGGAACCTTCCCCCAGCCGATTCCTCCATCCCGGCGAGCAGACCAGTGGCAACGGAAAGCCCAGACGGAACAGTGAAGACAGAGCCCCCTTCCAGCACGGGAATCCCTTCGGGGGGCTTCGACGGCGGCGCACGAGAAACCGTCCTTTTCCTCTTAGGAAGGGGCCGGCCTTCGCCCTTCCTCCCATCACCAGTCTGGGACTCGGGTAACGACTGACGACTCCGGCCGCCGCCAGAGAAACTCCCAGATGCCGCCGACGAGATGGACGGCCCTGCCGTCGGCGGAGAATCAGGCGGAAGGCGCAAGTTAGCCGGGGGCTCGGCTCTGCCACTAGCTCCCCCCCAACGCCAGCCCCCGAAAAGTGGGAGCGAACCATGTCTCACGAAGGAGGAAGAACGCCGAACGATGGCTACTCGAGGAAGAAGGGAAATGAAAGGTTGGGGGCCCTGGGACGGGCCCCACCCCCGTTTTATCGCCGCATCCAACGGCGCCCATCAACTCCCGCCGAAACGACTCCTCACGACCAGCGGCCCCGATCGCTCCACGTGTCGGTCCTGCGCTGGACTGCTTCCAATCAGGCGCTATAGGTCCGCGTACGTCGCACCAACCAGCCGCCCTTTGACACGTGGACCATTGCTTCAGTTACATAGTGCACGAATAGGCGCACCCTCCTCAAGGTGCGGAGACCTCGCCCTGGTTCGCTAGCGGAAAAGACGACCAACGGACCGAGGGCTCTCTCCAACGAAACCATAGAAGGGATCTCACCTCAGGAGACCCGGCAGTCCATTCCTGACCCGACCACTAGCTGGTCGGGACAAGAGTGGGGGGCTAATGATAATGCTCGATATCGGCGACCTCCAAGATCTGGACACGTGGCAGATGACGTGTCCCAAGGCCCAGAAGAAAAGGCCCACAGGGGCCGACCAGGCCACCCTGTGCCCGGCCTGCCAGCACAAACTGGCCCACCTCGGGGCCCTCTGCGAATATTGCCTCCTCGGCCACTCAAGTCGCCCCGAGCTGCCACAAGACCAAGACTCCTCGGCCTCCTCACTCGTCCTTAAGCCCCCGGCCGGGGCCGCCTTCCTCGGTCCTCCGACCAACTCCACCATTCACAGACGTAAGCGCCGTTCCGCAAATCTCGCCATGCGCGGATCCCCCGCCGGCAGCGTCCCACGTTCCACGCTATCACGATCCCCATTAATGGGCGATCCGCTCTTTGCGCTGGCGTGACGTCGGGAGCGTAACTGCCGGCGAGATTCTCGCGCCTGCCGCTGCATGCCACCACCGCTATATAAACCCCATCACAGAGGAGTGAAGTAAGTGATTCTTTACACTTTACGCCGTTACTCTGCTCGAATCTTATCACTAACTTGAGCGTCGGAGGGTCCTCGATGGTACCAAACCACCCTGGGACTTCTTTGCAGGTACTCGGCGACAACCTCCTCATCCCGCCTTCTCCTCTCAAAACCTATTGAGACCCACACGCAACGAAAGATAACCAGTCGGGTTCGCCTCGAGATCAACGGAAGACAACATCTGACGGAGGCCCCAAAAAGGAGCTCCATCAATTTATCTCGTAATTTTAGAAATATGTACACATATTCCAAGTAATTCTATGTACCAATGATATGTATCTAGTCAACCCTCTCACAATAACTCAGAAATACAACGAGGCCATGTTTGGAAATTGATGGAGGTCAGGATCTTCTTCAGATGTTGTCCTCCGTCGATCTGTCGCGAGCGTGGATGAACGGATGAGATTGGTGTTGAGGGCTGCCTCCTTGAACGTGTGGATCTTAGTGGGCTTGCTTTGAGGCGAAACCGAGCTATTTGCAAAAAAAGTCCCAGGATGGTTGTACCACCATGGACCCTCCGGCGATCAAGTTAGCCGGGGTATTTAGACAGAACAGCGACTTATTGGAATAAGATTGCGTTACCTGAGTCGTCTGAGAGAGGGGTTTTTATAGCGGTCGCTTGGAGCGAGCTGATGCGAGATATCCGCCGTCGGTTACGCCCCTGGCGTTACGCCTGCGTGAATGACGGGATCCCCCCGTTAATGACTAGATACGCTCGTTAATGAGGGATACAACAGCGTGGAACGCGGGATTTTGGGACGGCGGATATATCGTTTCTGGCGAGATACGCGGAACCGTGGCAGAGACGCTTGGGCTCTGTGTTCTTGTTTGCTCGGTAGAACCGCGAAGGCTTAGCTCAGCAGGAGGCTCGAAAGCGAGTGGAAGGTGGAGGAAACTCGGTTCTGTAATAGCTCGGAGGCAAGCAGGAGGCCGAGGAAGCTCGGCGTGTAGGAGGGCTCGAAGGCGAGCTAATGGTTATTTACATGGTGAGCACAGGAATGTTCAGGGATTCCTCGGAGGTCGGATCTTGCCACGGGACGATAGCCCAAGGACGCCTTCAGTGTGTGGTGCTTGTCCGGTTTCCGTAAGTCCCGGGACACGTCATCTACGACGTGTCATGATCTAGGGTATTCCCACTTACAAGCATCATCAGAAATGGAGTTCAGTTCAGAACAAGTGTTTTACATAACTACAATGACTCCATTCCAACCAAAGTTTTATAAACTTCAAAATTTACCAAGAAAATGCCTATTTTGGAGTTTAGAAAAGTACAGAACCAAACATCCTATCAAGATTAAACTTCAAAATGAAGATAAAGCTTTCCAGGCTAAAGTTCTGCTTAAAAATAAACTCCTGTTCTCCCAGCTCCATACCCAAACAGGTCCATTCTCAATCAATCAATATTTGCTTTTCTTTTTCTAGATAATTGAGATAAGTTTGTTTCTCACCATAATTCAAACACGACAACAATTGCAAAAAACTATAAAGAGATAACAAACAAAAAAAAGACTCAAATCATTCTCAAAAAATAAAAAAATAATAAATGAATAAATCTCACAATAATTATACATCACCAATCATCATCATACAGCTGGCATACATACCCATAATAATTAAAGCTAGCACACAGGGGCAAAATGGTAACTTACTCAGTAACGACACCTCGTGATCCTTGAGCAGCCGCGAGAGTAGGGGTTCGCCTGAGCCCCAGGGCGGCAGTTGTAGTACGACGCCCCTCGCCGCGAGCAGGGAACGCTGTCCCTCCTAAGCGCACCGTAGCTGATGTAGCGGTGGGCCGCTAACATGCGCCTGCTCGACTCCGACCCCAAGCCGAACTCCTCTTCGTCGGTGCCGGTGCCGGCGCCGCCGATGCACTCCCCTATCGTCCCGGAGCAGCTCGGCCTGCTGCCGGCGAGCCAGCCGAGGGAGGGGGATCCGCCGGCGGCGGTGAGAGCGAGGAGGAGGAGGAGGAGGACCACGAAGAGATGGGCCCTCGCCATTGATGATGGATTTTTCCTTTTCTTGTTTTGGGGAAAAAGAAAAACTTTTGTTGGTTTTTTGGAGGAAATTTTGGTCGGCCTCTGAGCAAATGAGGATTTGGGGTGATGTAAATGGAGAGGACGAGGAGGTGAAATGACGCACACGGGGCTCGGAGTTGGAAGGAATTACGAAAGTGGCATTTTTTTAGTAATAAAGTCGGAAGGATTTTAGTACTGAGGGTAGTGTTGCCTGAAGTGTGGAGGATGTACTGCTCAGGTTATTTTGGTCAAAATTCTTTGAAATTCTTTTGAACTCTATCAAAACATCGTAAAATTATGTCACAGAATCTTAGCTCCTGTGGTAAATGCACCGCACTAGATGGGAGGTACGTCCAACCCCCCAAATGCTTACAAGATGTTGTAAAATGAAAATTGAAAGATAAAAATATCATAAAATCAGTTTTCTTATAATACCTGCATTCTGCTTTGTATATTGGACATTTAAGAAAATAAAAGACACGTTGTGATGAATAATTATGAAAAAAGACCTCACAAAAATTGTTTTTCGTATACAGTTTCGTCTTAAAGTGCAAATGAAAAAGCTTGCATGGTGACGCTAAGCAAGATGGTTAACCATTTAGAATTATTTTGTTAGCTTAATAAATAATTTAGTAGCAACCAAATTCTACAATTTATGGAAAGGACAATTTGTTTTTGTCATATTAGAATTGTTGTCCTACCGCCAAACTCGAATAAGAACATTTTTAATGCAATTTGCAACCATTGTAAAATTTTTATCTGAAGGCATGTGTTCTTCAAATTTTGTACAATAATTTTTTTCTTATCATTGATGCTGTAGTCATACAATTAAACAAAAGAATTGTTATTGTGGTAACTGATTAAATTATCTTAACATCTTAATTATTACCATTAAATTATCATGAGATTCCAATCCCACTTACATAAGTAAGGCAGAAATATCCTTGAAGCTATACCATTATCAGTTGCATGTACTATTAAACGACTGTTATAAGCCAAAAACAAAAATAAATCTCAAAATGATATACTTAGAAATTAATTGGAAAAATAAAAATTCAAAATAACAAAATGTGCATTTGCCACGTCATTACCGCGTCCATGAGACCCACGGAGTGGTCGGTGTCCATCGTTTATGGGGCCGTCACTGTATCCAGCTGTATCTTCTCTATATTCTTGTCTTTTTTTTCTTTCTATTTTTATATTGTTTCTAAATTCGAAACTTCTTGTTTTAATGTCTCACATATTTTCCAGCTCATCATAAATTCAGACATATCCAAAGTTTTGAAATAACATTCCTTTTGCTCTCTTGACAAATCTGCTTATCACCTATCCAAAAACATTCACCATGTTTTATAATTCCCATTATTGTGTTTAAATTGCACCCTGTTATTTACCGATCAACAACTCGTTAGTCTATAGCATAGCCGTACAATCTCTTACCATCTACTAGAAGATCAAGAGTTCAAATCCCGTTTATATCCGATTACGACCTACCATTCACAGCCAAAAGAATAAATGATAACCTATGTGGAATCTACCAGTCCGATATGGTTAGCATTTGTCATATAAATAAGTAGACATTATAAATATCTACTATGATGTAATCAGATATACATTTTTGGTGAGAAGAAAAATGACCAAAATTTATTAAAATATAATAAATCATAACTTATCTGCAACTGTTAGGGATTTGCGGTCCATGCTATTATGAAGATAATAGCATGCGTGCTATTTTAATCCCAACCACACATTTCTTTTGTGTGTGGTTGGGATCTATTTCTATCACGATCTATTATTTAGGACCCATGAGATAAAAGAGTCTCTTAGAAAATGAATATATCCCAACCACACACAAAAAAATGTGTGGTTGGGATCAAAATAGCATACATGCTATTATCTTCATAATAGCATGCATTCCAAATCCAACTGGTAGTATCCATCTTAGTTGTAAGTTGTAGGCAGATCTGAGGAGTATAAAACATAAATTGTTTCTGAATTTTATCAATTAATTAATGTTGCCAACATCTCATTTATTTGTTTACTTGAACACATTAACAATTTTAGGCAAGCAGGGAGTACATGAGTGGTAGATATAAATTTACGAGAGCACTCTGCACATTTAAAACCATCATGAATCATAAACCAAACGAGAAAATTCTAGGCGCCAATAAATGTTGGAAAGGGGCAGAAATTTTTTCTAATAATACCCAAAAAAAATGAATACGGGCATCAAGCAAATTAAATCCAGTTGCTTCCAATAATCATAAACTTCACATATTTTTGTAGTCAAAGTAAATCATAAGGCTGAAGCAAATCAAGCTATCAGATCTACCTCGCAACTTAAAACAACAATATAAATCGAATGGTTGTTTCTCGAGATATTTACAAAGATTTCATAACGGCTGCTAGAGACTGTGCATATTAGATACGGTGTAATAGCGACCGTTTAATTATATACGGTCGCTAATAGAGTATTAGCGACCGTTTATATTAAACGGTCGCTAATACACGGTCGCCAATGAATTGGCAACCGTTCCCTGCGTATCAGCGACCGTCTGTCACGGTCGCAAATACACCCAGCAATTTTAAGCTG
Source organism: Agapanthus africanus (assembly GCA_030015575.1). Lineage (NCBI taxonomy): Eukaryota > Viridiplantae > Streptophyta > Magnoliopsida > Asparagales > Amaryllidaceae > Agapanthus > Agapanthus africanus. The sequence continues at coordinate 820,673,174 of CM057337.1, read as the reverse complement.
CGAAGGCTTTCCTCTCTCTCCCATTCTTCCAATTCCTCTCTCACGACGAAAATAGCCAAGCCCCTTCTTCCCCAATTCCTCCTTCCCAATTTCTTTCCCAAATCCTTCCAATTCATCCCAATTTTTGTTTGATCTGTTGTTGCCGATGCTGCCGGAGCTCTTCCTCACTCAAAAAACCAGTCAATGGTTAGGTTTTTCTCTCTCAAACTACTATTTTTTTCAATTAATACATTGAATTTCGAAGTTAATTAGGTTATGAATATGGAGAATTTGTAGAATGGTTGATGGGTTTTAGAATTGAAGAAAGTTGATGAATTGAATAGGAATTTTGAAATTTAGAGTTAAAGGTAGATGATGGATTATAGGTAATTAAGAGTAATTGAGAATTAGGGTTACAGTTAGATGAATTTTGGTTAGATAATTGAGGGTTAGGATTCGATAAATATGTGATTTTGGGTTGAAATTGAGGGTTATGGTTAGATGAATATAAGATTTGGGGTGAAATTAAAGGTTAGGGTTATGTTTAGATAAATTTTGGTTTGGTAATTGAGAGGAATTTGTGATTTTGGGGTGGAATTGAGGGTTATGGTTCGATGACATCCTAATTCATGTGTGCGCGCGCGCTGTCACGTCCCGCTTTCCAAAATACGGAATACGAGGGGTGACAAGACCAGCCATACTCCTACGGTCAAGAAAACATCCTGCCGTAGTCACACTTCGGCTTCTAGCATTGGTAATCAGTAATCAATGCACAGGTAATGAGAAATGCAGTCACTACTTCTATCAAAACAGATAGAAACTAACCAGATAGAGTCAAAGGAAAAAACAGCACTGGCGTCGCTGATCTAGATGTCCACAATATTCTCAAGGTACGACAGATCCTGATCCGAGCTAAGTTCACTTCTCACTCTGAGCATGCATACTCAGGCCGTCAGAACGACACAATAGCAATATATACAAATATAAACACGTGCAATGATGATGAAAATGAAACAATAAACATGGAGTGATGACATGAGCATGAAGTAACCGGTACAGGTAAACAATAAAGCAGGTATATCAAATCAGTAATCAATACAATGTCCATATCACTAAACCTATCAGTCTCTAAGTCTCACTATCCAAGTCACTAAACCTATCGTCAATCCAAGTGTGAGCGTCAACCACCGCAGGAGTATCCCCAATCCAAGAGTAGGCCTCGGGGGCAAGGGAACACGGGCTCGAATCACGCTCGCTAATAATCAGTAGTATCACCTATACGACTCCCGAAATCGCTGTATATGCCGGCAGTGGGACTCCTGAGATTCCGTTGATCGAACTCACACTCAAACAATCCCACACCCGCGGTCTACATCAAACACCGACCATGAACCCAAATACTAGTCGTCCCATGACAAGTCTACGCGAGAACTGGAGACAGGGTCTCCAACAAGCATGTCTCGACTGGTATCCAAAATAAATGGACAGTACTCGACGTCTTACCTATGACACTTATATAAGTGCTTTCATAACCGTCTCATTCCAGTTATAATTACACTTATATATGTCCCATAGGCGTCGGCAATGCATTTAACTGGTTCCGCTGATTCTGTACAAGTACGTGTCATTTCACTTATTCATCCATACTTTAACACTAACGTATTTACCACAATCCAATTATTAATATTTATCACTGGGTAATGTAACGCGGTCACTAGGTTATCAATGTTTATGACTACTATTCAAATGATGATATAATCGCTACATGATATGATGAGAATGAAATTAATTATAATACGAATAAAATATAGCAGCCAGTGTCATACCACTTGCAAAATTTACTATAAATCACACGTGCAGAATTAAGCAAAACAATATAAAAGGGGTAAGCAGTAAGTTTAATTATCTGTCCATCAAAATTAGCTTCGCATCAATCGGGTTTCAGGTTTGTTAGTTATGGTCATTTCATTTCAAGTGATTACTGCTGGAAATCCAATTTCTGAACTGGAAGTCCGTTTAGTAACACATTTTACTTTCAGTTGAGAGCTTAATTAGGCGATGCTACAGTTAGATAATATTTAGATTTATCTGTTGTGTTTCCAGTACATCAGACGGATTAACAATATCTTTTCTTTACTAGAAATTATGTCCTGTTTAATGTGAAGGGGGTAAGAAATGTCACTGCAGAAACTGCAGAACACGTCGATATTCTAAAATACAAACTAAATGTCAAACGACTGTGAAACTGCACGGGACCAGATTCATGTGTTGTCTAACTAAATTATATACGCGACTATATGGGGCTTCGTGCATTTTCAGTTTTATGCATGCATGTGCAGATATTTAAATTCAGGTACCCTTGAGGAATGCTGCCCCGGACTGCAGTCCAAAGTCGCATTCCCGGTCAATTCTCGTTCCATTAATCTATCAATATCAAAATTAAACTATATATGGTTCTATATTATTAGGTCGGCTTCGATATGAGCCATAGAACATTACATTCCGATCAGTATTTAATTTACAACGATTTCAATAAGGCAACATGCGCAGTAAGATTTCAGATTTGACATAGCTAGACGGAAGTATCATTTCATAGTAATGAAATCAATATTTTCATCTCAAATTCTTACAAGTTATATATCATCATTAAAAGGATTCATGGGCTATAAATTCTGCTATTTTAAATAAGTTTTAGTTTAGGTTTTGCATCAAGCAGTTAGCACAGCATATCAATGATTTTCGGGATCTTATTCAATCTGGCCGACTCGAATATGATATCGATCCTTATAGCCTCTACATCTTTAACACTTGATTATAAACTCAGTTCCAATCATTCACGTATAAAAATCCAAGCACTACGATGTCGTTGTAATACGAACGATCATTTACCACCATTATATAAATATATATAGTTTAAATAAACATTTACCCCTAATTAGCAAAATATTAGCATGTAAAAGCAAGTGAAAAGTTCACTTGCCTTCGGTCGCTTGATATAGAAACGATACCGATTGCGGACTTCATCTCGACACACGAGACGATGCGATGCTGGACACGTGCGCGACGCGGTCGCGATACGGTAGTGGGCACGGTCTTGACTCGGTGCGAGGTGCGGGTGTGGCACGGCGCGAGCACTGGATCGGGTACTGTGTGGCACGGGACTGGCACGATGTAGCACAGGGAGTGGGTACGGGACACGACACATCTTGGTACGCAGTGGCACGGAGGCGGGTACGATGTGGCACGGACACAACACGGCTTGGGATCAACATAGCTAGCGGTGGCACGACGGTGATGGGGCTGAGGTAAAAGGCTCGAGAGCTTGGGGATGGAGGCGGTGACGAGGGTGTGAGGTCATCGGGGTCGGAGCTCCATCGAGGTGGGGGTGTGCAGGCGGGGTTCTGGGGTTGCAAGGGCTCGGGAGATGGGTGTGCAGGGAAAAATGAAAGGGGAGGAGAGAGGTGGTGGCGAGGGCGTGAGGGAGACGTCGGCGCCCGTCACGCCCCGCTTCCTAATATATGGGCAGAGGACGCGATGAGACCACTACGTATTTACTCTGAAATAAACACGCTGAGCGTATCTAAGCAATATAAGTAAAATGCAAAAGAGACAGAGACAATAGATATAAATGAACATCAACTTTATTTATTCACATTCTTTTTACAATACATCTGAAAAGTAAATACATGGATAAAAAGCAATGCCTAAACAGTGGCAAAACAGAAATGGAAGGAACTGAAATGAAATGTACAAGTATTTAGAGCTCCGGGTCGAAGGCTAGCTGATCCAAGTCCTCGCTGGTGGGCTCGATCTCCTGAAGGTCCGAATCAACTGATAACATTCCAAAGAAGAAAGAGAGGGAATGTCGTCAGCGAACAATCGCTCGGTAAGTCCCAAAAATAAGGTAGAAGTAGAATAGACATGTTGAAGTCAAAATTTGCACCCCGGTTGACCAAGTCAAAGTCAAGGTCAACCCCAAACTAGGTGGGCCCAAGCCCAGGTCAAGCGGGCCCATGCCCAAGTCGAGCCCGCGGCCAGCCTCCCCATGCCAACAACAAAATCATGTAATAAATAATTTTTATGTATTTTTTTTATACATGAATGTATGCAAAATGGGCACAAAGCCAATATTTTGTAAGCCCATGGCTTATGTGCAAAAATGAAATGGCACATGAGCCATGGGATGGCCAAAATGCCATTTTTGTAAAGCCCAAGGGCTATATGTAAATATGTAAGCCTATATAAAGCAACATGATGATGAATAAAGTAAGATTTTTTCATTCTCTCAAAAACCTAGGGTTTGTGCCTCTTTCCCCTTTCTGAAGGTTCCAAACCTTCTTCTTTCCTTTGAAATTAAATCAAGAGTTTTACTCTTCCATTTCCAAAACTAAATAGTTTTTCACCATAAAACGCACAAAGGGGAACTTGGATCTACCATCAGATCTCAAAGAGAAGAGATTTTTAAAATCACACATCTCTTGATCTTCAAGATCCAGCAACTAGAGGAGAAGAAGAACCCTTTTCATCAACCCCAAAACATCCTAGGAGTCTAACTCCATATATATATATATATATATATAATAAATATTTCCTTTCTGAAGAATAGCTTCTGATTCTGGGACTAAAAGCCCCTTTTTTTCTCGCCGGCGCTCGAGCGCCAAGCGCCCACGTGCCGACACGTGGCGCGCTAGCGCTCGAGCGCAGAGCGCCCATGTGCCGACATGTGGCGCGCTGGCGCTCGAGCGCTCTGTGCTCAAGCGCAAAGCACCCACGTGCCGACACGTGGCGCGCTTGCGCTCCAGCGCCCGGCGCTCAAGCGCAAAGCGCCTACGTGCCGACACGTGGCGCGCTTGCGCTCAAGCGTCCCGCGCAAGCGCAATGCGCCCACATACCGACACGTGGCGCGCTTGCGCTCCAGCGCCCTGCGCTCAAGAGCAAAACGCCCATGTGCCGACACGTGGCGCGCTAGCACTCAAGCGCCCAGCGCTCAAGCGCAAAGCGTCCACGTGCCGACACGTGGCTCACTTGCGCTCAGGCGCCCAGTGCTCAAGCGCAAAGCGCCCACATGCCGACACGTGGCGCGCTTGCGCTCCAGCGCCCTGTGCTCAAGCGCAAAGCGCCCACGTGCCGACACGTGGTGCGCTTGCGCTCAAGCGCCCAGCGCTCAAGCGCAAAGCGCCCACATGCCGGCACGTGGCACGCTAGCGCCTAAGCGCACAGCACCTAAGCGCACAGCGCTCAAGGCGCTGACCCCACACGTCTTTTGGGCGCTTTTTTCTCTTTATATATATATACATGTATATATATGTACAGACACATACACATACTCTGCGCCACTGTCCCTCCCAAAAAAAATTTTGGGCCGGGACGCTGCCCCGCACCCCGCAAGGGGTCTGCTAGCCCCTTTGACGCCCAGCCCGCTATCCGGGTAGCGGGACCCCCGTAAAAACTCTGCGTGGCTCCCGATATATCCAAAACCCCATTTCAAAACACAACACACGTACACTGCACATTGAATTCGCATGACCAGTTTAACCCGTCAATCGGAGGTTCCCTCGCTCCAAAGGCGAGGGGTATTTAACGGCAGCTTAGTCCGTGGCTGCCGGAGATTCGGATCCCCATAATCAATAAACCCCGTCCTACCCTAGGCAGGGGGAATCTGTAATGCGTCTGACAAGCACGCGCGTATTCCCCATCTCAATGGGGTGACGAAAAACACCCTACAGATTCTGGCACGCCCGGTGGGACCACGCCCGGTGGGACCAATCTCTCCTCCCATATTTCGGGTTAAACATTCATGCGAACTCAGTCAATATACATACCTATATTTATACTGAAATAATGCTCTTTCATGCAGGTTTTCAAGCGGTCACTTTCCAACAATGTCTCCAAGGACAAGCTCAGCTCTCGACACAAATCCCGTCTCCTACACGATGAAGATAGACTCCAGGACGGTCCTTCCGGCCAGTCTTAGGCGACAATAGGAGGAGCAGCCGCTACCATTCGGCTCTATTATGTTCGTGTCAGCAAACGCCATCCCAGCTCCTCAAGCTTCGGTAACAGACAAATCGGTCTCAAAGGGGAAAAGGCCGAATGTCATGGTCGCGAGGGCGCCCCAACACAAACGCAAGTCGGTGTTTGAAAGACTTTCCATCGCTCCAGCTGGGGGCAAGGCCATCAACGTCAACGAAGCAATGGGGCATCTCAGTCAAGCTCCAGCGGTACCCCCGACAACTGCTCGATCGGGTGTCTTCTCTAAGCTCCCCGCTAATCAACTCACAATGGCTTCCCGGATAACGGATGCCCGCCAAGCCTTCAAAATCGAGAAGCTGAGGCAGAAGCGGCTCAGATATAGAGCCAACAAAAAGGCTAGGGCTCTGGCCATGTTAAAATTTATGAATTTCCAAAGCCCGGATCGCTCTGCGAAACCAGCTGCCAGCAATGAAAGGATGGCTGAATGTGCTATCCACACTATCTACATGGCCGGGCATGAAGAAACGAACCCTCCTCTTCTTCACAGCCATGGTGATGATATGGTTGACGCTACCCAGCATCGGCTCGATCCAAATGATGAAGAGCCTGCTCAGGCCGATAAGCCAGAGGAGCCCGTGGTTCTTGCGGAATTGTGCTCAGGAAATAAAGATGACCCGGTTGTTATAACCGGAACTACAGAACAAGCATTATTCCGATGGCTTCAGAGGCAGCTTCAGGACAGGGATGAGAAGTTAGCCAGGGTACAGTCCAAGGTCGATGAATTGGCAAACGTCGCGGCAGATCTCGCGACCCAAGTCACTCGATTGCAATTACAGCAGAATTAAATTTTTGTTCATGAGCCAGGGATTGATACCCGGTGGCAGCCAACTGATATCCCCTTCAACCTAAAAGCGGAGCGCCTTCGCAAAAAACGGCCGCGATCAGCATCCAGTCCCTCTGATACATACACCGAAGGGGAATCGCCTCTGAAAGAGAAGCTGGATAAGGTCCATTCCTTCAAAAGGGACAAAGTCCACAAGATATTCAAGGATGCCTTAAGAAACGGTCTACAACTTCCAGAATCAAAGAGACCGTAAGAAGCGAATATGACCGACGACCCAAAATATTGCCCCTATCATAGAGTGATAGGTCATGCCATTGAGGACTGCTTCGTCTTCAAAGATTGGGTCGAAAGGCAATACAAGACGGGAGAGATTGAACTGTCTAAAGGCGTATTGGAAAACAGTCAAGCTACGACCGCCGATTTCATACAAATGGAGACCGAAACCTTTCGGGAACCCAATCCTCCCCGACATGTGCCACTATCTGAAAAGGGCGAACCAAAGACTGATCGGCCTCAAGAACCAGCATCAATAAGGGCACCTACTCTAATGGAGAGAAAGAAGAAGGTGTACTCCTTCAGGAGGGATGAGGTCCGCAATATATTCGAGGAAGCCTTGAACAGCGACCTGCAATTGCCTATTCCGAAGAGGCCACATGAAATGAATATGACCGGCAATCTCGCATACTGCCCATACCATAGAGTGCTGGGTCATACCATTGAAGACTGCTATGTTTTCAAAGATTGGGCAGAGGACCAATATAAGCTTGGAAGAACCTCACAATCCTCGGATGTATCGGCAAGCCACAGAGCTAGGTCATCAACACAGCTCCGCCAAGATCAAAGTTCAAGGAGCTGGGATAAGTAAAAAGGACCACCACGTCGTTAAACTGGGAACAATCGACCTCTAAGTCATTAAACTGGGAATGTAAAAAAAATTTGTAAATAAATAAATAAAAGGAAAAGCCGAAATGATAGGGCAACTCGCAATAAAAATCAGCGAGTAAAAATAAAAATGAAAATAAAGCCGAAATGATGGGGCAACTCGCAATAAAAATCAGCGAGTAAAATAAAGATGAAAATAAAACCGAAATGATGGGGCAACCGCGAATAAAAGCCGAAATGATAGGGCAATCGCGATCTTCGCGATAAGAAAAGATAAAATGATAGAGCAATCGCGGTAAAACAAAAAAAAAACAAAAACATAAACGAAAATGAAACAAAAACAAAAACAAAAAAACAACGGCGAATGATGAGTCGCTCCTGGTACCATATTCCAGTGCAGCGATGTAGACGCCAACAAAAATCCAATTTTTCAAAATTCCCTCGACCCTACGGTTAGTCTCTAAATTGACTACTGTATACAATCCACGGGCTCAAATAATTCTCATCATACCCATGCCTCACCGCAATCACCAGTTACGCGGCTGGTCTCCGCCTTTGGAATTATGCTCCATTGAGAAGACCCACTCACGTATCCTCACGATACATGAGGAGAACAAACCTTTGTGGGACCCTTACGACTCACAAAGGAAAAACACACTTAGGAGTCCTCACGACTCCTAAGGAGAAATTACACCTGCGGGATCCTTACGACTCGCAGGGAGAAAATGCTTTTATGGGATCCTCACGGCCCATAAAATTGAAAAGCCTTAGGTGATAGGGATTTAAACCTGTCTTCTAAGCCATCGCTTCCCAATCCCCAAGTGGCGAATGATGAGTCGCTCCTGGTACCATATTCCAGTGCAGTGATGCAGATGCCAACCAAATTCCAAACCCATACCCCAACGGCGAATGATGAGTTACTCCTGGTACCATATTCTAGTACAGCGATGCAGACGCCAACCAAATTCCAACTCCCATACCCCAATGGCGAATGATGAGTCGCTCCTGGTACCATATTCCAGTGCAGCGATGCAGACGCCAACCAAATTCCAAACCCAGACCCTAACGGCGAATGATGAATCGCTCCTGGTACCATATTCCAGTGTAGCGATGCAGACGCCAACCAAATTCCAACTCCCATACCCCAACGGCGAATGATGAGTCGCTCCTGGTACCATATTCCAGTGCAGCGATGCAGACGCCAACAAAGTCCCGAAATTTTTCCGGCCCTACGGTCTGGATCATACATCCTGTAAAACCGTATACAATCCACGGGCGTAAAACGATCCCAAGTCTTACCGGTGAGACCACATTCAAAGTCCCACCAAAAATAAAATAAAAAAAAATCAAAATCAAAAAAAAAAAATATATATATATAAATAAATAAATAAAAAATGGTATGTCCACAAGCAAAATGGGCACGGATGAAAACCCGAAAGAGCTCCGTGAGTAAAAACAGCAGGACTGCCGGCGAGTTTGTGAAAACCTGAAAGGGTGCGAACTAGTAAAAAAGAAATGAAATGCACTCGCAAAGTCCTCTCGACTTTGTGAGGAGAAAATTACCGCGTGAGATCCTTATGACTCACAAAGGAGCAACACACTTAGAAGTCCCCACGACTCCTAAGGAGAAAATACACCTACGGGATCCTTACGACCCGTAGGGAGAAAATGCTTTTATGGGACCCTCACGGCCCATAAAATTGAAAAGCCTTAGGTGATATGGATCTAAACCCGTCTCCTAAGCCTCCAATTCCCAAATCCTTCTGGGGCAAATGATGAGTTGCTCCTGGCATTATTCCAGTGCAGCAATGCAGATGCCGAACAAAAAAAACCAATCCCCAAATCCTCTCAAAGACAGATGATGATTCTCTCCTGGTACCGTATTCCAGTGTAGCGATACTGATGTCGACTCAAATCAAACAAATCAAACCAACCAATTCCAACATCGACCTCTGCGTCAACCAGCCGATACTCTGCCTCGGGGAAACGTCAAGCAGACACTCCGTGCCGGGGGCACATCGACAACAGACACTCCGTCTTGGGAACACGTCATCCAGCAGACACTCCGCCTCGGGGAAACGTTGACCAGCGACACTCCGTGCCGGGGGCACGTCTACCAAATCACTCTGGATCAGAGCGTCGACCGTCCATGTCGCAAAAAGGGCAGTGCAGGCTTCCCACAAATCGGGAACCAAATCGCCACCGTCCATGTCGCAAAAAGGGTAGTGCAGGCTTCCCACAAATCGGGAACCAAATCGCTCCGGGTCAGAGCGTTGACCGTCTATGTCGCAAAAAGGGCAATGCAGGCTCCCCAAAAATCGGGAACCCAAATCGCTCCGGATCAGAGCGTCGACCGTCTATGTCGCAAAAAGGGCAGTGCAGGCTCCCTCAAATTGGGAACCCAAATCGCTTCGTAACAGAGCGTCGACCGTCTATGTCGCAAAAAGGGCAGAGCAGGCTCCCACAAATTGGGAACCCAAATTGCTTCGTAACAGATCGTCGACCGTCTATGTCGCAAAAAGGGCAGTGTAGGCTCCCCAAAAATCGGGAACCCAAATCGCTCCGGATCAGAGCGTCGACCGTCTATGTCGCAAAAAGGGCAGTGCAGGCTCCCACAAATTAGGAACCCAAATCGCTTCGTAACAGAGCGTCGACCGTCTATGTTGCAAAAAGAGCAGTGCAGGCTCCCCAAAAATCGGGAACCCAAATCGCTCCGGATCAGAGCTTCGACCGTTTATGTCGCAAAAAGGGTAGTGCAGGCTCCCACAAATTTGGAACCCAAATCGCTTCGTAATAGAGCGTCGACCGTCTACGTCGCAAAAAGGGCAGTGCAGGCTCCCCAAAAATCGGGAACCCAAATCGCTCCGGATCAGAGCGTCGAGCGTCTATGTCGCAAAAAGGGCAGTGCAGGCTCCCACAAATTGGGAACCCAAATCGCTTCGTAACAGAGCGTCGACCGTCTATGTCGCAAAAAAGGCAGTGCAGGCTCCTACAAATTGGGAACCCAAATCGCTTCGTAACAGAGCGTCGACCGTCTACGTCGCAAAAAGGGCAGTGCAGGCTCCCACAAATTGGGAACCCAAATCGCTTCGTAACAGAGCGTCGACCATCTATGTCGTAAAAATGGCAGTGCAGGCTCCCACAAATTGGGAACCCAAATCGCTTCGTAACAGAGTGTCGAGCGTCTATGTCGCAAAAAGGGCAGTACAGGCTCCCCATAAATCGGGAACCCAAATCGCTCCGGATCAGAGCGTCGACCGTCCATGTCGCAAAATGGGCAGTGCAGGCTTCCTACAAAGCAGGAACCAGATCACTCCGGGCCAGGGAAACGTCTACCACGGACACTCCGTCTCGGAGACGCGTCAAGCGTCGACCGTCCATGTCGTAAAAAGGGCAGTGCAGGCTTCCTACAAAGCAGGAACTAGATCGCTCCGGGCCAGGGAAACGTCTACCACGGACACTCCGTCTCGGAGACGCGTCAAGCGTCGACCGTCCATGTCGTAAAAAGGGCAGTGCAAGCTTCCTACAAAGCAGGAACCAGATCGCTCCGGGCCAGGGAAACGTCTACCACGGACACTCCATCTCGGAGACGCGTCAAGCATCGACCGTCCATGTTGTAAAAAGGGCAGAGCATCCCAAAAAGCGAGGACCAAAGCAAGTCGCCTCCATGTGAAAGAAGATCCATCAATTTCATGCACACGACCCACATATGCTGTGTGCATTTATTGATGGGGGGCAATTTGTTGAAGTCAAAATTTGCACCCCGGTTGACCAAGTCAAAGTCAAGGTCAACCCCAAACTAGGTGGGCCCAAGCCCAGGTCAAGCGGGCCCATGCCCAAGTCGAGCCCGCGGCCAGCCTCCCCATGCCAACAACAAAATCATGTAATAAATAATTTTTATGTATTTTTTTATACATGAATGTATGCAAAATGGGCACAAAGCCAATATTTTGTAAGCCCATGGCTTATGTGCAAAAATGAAATGGCACATGAGCCATGGGATGGGCAAAATGCCATTTTTGCAAAGCCCAAGGGCTATATGTAAATATGTAAGCCTATATAAGGCAACATGATGATGAATAAAGTAAGATTTTTTCATTCTCTAAAAAACCTAGGATTTGTGCCTCTTTCCCCTTTCTGAAGGTTCCAAACCTTCTTCTTTCCTTTGAAATTAAATCAAGAGTTTTACTCTTCCTTTTCCAAAACTAAATAGTTTTTCACCATAAAACCCACAAAGGGGAACTTGGATCTACCATCAGATCTCAAAAAGAAGAGATTTTTAAAATCCCACATCTCTTGATCTTCTAGATCCAGCAACTAGAAGAGAAGAAGAACCCTTTTCATCAACCCCAAAACATCCTAGGAGTCTAACTCCATATATATATATATATATATATATATATATATAATAAATATTTCCTTTCTGAAGCATAGCTTCTGGTTCTGGGACTAAAAGCCCCTTTTTTTCTCGCCGGCGCTCGAGCGCCAAGCGCCCACTGTAAGTCCATGCTACCTCTCCCGGTACTTTCGGGCATGCGGAATTTGATAAAAAACAATTTTTATAGAGGTGGTAACATGGACTTAAAACCCGGATCTTTGTTAAACATCTAACTAACAACCTAACTACGAGTTGCTAACTACTCGGTTAGGGGGTTATACCTTTCTTTTCTCGAACTCCTTCGTCTTTAAGCTTCGATGGTCGTCCGGATCGGCTTCTCCTCGTCGTCTCCTTGCGCCGAAGATAGATCCACCTGAAAGCTTCAACCTTTGGCTCCTTCTTCGATCTTTGAAGAAACTAGTTCACTCGGTTTGCTAAACCTTGTGAACTAGAGTGAGTAGAGAAGAGTTTGTATGGGATTTTATCATGGTTCTTGGTTCTCAACTCATGAGACAAGTAAACCATAGAGTCAAGAGAGGGAGAGCAAGAGGAGGAAGATGAGAGCTCAAGAACAAGAGAGAGAATGAGCATGAAAGAATGAGAGAAGACTTTTCTCATTTGGCTCTCATAATCCAAAACAATCATAACACATCATAGCAATCAAGTATTATGTGATGGTTTAAGCAACCATAGCCATATCATTTCATGCACTCATTTTGCACAAAAGAGCAAGCAAGCAAAAGTCTTTGCCATGAAATGATAGCTATAGTTATCATGATGGTCAACTAGTCAAGCCTAGTCAACCGGTCAACAAAGTCAACAAGTCAACAAAAGTCAACAAGTCAACAAAGTCAATCCCTCAACAACCATGTCACCATAATACTTAATTAATATAATTGTTAATCACATATCATATTCTCATTAGGGTTAAGCAAAAAGTCAATAGTCAACGGTCAACGGTCAACAACCCTAATGAGAATCCACTGCCTCTGTCTCTCCGTCAACTGTGCATACACACCCGCATCCGCGTTCCGAGGAACACGAATACAAACTGGATAAATCCAATCCCAAAAGGTATACTAGGATCTGGCTTAAACCAAAGCCCGCTAGTGTAAACTGTCCGGACCCTGTACGTGCAGAACTGCACGGATGTGACCGAACCCTGTCGCAAAACCATGCGACCTGTCGCAAAACCATGCGACCTCTACTCTTTTGCCTAAAGGCGAATAGCTTTCTGTGTGGGACTCTAAAGACTCGACACTACGCTGGCGGTGGGTTTAACCACAGACCGCAAGCGGCACTAGCTGTGCGTAACGGTCCCCAGGTAATGCCGACAAGAAGACTGACGAGGCGAAACCCATCTGAACTCCTACTGAGCCTGAATGTGACATTCTCCGTACAGTCCGGTCTGTTCGTCTGACACATCGCATGGCGGGCCTAGAGGGCGGTAAACGTCAGTCCCCCAATAGCGGTACAAGTCGTGTCGGAGCGAAGCCCAAAACACCCTGAGATAACACTGGAAGCCTACCAGTATATCTCGATTGCCCTGGCCAGGGACTACTCGTGTAATGGCTCTCCTAGACACAGCGCGATGTCAACCCCCAATACCGGGAGAGACGAATCCTGTCTAACCGTCACTGCCTCCAAGTGCTTCGGGACTGCACCCAACCACCACCTGTTTGCACGACTCCTTTGAGCCGTGGTAGGGTAGTAATCAAAGTACAGTGGGAACACACTCGAGGCGAAGTGACAGTGTCAAGTCAGCGGACTAAGCTGTACTCATGTCACCTGGGAACTGATAACTGACGATAGGCATAATACCAACTAGTCAGTTCCCGACGAGTCCTGTCCAGTGTACTCGTAACCCAACGTGCACCCGCATACTATCTCAAGTACGACGTACTGACGGCTGTGGGACAGACCGTCTCCCACACTGGGATGAGAAGCGCATGCGCCAGTCTACTCTGGAGTATCGATGCCTTGTCTTGATAGTCCTGCGACTAGGGACCTGCATAAGGATGTGTTTATAGATTACCCAGCCCCACTAGTATGACAGCCATCACAACGCTGGTAATCAAGCAAAGATCCTAAGGGCTCCACTAATGTGTATAGTTGATATACTAAAATAAACACATGTACACATTGAAGTGGAAACAAACCAAGTAGCATACTACTATTTTGAGCAAGATTGTATATACAAGGTGAATATCCCAAGCTTCCATTAAGTAATATACAAACTAGTATGATACAGTAATGGCCTCTAGGGCATATACACTAACAATCTCCCACTTGCACTAAGGCCATGTACTGGCGTATCGAAGACCTATCATCTCGATCAGCCGCTCGAACTGTGTCTGGGGCAGGGCCTTGGTGAATGGATCTGCAGTGTTATCTTCTGAAGCGACTCTCCGAACCTCGATCTCCTGGCGATCTACGATCTCCCTGATCAGGTGATACCACCTCAAGATGTGTCTGGATCTCTGATGGGACCTGGGTTCCTTTGCTAAAGCTATAGCCCCGTTGTTGTCGCAATACAGAGGTATTGGATCAACAATGGACGGAACCACCTGAAGCTCTTTCAAGAACTTCCTCATCCAGACAGCTTCTTTTGCGGCATCAGATGCAGCGATGTATTCCGCTTCCATCGTCGAGTCTGCAACGGTTTCCTGTTTGGAACTCTTCCAACACACCGCCCCTCCATTGAGGGTAAAGACAAAACCCGACATGGACTTGGAATCATCCTTGTCACTCTGGAAGCTGGAGTCAGCAAAGGCCTCGATCTGGAGGTCTTTTCCGCCATACACCAAGAACATCTCCTTAGTCCTTCTCAGGTACTTGAGAATGTTCTTTACCGCTATCCAGTGTTTCTCCCCAGGGTTTGACTGATACCGGCTTACCACACTCAGTGCATAAGCTACATCCGGTCTGGTACACAACATCGCATACATTATAGAGCCTACCGCAGAAGCGTAGGGTATAATAGACATGCGATCCCTCTCCAAATCAGTCTTGGGAGACATCTCTTTAGAGAGGGTGATCCCGTGACAAGCCGGTAGGTTACCGCGCTTGGAATCTTCCATACTGAATCTTTTCAGTATGGTGTCGATGTACCTGGACTGTGAAAGTCCTAATATCCTCTTGGATCTATCACGATGGATCCGGATCCCCAGGATGTATGAGATATCACCCAGGTCTTTCATGGAGAACCTGTGTGACAAGAACCCCTTGACAGATTGTAGCATAGGAATGTCATTTCCTATTAAGAGAATGTCATCCACGTATAAAACGAGGAATACTACAGTTCTCGCTACAAATCTACTATAGATGCATGGTTCATCTGGATTTTTGATAAAGCCAAATTCCTTGACCGTCTCATCAAAACAGATGTTCCAACTCCGCGATGCCTGCTTTAGTCCGTAAATGGACTTAAGCAACTTGCACACCTTTCCGCTGCTCCCACTCTGAATGAAACCCTCTGGCTGGTCCATATAGACACACTCCTCTAAATTTCCATTTAGAAAAGCGGTCTTTACGTCCATTTGCCAGATCTCATAGTCGTGGAAGGCAGCAATGGCAAGAAGGATCCGAATGGATTTCAGCATAGCCACTGGAGAAAAGGTTTCGTCATAGTCCAAGCCAGGTCTTTGACGGAAACCCTTTGCAACAAGTCTAGCTTTATAGGTCTCAACCTGTCCATCTACACCAATCTTCCTTTTGAAGATCCACTTGCATCCTACGGGTTTTACCCCGTCTGGAGCAATGTCCAACGTCCATACTTTGTTGGTGTACATGGACTCCATCTCGGTCCGCATTGCATCCAGCCATTTCACCGAGTCAACGCTCTGAACGGCCTGCTGGAAGCTAGTAGGCTCATCATAATCTATGATGTAATCCTCTCTATCCCCGTCTATGAGAAAACCGTAGTATCTCTCGGGCGGATGAGACTGCCTACTACTCCTGCGGAGCGGCGTAGGAATGTCCTGTTCTTTTGAACCCTCTGGTTCCACTAAGCTTTCAGTAATAGTCTGTGGTTCTGGAATTTGTTCCAGTTCTACTGCGCTCCCACTAGTTTTCTTTTCCAAGAACTGGTGTTCTAGAAAGTGGGCATTACGAGAAACAAGGACTTTTTGTTCCTCTGCGTGGTAGAAAAGATACCCCCTGGTGTTCTTTGGGTATCCCACAAACTTGCACAGTACTGAGCGTGCCTCGAGTTTGTCCGCATGCTGCTTTTTGACAAAAGCTGGACATCCCCAGATTTTCAGATATTGAAGATAGGGTTTCTTCCCACTCCATAACTCATAAGGTGTGGTAGGCACAGTCTTAGTGGGAACTCGTTTCAAAAGGTATGCAGCTGATTCTAGCGCATACCCCCAGAATGATCGCGGTAACTCAGCGTTACTCATCATGGACCGTACCATATCCAATAGGGTTCGGTTCCGTCTCTCCGATACACCGTTATGTTGCGGAGTGTATGGAGGAGTAAACTGAGAGAGAATTCCGTTCTCTTTTAAATAGTCCAGGAACTCGGCACTCAAGTATTCTCCACCTCGATCCGATCTTAGAATCTTGATACTTTTGCCGGTTTGTTTTTCTACTTCGTTCTTATATTCCTGGAATTTTCCAAAGGCTTCGGACTTATGTTTCATTAAGAAGACATAACCGTACCTTGAAAAGTCATCCGTAAAAGGAATGAAGTAAGAATAACCGCTTCGCGCATGTGTAGACATTGGACCGCACACGTCGCTGTGTACGAGTCCCAAGAGCTCGCTCTCTCTTACTCCGTGTCCAGTAAACGGAGTCTTTGTCATCTTTCCTTTGAGACAGGATTGAGAAGTGGCATATGATTGATATTCGAACGGATTCAAATATCCTTCTGTATGTAACTTCGTCAACCTTCTCTCATTGATGTGACCCAGTCTACAATGCCATAAGAAAGTCTGATTTATTTCCGGAGACTTTCTTTTGTGTGTATTCTGGACATTGAAAATCTGTGGTTGGTTTAATACGTATATACCATTGCTCAATGTACCTGACCCAATCAAAACTTGATTAAGGTGAATGTTTACAACATTACTTACAAACGCAAATTCATAACCTTCTTTAGAAACTAAAGATACAGAAATGATATTACAAGTTGCGTTGGGTACAAAAAAAGCAATTACGCAAAACCAAAACATGTCCATCTGACATTCCCAGGTGATAGTCCCCCACGGCTTTAGCATCCATGCTAGCTCCGTTCGCAACTCTGAGGGTCATGTCACCTGCCTTCAAAACCCTACGGTTTCTCAACGCCTGTAAAGAATTACAGATATGAGATCCTGATCCGGTATCCAATACCCAGGAAGTAGAGTTTATTGAAAGACAGTTTTCAATAACATACACACCTGAAGCTGAAGCTGCAACCTGCTTCAATTCCTGTGTTCTGGCCTTCTAGGCCCTGCAATCATTCTTCCAGTGTCCTTTCTTATGACAATAGAAGCATTCTTCCTTATCCACAAGCTTCCCCGCTTTCTTTGTTGCTTTAGCTTTTCCCTTCGTATCCACTTTACTAACACCGCCCCTTTGTTTGGCGGGGGCTTTCTTCTTCTTTCCCTTGGCTTTCGCCTTGGACCTAGAAGAAGATGATCCTCCTACAAACAAAGTGGATGTTTCCCTACTTTTCTGTAGGGTGCCCTCTGCGCTCCTCAGCATGTTGAGGAGCTCTGAAAGTTCAACCTCTTTTTCTTGTAAGTTGAAGTTCAGTATAAACTGGGCGTAAGTGGAAGGAAGGGACTGGAGAACTAAGTCCGTATAGAGCTCACTCTCCAATGTGGTCCCTAGGTCCGCGAGCTCCTCAATGTAGCCGATCATCTTAAGCACGTGTTCTGCTACTGATGATCCGACTGCCATCTTTGCCGAAAATAACTTTTTCGACGCTTCGTATCTTGCGATACAAGATTGCTCTCCATACAGTTCTTTTGTATGAAGAAATATGGATTCCAAGTCCATATTCTCGTGCCTTCTCTGATGTTCATTGTCCATAGAGGCAAGTACGAGGCACTTGTCCTTCGCGCTATCAATCTCCCAAGTCTTACGGATTTCCTTATCCGCGACGCTGGAAGTGGGACCAGGGACAGGGGGAGCTTTGGTGGTAAGAAGATACCCCAGCTTGTCGTAAGTGATTGCCATTTTGACATTCCTGAGCCAATCTTTGTAGTTTGGCCCTGTCAGTATGTTTTTATCTAGAAGTAACTTAAGTCCAGTCATGTCGATTGGTCGCTGCAATTAGGAGAGAGAAGAAGAAACACTCAGCATGATGCTCTTGCAAGTTTAGAGTGGTTTTTAGTTTGTCTAAACATGATGGCTCCCACTGTTTCTCGAATCCCTTCTCAAACCAAAAAGGAGGAATTAGTCAGGATCAATCTCACCGTACAATACTTGCTTAACCGTTCAGCCAGGCCAGTGTCGGTACTTCGAGGGAGGTTTTCCAACGCTTTCGCGAAGTTTCTTAATTAAAGAACCTCTTTTCCCTGGGGGCGTAGCCCCGCTAACACCTTTCTAGACACCTACTTGGTTTATAGCATTGATCGTTAAGTGAGAAATTTCCCGAGGAGTAGCATATACTCACAGTAGGATCGGGATCCAAATATCATCGCGTGACGAAACTGAAGGAATCCTACCAGAATCACCACACTCCAAATGGTATGCAACACTAGCAAGTTTCAGTTCTTTTGAAACTCCCGATGTGGATTTTTGCCCCATGCTCTTATGACCTTGGCGTGAGGTCAAAATGTCATAAGTCACATGTCAAGTTCTTCCCATCATTATCCAGGTTAATTTGAATCCACCCGTACCTACCCTTGACGTAGGCCAAAATGGTAGTACGGCTGTCCCAAACCAACGCATTCTATCTATGCAACAGATAAATATCCGGCAGCTACCAATCACTATGCCTTGGCGTGAGGTCAAAATACATAGCTTGAATACTACCGAATATTTAACTGAAATGATGGAGGGCTACGAATGGTTTTGGCTAAACCGTGAACGTAGTGAACTTGATATAATCGATGGAACGAGATAGCTTTTAAAAGGAGTTTCTCAAACTCCGCATTTTAAAAGTTTGTTTTGAAAAGAACCGAGTGGTTTTTCGAAAGTGTTCCAACGACTTTTACTTGGTTTATTTTCTTGCATTAGTTCTTTTAATGCGTGATATTCTTGCATTAGTTCTTTTAATGCGTCCCATCATTTAATCCTACCATTGCAGAAAACAACCAAAATATGACGTACGCTTATGCCATTCGCATTCGCCACGGGGCCCCGTCATTACCCGTTAGGTTACTTAACTAACGACAGAGCGGGGGCTGGGCTAGCGCGGCTGTAAAACATAAGCAACGCCTAAATAATATCATATATAGATATATGCAATGATAGCCATTTCAGATCACAGATGAATACATTGAATATACTAGGAATCTGTAATTCGTACGAGCCTGTAACGAAAAGCAGATTACACGGTAGCGGTGAATAGCCAATACCTCACCCAAGACCCTACGGTTGCGGCAAACTACCCGCCAAGTACCCGAAGCGAAGCAACCTCCCTCAACTCCGTGAGTAGGCCACTCGGCACTTCAGCATACCCGGTAGTTTGTGCACCCCCTCCATGGGTCTATCCTAGGAGCAAAAACAGTAAAAAGGAATTATACAATGACGGCTACAACCCCGACCCGGTTGTGCGGCCATACAAATAATTATTACATCAATTTACAAATTTACATGAATTGAAAGAAAAGAAAACTCTCGTCTCACAACCCCCGGCTATTCACCCGCGACAATCCAATGAATTCATATACACATTCCAGCAACATTACAGATCATAAATTTGTATAACCCCCACTAATCGACATATAGCGATTTGTAGACGTTCAATACAAATATCACATTACAGAAAAACCCGTCAGCTAAAGTCTTTTAGAAGTTCGATCAAAAATACGGATTTTCGGGACCCCAAAAATAAAATTTTCGTTCTGGAAAATCTGGGCTGAAAATACATGTACCAAAATTCCCAAAATACCCTTACAAGTACACTGCACCAAAGAACAACCAGAGAGGAACCAAGGAGGCCGCGGAACCGCGGCAATAGCAAGCTATTGCCGCGTTTCAGCGGTCGTTTAGGGGGTTCTCTGGGTGATTTTTCTACAGTAGCTTTTAAAAACCCTGAGTCGATTTTTGATGCATGATTTATCATTTTTACAGAACATAAAAAATCGACAGCAACTTTGAAACCGGGGTTCATTTCGGGACTTTTTCTTTGATCGATCTTCTAGCTACTTTGCTAACATGTTAGATAGAGTTTAACTAGTCTCTGATACCACTGTAAGTCCATGCTACCTCTCCCGGTACTTTCGGGCATGCGGAATTTGATAAAAAATAATTTTTATAGAGGTGGTAACATGGACTTAAAACCCGGATCTTTGTTAAATATCTAACTAACAACCTAACTACGAGTTGCTAACTACTCGGTTAGGGGGTTATACCTTTCTTTTCTCGAACTCCTTCGTCTTCAAGCTTCGATGGTCGTCCGGATCGGCTTCTCCTCGTCGTCTCCTTGCGCCGAAGATAGATCCACCTGAAAGCTTCAACCTTTGGCTCCTTCTTCGATCTTTGAAGAAACTAGTTCACTCGGTTTGCTAAACCTTGTGAACTAAAGTGAGTAGAGAAGAGTTTGTATGGGATTTTATCTATGGTTCTTGGTTCTCAACTCATGAGACAAGTGAACCATAGAGTCAAGAGAGGGAGAGCAAGAGGAGGAAGATGAGAGCTCAAGAACAAGAGAGAGAATGAGCATGAAAGAATGAGAGAAGACTTTTCTCATTTGGCTCTCATAATCCAAAACAATCATAACACATCATAGCAATCAAGTATTATGTGATGGTTTAAGCAACCATAGCCATATTATTTCATGCACTCATTTTGCACAAAAGAGCAAGCAAGCAAAAGTCTTTGCCATGAAATGATAGCTATAGTTATCATGATGGTCAACTAGTCAAGCCTAGTCAACCGGTCAACAAAGTCAACAAGTCAACAAAAGTCAACAAGTCAACAAAGTCAATCCTTCAACAACCATGTCACCATAATACTTAATTAATATAATTGTTAATCACATATCATATTCTCATTAGGGTTGAGCAAAAAGTAAATAGTCAACGGTCAACGGTCAACAACCCTAATGAGAATCCACTGCCTCTGTCTCTCCGTCAACTGTGCATACACACCCGCATCCGCGTTCCGAGGAACACGAATACAAACTGGATAAATCCAATCCCAAAAGGTACACTAGGATCTGGCTTAAACCAAAGCCCGCTAGTGTAAACTGTCCGGACACTGTACGTGCAGAAGTGCACGGATGTGACCGAACCCTGTCGCAAAACCATGCGACCTGTCGCAAAACCATGCGACCTCTACTCTTTTGCCTAAAGGCGAATAGCTTTCTGTGTGGGACTCTAAAGACTCGACACTACGCTGGCAGTGGGTTTAACCACAGACCGCAAGCGGCACTAGCTGTGCGTAACGGTCCCCAGGTAATGCCGACAAGAAGACTGACGAGGCGAAACCCATCTGAACTCCTACTGAGCCTGAATATGACATTCTCCGTACAGTCCGGTCTGTTCGTCTGATACATCGCATGGCGGGCCTAGGGGGCGGTAAACGTCAGTCCCCCAATAGCGGTACAAGTCGTGTCGGAGCGAAGCCCAAAACACCCTGAGATAACACTGGAAGCCTACCAGTATATCTCGATTGCCCTGGCCAGGGACTACTCGTGTAATGGCTCTCCTAGACACAGCGCGATGTCAACCCCCAATACCGGGAGAGACGAATCCTGTCTAACCGTCACTGCCTCCAAGTGCTTCGGGACTGCACCCAACCACCACCTGTTTGCACGACTCCTTTGAGCCGTGGTAGGGTAGTAATCAAAGTACAGTAGGAACACACTCGAGGCGAAGTGACAGTGTCAAGTCAGCGGGCTAAGCTGTACTCATGTCACCTGGGAACTGATAACTGACGATAGGCATAA
The DNA here is from genome assembly GCA_030015575.1 of Agapanthus africanus. Classification (NCBI taxonomy): domain Eukaryota; kingdom Viridiplantae; phylum Streptophyta; class Magnoliopsida; order Asparagales; family Amaryllidaceae; genus Agapanthus; species Agapanthus africanus. Next base: position 820,651,067 of record CM057337.1, on the reverse strand, counting down.
TACCAACTAGTCAGTTCCCGACGAGTCCTGTCCAGTGTACTCGTAACCCAACGTGCACCCGCATACTATCTCAAGTACGACGTACTGACGGCTGTGGGACAGACCGTCTCCCACACTGGGATGAGAAGCACATGCGCCAGTCTACTCCGGAGTATCGATGCCCTGTCTTGATAGTCCTGCGACTAGGGACCTGCATAAGGATGCGCTTATAGATTACCCAGCCCCACTAGTATGACAGCCATCACAACGCTGGTAATCAAGCAAAGATCCTAAGGGCTCCACTAATGTGTATAGGTGATATACTAAAATAAACACATGTACACATTGAAGTGGAAACAAACCAAGTAGCATACTACTATTTTGAGCAAGATTGTATATACAAGGTGAATATCCCAAGCTTCCATTAAGTAATATACAAACTAGTATGATACAGTAATGGCCTCTAGGGCATATACACTAACACCCACGTGCCGACACGTGGCGCGCTAGCTCTCGAGCGCAGAGCGCCCACGTGCCGACACGTGGCGCGCTTGCGCTCCAGCGCCCGGCGCTCAAGCGCAAAGCGCCCACGTGCCGACACGTGGCGCGCTTGCGCTCAAGCGCCCCGCGCAAGCGCAATGCGCCCACATACAGACACGTGGCGCACCAGCGCTCCAGCGCCCTGCGCTCAAGAGCAAAACGCCCACGTGCCGACACGTGGCGCGCCAGCGCTCAAGCGCCCAGCGCTCAAGCGCAAAGCGCCCACGTGTCGACACGTGGCGTGCTTGCGCTCAGGCGCCCAGCGCTCAAGCGCAAAGCGCCCACATGCCGACACGTGGCGCGCTTGCGCTCCAGCGCCCTGCGCTCAAGCGCAAAGCGCCCACGTGCCGACACGTGGCGCGCTTGCGCTCAAGCGCAAAGCGCCCACATGCCGACACATGGCGTGCTAGCGCCTAAGCGTACAGCGCCTAAGCGCACAGCGCTCAAAGCGCTGACCCCACGCGTCCTTTGGGCGCTTTTTTCCCTTTTTATATATATATATACATGTATATATAAGTACAGACACATACACATACTCTACGCCACTGTCCCTCCCAAAAAAAATTTTTGGCCGGGGCGCTGCCCTGCACCCCGCAAGGGGGCTGCTAGCCCCCTTGACCCCCAGCCCGCTATCCGGGTAGCGGGACCCCTGTAAAAACTCTGCGTGGCTCCCGGTATATCTAAAATCCCATTTCAAAACACAACACACGTACACTGCACATTGAGTTCGCATGACCAGTTTAACCCGTCAATCGGAGGTTCCCTCGCTCCAAAGGCGAGGGGTAATTAACGGCAGCTTAGTCCGCGGCTGCCGAAGATTCGGATCCCCACAATCAATAAACCCCGGCCTACCCTAGGCAGGGGGAATCTGTAATCCGCCTGACAAGCGCGCGCGTATTCCCATCTCAATGGGGTGACGAAAAACACCCTACAAGACAGAGAGAGAGAAAGAGTGTAACTTTTAAAGTGGTATTATATTGTTATAATGTTATATTTAATGTTAACGATGTTGTTTGTAGTTTGGTATAGAAAAGGCCAGTGTATACGAGAGGAGTCTCGTTAGACCAGAGACTATGGTGGACGGAATATAAGGAACCGTTCAGCCACGGTACAATGGCAATTAAATTTATGTTAGGTGTCTTAATGGTTGCAGTCTCGTGCCACTTCTAACACCTTCCGTACCAATCTACCCCTTAAACCCCGCGATGTCTTGATCGTATTGTTTGTATTGTATTGTAAATTGTATTGTCTTGTATTATAAATTGTATAGATGGATGACTTGCCGAAACCATGATATCAGTAAATGGATATGACTGGAGAATCATGTAGATGGATGTATATACATGGTTCGGTTCAGTCCAGTTGTATAGATTGATAAATTGAACAGATTGAATATGTAAGTTTGTGTCACGCACCCCACGAGCTTGCAGGGAGGCGGAATATATGAAAAACAATTATCAAAGCTTCGTAACACGGACTTGAGCACACGGATCATGTCTAAACCATTACTAGCAAACTACGAAAGGTTTAACTACTCGGATACGAAGTTATACCTCACGTTACTTGTCCCTCGGGTCTTTATCGCTGTCCTCCACACCTCGTAGGCTCTATGGAACGTCGGCACCTCAACGGCCTCCTCGAGTCAAAGACGATCCACCCAAGAGCTCCTACTCCAAGCTTGACCTCTAACTTGAGGTAACTAGGTTACTCAAAGTGCTAATCTAAGCAACCTAGGGGATATAAAGTTGGATTATAGATTAACAAGTCTTGCTAACCCTTGATCTCAACACATGAGAGGTAGGGTTAGGGTTTGAAGAGAGAGAGAGCTTGAGGAGAGAGAAGGTGATAATGAGAATAATTTTGGATAAATGATATCATTTGTGTATATATGAAACATAACATATTATTAAATGAATAAAAAATAATGATATATCATCATGTTTCATTAATACATTAAGTGATTCATCACATGAGTCATATAAATCATAAATGAATCATTAACTCCATGTATGAATCACACCATGACTCATTAATCCAATAAATGCAAATGCCACCTTACCCTCCAAGTCATCATCTTTCTAGAAGCTTCCCGACAAATTACGAGAACGCCCCTCCTATCCGTGAAAACACGGAAAAACTTTAGACTGTATAAATCCAACAATCCAATACTAGAATCTGGCTTAAACCAAAGCCGACTAGTAAAAACTGTCCGAACATCGTACGTGCGTAAAAACACGTATGCGTCCGAACCCTGTCGTAAAACCATACGACCTCTATATCGTTTCGCCCGAAGCAGGGAAACTCTCTGTGTGGGACTCTAAAGACTCGACACTACGCTGGCAGTGGGTTTAACCACGGACCGCAAGCGGCACTAGCTGTACGTAACGGTCCCCAGGTAGATGTCGATAAGAAGGCCGATGAGGAAACCCATCCGAACTCCTACTGAGCCTGATGTGACAATCTCCGTACAGTCCGGTCTGTTCGTCTAGGACTATCGCATATCGGGCCTAGGGGGCGGCAAGCGTCAGTCCCCTAATAGCGGTATAAGTCTTGTCGGAGCGTAGCCCATTACATCTTGAGAAACTACTGGAACCTACCAGTAAATCTCTCTTGCCCTGGCCAGGGACTTTGCGTAATGGCTCTCTGACACAGCGCGATATCTACTCCCAATACCGGGAGAGACGAATCCTGTCTAACTGCCACTGCCCCCAAGTGCTCGGGACTGTACCCAACTGCTACCTGTTTGCATGACTCCTTTGAGCCGTGGTAGGGTAGCAATCTAAGAACAGTGGGACACACTCGAGGCGAAGTAGCAGTGTCAAGTCTGCGGACTATGCTGTACTCATGTCACCTAGGAACTGTTAACTGACGACGGGTATAATACCAACCAACAGTTCCCCGCGAGTCCTGTCTGGTGTACCCGTAACCCAACGAGCACCTGTATACTATCTCCAGTACGACGTACTGATGGCTGTGGGACAGACCATCTTCCCAACTGGGATGAGAAGCGTACACACTAGTCTACTCCGGAGTATTGATGCCCTATCTCGATAATCCTACGACTAGGGACCTGTATATGATGTTGCTTATAGACTACCCAGCCCCCACTAGTGTGACTGCCATCACAACGCTGGTAATCAAGCAAAGATCCTAAGGGCTCTACTAATATGTATAAGCGATACGTTACAAGAAACATATGGACATATTAAAGTAGACACAAACCAAGTAGCATACTACCATTTTTAGCAAGACTGTCAATACAACTGTGAATATCCCAAGCTTCCATTAAGTAATATACAAACCAGTATGATACATAAATGGCCTTCTAGGGCATAAACACTAACAATCTCCCACTTGCACTAGGGCCATGCACCGGCATATCGCAGACCTATCATCTTGAATAGCCTCTCGAACTCCGTCTGAGGAATGGCCTTTGTGAATGGATCAGCAGTGTTATTCTCCGTATCTACTCTCTTTACCTCGATCTCCCAGTGATCTACGATCTCCCTGATCAGGTGATACCGCCTTAAGATATGTCTGGACTTCTGATGGGACTTGGGTTCCTTCGCTAAAGCTATAACGCCGTTGTTGTCGCAATACAGAAGTATTGGACCAACACTGGTAGGAACCACCTGAAGTTCTGTGAGGAACTTCTTCATCCAGAAGCTTCTTTTGCGGCATCGCAAGCAGCTATGTACTCCGCTTCCATCGTTGAGTCAGCAACGGTCTCCTGCTTGGAACTCTTCCAACAGACCGCCCCTCCATTGAGGGTAAAGACATAACCCGGCATGTGTTAGTTTTGTATATGCCCTAGAGGCCATTGTTGTACATATGATGTATATTATAATGGATGCTTGGATATATATAGAGAGGACTTTCTTGCTCGTCATGATAGTATGCTATTTGGTTTTCCTTTATCTTAACATGTTGACTAGTATTGGTTTACTGTTTTTCTCTCACATGTTGATAAAGCCTTTAGGATCTGTACTCGACTACTGGGACTATGATGAGATCATACTAGTGGGGCCACGGTAGTCGATGAGTACATCCTATAACTGTTCCTAGTCGAGGGTATATCGAGACAGGGCATCGATACACTAGAGTAGACTAGCGTATACACATCTTGACCCATATGATGGGCGATGGATGATCCCATATCCATCGGTGTTGGACATCAAGGATGGTATGCGGGTGCTCAGTGGAGACTGGGTACACAGGACGGACTCACCGAGAACTCCCAGATGGTGATATACCACACGTCAGATGGCAGTTCTCCGGTGACACTGGTACACGGTAGTCTGTAGACCCGAGATCGTCATAGAGTCTTGTGTGATTCCCACTGTGTTTTGATTTCCACCTTACCACGTCCAAGAGGGCGTGCAAAATGGTGGCTTTTGGGTACAGTCCCGAATCATATGGAGGCAATGAGCGATAGGAGGGGATTCGTCTCTCCCGGTATAGGGAGTTGATGTTGTGCTGTGTTCGATTGGCTATAACTGGAAGTCCCTGGCCAGGGCTGATATAGAGATTTACTGGTAAGTGTTATCAGTAGTTTCTCGACCTGTTATGAGCCTCACATTGACACGACTTATCGGTTACTGGGGTCTGACGTATACCACCCCTAGACTAGATATGCGACATATCAGACGAACAGACCGGACTGTACGGGAGTGTTACTGATTGGATTCACAGGAGAACGTACAGGCTAGCTTGTTGATCTTCTGATCGCTCAATACCTGGGTGGCTGTTACGTTTAGCTGACCGCTTGCAGCTTGTGGGTGTTTGATATAATCATCACCTGATACCGGCGTATTGACGATTCTTTAGAGTCCTACACAGAGGTTTCTTGGCTCAGGCAAAACGGAGTAGAGGCACATATGTGATATGTGCATGACCGAGGATAATGCGATATGAGATACCATATTATATTCTCGCTATATTTAGATATGAACTGGGTCATCGGATCAAGTGTTAATTCGATGAATCGGTACATGATATATTAGTCGGTTATATTCGACATAGCCGGATTGTCGGATCAAGTGTTGAATCGATAATTTAATGTATAATAATATACATGATATATTGTATTACATTATCTAATATTGGCTCGCTTTATTATTTCATTTTCTCACCGGATAATACATTGATATATATGCGATATATGTTAATTGTATTATTTTCTTTTATTACAGATATATAATATATATGTGATATATATTATAGTAACATGATATGATTAATAATGAAACATGTTTAGTGATGATTAAATGAGGTTAGGGTTTGATTAGGGTTAGCTCCTTCTTGCTCATTCTAGAAGGAATTCCTTTTGTCTTGGTTAAGATATTATGGTTGATATTTATCTATGACACATTCTTTAACCTAACCAAACCCTAGCTCTAGTTTATTCTCTACAAGGGTTATCCTTGTCATACTAAACTATGGTTACATTCATATATACTTTTCATTATTCATCACAAAAGGATTAACTCCTTTTCCATCTTCTTCTTCTCTCTTTAGCTTTGAGAAAGCTTACTAGTTATTCATTTTGTGATGATTTCTTGTGAGAAAATGATATAAAAAGATAGCATAAATACTATTCCATCATCCTCATCTAATCTAACCCATTATATTAGGGTGTTCACCTCTTTAGAGTGAGAGAGCTTGAGTTATAGCAACTTCGACGTAGATCATCGGAGAAGCGGAACACTACAAGCTAGCATGGATCGTTCGAGTCGTGGAGCCTCTCTTGAGTCCGGGAGATCGTGGATTGCGGCAAAGGGACTTCTACTCGGAGCTTATGAAGCGAAGGAGCGGACTACAAAGGTTGTAATCCTTCACACTTAGTAGTAAAGATGTTTACTTGCATGTTAAACCCTAATAATCTAGCAAAGATCGCGGCTTTGGGTTGTTCGGCACGTCTAAATTTTTATTCGGGCATGTTTGATGCTTTATGAACCTTCACAAGAGTGCCTAGGAACCCTACAGTGGTATCAGAGCCTAGCTAGAGCATTAGGCGACGTGTATACGAAGTTAAAACTCCGATCGAACCCGATACGACGAAATAGAACCCCTCTCTGGAAATTTTGTAAAAATATGATTTTTTCTGCATTAAAAATACTCAAAAAAATCAGCATGGAATTCTAAGAATTATCATGAAATACGAGCCGACAATTCCATGAAATCACCGCGGAACCACGGCGGGAACCTGCTTCCCGCGGCGGTTCCGCTGCCGATCTTTGGGATTGCGATACGTGTCTTCAGGGTAATATCTGTAGGTGCTTGTTGCTACTTCTGGGTATTTTTAATCTGTCTCAAGTGTTGAGTATTCTGGGGTTTATTTTGTAATCGTTGATTCGATCGGAAAATTTTAATTTTGTTATGTTTTCCGGATATTTAGAAACTGTTAAAAAGTTCGAGCGGATATCATTAACTCACTTTTTCCCGGCACGAAAAACTTTCAAGTGTTAAATTTTTATCGGGTTTAAATATTTCGGAAAAACGTACAAGTAACGCGATGGACCCTCTAGAAGACAACAAACCTTAACTCGATTATGTGACCGTCTTGAACTGCCTCTAAACCTTAGGGTTTGGGACAGTACGGCGTGCCACATGTGAGGCGTTGGCTTGACCCTTCTACGGCTAGATCACCGGTACTGTGACATATTCTGGGATTATTTGAACTCCGCTCAAGTGTTGAGCTATTTAGGAAATTTTGGGTATTTGATTATCTGTTTGGAAAGTTTAACACTGTCTATTTATCTGGAATGTGATACAATATGTGGAATTCATATAGTTAGGCATGAAATGCGAAGTAAGTGATATTTCGGATTTACAATGTCTAAAGTGATTGTGGATTCCAAATATTGTAGTTTTACAATTTCTTTTCTGTGACCGTAAGTGTAGTATGTAGTTGTATTGCCGGTTTTCGTTGCTATACGTCAACAACGATCGGTGTATGCATACTTACTTACGTTGATGATATATGATATTATGTGTTGCTGTGATATGTTATATTGGATCGTCGTGTTCTGAATAGCCGGAGGTTTTATGTGAGATGAGGGTTTTTATTTTCATTCATGTAAAATTCATTTGTATGTAATATTCTTTTATTGGGACACTTCCGGGATGAGGTTGATGTCACCATTGTATATTATTTACTTTTCCGCATTAGGTAGACCCAAGAAGGGGAGCACAAGTAACCGGGTTCTAGGGTCCAGTGGGAGGCCATCTCGAGGAGTCGAGACCGGGTCTCCTAACCCTAGAATTGGCAGTGTTACTTGCCGCTCTCGTAGGGGTCTTGGGATGTGGGTTTGGCTATTCGTCGCGACCGTAGAATCCGTGTTTTATACAGGCTCGTATTGAAAACACGGACGTCCTAGTATATCCAATATTTCATATATGTTCTTCTGCTGCAATGTTCTGTGATGAGATCATATTACTTCCTGAGACGAATGCTTATACTATATATATATGCTGATATATAAATATTACTGCTTTCGTTTCTTCTGTGATGCTTAGGAAGCATAAGCTGATGGGATTTTATTAATGAGATTAATAAAAAGAAAAGAAACCTAAAAGATATTGTAGAATCAAAACTTTATAAAAAGGGTAGCTACAGATTTGCTTTGCATAGCGGTATATATGATATACCATGCACCTTATTCGATGAGGAAAGAGCCGAGATCCCTTCACCAGGAGTGACCTCTTTAGCGAAACTGGCAGATGCTACAAACTCGCGGTTTAGTTTTTGACAGCTTATATAGTTTTTGCTTTGCACAGAGGTATATATGATATATCCTGCACCTTATTCGATGGGGAAAAAGCCGAGATCCCTTCACCGGGAGTGACCTCTTTAGCAAAACTAGAAAAGCCTCAAAAACACTCCTTTTCAAAAACTACTCGATTCTACGACGATATCAAGTTCATTACGCTCAAGGTTTTCTGAAAAACCTGCGTAGCCCTCCGTCATTTCAGATAGATATTACTTAGTATTCGTGCTACGTTTGTTGGCCTGTGTCAAAGCGTAGTGTGCGGTAGCTAACTAATACTTATCTGCAACATGAGATGAGATTGGATTAGGGTGGTCGTACGACTTTATTGGCCTGCGTCAAGGGTCGTGCGGGTAGGTTTAATTCAATCAAGAAATGTACGGGTTGAACTTGACTAGCGGACTATGGCTTGTTGGCCTGTGTCAAGACCATAGAACGCTAGGGGTAAAAGCATTATCGGGAATTTCAAGTGTTGAAATTTGCAATGAGATTGCATACCTCCTATGAGATAGTTGGATCCCGATACCCACTGCGAGTAAGAGTTACTCCTGGGAGAGTTTTACACAGGACAATTAGCCGATCAAGTAGGTGTCTAGAAAAGTGTTAACGAGGTTACGCCTCTGGGAAAACGAGGTTTACTTTAATTAGGTCCGTGCGAAAGCACGGGGAACCTCCCTCAAGTACCGACACTGATCTGGCTGAAAAATTGACGAAATTGTAGGGTGTAATTAATCCCGGCTAATCTTACCTTTTAGGGTTTGAAGGAAGATTTGATAAAAACAGTGGGAGACATCCTGATTAGATAAGATAATAACCAATCTAATCTTGCAAAAGCATACGCTAAAGTGTTTTCTTCTCTCTCTCTCCAGGTAGCGACCATGTCAGGCCATAATCAAGATAATAATATGGATGTATTGACTGAACCCGCTTATTATACTGAATAGGGGAACGTTGGACCCGTTCTTTCTTATAAGAGTTATAAGACTGAACAGGAAACATGAGAATATCTGGATTCTCACGCCGCCCAAAAGAACATGCATGATGATGCATCTTCTTCAGGTGTCTTAGTTATTGAGAACCGTTTCGCAGTTCACCCTACGTCATGGGTTTTAGATACCGGATCAGGATCCCACATATGTAAATTGTTACATTGGCTACGTAAAGGTAGAGAACTGGGAAAAGGTGATTGTTCCCCTCCGAAAGACGGTGCCATAAATCAATTTGGCATCTTCGGAGAGGTAGACGGATAAAACCAATTAGCATCTGCCCCGAATCTCAGGCCCAGACGTCCTAACGTCCCGGCCGTCTTTCGGAGGGGAACAGATTCTAGCACGCCCTCCGAAAGACGGTCGGGACGTTAGGACGTCTGGGCCTGAGATTTGGGGCAGATGCTAATTGGTTTTATCCGTCTACCTCTCCGAAGATGCCAAATTGACTTTTGGCACCGTATATCGGAGGTTTAGACAGCTGCGGCCGATGTAGCAGACTTCGTCAGATTCTCCCTCGTTTGAGGGGTTTTTGATTGTGGGGACGCTCTTCCCTGCAGGCGCAAGCCCCTGCAGTTAATTACGCTACCGCATTGCGGTAACAACTTTCTCCTTCTCCAGAATTTCACTTCGTGTCGTGTGTGTTTGTTTTGTTTGTGGTTGCCCGTGGATTGTATACGGAGACTAATTTATTTCGTCGCCCGTAGGACGTGGATTAGTCCAAATCCGTATTTTCTTAGATTTGGGTTTGGTGTTTTAGTTTAAGGATACGTTAGCCTTTTTTTTGAGGCTAAGATCAACTTAAACGGGATCGTTTAGATCCGACAAAAGAGCATTTGGAGGCTCTATTGTTCCAGTTTAGGGACGTAGGGGTCCATTGCCAGTTTAGGGACATGGTGGTCCATATTCTAGTTTAGGGACATGGTGGTCCATTGGTAGTTTAAGGACGCATAAGTCCGTGGGTTTAAGGACCCCACAGTCCGTATTTTAGTTTAAGGACCCCACAGTCCGTATTTTAGTTCCGATAAGAAAGCCTCCAGCGGTACCCCTTGATTGTAGCTCAGTTGTTGGGCGAAACGATGCGGGTTATATCTCATGAAAATCGCCTCCCCGTTCTGCCTAAACACCAAGAAGCCCGGTCTGATAGAATATAAGTGGAGGGTCTCCCGGGCCGTCAAAACTGAAGCTCCATCCTTAAAAGTGTCTCGCAATGGCCGCACTGCAGTGGTAGACGCCTTTCCAATAGTCAACACCTTGTCGACGAAAGACACACCGTCTCCAACGGCGTGGGGGCGAAGGAGTAAACCCTTGGCATTTCGTGGCGATGGACTCACAATTGATGCGCCAATCAACTGTATGATGCGAGGAAAGATGCACCTGTCATAAAACGACGGCCTTTTGTGCATGCCAAAGACACCCGATGTATGTAGCTCGAGCCACGATATGAAATAGTGCATCGGGAAGATCACATGCAGCACCCCGAGCTCATTAGTATCCGCCGCTCGACTGAGGCCGTGGTACAAATGTGCCAAGCCGGCTATCCCAACGGCTACCTTTACCCCGATGGTCATCCGGTGAGCCGGGTAAAAGACAGAGGGCCGCATATGGCGAGAATGCATTGGGAGCGCAAACCAACTCAGCCATAGCCCAAGAAATCCTAAGAAGAAGGCCTCCTCGTCCATCCCAGGAGCCGTAACTTCCGCAAAGGACATAGCCGGAGAGTTAGGAAGGAAAAAACCATTTTGGTCTATTTCCTTCGCCGGTAGGTTATCCAAACCTAAACCGAAAGGGTCCTCGAGGGTGGCAAACTTGGCAGCTTCTGCCGAAAGAGCGCTTGGGTGAAGGAACCGGGCAATGAAATCCTCAAAACTAACTCCGCGGCTCCCACGCTCAATGAAAAGGGCCTCGTAGATGTTCAACACCTTGATCAGACTTGGGAATTGGTGTTGAACAGCATTCTCCGGCGTGAGGCCCCTTACCGCCGGCTTGGCACCAAAGACATACTCGTCTGTCGGGAGAAACTCCTCATAGTGCTCCCCTATAACCGATAAACTGGAGACTTCTGTGAACTGTTCCAGAGAAATTGACACTTCCCGATCCATTGCAAGGAAAGTGTGAGTGGGGATGTTCCACTGCTCCAGGAAGGCCTTGAACCACAAGGTGGGAAGCGTGGGATACTGGAAGAGGGAGACGTAGACGGCGGTATACAACCCTAACCTTATCAACTGCGACTTCTTCGTCGACAGGATATACCGAGCCCATGGCAGGTAGCCGATCGAGTGGCGGGGGATCAGACCTATGTTGTACGATTGCCCCCAAGGTCTCGCCTCGTCTTGACAGATACGGCGTCCCAGGATATCCAAAACCATAGGACGCTGGACCGGGATTGCATCTATGGTCGGATGAAGAAAGCCCTTCGAGGTCCAATCAACCATCTCCACGGCGTACTGCACCAGGGGTGGGCAGGCGTAATGAATCGCCGTGATGGGTTCTGACGGTACTGCACACGTGAAGCTCCGTCGACCCATAATGATTTGATAATACCACGACCCCCAAAGGTGGAGACTCTTATATTCCGGGTCGTGATCCTTAATCATGGCTAAGACTTCGCGGTCCAAGGGCGCTTCAGGGAACCCTTCCTCCGAGCGAGCAAACGGGAATGAGGTGTCGAGAGACATGATCGCTGCAAGTGAATAGAAATTAGCCGTTAGTGTTGTAATTCCAACGCTTGGCATTTAAAAAAAAATTCACTAATTAATTAATTAAATTAAAAATTAATTAAATTAAAATTAATTAATTACACCACACAGCAGTGCAGTGGGTGGGAGACCGAAGGGGGACCCACAAAATCTGGATGACAATACATCAGTTAATAAGACAACTTCATCATTGGATGAGATTGTCAGTTGGTCCCCAAGAAAATATTCCCATTAATAATTAAAAAAATCGCTAGAGATAAGGAGAAAATCTCCTCTTTCAGAGCAAAACTCTGTCACAGAGTGACATTTGTCAAACTCTGGTCTCAGGGGAGTAAGATTCCTTAAAAGAGCTTAGCTCTGTGATGATGATGAGAAAATTTATTAAAATTTTTTGAAGACTCTTAGGAGTTCTTCACTTTTAGATCAAAAAGATCTATTTTTGATCCATGAGCAGAGCTTAAAACCCATGAACAAGATCTCTGTAAATCTATGGATTCGTGAGAGCAAAGCTCTGTTGGTGAAACCACAAAGGGGACTTCTTTAGATCAGAAGATCTATGAGAGCAAAGCTCTGTTGGTTAATTAAAACTAATTTAATCCAAGATTAATTTTACCTAAAGTTTTCTAACTTGGAAAATAAGAGCAAAGCTCTAAAGTTCTGGAAACAAGAGCAAACCTCTGAAGTTTAAGCAAGAGCAAAGCTCTGTAAATCAAAAATCTAGAAAATGGTGAAGTTTTTCTAAAGGGCCAGAGGTCCTATTTATAAGGCGCTTGCGCCCCTTCAGCTCACCCGTTGATCCAACGGCCAAGATCTTGCCACCGCTGCACTCACGTGCGCGCAACGGTGGGGGGCATTTGTTTCCCCAATCAGAGCAAAGCTCTGTTTGAATTTCAAAATTCAAAATTCGAAGCAACGCTTCAGATTCTTTGCGCTGCGCGCAACGCGCCACGTGTCAAAAGCTGATACATCAGCGTAGCGCCAAAGACAGCGCGCCCAATCAGAGCAAAGCACTATTTAAAACAAAATTAAAGGAAGTAACGCTTCAGATGCGCAAGCACTGCGCTACGCGACACGTGTCAGCGCAGATGCGCTAGCGCAGTTGCGCTGCGTGACACGTGTCAGCGCAGTTGCGCCGCGCTTTGCGCTGCTTGACACGTGTCACACGCTAGGGCGTTTGCGCCAAACAGAATTAAATTCGAGTAAGATTTTTCTGTTCTTGTTAAAACAAGAAGATTGCCTTCTGTAAAACAGAAGCCCTTGGATCAAAGATCCAACGGTGGGGAAAATTCCCCAAATCACTCAGAGAAAGATCTCTTCAACAAATTTATGGGCACTATATAAAGGCCCCTAGACCCCAAATCAAAGGGATAAACATTTGTGAGAAATCAAAAACTTCAAACAGAGAGAACTCTGAAGAAATTCGAAGAAGAAAAAGGTAAAAGACCTTTCAGATAGAAGAATTTCTTCTAATAGATCATTGATCTAAGAATAAGATCAATGATCTTCAATAAAAAACAAAAAAAATAATAGTGCTTTGCACTTATGAACCATTTGTTCTCTGTGATCAAGAAAAATAAGAAACATTTGTTTTCTTTGATCTAAATTGGATCAAGAAATCAGAAAGTGCTTTGCACTTCTTTTATGAACCATTGGTTCTGGAATCTAAAAGATTCTCAAGTTAATAGTGTCTTGCACTTGTAAATCTCCACTGTTGCGCTCTTGGGTTGACGCAAGCCACCAGAGAGCGCTACGTGTCAGTATCTGAACCATTTGCGCTATGCGCTTTGAAATAGAGCCTTGCTCTCTGAAACTGGCGTAACTCACCACAGCGCGCCACGTGTCAGCAGCGCAAGCGCAGCGCACTGCGCTTGCATGACACGTGTCATCACCACAAGCGCTTGCGCTCTTTGATTGGTGCAAAGCGCCTGACAAATGCAATGTATTTCTTTTGCTAAAGGGCCAGGCCCAAATCAAAAAGACCTAGTAGGCCAAGATAAATTGCAAAGCAATAAATGGGCAGAGCCCAGGTAAAATTGATGCTCTGCATCTTTTATAAATGGGCAGAGCCCAAGTAAAATTGATGCTCTGCATCATTTATAAATAGGCAGAGCCCAAGACAAATTGATGCTCTGCATCCTTTATGGGCAGAGCCCAAACAAAAATAAAAAGTAATGCAATGCATTATTTAAACTAGGGCAAAGCCCTAGCACAGGTCTAATAGACCAAAAACAAATAAAAGCGTTGAATATTTTTCAACTGGACTTAGCCCAATCATGGCCTTAAGTCCTCAAATTAAATTGACTGAGCACAGCTGCTCTCTTAAATCAATTTACGACCGGTTCGAGGGTACATCTCCAAACTCCTTTGACTCCTATCGTTGTAATCCTTCAACGACGTCAGAGAGGTGAAGGGTCCCGACGACCACACATAAAGACGGACTGTGGGGTCCTTAAACCCATGGACTTATGCGTCCTTAAACTAAAAGACGGACTGTGGGAGTCCTTAAACCCACGGACTTATGCGTCCTTAAACTAAAATACGGACTGTGGGGTCCTTAAACCCACGGACTTATGCGTCCTTAAACTACCAATGGACCACCATGTCTCTAAACTGGAATATGGACCACCATGTCCCTAAACTGGCAATGGACCCTTACGTCCCTAAACTGGAACAATAGAGCCTCCAAATGCTCTTTTGTCGGATCTAAACGATCCCGTTTAAGTTGATCTTAGCCTCAAAAAAAATGGCTAACGTATTCTTAAACTAAAACACCAAACCCAAATCTAAGAAAATACGGATTTGGACTAATCCACGTCCTACGGGCGACGAAATAAATTAGTCTCCGTATACAATCCACGGGCAACCACAAACAAAACAAACGCACACGACACGAAGTGAAATTCTGGAGAAGGAGAAAGTTGTTACCGCGATGCGGTAGCGTAATTAACTGCAGGGGCTTGCGCCTGCAGGGAAGAGCGTCCCCACAATCAAAACCCCCTCAAACGAGGGAGAATCTGACGAGGTCTGCTACATCGGCCGCATCTGTCTAAACCTCCGATATACGGTACCATAAATCATTTTGGCATCTTCGGAGAGGTAGACGGATAAAACCAATTAGCACCTGCCCCGAATCTCAGGCCCAGACGTCCTAACGTCCCGGCCGTCATTCGGAGGGGAACAGATTCTGGCACGCCCGGTGGGACCTTTTCCTCTTTCCACTCCACACTTCGTGTGTCGTATTCGCGAACGAATCGCGGTTTGTTAATGGTTGCCTTTGGATGTGAAGTACTAAGATTTGGTCTTTTGCCTGGCGCTGAAATCAAGCATCGATGGCTCCCTGTTCGAAGTGCTCCAACTGCAGCTGCAGCTCGCGTCCGGCCTCAACTGGGGGCATAACCTACGGGCCCCAAGCGGCCTCTTTGTTCACCATGCCCGTGGAGCAGATTACTCAAGCCACCACGGGGTTGTTTTTCGGAACCATGCTTCCGCCAAAAAGCTTCAGCACCCCTGTGCCCGTACCAGAAGCTCATAAGAAGTCGGTCTTCGATCGACTTACAGTTACTGCGGCCCCTCTCAACGGATCGCCCAACACCAGCGCCTCGGTCTTCTCCAAACTGGGCCAAAACTCCTACGGGCCCACAATGAAGCTTGCAGTCCCGGAAAAGGTTATTCCAAAAAGAATAGCCAAACCTGCTCCTGAAGTCGTCAAGGCGGCTTCTCTTGCTAAGTGATCGGTCTTTACAAGATTGACCGTCCCAACTCCCACTCCTGCTCTTGCTGCTCAAAAGACATCAGTCTTCAATAGGCTGACGCCAGCAACAGCCCCACACCTGAACAAGGGGCAAGAAGAAGTTGTTTCTGTCTCTGAATCGATACCGACGACTCGTCGCGCCCGACGACGCCACTGGCGCCGGATAAAGAAGACCGGGGGCAACTCCCCTTCTGGGATAACTCCGCCAGCTCCAATGGTGGAAGTTAACGCTGCTGTTCCAACCAGGAACAGCTTTGAACTGTTGAATAAGGTACGCAGAAACTCGCCAACTGCGGTGCTCAAAAGATCTCCTCCACCAGTAGAGACTACTGTGGAAGCAGAAAAGCCCGAGCAGCCTCCTCAATCGCTGTCCTCTAGGATCTATAAGACATGGCGACGAGTCCGAGAATCTGTCATTGATCCTAACCTCTCTCGCCAACAGAAGAAGTCGAAAGGTCGGCAAGAAGAAAATCCCCCGGTCAAGCAACGAAAGGTGACGACCGCTTGGGTGCCCAAAGCAACGACCCCCTCAACTTCTACGGCCCATAAAAGAAGAAGGCCGGAGAAAGTGCCAACACCGATGACGAATATCAAAGGTGGTGAACCCAAACACCCTAAGTCAGGGGGTATTGTAGTTCATACCGTCTACGTGGCGTCTGGTAAGGAGGACAGTCGCATATCTACGGGTCATCGACCGTTTACGCGATCAGTGACCAAAGCGCAGGAGCAGCAGCAGAAGCTCCAAGAGATGATGAACGCTATGGCCGCACTTACTGGGCCAAAAGAAAACCCTGAAACGTCCTCGGATGAACGCCAGGAGGAAGAAACCGATGCCGAATTCCTTCGTCGAATATTGGAAAAGATGGACAAAGAGGCTGCTGAACAAGCAGCCAACATAAAGCGTATGGGCCTCCTGTTCCAAGACATGGTGGGGATGATGATACAACAAGATCCTCCGGCCGAAGATCCCCCGATCATCCTCGAAAATGATAGTGGAGAGACGTCAAATCCTCCACCAGCTCTATCAACAGCTAAGGAGGAGACAATCTCCAAAGCTGACTTGGACGAGTACATAGCCCAGCAAATACGGGTTCATCATGCGACTGAAGCAGCCAGCCAGGTCGTAAAAATAGGGCGGCCATATCCAAGTTGGTACGATCAAATCAAGTACCCGTCCGGTTACACAATTCCCAAATTCCATGTCTATAAGGGGACGGGCAATCCTCACCAGCATGTTGCTCAGTTCAGGGCACTCTGCGGCAACACCGGCGGTGACGACAAGCTGTTGCTTCGCCAGTTTGTTGGAAGCTTATCAGATACAGCGTTCGAGTGGTACTCTGAGCTCCCGAACGACTCTATCAAAACCTTCGCGGAGATGGAGCTGTTGTTTACTCAGCGTTTTGCAAGCGCCAGTGAACGTACCCCGATGACGGCACTGATTAACGCCAGGGTAAAGCCAAGCGAGACATGGGTCCAATATGCTATACGGTGGCGAAACCTATGGTCAAAGTGCGAGCAGCGCATTGAAGAAGCTCCCGCGGTAGGTATTTTTGTGGGAACCCTTGATCCGCAAGCAACCATCTCGCAGTTTATGATGTTTTTCAAGCCGACTACCTTCCAGGCCTGGATTGACAAGCTAGCGCAATTGGATCAGATAGGCCATAAACCCCCTTTTCCAAAGCCGGATTCCCGAAATGACAAGGGGAAGGGAAAAGTGATCGTTGTCGCTAATGCTCAACAACAACCGAGCAACTCGAAGCCGGTCGTTCGTCAAAATAATATGCGCCCGTACGTAGCCCTTGAGGAGAGGCTAGGATGTTCTTACTCTTTTCCCCGAGATAAAACGAGGAGGTTATTCGAGCTGGCGTTGTGCAACCGACTCATAAATCTGCCGGATCCAAAACGTCCGTCGCAACCAAATGATGTTAATGAGCCCAACTACTGTCTTTATCATCGAGTACTGGGTCATCCGATCGAAGATTGTTACGTCTTCAAAAATTGGCTTGAAGACCAGTACCGACAGGGCAAGTTCGCGTTATCTGACAAATGGAAGGTGAATCCCCCGCAGCCCCACACCTCTATGGGGATGAGTACGCCGGGGGCAACATGCTCTGTCGTTGAAGAAGCTCCTTGGGAGGTTGTATTATCAGCTAAGACAAAGAAAATGCTGAACGACCTTCAGGCATGCCCAGCGATCAAGTGGGAGAATCCATTGGAACCGCAGGTCATTGAAGGGATGTTGAAACCACGTCCAACTCCAAGGATCAATGGAGGTGGCCTAAGCATTCACAACCAGCCATCGAAATCTTCAAAGAAGAAGAAAAAGAAATCAAAGAAGCCGGTGAAGCCTGGCGACAAGCGCACGGACTTGCAAAAACAAATTGACGCGCTGGAGGAATACAACCAGAAGGCACGGACTCCCATTACATTCCAAGAGCTCCTCAATCACGTCTTTCAAGAGGAAAATGAGGGAGAAAGGTCATCTGATGAATCTGAAGAATACGTGGCGAGCTGTTATGTGATTTCCCATTCGTTCATGGACGATGAGGAGACTCCTTGTACTGAAACACTGGGGGCAGATCCTGAACCAAAAATTCTGGGACCATCGGATGAAGTAATTGACGTATTCCTCAATGAAGCTCTCTTAAAAAGTAAAGCTGATCGGGAACGCGAGGCGGTCATATTTGAAAGGGCCAAGCGCCAGCGACTTGATGAAAGGGCTGAGACGCTCCCGCTGGAGCAAAATACATCCACTACCGACAAAAGCAAATTCAAGATGAGGAAAAGGTTTGCTAAAGCCATATCAATGGGCATGAAACTACCATCCTCCGAAGGAAACATTACTGGTGAAATGGAAATGCACCCTTCCTATTGCTTATATCATCAGAAGGTTTCGCACCCCACTTAAGAGTGCAAAGCTTTCGATAGATGGTGGTAAGGATATGTTGCTCATCGACAACATTTTAAGCGGGAAAAACGTAAAACTCGTCGGGAGCGGAAAAATATGACCGAAGGGTTTAACAGAACTACCGGTGATTGTCGCATGGTTAACGCCGGGGGATCACAAGTGCTTACATTCGGGAGCGATTCCGATGAGGAGCTGTCTCTTAGCCCTCTCTTTAAAGAGTCCACTTCGGGAAAAGAAGAAGAGCCGAAGGTCTGCGAAAATATCCGGCTGCGTAATCGGACGCTGCCTGAAAAGAATCTCGGACCCTCAAACAGAAAAGACAAAGGGAAAGAAAAGGTCTCTGAGGATATTACCCTAGATGACCAAGTCATGGAAGAGCTAGCCGCCAAGGACCCGCCAAAGAAAAATAAGGTGGATTACAACGTTCTAGCACATCTGAGGAAACTACCCTCGCAGCTCAGCATTCTTGACGCCCTTTTGCTATCGAAAGAGGCGAGAGATTCGTTAATCAAGGCACTACAGGATCCGAAGCAATTCCAAGCTTTCCTGGCCGAGGAAAAGATGAAGGATGAATTGGAGGAAGTGCACACGGCCGATGTCGCTTTTGGTGATGAAGACCTTCTTCTTGGGACGTGCGAACACAATCAACCCCTTTATGTCTCATGTCACGTCCCGCTTCCCAAAATACGGAATACGAGGGGTTGACAAGGCCAGCCATGCTCTTACGGTCAAGAGAATATCCTGCCGTAGTCACACTTCGGCTTCTAGCTTTACATGGTAATCAGTGAACAATGCACAGGTAATGAGAAATGCAGTAACTGAAACAAAACAGATACAAAGAACTGACCTGATGGAGGTAAAAAGAGTATAACTCTGGATAGCTGATCAAGATGTCCGTGATGTACGTCTGGTCCTAGTCCCGGCTAGATCCACTCCTCACACTGAGCATGCATACTCAGGTCGTCAGAGCGACACAATAGCAATATAAATATATAGATGCAAGTGGCAACTCGAACAGTGATAATAGATATATATAACAGTAAATCAAGACGGTAAAGATATGAACATGCAGTAACCAATGGAGTGTCCAATAGATCAGGTGAACAGTAAAGCAGTAAATGGTATGCCAGATATGTCAACACAGTAAGTAATGTATATCAATGCCATTATCCCTATCAGTCTCTAAGTCTCTCTGTACAGGTCACTAAGCCCATCGTCAGTCCAAGTGTGAGAGTCAACCACTCGCGAGTGTCCTCCACCCAAAGGTAGAACCTAAAGGCAAGGGACCACGGGCCTAAAATATAAGTCACGGTAATAATCATGTACCCTGTAAATCTTCATATATCTCCATATATATAAGCCGGCATGGGACTCCCGAGATTCGGTTGAACTCACACTCAAACTACCCCACACCCCGTGGTCTACATCAAACGCCAACCATAATCTCAAATACAGGTCGGTCCATGACAAGTCTGCGCGAGAACAGGAGACAGAATCTCCATCAAGCACGTCCCGACTAATACCCAAGATAAATGGGCAGTGTCTGGTGCCATATCTGTGACACCCATGCAAGAGCTTCCATAAGTGTCCCATACCACTTATAGTCACACTTACACGCGTCCCACAGACGTCGACAATGCAATAGAATAATAGGGTTCACTGATTGTGTACAAGTACGTGTCACTTTCACTTATTCACTCATGCACGAACACTAACGTACTTGCCACAATCACCACTAATACCTAACACTGGGTAATGCACATGATCACTAGGTTATCAATGCAGTGACATATGTATGATATGATGAGGAAACAGTATGTAAAGCATGATTAAGATGTCATAAATCAGTATTCTACCACTTGCATAATTTATCATAAATCATACGTGTACAGTTTAGCGAAACGATGAACGGGGAATAAATAGTATGTTTGATTATCTATCCAGCGAATTTAGTTTCACGTCAATCGGGTTTCAGGATCACTAGATACGGACATTTCATTTTAAGCGTTCGCTGCTGGAAATCCGGTTTCAGAATCAGAAGTCCGTTTCGCAACGCATTTTAACCCCAGTAGGGATCAGAATTTAGCGACGCTACAGTTGAATGATATCTAGGGTTTTCAGTAGGATATTCAACGTAATAGACGGATTCTCAATCGCGTCAGTACGTCGAAGGTTACACACTGTTTATCACTAGTTTGTCACTTCTGAATCTGTTCTGGACTGTTATACGTCCAGCTCTTATAATTTACAATTTAAATAGCAAACAACGATGAAACGGAATGAAACCACTTGTGTTATCTAGCTAACAGATTCACCTTTACTAAACTGCGGAGTTCCGCAACATACTAGTTCAGGAAACAAGGTGGCATGCATTACGGGACAGTAAACAGTAACCAGAGTCGCTCTGGACTGCAGTCCAGAGTCGCTCTGGACTGCAGTCCAGAGTCACTCTCCGATCCAAATATTGTCACAATTTAAGTACAGAAACCATTAGAAACTTACATAGGGTTAAAGTTCGTCGAGTCGGCTTCGATTTAAGCCTTCGAACGCATCATTCAAATATGTACATAATTTATGGTGATTTTAACGGTTTTCAGATACGGGGAAAGTTCCAGTTTTACAGATATATTTGGGGGTAATCGTTTTAGTCATTAACATTCGTATTTTCCAGTGAAATTTATACAAGAAATTCGTCACTACATGGGCCAACATAAACAATCCAATTCCGTCAAATTAGATGAATAATTTCATTGGGATCATGCATCGAACAGGTAAATAGTATAAGTTATCATGAATTGTAATATTGCAATTTATACGAATTGAGTTTGTAACATAAATAGATTAGCATGTAGCAAGTAAAATACTTGCCTGGAAACGTTTCGGGGATGCACGGCAGCAGCAGCGTCGCGAACGCGCGACGAACGGCGTGAATTGGATGCACGGCCTCGGCTCGCGATTTGGATTTGACGTCGGAGTTGCCCGGAGGCGTCAAGTGCTTGCTGGAAGCGGAGGTGGTGCTCTGTGGTTGGCCTGGGATGTGCTGGAGTCGACGACGGTCAGCGGCGGCGCTCCGGCGATGGGCAACAGTGGAGCTCGAGACTTGGGTTTTTGGGTTAGGGTGTTTTTGAAGAGAGAGAGAGAGAGAGAGAGCTCGAGCTCGGAGGTGGTGATGGTGAAGTGACGATACTGAGGATGGAGAAGGTTGACGAGGGGGTTTCAGGTGCAGTGGGGCTCGCCGGTGTCGTGGGTGTCGGTGGTCGGGTGGATCTCGGGTGTAGGTGAGTTTGGTGGCGGCTGACGAGAGAGCTCGGTGCAGGGGGAGCTTGGATGCTTGGGGCTCGGCTTGGCTAGGGGAGCTCGGCGAGGTGGCAGTAGAGATGACCTCGTTGGTGGGATTTTCGGCATTGAGATGGGGTCGATGATGGTCGGCAGTTGAAAGGAGTTGGGTAGAGGAGAGAGGTGGTGAAGGGTAGTGAGGGCTTAGGTTGGTGGTGTTGGAGGTGGTTATAGGGAGTCGTGGTCGATGGGAGAGGTAGCCAGGGCTCGTCGGAGGAAGGGGACGGTGTAACGACGGCGACGAGGTAAGCTTCGGCGAAGGTGGCGAGGGCGCGGTGTGGGTTCTAGAGAAGGAGCGGAAAGAGAAGAAGAATGGGAGAAAGCGAGAGAGAGAGAACGTGAGGGGGAGAGATAGGGAAGACGAGGGGATCGTGAGGGTTGCACGTCGTGGGGGTAACGGCGCACGAGCGTGGGCGTGTGCGTGGGGTGCGGCGAAGTGAGCGGGAAGAAGAACTAGCCGTTGGAAGAAGAGGAGAAGGGTAGTGGGCCGGGTCGGGTAAGGCAGCTGCGGGCTGAAGGAAGTGGGCCGGGGTAAAAAATAAAAAGAATTATAAGAGAATGGAAAAGGGCCGGGCTGCTGGGCTGAGGGAAGGAGTATTAAATAAAATGAATTCCTTTTCATTTATTGATGGGCTGCGGCCAAGAGATTGGGCCGAGGGAATTTATTTGATGGTTTGGGTTTAATTTTAATGAATAAAAGAAATGGGCTGAGAGAATTATATGGTGGTTTGGGTTTAATGGGATTTTAAAGTAAATAAATAATTATAAATAAAATAAAAATTTATAAGTTAAAGAGAAATACGGATATTGGTATAAAAAGGGGCTGGGTATTACATCTCAGGATACTGTCACGATATAAAAATAGGCAAAATTCTGATCGACAATGGATCCTCCGTTAACCTCCTCAATGTGCGGGTGTTTAAAGAAATCTGCATGAGCGTCCAGCACCTTGCTCGGGACAAGATCACTATCTCCGGGTTCGACTCCCAGTCATCAAGAACTCTTGGGTCTGTGATACTGACGCTACGCTTCGGGCTACTCGTCACGGACATTAAGTTCCACGTCATAGACGCCAAGACATGCTATAACGCTTTGCTCGGACGACCGTGGTTACACGAGTACAACGTCATCCCTTCTACACAACATCAGTGTATGAAATACGCTAAGGATGGTCTCGAGTATACCGTGGCGGGAGACCTGAACCCGTTCTCCGTGAACGAAGTCCGCAAATATGAAGATGCCAAATACTTCTTACCGAATTTCGAAGACACGGAAAGGTGTCACAAGCTGGAGAACAAAACTAACACCACCATCCCTGTTTTTGGGAGTGACACCGAGGAGGAAGAGGAGATAGTTTATTCAGGTCCGCCCCAATACAACAAGCCGGGACCATCTGCTCCTACGTTGATCTTTGGTAGTGACTCAGAAGATGAGGTCCATGCTATATTCTCTGCTCGGCCTTCAATACGAATGTCCGCTAACGAAGAACAAAGTCTACAAGTCGCCATGGTGCCGCTTAAACACCGTAAAGAACTGGATGCACTTGATATTTACAATGTAGAAGAGCTGCAAACATTCTATATCCCTCCCAGGCGAGAAAGCGTAAAAGCAATTCTATTCTACCGCTCTGAAGAAACCAGAGTAGAGAAAGAAATCCGGCATGGCGCGGATCCTACGCTTGATAGGCTTCAGCCCATCCGTCTCCCCAGATATTATACAGAAGGCTTGAAAAGGTTGCTGAAACGCCAGAGGATATCCTTCAAGCAGACCGTTCGAAAAGCCAAGTTCTATGACAAAGTCTGGAACGTTCCCGGGACTCAACGCAAACTGCCTAATGGAAGAATGGAGACAAAAGGGCTTGGATACATCCGGTCCAAGAAACAAGAGCTACTAAATGGTTGCTACGTCATGTATGACTTCGATGAAGAAGCGAACGCTCAGTGGGAGGACGCTAATCCTGAACCAGTGAAAGTTCCAGATGCGAAGGTACCCAGTCCGTCGTTCGAAGAACAAATGGACAAACTTATAAGGGAAGCTGATCAAAAAGTCCGAGACGACCATAACCGCGAAATGCTCATCTACGAGAAAGCCAAAACGCAACGCCTCCTCCAACGGGCCGTGAAAGATGAAAATGCCGCTCCTTGTCAACCTGTTATAAAGAAGGCTCGACGCAGAGGCAGAAACAAGTCGAAACGCAAAAAAGGCGCTCAGAAGCAACAAAGCGGGGCTAAGAGGCCACGCGAGCGAAAATCGAGCGGTTCCGATCTATCCCTCATAAGAAAAATGCGTCGGGCGTACTCTTTTCCTCGAGACAAGACGAAGAAAATACTTGACCTCGCTCTAAAACATCAGATGCTTACACTGCCGGAGTCTAAACACCCCTAACAAGCAGGCGAAGTCTCACACCCAGACTATTGCTTTTATCACCAAGTGATTGGGCACCCTCTCGAAGACTGCTTCACCTTCAAGAATTGGGTCGAAGATCAGTATCAGCTTGGCAAGTTCGCTCTGTCCGAAAACTGGAGGGTAACGCCGCCACAGAAGCACGAACCTAAGGCCACGAAAGAAGAACCAGTTCCACATTGGGATTGGAAGCGAATTCGTACTTGTCACATGATAACAATATCAAAAGAAGAGCCCGAGAACATGGATGACCTTCCCTGGTGCTTTGAAAACAGCAACGACGAGGTGATCTCAGAATTCCCACCAGCGCTAAAAGAGCTGGAAGATGGAATCCATACCACTGCAGATAAGCTCAAGAAAATTGAGTTGGGAACGGCGAACGACCCGCGACCGACATTCATTAGTGAGCTGCTGTCCGAAGAGAGGGTGGCTTCATTAAAAGACCTGCTTATGCAGCATAAAGATTGCTTCGCATGGAACTATTCCGAAATGCCGGGACTAGATCCAGAAATTGCTGTGCACAAATTGGCAATATCCCCGGACGTCAAGCCGGTCAAGCAGGCACCAAGAAGAATACGGCTCGAGCTTGAGATGAGCATCAACGCCGAGGTCAAGAAGCTGATCGACTCCGGCTTTATTCAGGAGGTTCAATATCCGGAATGGATCGCCAATATCGTCCCCGTGATGAAGAAAAATGGGACAGTGCGCATATGCGTGGACTTCCGGGATCTCAATAAAGCCTGCCTGAAAGACGATTTTCCAGTGCCAGTCACCGAACTGATGATAGACAATACGTCCACTCATGAGGTTTTCTCCTTCGTGGATGGCTCGTCAGGGTATAATCAGATAAAGATGCACCCCGAAGACCAGAAGCACACCGCCTTCAGGACTCCTTTGGGTATATTCTGTTATAAAGTGATGCCCTTCGGTTTAAAGAACGCCGGTGCCACTTATCAGAGAGCCATGACGCAGATCTTTGATGACCTTATACACGAAATCGTCGAATGCTATATCGACGATCTCGTGGTTAAAAGCAAATCATACGAGGAACATCTCGAGCATCTGAAGACCGTATTTCAATGCCTTCGACAATACAACTTGAAGATGAACCCTCTCAAGTGTGCATTCGGAGTTTCCTCAGGCAAATTCCTAGGTTTCATCGTCCGACACCGAGGTATCGAAATAGATCCGTCAAAGATCAAGGCGATCATGGAAATTCCACCGCCAAGGACTTTCAAACAATTGCGGTCTCTCCAGGGGAAGCTCGCGTACATCCGTTGATTTATAGCCAATCTTTCAGGAAAGTGCCGTCCTTACAGCCACCTGATGAAGAAGGGAACCCCGTTTGTCTGGGACCAAAAATGCCAAAGCGCGCTAGACGAGATCAAGCAATACCTACAGAACCCGCCAGTGCTGGCTGCTCCGGTCAAGGGAAAGCCCCTCATTCTTTATACAACCGCCCTCGAAGGTTCCTTAGGCGCACTATGGGCACAAGAGAATGATCAAAGGAAAGAAAGAGCACTCTACTACTTAAGTCGAGTTCTACTGGGGGCAGAAAGCAACTACTCCCCCATCGAAAAACACTGCCTGGCGTTAATCTTCGTGATAACAAAGCTCAGGCACTATGCATTGGCGCATGAGGTCCGTCTCATTTCGAAGGTGGACCCTCTTAAATATTTAATGTCAAAGGCCATATTAACGGGACGACTCGCTAAATGGGCCCTGCTCTTGATGGAGTTCTCGATAACCTATCAGCCTCTCAAGGCAGTAAAAGGCCAGGCCATCGCCGATTTCCTCGCTGAGCATCCGATAGCCGCCGATTCTCCTCTAAATTGTGATCTTCCAGACGAACATGCGTTTGACACGATCGACGGTGGTGATACCCCATGGGAGCTTTATTTCGATGGAGCATATTCCGTAAAGAAGCGCAAACAAAATACCCCTATAATCAAATCGGGGGTGGGACTCATCTTTGTAACCCCACAGGGAGGGATAATGTGTTTTGCTTTCTCCCTAACAGAGCCGGGGACAAACAATGAAGCCGAATATGAAGCTTTGATAGTAGGCCTCGAGATCGCCATAGACATGGGAATTGAAAACCTCCTCATATATGGAGACTCTCAACTAGTCGTTAGTCAAGTAAACGGCGACTACCAAACGTGCAAGCCAGAGTTGGTGAAGTACGGCGAAAAGGTGCAACAACTGTTGACCCAAATCCCTTCCTATGTTTTAGAAAACATACTGCGCGTGGAAAACAGCAAAGCAGATGCGTTGGCCAAGCTCGCTAAGGAACTGGCTGATGAAAACCTCGATGACGTAAGAATCATGGTACAAAGTCGTCGGGTGCTTGCCCCAGCAGAAATATCTCCGGAATCATCCGAAGAAAAAGGAGCGAGTGAGCAGACGACCCTGCAAATAAAAGATCGGGAAAATACCGAGGATTGGAGAGAAGTCTTTATAGACTACTTCAAATACCGTCGAACGCCCGAAGATGCGTCCTTAAGACATCAGCTTATGAAACGAGTGCTGTCTTTCGCCTTCGCCAATGATACTCTATACAAGAGGTCGTTTGATTCTTTATGGTTGAGATGCCTGGGACCCGACGAAGCGAAAAGAGTCGTTCAGAAAGTTCATGACGGACTCTGCGGTTCTCACCAAGCGGGCCCAAAGATGAAGTTGAAGATCAAACGGATGGGCTACTACTGGCCCACGATGATCCAAGACTGCCTTGAGTATGCGAAGCAATTCCACTCATGCCAAATCCATGGGGACTTCATCCACCAGCATCCAAATCCACTCCATCCAACGGTGGCTAGCTGGCCATTCGAAATGTGGGGGACTGACATAGTCGGCCCTATCGAACCAGCATCGTCCACGGGACATCGATTCATCCTGGCAACGACTGACTACTTCTCCAAATGGGCAGAAGCAATACCGTTGAGAGAAGTGAAAATGGAGAATATCCTCCACTTCTTCAAGACGCACGTCATATATCGGTTTGGAACTCCGCGACGGATCATCTCCGATAACAGGCCAGCTTACAGAAGCCACAAGATCAGTCGCTTCGCGCAACAACATAATATAGACTGGAGATATTCCTCGGTTTATAATCCGCGAGCTAATGGTCTAGCTGAGGCCTTCAACAAGACCTTAACAAAGATCATGAAGAAAACGGTGTCCCGAAATAAGAAAGACTGGCATGAGAGGCTGCAAGAGACACTTTGGGCATATCGAACTACGTTCAAGACGGCCACGAATGCAACGCCATATGCGTTGGTATTCAGTACAGAAGCAGTACTCCCCCTCGAGATAGAGTTACCCTTTCTACGAGTAGCAGTCCACTACAAGCTAACAGATGAAGAAAATGCTCACCTTCGGCTTGAGGAGCTTGATGCCCTTGATGAAACCCGGCTCATAGCGCAACAAAATCTGGAAGCTTATAAAGCGAAGATGACGCGCTCATATGAAAGATTGACCAGGCCAAGGACATTTCGCCAAGGCGAACTCGTGCTAGTGGTCAAGAGGCCTATGATCCCCAATCGCGCCAAACGGGAAAAATTCGAGCCAAACTATGAAGGACCGTACATCATAGACAAGGTCTACCAGGGTGGAGTCTATCTACTCATGGATATGCACGGTGAAAGGCCTTACAGGCCAATAAATGGTCGATTCCTAAAGAAATACTACGCTTAGCGAGTCACTGCCTAGGTCAATGATAGATGACGACGACTATGTCCGCTCGCTATCTTCCTAAGCTCAAACTTTATAAGCGGTAGCCAGCCTTCTCCATGACGGACCAAAACGTCCCTAAACTAATGACAGACCGAAACGTCCCTAAACTAATGGCGGTCCGAAACGTCCTTAAACTACTACCGCAGCATCCTTAGGCTGACGAGATGAATAAAAATATATATATATATAAATAAAATAATAATAATAATAATAAACGGTACGTCCATAAGCAAAATGGGCACGGATGAAAACCCGAAAGGGCTCCGTGAGTAAAAACAGCAGGGCTACCGGCGAGTGTTCGTGAAAACCCGAAAGGGCGCGACCTCGTAAAAAAAAGTATATAAAAATAAAAAGAATAAAAAAAAAGGTATGTCCATAAGCAAAAAGGGCACGGATGAAAACCCAAAAGGGCTTCGTGAGTAAAAACAGCAGGACTACCGGCGAGTGTTTGTGAAAACCTGAAAGGGAGCAACCTCGTTAAAGGACACTTATAGGGTCCTCTCGACCTTGTAAGGAGAAACCACTCGTGTGAGATCCTTACGACCCACAGGGGGAGCAACACACTTAGGGATCCCCACGATTCCTAAGGAGAAAATATACTTGCGAGATCCTTACGACTCGTAAGGAGAACTCTCTTATGGGTCCCTCACGGTTCAGAAGATTTGAAAGTCTTAAGTTACAGAGACCTAAACCCGTGCTTAAGCAAACCCCCCACAACCTTCGATATTGCCCTACAAGTGGTTCAATACTGACCCTTGTATACAATCCACGGGCGCGAATAAACATTTCCCTAACCAAGTCCCATCCGAGACTGGGGATATGTTCGCATAGTGAACGACCCTTGTAAATCCTCTCGATTTACAAGGAGAAAACCCTCTTGTAGGATCCTTACGACTTACAGAGGAACATGCACTTAGGAATCCTCACGATTCCTAAGGAGAAAATACACCTACAAGATCCTCACGACTTGTAGGGAGAAATACCTTTGTGAGACCCTTATGGCTCATGAAGTTAAAAGCCTTAGTCGACAGGACCTGAACCCTGTTCGCTAAGCCACCTTTGTTCAACATCGACGGAGGCAAATGATGATTCGCTCCTGGCAATATCCCAGTTGTAGCGGTGCTGATGCCGAAATCGGTGTCTAAATTCAGATTTACGGCAAAAAGCCAGTAGGCCGCACATGCATATGAAATAGCCGAAATGATGGGGCAACTTACAATAAAAAGCAGCAAGTAAAAACATATGCATACAAAATAGCCGAAATAATTGGGAAACTCGCAATAAAAAGTAGCGAGTGAAAATAAAATAAATAGCCGAAATGATTGGGCACCGCGAAAAATAGCCGAAATGATTGGGCAATCGCGACCTTCGCGATATTAAAGCTGAAATGATAGAGCATCGCGGAAATAAAAAAATGATAAAACTTTGGCCCTACAGTTGAGATCACATCGATCCCTATATACAATCCAAGGGCCCAAACAAAGAGGGAACCATACTTTCCCAACAGGCTCCGCCAGAAAACGAGGCCAAATCTCGACGGTTCATCCCAATCCCGAAGAAACCAGTGTCTTCGGCAAATCCTTCGACTCGAGGAAACAAGTGTCTTTGACGAAGAAAATCCTGATTCGCGTCGACTCGCAGAGAAACCAGTGTCTCCGTGGGAAATTCTCGACTCGTTTCAACACCAGGGAAACAAATATCCTTGGCAAATACCTCAATTCAGGGAAACAAGCATCCTTGATGAGAGCCTCCTGATTCGCGTCGACTCGCAGAGAAACCAGGGTCTCCGTGGGAAATTCTCGACTCGTTTCAACACCAGGGAAACAAATATCCTTGGCAAATACCTCAATTCAGGGAAACAAGCATCCTTGATGAGAGCCTCCTGATTCGCGTCCACTCGCAGAGAAACCAGTGTCTCCGCGGGAAATTCTCGATTCGTTTCAACACCAGGGAAACAAATATCCTTGGCAAATACCTCAATTCAGGGAAACAAGCATCCTTGATGAGAGCCTCCTGATTCGCGTCGACTCGCAGAGAAACCAGTGTCTCCGCGGGAAATTCTCGATTCGTTTCAACACCAGGGAAACAAATATCCTTGGCAAATACCTCAATTCAGGGAAACAAGTATCCTTAATGAGAGCCTCCTGATTCGCATCAACTCGCAGAGAAACCAGTGTCTCCGCAGGAAATTCTCGATTCGTTTCAACACTAGGGAAACAAATATCCTTGGCAAATACCTCAATTCAGGGAAACAAGCATCTTTGATGAGAGCCTCCTGATTCGCGTCGACTCGCAGAGAAACCAGTGTCTCCGCGGGAAATTCTCGATTCGTTTCAACACCAGGGAAACAAATATCCTTGGTAAATACCTCAATTCAGGGAAACAAACATCCTTGATGAGAGCCTCCTGATTTGCGTCGACTCGCAGAGAAACCAGTGTCTCCGTGGGAAATTCCCGATTCGTTTCAACACCATGGAAACAAATATCCTTGGCAAATACCTCAATTCAGGGAAACAAGCGTCCTTGATGAGAGCCTCCTGATTCGCGTCGGCTCGCAAAGAAACCAGTGTCTCCACGGAAAATTCCCGATTCGTCTCAACTTGCAAGATGAAGCCTTAGGCAGCAGGGATTAAAAACTTGTTTCCTGAACAATGGGACCCTGCAAGTCGGTCTACAGCGGTCTCTTGCATACTATTCACGGGTCTCACTCTCCAAAGTTGAATTTCGACAAGGAGGGAAACAACCGCTTACGGGTCCTCTCGACTCGTAAGAGGGAAAAATTCTCTTATAAGATCCTTACGACTTATAAGAGAAAACGCGCTTAGGAATCCTCACGATTCCTAAGGAGAAAATACACCTACAAGATCCTCTCGATCCGTAGGGAGAAAAGTCTTTATGAGACCCTCACGGCTCATAGAGTTGAAAAGTCTTAGGCGGCAGATCTGAACCTGCGGCCTAAGCCGTCGCCATCTATTGAAAAATCTAGACGCTTACTCTATTATCGGTCAAATGTGTTTATCAAGACAGCATGCTGATAATAAGAGAAAGGAAAAAGCAAAGAAACAGTACAAGACATTGCAAAGGAAAATGTGTATCTTTATTGAATGTAATCAAGTACAAAGTGAAGCGTACAAAAGAATAAAGAATGGATACATATTATTAAAAAAATAAAAAATTTACAAGTATGTAGATACAAGGGGAATCATTGGGAAGGAAGCGACTTGCATAGCTCTATTAATTGTTCGTGCACTAAATTCCACGCCTTTTCTTGATCGGCCACCACCGCCAGTTCAGCCTCCACTTGAGCCCGCTGTTGCAAGACGGATGCAAGCTGCTCCCTAACGGCCTGATGAGCAGCTTCACGGCCTGGGGTGTCACGCTCGGCGACATCAAGCTTCCGCTTCAAGTTCAGCCCATGAGAGATGCGTTCCAAGAGGCCCTCAAAGATAGCCTTCACTTGGGCAGCATTTGCCTCAACCTCAGCACGCAGATGAGCCGTCTCGCTTGAAGTCTTTCGGTATTCCCTCAGCCTTAAAGCCGCTTCTTGTTCCAAGTGGTGGACGTAAGAAGCGCTTTGCTCAATCCACGTTGCTCTTTGATTGCCTGCGGCTAAGGTATCGGGAGCAGGACGCATCAACTCCAGCTGGTGCAGGCGAGCCTCGATCTCCCTGCAATGGTTAACCCAAGATGCGATGATGCTCTAGTCATGGAAATTCATGAGTATCACCAACATCGGGTTAACCGCCGTAGCGAAGTCTGCCGCAGATGTATAAGTCTCTACGTCGAGCTCCTCGATGTAGTCGCTCAGCATACGCAGACTGTTCGCAGGCGCCTTTCGAGGATGGACGTCTCAGGAAAGGACCTGCCGGCATTGTGATGCGAGGCTCGAAGAGTACCGAGACCGGAACGACAACTGAAAAGAAACAAGATGTGATTAGATAACTATTCAAGAAATAAAAAAAAAGGGGAGAGTTATCAATATGATAGTCGCTATACCAGCTGAGGCAGATGGCAAGGCCGGAAGGGTCGGTGGCGCAGCCGATCTTTCATCCCCTCCTTCGATTTGTAGCACTGCAGTTGAGACGAAAAAAAGGTTAGAGGTAATTCCATCAATGAAAAAGAAAGATATCAATGGAAACCATACTCACCAGCGCCACCAGAGGAAGAAGCGAGTTCAGATGGGAAGGAGAAGTGTGGGAGCAACACTTGATAAAGATGGTCAAAAAGCACTCCTGAAAGGCACAACAGTACGACTTTTAGTACATAAATTATGCGACTGAAAGACGAAATTAATAAGTTGCAAACCTATACCTTCCAGCATCTTCGATGGTATCAGAGAGGGCTGAGAGGTGACCACCGCCAAGGCAGTAGTTGAAGACGCTCCCTCGAGCAATGGGACATCGGCACTGGCCGCACCTGCGTTACGGACAAATGTGAACTTGTCAGAAAGGATTGTAAGATAAAGAGGACAGTAACTTAGGATTTACCTGATGAGCTGCCGGCCGAGACAGAGGCGTTTCCCTCCTCCATCGACATAGGACCACTACCCGTGGCCTCATCCCCGGACTCCATGGGGGCCGTTGTCGTGCTCGCGAGACCGGGAGACGTCGGAGGGCCATAGGCGGGGAGAGCTATGACCGGAGCGTTGCCAGACTCCTGAGAAAGAGCGGTTGTCTCGTCCTCAGGAATCATGTCTACTTCATCCGCTACTCCCTCGGGCTCAACAGTTACGATGGTCTCGTCCACCGTCATCACGAGGCCATTGGTCTTAGGCGCTCTGCCCGCTGCTACCTCGAGCTCGACATCAGCCACTTGCTCAGGCATAGTAGACATGACCAGTTCGTCAGCCACTATCTCGGGCCCAGCAATCCCTGTTGTGTCATCCGACACCGGCTCGGGCTCGACCAATGTCTCTTCCCTTAGCCCCTCAGGTTCGACAGTCTCCGCCTCCCCCTCGGTTGGGCTTGGCCTTGCAGAGTAGAACATATAAGAACCGACAGCTTTATAAGTCTTATAACGAAATTCTGAAAGAAGTATTACCTGAGGTGGACTTATCGTTAGCCTCCCTATTGGCGCGGATCGCCTGTCTATGAGCTGTAGACGGGGCGACCGGGGGCTCTTCTGACGGGGTGTCGGCACGAGGAACGGTGCTTGGGCCCGTTCCAATGGCCAAGGCAGCCCTGCGTGCCTTTGCTTCGCACCTCGACCGCTTCCTTTCCTCCCGGGCTGTCGCGATGGACCTCTTCGACGCTTCCTTCATTAAGGCGTCGTCGTCCTCGTTCAGAGATGCCTCCAGAGCCTTTAAGGCATCTCTCATCGGCTCTTCAAGACGGACCTCCCGCGGTAGCCCTGAGGAAGCAGGAATATCGGCAGCTGGCAGAACGTCTGTGTCACTTGGCGGGAATGGCATTGAGGTTCCTGCGATAAAAAGAGGAGAGGTTAGATTGACCATAACACAAGGGAAATGAAAACTTGATGAATTGAAACTTACTAGGGCCTAAAGATGCTCTAAGGCGTTCCTCCTCTTGGAAAGTCTTGAGGGAAGCGGCAATGGCTTCTTCAGTGGTAATGCCTGTTGGAAGAAAAGAAGGAAAAATGTTAGTCAAAGGCAATAATAAAAAATATGACGCAATAAAAAAAATGCGACTAGTGATTACCTGATGCCGCAAGCTTAGCCAGCCATGCGTCACGCCTCGCCAACCGCTCCGAAGCTTCGAGGGCGGCCTCCAAATCCGTGTCATCCAGCATGACTAATCCCTCGTTAGTCCCATATTCACTCAGGCCTTCACCATAGGGAGCGTGGGGTTCCTGACCGAACGCGACGTCAGCAGCGAAGAGCGACTTCTTCTTCTTCTGCCTACCAACCCTAGGTGCACCCGGGATCGACTTGCGTTTTGCAGACACCTTGGAGCGGCGGGTCCCAATGTCCGCACCCACGCCAGACTCTAGCAAGGCTACAACCACTGTCTCCACTGGAGCACAGGGCGCTGGAGGTGCATCCGCGATATCGGGGAGCGGCAATCCGTGCAGAGGACTTTGCGCACGCGGTGGCCCGGCTCTAGCATCTTTTAAAGGGGCAACTACTGGGGTCCTTGGTACTAAAGGAGCATTGCGGTCGCTACCGGGAGGCGCACCCTTATGGTCGACCAGAAATCGCCTTTCCTCCTTTATAACGGCTCCCGTCGAATGACTGTACCATTCTGTATATACCCTGAGGAGTCGTGGGGCGCAAGCCGGCTCACTGATAAAGAAGTGGGAGCCCGTGTTTAGACGCATGAAATGATGCAGCGCTCTCTCCATCCCTTCTTCGGTCGCAGCAGGTTCCGATAAGAAAGCCTCCAGCGGTACCCATTGATTGTAGCTCAGTTGTTGGGCGAAACGATGCGGGTTATATCTCATGAAAATCGCCGCCCCGTTCTGCCTAAACACCAAGAAGCCCGGTCTGATAGAATATAAGTGGAGGGTCTCCCGGGCCGTCAAAACTGAAGCTCCATCTTTGAAAGTGTCTCGCTATGGCCGCACTGCAGTGGTAGATGCCTTTCCAATAGTCAACACCTTGTCGACGAAAGACACACCGTCTCCAACGGTGTGGGGGCGAAGGAGTAAACCCCTGGCATTTTGTGGCGATGGACTCACAATTGATGCGCCAATCAACTGTATGATGCGAGGGAAGATGCACATGTCATAAAACGACGGCCTTTTGTACATGCCGAAGACACCCGATGTATGTAGCTCGAGCCACTATATGAAATAGTGCATCGGGAAGATCACATGCAGCACCCCGGGCTCATTAGCATCCGCCGCTCGACTGAGGCCGTGGTACAAATGTGCCAAGCCGGCTATCCCAACGGCTACCTTTACCCCGATGGTCATCCGGTGAGCCGGGTAAAATACAGAGGGCCGCATATGGCGAGAATACATTGGGAGCGCAAACCAACTCAGCCATACCCAAGAAATCCTAAGAAGAAGGCTTCCTCGTCCATCCCAGGAGCCGCAACTTCCGCAAAGGACATAGCCGGAGAGTTAGGAAGGAAAAAACCATTTTGTTCTATTTCCTTCGCCGGTAGGTTATCCAAACCTAAACCGAAAGGGTCCTCGAGGGTGGCAAACTTGGCAGCTTCTGCCGAAAGAGCGCTTGGGTGAAGGAACCGGGCAATGAAATCCTCAAAACTAACTCCGCGGCTCCTACGCTCAATGAAAAGGGCCTCGTAGATGTTCAACACCTTGATCAGACTTGGGAATTGGTGTTGAACAGCATTCTCCGGCGTGAGGCCCCTTACCGCCGGCTTGGCACCGAAGACATACTCGTTTGTCGGGAGCAACTCCTCATAGTGCTCCCCTATAACCGGTAAACTGGAGACTTCTGTGAACTCTTCCAGAGAAATTGACACTTCTCGATCCATTGCAAGGAAAATGTGAGTGGGGATGTTCCACTGCTCCAGGAAGGCCTTGAACCACGAGGTGGGAAGTGTGGGATACTGGAAGAGGGAGACGTAGACCGCGGTATAGAACCCTAACCTTATCAACTGCGACTTCTTCGTCGACAGGATATACCGAGCCCATGGCAGGTAGCCGATCGGGTGGCGGGGGATCAGACCTATGTCGTATGATTGCCCCAAGGTCTCCCCTCGCCTCGACATGTTGGGGTCAAAATTTGCACCCCCGGTTGACCGAGTCAAAGTCAAGGTCAACCCCCAAGCTAGGTGGGCCCAAGCCCAGGTCAAGCGGGCCCATGCCCAAGTCGAGCTCGCGGCCAGCCTCCCCATGCCAAAATGAAATCATGTAATAAATAATTTTTATGTAATTTTTTATACATGAATGTATGCAAAATGGGCATAAAACCAATATTTTGTAAGCCCATGGTTTATGTGCAAAAAGAAATGGCACATGAACCATGGGATGGGCAAAATGCCATTTTGTAAAGCTCAAGGGGCTATATGTAAATATGTAAGCCTATATAAGGCAACATGATGATGAATAAAGCATAGACTTTTTCATTCCCTCAAAAAACTAGGGTTTGTGCCTTCACTCTCTCTTCTTCAAGTTCTTTCTCTTCCTTTTTATTTTCAAAATAAATCAAGAGCTTAGCTCTTTTTTTTTAAAACTAAATAAAGTTTTACCATAAACCCACCTCCCAAGACTCCATCAAGAGAGGAAAAAGGGTCTCTTTTTTTATCATCCAAGATCTAGATCTTGGAGTTTCAAGAGAACCCATTCTGGGTTTCTTCTCAAAGGAGAAAGGAGAAAATCCTTTGGAGTTCAACTCCACAAATAAAATTCTTTTGGAGTTCAACTCCACCACCAGGAAAATTATTTTGGAGTATAACTCCACTACAAAATTCTTCTGGAGTTTAACTCCACGGTAAAAATCTTTTGGAGTTCAACTTCACAAATAAAATTTCTTTGGAGTTCAACTCCACAAATAGAATTCTTTTGGAGTTTAACTCCACTACAGAAATTCTTTTGGAGTTTAACTCCACCCAAAAAATACATTTTTGGGGGAGTCTAACTCCACATTATATTTTTTTAGCCATATAAAATTCTTTTGGAGTTGAACTCCACGTAAAAAAAAAAAGTTGGTGGTCACATGCTAAGCATGTGACGGCGTCATGTGACGGGTCACATGCAAAGCATGTGACGGGTCACTTGCAAAGCAGCCCCATCACATGTTTAACATGTGACGTGGATCACATGCTAAGCATGTGACGTGGGTAAGCATGTGACGGGCGTCACATGCAAAGCATGTGACTCCCCCTCACATGAGGGGTCACATGCTAACATGTGACCCTCCATGTCACATGCTAGCATGTGACCCCCCCTATATGAGGGGTCACATGCTAACATGTGACCCCACTTTAAAAAAAAAAAAATTCTCTTTTTTTTCTTTTCTTCTTTTCTTTATTTAATCCCTTTTTTTTATTTAAAAAAATATATAATAAATATTAAATAAATTATAAATAATATTTTAAAATTGAAAAAATAATAATAAATTTTTAAAAATTAAAAAAAAAATCTCTAAATATTTATTTACTTATTTATTTTTGTTTTTATATATAGAAAATATATATATGTATATATATCTTTTTTTTACAAGCAGAACAAAACCAAAAAAAATACACACACCAACGCACCGCATATTGAGTTCGCATGACCAGTTTAACCCGTCAATCGGAGGTTCCTTCGCTCTAAATGCGAGGGGTAATTAACGGCAGCTTAGTTCGCGGCTGCCGGAGATTTGGATCCTCACAATCAATAAACCCCAGCCTACCCTAGGTAGGGGGAATCTGTAATGCGCCTGACAAGCGCACGCGTATTCCCATCTCAATGGGGTGACGAAAAACACCCTACAGATTTTGGCACGCCCGGTGGGACCATCTCTCCTCCCATATTTCGGGTTAAATGTTCATGCGAACTCAATCAATATACATATCGATTACCTATACTGAAATAATGTTTCTATTTGCAGGGTTAACAATTTCCAATTGCCATATTCGATGCAAGTCGGTATTTGAACGATTTTTCTTGGCCCCAGCTGGGGGCAAGGCCATCAACACTGACAAAATAATAAGGCATTTCGGGCAAGCTCCAGCGGTGCCCCTGACAACTGCTCAATCGGGTATCTTCTCCAAGCTTCTGATCCAGAGGACCACCAAGTCTTTAAACTGGGAATAATCGACCACCACGTCATTAAACTGGGAAAAATTGACCACCACGTCATTAAACTGGGAACAATCGACCTCTAAATCGTTAAACTGGGAATGTCAAAAAAATGTAAATAAAAAAAAAATGTAAATAAAAGAAAAATAAAGAAAAGCCGAAATGATGGGGCAACTCGCAATAAAAATCAGTGAGTAAAAATGAAAATGAAAATAAAGCCGAAATGATGGGGCAACCGCGAATAAATAACCAAAATGATAGGGCAATCGCGACCTTCGCGATAAGAAAAGCTGAAATGATAAAGCAATCGCGGTAAAGAAAAAAAAAAAAACCACGGCGAATGATGAGTCGCTCCGGTACCATATTCCAGTGCAGCGATGCAGACGCCAACAAAAATTCAAATTTCCAAAATTCTCCCGGCCCTACGGCTAGTCCCCAAATTGACTACCGTATACAATCCACGGGCTCAAATAATTCTCATCATACCCATGCCCCACCGTAATCACCAGTTACGCGGCTGGTCTCCGCCTTTGGAATTATACTCCATTAAGAAGACCCACTCATGTGTCCTCACGATACATGAGGAGAACAAACCTTTATGAGATCCTTACGACTCACGAAGGAAAAACACACTTAGGAGTCCCCACGACTCCTAAGGAGAATATACACCTGCGGGATCCTTACGACTCGCAGGGAGAAAATACCTTTATGGGACCCTCACGGCCCATAAAATTGAAAAGCCTTAGGTGATAGGGATCCAAACCTGTCTCCTAAGCCATCGCTCCCCAATCCCCAAGTGGCGAATGATGAGTCGCTTCTGGTACCATATTCCAGTGCAGCGATGCAGACGCCAACCAAATTCCAAATCCCAATCCCCAGCGGCGAATGATGAGTCGCTCCTGGTACCATATTTCAGTGCAGCGATGCAGACGCCAACCAAATTCCAAATTCCATACCCCAATGGCGAATGATGAGTCGCTCCTGGTACCATATTCCAGTGTAGCGATGCAGACGCCAACCAAATTCCAAATCCCATACCCCAACGGCGAATGATGAGTCGCTCCTGGTACCATATTCCAGTGCAGCGATGCAGACGCCAACAAAGTCCCGAAATTTTGCCGGCCCTACGGTCTGGATCATACATCCTGCAAAACCGTATACAATCCACGGGCGTAAAACAATCCCGATCTCTCCAAAAAAAAAAAGAAAAGAAAAAAAGAAGAACGGTATGTCCACAAGCAAAACGGGCACTGATGAAAACCCGAAAGGGCTCCGTGAGTAAAAACAGCAGGACTGCCGGCGAGTTTGTGAAAACCCGAAAGGGCGCAAACTCGTAAAAAAAAAGAAATGAAATGCACTCGCAAAGTCCTCTCGACTTTGTGAGGAGAAAATTCCCGCGTGAGATCTCTACGACTCACAAAGGAGCAACACACTTAGGAGTCCCCACGACTCCTAAGGAGAAAATACACCTGCGGGATCCTTACGACCCGTAGGGAGAAAATGCTTTGTGGGACCCTCACGGCCCATAAAATGGAAAAGCCTTAGGTGACAGGGATCTAAACCTGTCTCCTAAGCCACCAATTCCCAAATCCTCCCGGGGCAAATGATGAGTTGCTCCTGGCATTATTCCAGTGCAGCAATGCAGATGCCAAAACAAAACCAATTCCCAAATCCTCCCGGGGCACATGATGAGTTGCTCCTGAAATTATTCCAGTGCAGCAATGCAGATGCCAAAACAAAACCAATTCCCAAATCCTCCCGGGGCAAATGATGAGTTGCTCCTGGCATTATTCCAGTGCAGCCATGCAGATGCCAAAACAAAACCAATTCCCAAGTCCTCCCGGGGCAAATGATGAGTTGCTCCTGGCATCATTCCAGTGCAGCAATGCAGATGCCAAACCAAAACCGAAATCCTTAAATCCACTCATTGCAAATGATGATTCGCTCCTGGTACCATATTCCAGTGTAGCGATGCTGATGCCAAACAAAAACCAATTCTCAAATCCTCTCGGGGCAAATGATGAGTTGCTCCTGGCATTATTCCAGTGCAGCAATGCAGATGCCAACCAAAACCAATCCCAAAATCCTCTCAAAGGCAAATGATGATTCGCTCCTGGTACCATATCCCAGTGTAGCGATGCTGATGTCAACCCAAATCAAATCAAACCAACAACCTCTGCGGCGGAATCATGTTTCGTCCCAGAATTTACCCCGTGTCGAAATCATGCTTCGCCTCGGGATAACGACCTCCTCGTCGGAATTATGCTCCACCTCGGAATCAAGTCAACCAGTAAGCTCTGCGTCGGAATTATGCTTCGTCTCAGAATATGCACCCCGTGTCGAAATGATGCTTCGCCTCGGTGTATCTGCCTTCCCTGTCGGAATTATGCTTCGGCTCGGAATCGACCAACGACTTCCTCGTCGGAATTATGCTCCATCTCGGAATCAAGTCAACCAGCAAGCTCTGCGTCGGAATTATGCTTCGTCTCAGAATGCACCCCGTGTCGAAATGATGCTTCGCCTCGGTGTACCTGCCTTCCCTGTCGAAATTATGCTTCGTCTCGGAATCAAGTCAGCCAACAAGCTCTGCGCCGGAATCATGCTCCGTCTCAGAATGTATCCCGTGTCGAAATCAATGCTTCGCCTCGGAATATCTGCCTTCCTTGTCGAAATTACGCTTCGCCTGGGAATCAACCTCTGCATCGAAATTATGTTTCGGTCAAAATGTCTGCCGCTCTTCGGAATGATGCTCCGATCCTTGGAATCATGCTCCGCCCTTCGGAATGATGCTCCGAATCCTGGAATGATGCTCCGCCCGTCGGAATGATGCTCCGATCCCCTGGAATGATGCTCCGCCCATCGGAATGATGCTCCGATCCCTGAAATGATGCTCCGCAAATTGGAATGATGCTCCGATCCTTGGAATCATGCTCCGCCCATCGGAATGATGCTCCGATCCCTGGAATCATGCTCCGCCCTTCGGAATGATGCTCCGAATCCTGGAATTATGCTCCACTCTTCGGAAAGATGCTCCGAACTCTGGAGCCATGCTCCGATCATCGGAATGATGCTCCGATCTCTGGAATTATGCTCCACCCATCGGAACGATGCTCCGATCCCTGGAATTATGCTCCGCTCTTCGGAAAGATGCTCCGAACTCTGGAATCATGCTCTGCCCTTCAGAATGATGCTCCGAATCCTGGAATCATGCTCCGACCTTCGGAATGATGCTCCGAATCCTGGAATGATGCTCCGCCCATCAGAATGATGCTCCGATCCCCTGGAATGATGATCCGCCCATCGGAATGATGCTCCGATCCCTGGAATGATGCTCCGCAAATTGGAATGATGCTCCGATCCTTGGAATCATGCTCTGCCCATCGGAATGATGCTCCGATCCCTGGAATCATGCTCCGCCCTTCGGAATAATGCTCCGAATCCTGGAATTATGCTCCGCTCTTCGGAAAGATGCTCCGAACTCTGGAACCATGCTCCGCCCTTCGGAATGATGCTCCGAACTCTGGAATCATGCTCCGCCCTTCGGAAAGATGTTCCGAACCCTGGAATCATGCTTCGATCATCGGAAGATGCTCCGATCTCTGGAATTATGCTCCGCCCATCGGAACGATGCTCCGATCCCTGGAATTATGCTCCGCTCTTCGGAATGATGCTCCGAATCCTGGAATCATGCTCCGATCATCGGAATGATGCTCCGATCTTTGGAATTATGCTCCGCCCATCGGAACGATGCTCCGATCCCTGGAATTATGCTCCGCTCTTCGGAAAGATGCTCCGAACTCTGGAATCATGCTCCGACCTTCGGAATGATGATCCGAATCCTGGAATCATGCTCCGACCTTCGGAATGATGTTCCGAATCCTGGAATGATGCTCCGCCCATCGGAATGATGCTCCGATCCCCTGGAATGATGCTCTGCCCATCGGAATGATGCTCTGATCCCTGGAATGATGCTCCGCAAATTGGAATGATGCTCCGATCCTTGGAATCATGCTTCGCCCATCGGAATGATGCTCCGATCCCTGGAATCATGCTCCACCCTTCGGAATGATGCTCCGAATCCTGGAATTATGCTCCGCTCCTCGGAAAGATGCTCCGAACTCTGGAACCATGCTCCGCCCTTCGGAATGATGCTCCGAACTCTGGAATCATGCTCCGCCCTTCGGAAAGATGCTCCGAACCCTGGAATCATGCTCCGATCATCGGAA
The DNA here is from genome assembly GCA_030015575.1 of Agapanthus africanus. Classification (NCBI taxonomy): domain Eukaryota; kingdom Viridiplantae; phylum Streptophyta; class Magnoliopsida; order Asparagales; family Amaryllidaceae; genus Agapanthus; species Agapanthus africanus. Next base: position 820,609,081 of record CM057337.1, on the reverse strand, counting down.
TGATGCTCCGATCTCTGGAATTATGCTCCGCCCATCGGAACGATGCTCCGATCCCTGGAATTATGCTCCGCTCCTCGGAATGATGCTCCGAACCCTGGAATCATGCTCCGCTCTTCGGAATGATGCTCCGAACCCTGGAATCATGCTCCGCTCATCGGAATGATGCTCCGATCCTTGGAATGATGCTCCGCGCTTCGGAATGATGCTCCGATCTTCTCCGATCCTTGGAATTATGCTCCGCGAATCAGAATGATACTCCGATCCCCGGGAATCATGCTCCCCGGGATGATGCTCCGCCCCCGGAATGATGTTCCACCTCGAAGTTCAGCTTCAAGATCCATCAATTTCATGCACACAACTCAAATGTGCGGTGTGCATTTATTGATGGGGGGCACTTTGTTGGGGTCAAAATTTGCACCCCCGGTTGACCGAGTCAAAGTCAAGGTCAACCCCCAAGCTAGGTGGGCCCAAGCCCAGGTCAAGCGGGCCCATGCCCAAGTCGAGCCCGCGGCCAGCCTCCCCATGCCAAAATGAAATCATGTAATAAATAATTTTTATGTAATTTTTTATACATGAATGTATGCAAAATGGGCATAAAACCAATATTTTGTAAGCCCATGGTTTATGTGCAAAAAGAAATGGCACATGAACCATGGGATGGGCAAAATGCCATTTTGTAAAGCCCAAGGGGCTATATGTAAATATGTAAGCCTATATAAGGCAACATGATGATGAATAAAGCATAGACTTTTTCATTCCCTCAAAAAATTAGGGTTTGTGCCTTCACTCTCTCTTCTTCAAGTTCTTTCTCTTCCTTTTCATTTTCAAAATAAATCAAGAGCTTAGCTCTCTTTTTTTTAAAACTAAATAAAGTTTTACCATAAACCCACCTTCCAAGACTCCATCAAGAGAGGAAAAAGGGTCTCTTTTTTTATCATCCAAGATCTAGATCTTGGAGTTTCAAGAGAACCCATTCTGGGTTTCTTCTCAAAGGAGAAAGGAGAAAATCCTTTGGAGTTCAACTCCACAAATAAAATTCTTTTGGAGTTCAACTCCACCACCAGGAAAATTATTTTAGAGTTTAACTCCACTACAAAATTCTTCTGGAGTTTAACTCCACGGTAAAAATCTTTTGGAGTTCAACTCCACAAATAAAATTCCTTTGGAGTTCAACTCCACAAATAGAATTCTTTTGGAGTTTAACTCCACTACAGAAATTCTTTTGGAGTTTAACTCCACCCAAAAAATACATTTTTGGGGGAGTCTAACTCCACATTATATTTTTTTAGCCATATAAAATTCTTTTGGAGTTGAACTCCACGTAAAAAAAAAGTTGGTGGTCACATGCTAAGCATGTGACGGCGTCACATGCAAGAGTTGGTGTTAGCATGTGACGGGTCACATGCAAAACAGCCCCATCACATGTTTAACATGTGACGGGGTCACATGCAAAGCATGTGACCCCCCCTCACATGAGGGTCACATACTAACATGTGACCCTTCATGTCACATGCTAGCATGTGACCCCCCTCATATGAGGGGTCACATGCTAACATGTGACCCCAATTTATTTATAAAAAAAAAAATTCTTTTTTTTTCTTTTTTTCTTTTCTTTATTTAATCCCTTTTTTTTATTTAAAAAAATATATAATAAACATTAAATAATATTTTAACTAATATTTTAAAATTGAAAAAATAATAATAAATTTTTAAAAATTAAAAAAAAAATCTCTAAATATTTATTTACTTATTTATTTTTCTTTTTATATATAGAAAATATATATATGTATATATATCTTTTTTTTTACAAGCAGAACAAAACCAAAAAAATACACACACTAACGCACCGCATATTGAGTTCGCATGACCAGTTTAACCCGTCAATCGGAGATTCCTTCGCTCCAAATGTGAGGGGTAATTAACGCCAGCTTAGTCCGCGGCTGCCGGAGATTTGGATCCCCACAATCAATAAACCCCAGCCTACCCTAGGCAGGGGGAATCTGTAATGCGCCTGACAAGCGCGCGCGTATTCCCATCTCAATAAGGTGACGAAAAACACCCTACACTACAGATACAGCGTCCCAGGATATCCAAAACCTATGACGCTAGACCGGGATTGCATCTATGGCCGGATGAAGAAATCCCTTCGAGGTCCAATCAACCATCTCCACGGCGTACTGTACTGGGGGTGGGCTGGCGTAATGAATCGCCGTGATGGGTTCTGACGGTACTGCGGACGTGAAGCTCCGTCGACCCATAATGATTTGATTATACCACGACCCCAAAGGTGGAGACTCTTATATTCCGGGTCGTGATCCTTAATCATGGCTAAGACTTCGCGGTCCAAGGGTGCTTCAGGGAACCCTTCCTCCGAGCGAGCAAACGGGAATGAGGTGTCGAGAGACATGATCGCTGCAAGTGAATAGAAATTAGCCGTTAGTGTTGTAATTCCAACGCTTGGCGTTTAAAAAAAAAATTCACTAATTAATTAATTAAATTAAAAATTAATTAAATTAAAATTAATTAATTACACCACACAGCAGTGCAGTGGGTAGGAGACCGAAGGGGGACCCACAAAAGCTGGATGACAATACGTCAGTTAATATGACAACCTCATAATTGGATGAGATTGTCAGTTGGTCCCCAAGAAAATATTCCCATTAATAATAAAAAAAAATCCCTAGAGACAAGGAGAAAATCTCCTCTTTCAGAGCAAAGCTCTGTCACAGAGTGACACTTGTCAAACTCTGGTCTCAGGGGAGTAAGATTCCTTAAAAGAGCTTAGCTCTGTGATGATGATGAGAAAATTTATTAAAATTTTTTGAAGACTCTTAGGAGTTCTTCACTTTTAGATCAAAAAGATCTATTTTTGATCCATGAGCAGAGCTCTGCTCATGGGTTAAAACCCATGAACAAGATCTCTGTAAATCTATGGATTCGTGAGAGCAAAGCTCTGTTGGTGAAACCCCAAAGGGGACTTCTTTAGATCGGAAGATCTATGAGAGCAAAGCTCTGTTGGTTAATTAAAACTAATTTAATCCAAGATTAATTTTACCTAAAGTTTTCTAATTTAGAAAATAAGAGCAAAGCTCTAAAGTTCTGGAAACAAGAGCAAAACTCTGAAGTTTAAGCAAGAGCAAAACTCTGTAAATCAAAAATCTAGAAAATGGTGAAGTTTTTCTAAAGTGCCAGAGGTCCTATTTATAAGGCGCTTGCGCCCCTTCAGCTCACCCGTTGATCCAACGGTCAAGATCTTGCCACCGCTGCACACACGTCCGCGCCACGTGAGCGCAACAGTGGGGGGCATTTGTTTCCCCAATCAGAGCAAAGCTCTGTTTGAATTTCAAAATTCAAAATTCGAAGCAACGCTTCAGATTTTTTGCGCTGCGCGCAACGCGCCACGTGTCAAAAGCTGATACATCAGCACAGCGCCCGAGGCAGCGCACCCAATCAGAGCAAAACTCTATTTAAAACAAAATTAAAGGAAGCAACGCTTCAGTTGCGCAAGCGCTGCGCTGCGCGACACGTGTCAGCGCAGATGCGCTGCGCAGATGCGCTGCGCCGTGCGCTGCGCGACACGTGTCAGCGCAGTTGCGCTGCGCCGTGCGCTGCGCGACACGTGTCACGCGCTGGGGCGTTTACGCCAAACAGAATTAAATTCGAGTAAGATTTTTCTGTTCTTGTTAAAACAAGAAGATTGCCTTCTGTAAAACAGAAGCCCTTGGATCAAAAATCCAACGGTGGGAAAAATTCCCCAAATCACTCAGAGAAAGATCTCTTCAACAAATTTATGGGCACTATATAAAGGCCCCTAGACCCCAAATCAAAGGGATAAACATTTGTGAGAAATCAAAAACTTCAAATAGAGAGAACTCTGAAGAAATTCGAAGAAGAAAAAGGTAAAAGACCTTTTAGATAGAAGAAATTCTTCTAATAGATCATTGATCTAAGAACAAGATCAATGATCTTCAATAAAAAACAAAAAAAATAATAGTGCTTTGCATTTATGAACCATTGGTTCTCTGTGATCAAGAAAAATAAGAAACATTTGTTTTCTTTGATCTAAATTGGATCAAGAAATCAGAAAGTGCTTTGCACTTCTTTTATGAACCATTGGTTCTGGGATCTAAAAGATTCTCAAGTTAATAGTGTCTTGCACTTGTAAATCTGCACTGTTGCGTTCTTGGGTTGGCGCAAACCACCAGAGAGCGCCACGTGTCAGTATCTGAACCATTTGCGCTATGCGCTTTGAAATAGAGCCTTGCTCTTTGAAACTGGCGCAACTCACCACAGCGCGCCACGTGTCAGCAGCGCAAGCGCAGCGCACTGGCGCAGTGCACTGCGCTTGTATGACACGTGTCATCACCACAAGCGCTTGCGCTCTTTAATTGGCGCAAAGCGCCTAACAAATGCAATGCATTTCTTTTGCTAAAGGGTCGGGCCCAAATCAAAAAGACCTAGTAGGCCAAGATAAATTGCAAAGCAATAAATGGGCAGAGCCCAGGTAAAATTGATGCTCTGCATCTTTTATAAATGGGCAGAGCCCAAGTAAAATTGATGCTCTGCATCATTTATAAATAGGCAGAGCCCAAGACAAATTGATGCTCTGCATCCTTTATGGGCAGAGCCCAAACAAAAATAAAAAGTAATGCAATGCATTATTTAAACTAGGGCAAAGCCCTAGCACAGGTCTAATAGACCAAAAACAAATAAAAGTGTTGAATATTTTTCAACTGGACTTAGCCCAATCATGGCCGTAAGTTCTCAAATTAAATTGACTGAGCACAGCTGCTCTCTTAAATCAATTTACGACCGGTTCGAGGGTACATCTCCGAACTCCTTTGACTCCTATCGTTGTAATCCTTCAACGACGTCAGAGAGGTGACGGGTCCCGACGACCACACATAAAGATGGACTGTAGGGTCCTTAAACCCACGGACTTATGCTTCCTTAAACTAAAAGACGGACTGTGGGGTCCTTAAACCCACGGACTTATGCGTCCTTAAACTAAAATACGGACTGTGAGGTCCTTAAACCCACGGACTTATGCGTCCTTAAACTACCAATGGACCACCACGTCCCTAAACTGGAATATAGACTACCATGTCCCTAAACTGGCAATGGACCCCTACGTCCCTAAACTGGAACAATAGAGCCTCCAAATGCTCTTTTGTCGGATCTAAACGATCCCGTTTAAGTTGATCTTAGCCTCAAAAAAAAATGGCTAACGTATCCTTAAACTAAAACACCAAACCCAAATCTAAGAAAATACGGATTTGGACTAATCCACGTCCTACGGGCGACGAAATAAATTAGTCTCCGTATACAATCCATGGGAAACCACAAACAAAATAAACACACACGACACGAAGTGAAATTCTGGAGAAGGAGAAAGTTGTTACCGCGATGCGGTAGCGTAATTAACTGCAGGGGATTGCGCCTGCAGGGAAGAGCGTTCCCATAATCAAAAACCCCTCAAACGAGGGAGAATCTGACGAAGTCTGCTACATCGGCCGTATCTGTCTAAACCTCCGATATACGGTGCCATAAATCATTTTGGCATCTTCGGAGAGGTAGACGGATAAAACCAATTAGCATCTACCCCGAATCTCAGGCCCAGTCGTCCTAACGTCCCGGCCATCTTTCGGAGGGGAACAGTGATCATTCCGTTCAAGTAGGGAATGGTGCAAGTATTGCCGCCAAAGCAGTTGGCGAATATCACCTAGTATTACCAAGTCGTAATACACTGATTCTGAATGAGTGCTATTATATACCGAACATGATGTGCAACATTATATCAAATTCTTTATTAAGTAAAGAAGGATATAATTTTGTAGTACAGGATAATGTTATGAACATCTTCCTAAATCAAAAGTTGATTGCATCAGGCTCGTTACATAATGGCATATTCATTCTCAATCAAAATACAGTTCTCAATATACAAAACACACACAAGAGGAAAAGTTCAGAAATGAACGAATCCTACTTGTGGCATTGTAGACTTGGTCATATCAATGCGACACGACTGGCTAAGTTACATAAGGATGGATATTTGAATCCGTTCGAATTATCATCTTATGATACTAGCCATTCATGTCTCAAAGGAAAAATGACCAAAGCTCCGTTTAGTGGACACAGAGAAAGAGTTACAGAACTCTTAGGACTGGTATATAGTGATGTATGCGGTCCCATGTCTACGCATGCCAGGAATGATTCTTCCTACTTCATTACATTCACTGACGATCTCTCTAGATACGGGCATGTATTCTTGTTGAAACACAAGTCTGAATCTTTTGAGAAATTCAGAGAATATAAGCACGAAGTAGAGAACCAAACGGGCAAAAGTATTAAGATTTTTCGATCTGATCGAGGAGGTGAATACTTAAGCAATGGGTTCCTAGATTATTTAAAAGAGAATGGGATTCTCTCTCAGCTTACTCCTCCTTATACACCACAGCACAACGGTGTATCGGAGCGGAGGAATCGCACCCTATTAGATATGGTGCGCTCTATGATGAGTACAGCTGAGTTACCTATTTCCTTCTGGGGATATGCACTGGAAACAGCTGCAGACCTATTGAATATGGTTCCCACCAAATCTTTGCCAACCACTCCATATGAGATATGGAAAGGAAAGAGACCATATCTTAATTATGTTAGGATATGGGGTTGTCCGGCATATGTAAAAACACAAAATCCAGACAAACTCGGCGCAAGGTTTATTCTGTATGAGTTTATTGGATATCCCAAACATTCGCGCGGGTATATCTTCTACCACACCGAAGAACAAAAGGTGTTTGTTTCTCGGCACGCCACCTTTTTAGAAAAGGAATTTCTTATAAAAGAAATTAGTGGCAATGAGGTAGAACTGGAAGAAGTTTCAACAGAACAAACTACAACAGATGATTTAGTGGAACCAGAGGATTCAGTAGTACCCGACGAACCCCAGCCTCTCCACCGATCTAGTAGGGTTTCTCGTCCACCTAAGAGATACTACGGTTTTCTCATTGATGGTGGAAGCGAGGATTGCATCATGGATGATGATGACCCGACTAGTTTCGAGCAGGCCATCACGAGTGGTGACTCTGTGAAATGGCTGGATGCAATGCGATCTGAGATGGAATCCATATACACCAACAAAGTATGGACTTTGGAAAATGCTCCTGAAGGGGTAAAACCCATTGGGAGCAAGTGGATCTTTAAAAAGAAATTTGGTGTAGATGGAAAAGTTGAGACTTTCAAAGCTAGACTTGTAGCAAAGTGTTTTCGTCAACGACCAGGTGTGGATTATGACGAAACCTTTTCTCCAGTGGTTATGCTTAAGTCCATCCGGATCTTACTTGCCATTGCTGCATACCATGACTACGAAATCTGGCAAATGGATGTTAAGACCGCCTTTCTAAACGGTGATTTAGAAGAGTGCGTGTACATGACTCAGCCAGAGGGCTTCGTAGATAGTGGGAGCAGCGGAAATGTGTGCAAGCTGCTTAAATCCATTTATGGGTTAAAGCAAGCATCGCGGAGTTGGAACATCTATTTTGATGTTGTAGTCAAAGAGTTTGACTTCATCAAAAATATAGATGAACCTTGTATCTATAAGAAGGTAGCAGAGAGTAAGGTTGTCTTCCTCGTATTGTACGTGGACGACATACTCTTGATAGGAAATGATATTTCTATGCTGCAATCAGTCAAGCTCTTCTTATCACAAAGATTCTCAATGAAAGATCTAGGTGATGCCTCCTGCATATTGGGAATCATGATCTATAGAGATAGATCTAAACGGATACTAGGATTGTCCCAATCCAGGTACATTGACAACATACTAAAGAGGTTTAGTATGGAAGAATCCAAGCGTGGGAACCAACCCACGATCTCTGGACTCATTCTCTCCAAAGAGATGTCTCCTAAGACTGATTTGGAGAGAGCTCGCATGTAAGGGATACCCTATGCTTCGGTAGTAGGCTCTATCATGTATGCGATGCTATATACCAGACCTGATGTAGCATACTCACTAAGTGTAGTGAGTTGGTATCAAGCAGATCCTGGAGAGAGTCACTGGACAGCTGTGAAGAACATTCTCAAGTACTTACGAAGGACTAGAGACATGTTCTTGGTGTATGGTAACGGAGAACTCCGGGTGGAGTCCTTTACCGATTCCAGTTTCCAAAGTGATAAGAACGACTCTAAGTCGCACTCGGGATTTGTCTTTACCCTCAATGGAGGGGCAGTATGTTGGAAGAGTTCTAAACAGGATACCGTTGCAGACTCGACGATGGAGGCTGAATACATCGCTGCCAACGATGCTGCCAAAGAGGCTGTCTGGATAAAGAAGTTCATTTATGAACTTGGTGTGGTTCCATCCATTGAGCATCCAATACCTCTGTATTGCGATAACAATGGAGCTGTGGCTTTGGCCAAGGAACCCAGGTCCTATCAGAAGTCCAAACTTATTCTGAGGCGGTATCACCTGATTAGGGAGATAGTTGATCGCCGGGAGATCGAGGTCAGGAGAGTAGATACGAAGGACAACACTGCGGATCCACTCACGAAGGCCATTCCCCAGATACAGTTTGAGAGATTATTCGGGATGCTTGGTATGAGATACTACAACAGCTAGCCTTAGTGCAAGTGGGAGATTGTTAGTTATGTATATGCCCTAGAGGCCATTGTTGTACATATGATGTATATTATAATGGATGCTTGGATATATATAGAGAGGACTTTCTTGCTCGTCATGATAGTATGCTATTTGGTTTTCCTTTATCTTAACATGTTGACTAGTATTGGTTTACTGTTTTTCTCTCACATGTTGATAAAGCCCTTAGGATCTGTACTCGACTACTGGAACTATGATGAGATCATACTAGTAGGGCCACGGTAGTCGATGAGTCCATCCTATAACTGTTCCTAGTCGAGGGTATATCGAGACAAGGCATCGATACACCAGAGTAGACTAGCGTATACGCATCTTGACCCATATGATGGGCGATGGATGATCCCATATCCATCGGTGTTGGACATCAAGGATGCTATGCGGGTGCCCAGTGGAGACTGGGTACACTGGACGGACTCGCCGAGAACTCCCAGATGGTGATATACCACACGTCAGATGGCAGTTCTCCGGTGACACTGGTACAGGGTAGTCTGTAGACCCGAGATCGTCATAGAGTCTTGTGTGATTCCCACTGTGTTTTGATTTCCACCTTACCACGTCCAAGAGGGCGTGCGAAACGGTGGCTTTTGGGTACAGTCCCGAATCACATGGAAGCAATGAGCGATAGGAGGGGATTCGTCTCTCCCGGTATAGGGAGTTGATGTTGTGCTGTGTTCGATTGGCTATAACTGGAAGTCCCTGGCCAGGGCTGATATAGAGATTTACTGGTAAGTGTTATCAGTAGTTTCTCGACCTGTTATGAGCCTCACATCGACACGACTTATCGGTTACTGGGGTCTGACGTATACCACCCCTAGACTAGATATGCGACATATCAGACGAACAGACCGGACTGTACGGGAGTGTTACTGATTGGATTCACAGGAGAACGTACAGGCTAGCTTGTTGATCTTCTGATCACTCAATAACTGGATGGCTGTTACGTTTAGCTGACCGCTTGCAGCTTGTGGGTGTTTGATATGATCATCACCTGCTACCGGCGTATTGACGATTCTTTAGAGTCATACACAGAGGTTTTTTAGCTCAGGCAAAACGGAGTAGAGGCACATATGTGATATATGCAGGACCGAGGATAATGCGATATGAGATACCGTATTATATTCTCACGATATTTAGATATGAACCGGGTCATCGGATCAAGTGTTGATTCGATGAATCGGTACGTAATATATTAGTCGGTTATATTCGACATAGCCGGATTGTCGGATCAAGTATTGATTCGATGATTTAATGTATAATAATATATATGATATATTGTATTACATTATCTAATATTGGCTCGCTTTATTATTTCATTTTCTCACCGGATAATACATTGATATATATGCGATATATGTTAATTGTATTATTTTCTTTTGTTACAGATATATAATATATATGTGATATATATTATAGTAACATGATATGATTAATAATGAAACATGTTTAGTGATGATTAAATGAGGTTAGGGTTTGATTAGGGTTAGCTCCTTCTTGCTCATTCTAGAAGGAATTCCTTTTGTCTTGGTTAAGATATTATGGTTGATATTTATCCATGACACATTCTTTAACCTAACCAAACCCTAGCTCTAGTTTATTCTCTACAAGGGTTATCCTTGTCATACTAAACTATGGTTACATTATTAATTCATATATACTTTTCATTATTCATCACAAAAGGATTAACTCCTTTTCAATCATCTTCTTCTCTCTTTAGCTTTGAGAAAGCTTACTAGTTATTCATTTTGTGATGATTTCTTGTGAGAAAATGATATAAAAAGATAGCATAAATACTACTCCATCATCCTCATCTAATCTAGCCCATTAGATTAGGGTGTTCACCTCTTTAGAGTGAGAGAGCTTGAGTTATAGCAACTTCGACGTAGATCATCGAAGAAGCGGAACACTACAAGCTAGCATGGATCGTTCGAGTCGTGGAGCCTCTCTTGAGTCCGGGAGATCGTGGATCGCGGTGAAGGGACTTCTACTCGGAGCTTATGAAGCGAAGGAGCGGACTACAAAGGTTGTAATCCTTCACACTTAGTAGTAAAGATGTTTACTTGCATGTTAAACCCTAATAATCTAGCAAAGATCCCGGCTCTGGGTTGTTCGGCACGTCTAAATTTTTATTTGGGCATGTTTGATGCCTTATGAACCTTCACAAGAGTGCCTAGGAACCCTACAACATGGACTTGGAGTCATCCTTGTCACTCTGGAAGCTGGAGTCGGCAAAGGCCTCGATCTGGAGGTCTTTTCCGCCATACACCAAGAACATCTCTTTAGTCCTCCTCAGGTACTTGAGAATGTTCTTTACTGCTATCCAGTGCTTCTCCCCTGGGTTTTCCTGATACCGGCTTACAACGCTTAATGCGTATGCTACATCTGGTCTGGTACATAACATCGCATACATTATAGAGCCTACCGCAGAAGCGTAGGGTATAATCGACATGCGATCCCTTTCCAAATCAGTCTTGGGAGACATCTCTTTGGAGAGGGTGATTCCGTGACAAGCCGGTAGGTTACCGCGCTTAGAATCTTCCATACTGAATCTTTTCAATATGGTGTCTATGTACCTGGACTGCGAAAGTCCCAACATCCTCTTAGATCTATCACGATAGATCTGGATCCCCAGAATGTAGGTGGCATCACCCAGGTCCTTCATGGAGAACTTCTGTGACAAGAATCTTTTGACTGACTGTAGCATAGGAATATCATTTCCTATTAGGAGAATGTCATCCACGTACAAGACGAGGAATACAACAACTCTCCCTACAATCTTAGTTTATATGCATGGTTCATCTGGATTTTTGATAAAGTCGAATTCTTTGACAGTATCATCAAAACAGATGTTCCAACTCTGCGATGCCTGCTTTAGTCCATAAATGGACTTAAGCAACTTGCACACTTTACCGCTGCTCCCACTCTGAATGAATCCCTCTGGCTGATCCATATAGACGCATTCTTCCAAATTACCATTTAGAAAGGCCGTCTTTACGTCCATCTGCCAGATCTCATAATCGTGGAAGGCAGCAATGGCAAGAAGGACCCGAATGGATTTGAGCATAGCCACTGGAGAAAAGGTTTCGTCATAGTCCAAACCAAGTCTTTGATGGAAACCCTCTGCAACAAGTCTAGCCTTATAGGTTTCAACTTGTCCATCTACACCAATCTTCTTTCTGAAGATCCATTTACATCCTACGGGTTTTACCCCATCTGGAGCAATGTCCAAAGTCCATACTTTGTTAGTGTACATGGACTCCATTTCGGTCCGCATTGCATCCAGCCATTTTACCGAGTCGCCGCTCTGAATGGCTTGCTGGAAGCTAGTAGGGTCATCATTATCAATAATGCAATCTTCTCGATCCCCGTCTATAAGAAAACCGTAGTATCTCTCGGGCGGATGAGACCGCCTACTACTTCTGCGGATAGGCGCTGGTATGTCCCTTTCTTCTGAAACTTCTGGTTCTACCATACTTTCAGTAACAGCTTGTGGTTCTGGAATTTCTTCCAGTTCTACTGCGCTCCCACTCTTCTGATTTTCTAAAAATTCAGCTTCTAAGAAGTGGGCATGACGAGAAACAAAAACCTTTTATTCCTCTGCGTAATAGAAACAATATCCTTTGGAGTTCTTTGGATATCCCACAAACTTACACTGTACTGAGCGTGCCTCGAGCTTGTCCGGATGCTGCTATTTTACAAAAGCTGGACATCCCCATGTCTTCAGGTACTAAAGATAGGGTTTCTTTCCACTCCACATCTGATATGGTGTGGTAGGCACAGTCTTGGTTGGAACCTTATTCAAAAGATATGCAGCTGATTCTAGTGCATCACCCCAGAAAGATCGCGGAAACTCAGCCTTACTCATCATGGAACGAACCATATCCAATAGGGTTCGATTCCTTCTTTCCGATACACCGTTGTGTTGTGGTGTGTATGGAGGAGTAAGCTGAGAGAGAATTCCATTCTCTTTTAAGTAACCCAGGAACTCGACACTTAAGTATTCACCACCTCGATCAGATCTCAGTGTCTTGATACTTTTGCCTGTTTGGTTTTCCACTTCATTCTTGTATTCCTGGAATTTCTCAAAGGCCTCGGATTTATGCTTCATCAAGAAGATATGTCCATACCTAGAGAAATCATCCGTAAAAGTAATGAAGTAGGAATAACCACCTCGCGCATGTGTAGACATTGGACCGCACACGTCACTGTGTACGAGTCCTAAGAGCTCGCTCGCTCTTACTCCGTGTCCAGTAAACGGAGTCTTTGTCATCTTTCCCATGAGACAAGATTCACAAGTAGCATAAGATTGATATTCGAACTGATTCAAATATCCTTCTCTATGTAACTTAGTTAATCGTGTTTCATTGATGTGACCTAGTCTACAATGCTATAAGAAAGCCTGATTTATTTCTGGAGACTTTCTTTTAAGTGTGTTCTGGACATTGAAAACCTGAGCTTGACTCAATACCTATATACCGTCATCTAATGTACTGGACCCAATCAGAACTTGATTTAGGTGGATGTGAACTACATCGCTTACGAATGTAAAATCATATCCCTCTCTCGAAAGTGAGGACACTGATATGATATTACAAGTCAAACTAGGTACATACAAACAGTTATATAGAATCAATATCTGCCCACTTGTCAAACCTAGGCGATATTCTCCCACGGATTCAGCGTCCATGCTCATTCCTTTTGCAACTCTGAGAGACAAATCACCTACCCTTATAACTATACGGTTTCTCAAAGCATGTAATGAATTACAGATATGAGATCCTGATCCGGTATCTAGTATCCAGGAAGTAGAGTTAATTGACAAACAGTTCTCAATTACAAACACACTTGAGGCCGAAGCCACAACATGCTTCGTATCCTGGCTACGGCTTCCAAAGCCCTGCAATCCTTCTGCTAATGCCCAATCCCATAACAATAGGAGCATCCCTCTTTAGCTAAACCATGTCCCGAAACTTTTGCTCTTCCTTTTCCTCCTACTTTACTGACACCGTATATCGGCTTTGTAGAGGTCTTCTTCTTTTCACCCTTTGCTTTCGCTCTGGGTGTAGAAGAAGAAGATCCTCCATTAAGCAGAGCTTGTGTCTCCCTGGTTTCTTTCAGGGTGTAAGTAGAGGGTAGGGACTGTGGAAATAAGTCAGCGTATGATCTGTTTCCCAACGTGGTCTCCAGGTCCTTGAGCTCAATATAGCTAGTCATTGTAAGGATGTCGTCCCTTACAAATGACCCGACAGCCAACCTCGCTTGAATTAATTCGTTCGAGGCCTCATATCTTGCGATATGAGATTGCTCTCCATATAAATCTTTGTTATGGAGAAAGATGGAAACTGAGTCCATCTTCTCGTGCTGCTTCTGGTATACACCATCAACTGAAGCCAACACAAGGCACTTGGCTTTCGCTTTATCCTTTTCCCTTGTCTGACGGATATCCATATCCGCGATGGTGGAAACTGGACCTGGGACGGTGGGATCTTGAGTAGTAATAGGGTGGTCCAGCTTGTCATAGGAAATGGACATCTGGACAGACCTTTGCCAGTCATATAAGTTAGATTCAGTCAACTTGTTATCTAGATGTAACCTAGTCATGGTCACAAGGTCGCTGCAATGAGAGAGAGAAGAAAACACTTTAGCATGATGCTCTTGCAAGTTTAGATTGGTTTTTAGTTTATCTAAACTGGATGGCTCCCACTGTTTCTCGAATCCTTCCTCAAACCATAAAAGAAGAATTAGCCAGGACTATTCTCACCGTACAATACTTGCTTAACCGTTCAGCCAGGCCGGTGTCGGTACTTCGAGGGAGGTTTTCCAACGCTATCGCGAAGTTCCTTAATTAAATAACCTCTTTTCTCTGGGGGCTTAGCCCCGCTGACACCTTTCTCGACACCTACTTGGTTTATATCATTGATCGTTAAGTGACGAATCTCCTGATAAGTAGCATATACTCACAGTAGGATCGGGATCCAAATATCATCGTGTGATAATATTGAAGGAATCCTACCAACATTCATCAAACTCCAAATGGTATGCAACACTAGCAAGTTTCAGTTTCTTTAGAAACTCCCGATGTGGATTTTTGCCCCATGTTCTTATGACCTTGACGAAGGCCAACAAATCATAAGTCACATGTCAAGTTCTGCTCATCATTATCTTGTTAATTTGAACCCACCCGTACATACCCTTGACGAAGGCCAACAAGGTAATACGACTGTCCCAAACCAACTCATCTATCTATGCAACAAATGAATACCCCAGCAGCTACCAAACACTATGCATTGACGAAGGCCAACAAACATAGCTTGAATACTACTGACCGTCCATAAGAAATGACGGAGGGCTACGACTGGTTTTGGCGAAACCGTGAACGTAGTGAACTTGATATAATCGAAGGAACCTGATAGCTTTTTAAAAGGAGTGGTTAAAGCTCCGCAATTAAAAAATTCTGCTCTTTTAAAATAACCGAGTGGTTTATTTTAAATTTGTTCCAACGATTCAACTTTGGTTTGTTTTCTTTGCATTAATATAATGTGTCCCATCAATTAACCTATCATTGCAGAAAACAACGAAAATACAACGTCCTCTTATGCCATCCGCATTCGCCACTGGGTCCCATCATCACCCGTTAGGTTACTTAACTAACGACAGAGCGAGGGCTGGGCTAGCGCGGGTGTAAAACATAAGTGACGTCTAAATAGCTATCATATATAGATATTGTACATTCGTCAGACGCAATAATAGGCATTCCAGATCACTGATGAACATTATTGGATATACAAGCAATCCGCGTTTCCTTTGAGCCTGTGATTGATCGTTTCTTTATGTGTCGGTTTAAGAAAATGTATAAAATCACAATCAAAGAATTATATTTGACCGCAATCAATTACGGTGTCGGTTGTAGATCGTAAGCGAGTGCGGATCGTCCACAGGGATTGTGCGATTCGTTTCTATGTTTGATTTGTTTGAATTGAAAAGTTAATCGAAAAGAAAAGAAAACATGATTCAAGATTTTATCGATTGATTCAAGTGTCACTAATCTAATCAAGAATCAAGAAAATGATAAACAATCGAGAATCGGGTTTCGATGATATTTCCAACCAAATGTCAAGAATCTAAATGAGGCTCGTAGGAATCGATCGGATCTATAGACGTGATGTAATCTCAAGATATCGTGTTCTTGTCCTTCGAAGAATTGATATTAGATCGATGATGATCGACGAGAGTTAGGGCTTTCTCGTGAAACTAGGGTTTCATCATTTAACCCTTGTTCTTTCGTCGATGTCATTCACATTCTACCCTCTAGCAATTTCAAGAAACGATCGTAACTCCCCAATTTTGAGCGATATCAATCAAGAAAGCATCGCAACGAACTGGGTTGTCGGTTCTTGAACTTGCTAGGGTTTACAAAACTCGTAGGACTCAAGAATCGATTTAAGATATGTTACATCATCATTCTATTGATCTTCTCGACTCCTTAACGAGCGGAGTTTTACTCAAACATCACAACAAGAATTACAACTAGAAATTGAGATCGAATCATGATGCAAGAATTTAAAGAAAACAGGATAAAAGAATATCACCTTTTATTTATATCAACAATTTGATTACAGTCGCTCAAGAACTACAAGAGGAAGAACTAAATTGTCGATTTAGCTTCGCTCGGCTCCGTGAGTCGCGGGTCGGGTTGGACCACTTGCTCTGTTGGAGATCGGCTCTGCTTCTAAAAGGTTGAAGAGCTTCTTGCTTGATTTGGTACTCGGGAATCTTGGCTTTTGATTGGAATTAGGGTTAGGGTTTCACACAAGTCTTGTCACTAGACTTGTGGAAGAAGATGAAGAAAGAGAGTGAATGGATCTAGATTGATACTAGATTGGCTAAAGATGATTAGATTGATACCCTCCTTACCCTAGGTCTAGGCTTTTATTTATAGACTTCCCAATCCCTAGGTCTAGGTTTGAAATTACAATTCCCTCCAAAAGTTTGTTGAGGAGCTTCTAGAAATAGTTTGTTAGGACCTAGCTTAGGCTTTAAGCTAGGATTAATTAAGCTTATAAACCCTAGTTTGCTGATCTGGCAGAAGTCTCTGGAGTCTTCTGGAATTTGTCATGTCTTTCTAAAGTGTTCTGAAGTGTAGCGACTGGGAGAAGCATTGTGCACCAAATTTTGATGGCTGACGTGGCAGCGCCGCCGCGGAACCGCGGCGCAAGCCGGCTCTCGCCGCGGTTCCGCGGCCAAGTAGTGGCTTCATGGCTTGGTCTTTCTGTCACATGCTTGGGATGGCATATAGGGCTTTATCTGATGTGTTGATTTGTATTTGACCCTTTGGATTGCTACCAGATCTCAAAACTTGGAGTTGGTGTAATGTTTATCAGCTTCTCTTGATAATTCTGGCTTTTGTTCCTGCAAATTCTCGAGACAAGTGTTGCACAATATAGAGATGATGCGATGCCATAAAATGCAGTCAATTTCCTTTATAGTGCCGGTTTTAAAGTCTAACAAATGCAATCTGATATTTAATGACCGATTTGCTAATATGTGAAATATGAATACCGTACACTTCTAAATGAATGCAAATGATAAGGAAATTGCCGTGTTAAAAATACAATATTTTCGACTGATCAAATTCCCCCAAACTTATTTTCGTTCGTCTCGAGCGAACTGTTTTATTTAAAAAGAGAAGGAGAAAATAAAGAAAGAAAAAAACTAATTAGCACACTTTCGTAGGCGACACGATTGCACTGAGCACGTGCAACAAGCCTTTAAACCTCTGGGTGTCCCTAGTAGGAGGAGTGTTGTCTCCTGAGGGTTTTCAGCGGATTGCACCCACAAAATCCAATAATAAAAGGAAAATCATGAATATTACATTTAAAGAAAATAATTGTAAAAGAAAAGCCTTGAAAATTAGGGTTTCCAACTAAGCTAGCTTTTCGGTTGTCATGAGCCCTATCTTAATGGTCATGAAAAGATGTCAGAAATCACGTCCTCCCTCAATAAAACATCGTCTTATTCTTCATTCCTATCTTTATTCCAAACATCGATCATATAACCCTGCGTGTGTGTAAAGGACATCCCTACACCCGGAGAATTCAATTCAAGCTATCATACTCTTGCCCATCAGCCTCAGTACTTTTTAATTAATGAATATTTAGATGTACTCACACACTTTCATACGACCGTTAATACTTCTTGAGGTACTAACCGACCGATTACTCATGTGCTTGCTTATTTGGTGTATTTTCCTCGTCTTGCACCACCTCAGGCATAGCAGTGACTCCCGGACCAGTTGGCCTTAGGGCACTAGGTGAAGAGGCACCCTCGCTATATATTTTTATTGCCCTCGGTGATAACAAAACCAGTGTCCATTTTTCTCACCACTTTATATTTTTTTTATTCACTTTTTTTTTCTTTTTATTTCCTTCATACATCGGCTTTAAGACAAGAGCATTTCAAGGTATCCTCTACTATCCCAGGCTTTAAGACGTGTGTGAGTGCGAATTGCAGGGTATCAACGTTCAAAATGTTTGGCTTCTAGAATAGAAACTATTTTTCAGACTTATTTTTATCCTCAGATTAGTGATGTCCTTCATCTTACTAACCCTTGGGACAACGGCTCATAACTACTTATTACTAGTTCGTATAAGAAAACATCTAATTTTCTTAGTTTTCTTAAATTTTTCTAATCTCATGGATGCAATTTTTCACTATCTAAACTTTCATTATCTTATTTATGTACAAAAAATGTTTAAATGTTTTTATATTTTGAAAATTTTAAATTTTTATGGATTTTGAAAATTTTTAAATTTTTATAAGTTTTGAAAGAAATGTTTTGTGCTTATGCAAATGATATGCAAATGATGCAAAAATAAGCACAAACCTCCCCCAAACTTGTTTTCAACAGTGTCCTCACTGTTACCAACCGCTATACTTACAAAAACTTGTAAGCCTGGGGGAAATTATTAGTGGGGGCAAAATATATAAGTGACGAACTTCCCCCAAACTTACTCTTTTTACTCACCTTCATTCAAAAAATGATGCAATGATATGCAGGACATGAAGGTGAGACGGAGGAATTTTAATCAAGATAAACTGGCTCCTGTAAGAACAAGAGCTCCTCCGTGGGGTCAGTGGAAAAATACGGCTTTAGTCTATGTCCATTAACTTTGAAAAATATGCCGTTTTTAATATTTTCTACTACTACTGCCCCGTGCGGGTATACAGACCGCACAACAAAAGGTCCCTTCCATCGAGATCGGAGCTTACCCGCGTGAAGGTGTAATCATGAATCATAAAGAAGGACTTGTTGACCAGGTGAAAATGTTTTCCTCAAAATGTTTTTATCGTGAAAAACTTTGGTCCTATTCTTTACAATTACAGCGTTATCATAAGCTTCATCGTGGAGTTCGCTTAGCTCATTTATTTGCAGCTTCCGAAAGTTGCAAGCAAGGTTTAGATCAAAATTTATTTCCTTAATAGCCCACAATGCTTTATGCTCTATCTCGACTGGTAAATGACATGCTTTCCCAAACACTATCCTATATGGAGACATTCCTAAGTCGGTTTTAAATGCAGTTCTGAATGCCCAAAGAGTATCCGTCAGTTTGGTCGACCAGTCTTTTCTATTTTTAGCAACAGTCTTCTCCAGGATAAGTTTGATTTGTCTGTTTGAGATTTCAGCCTGCCCGCTTGTTTGGGGATGATAGGGTGTAGAAAGTCGGTGGTTGATTGAGTATTTCCGCATCAAAGTCTCGAAAGACCTGTTGCAGAAATGTGTCCCATTATCGCTAATAATAGCGCGTGGGTGTCCAAATCGCGAAAAGATATTCTCTTTCAAGAACTTAATAACAACTTTCCTGTCATTAGTGCGACATGGAATGGCTTCTACCCACTTTGAGACATAATCAACCGCCAGCAGTATGTACAAATTCCCAAAGGAGTTGGGAAAGGGACCCATAAAATCAATGCCCCAAACATCAAATATTTCAACAACCAGAATGAGTTGCTGAGGCATTTCATTTCTCTGGGAGATTCTACCCGTGTACTGACATTGTGTACAGGTTTTGCAATAGTCAAATGCGTCCTTGAATAAGGTCGGCCAATAAAATCCACATTGCAAAACCTTCTCCGCCGTCTTTTTAGGACCAAAGTGACCCCCGCAGGCCTGATCATGACAAAAAGAAAGAACACTCTTGAACTCTTCTTTCGGGACACACCGGCGAATGATCTGATCAGGACAATACTTAAACAAGTATGGATCATCCCAGTAAAAGTGTTTTACTTGGGATAAAAAGCGGTATTTGTCCTGTTTTGACCAATCGCTGGGTATAAGTCCCGTGACAAGATAGTTCACTATATCCCTGAACCATGGTTCATTGGATACGCTCAAGAGTTGCTCGTCAGGAAACGAGTCATTGATCGGCAGGGTCACAGGGGAAGAAGAGATGCGTGAAAGATGGTCAGCTACTACGTTTTCACATCCTTTCTTATCTTTGATAACAAGATCGAATTCTTGTAACAGAAGGATCCAACGTATTAGTCGACCTTTTGCATTTTTCTTCGCCAGAAGATGTTTTAAGGCGGAATGGTCAGTATACACAACTATAGCTGAGCCAATTAAATAAGGCCTGAATTTTTCTAATGCAAATACAACCGCTAAAAGTTCTTTTTCTGTGGTTGTATAATTGATTTGCGCATCATTCAGGGTCTTACTAGCATAGTATATCACGTGTGGCATCTTTTCGATGTGCTGTCCTAAGACTGCACCTACTGCAAAGTCAGATGCATCACACATCAGCTCAAAGGGGTAGTCCCAGTTTGGTGATAATAAAACGGGGGCTGAAGTGAGTGAGTGTTTAAGTGAGTCGAAAGCTGTCTCACAGTCCGAATCAAAATGGAAGGTCGTATCCTTGGCCAGGAGAAGAGTTAAAGGTCTAGCAATTTTGCTAAAGTCCTTAATGAATCTCCTATAAAAGCCCGCATGGCCAAGGAAAGATCGAATATCCTTGACGCTTTTGGGATGAGGGAGGTTTTGAATGACATCCATCTTAGCTCTGTCAACCTCAATGCCTTTCTGTGAAATGACATGTCCAAGAACAATTCCTTCTTAGACCATGAAATGCCATTTTTCCCAGTTCAAAGTTAAGTTCTTCTCTTTGCAACGAGTAAGAACAGCGTCAAGATTCGATAGGCAATCAGAAAAAGAGTCTCCAAAAATCGAGAAATCGTCCATAAAGATCTCCAGAAAATTCTCTACCATATCAGAGAATATCCCCATCATACACCGCTGAAAGGTAGCGGGAGCATTGCATAACCCAAAGGGCATGCGACTGTAAGCAAAGGTACCAAAAGGACAAGTAAAAGTGGTTTTATCTTGATCCTTTTTGGTGATGGGGACCTGATTATAGCCTGAGTATCCGTCCATAAAACAATAATACTCTCGTCCCGCTAAGCGTTCCAGCATTTGATCAATGAATGGTAGAGGAAAGTGGTCTTTCCTCGTGGCAACATTGAGTTTTCTATAATCGATACATACACGCCACCCAGTTTGGGCGCGTGTCTGGATCAACTCATTTGCTTCATTGGTTATAACAGTGATGCCGGATTTCTTAGGAACGACATGTATAGGACTCACCCATTGGCTATCGGAGATGGGGTATATAATACCATTATCTAAGCATTTGACGATCTCTTTCATTACCGCTTCCTTCATGACGGGATTCAACCGTCTCTGTGGTTCTCAGGTTGGTCTGGCATCATCCATCACATGTATATGATGTTCAACAATCAAGGGACTAATCCCTTTGATGTCCGCCATACTCCAACCAAACGCCTCTTTGTTAGATCTCAATACCGATAAAAGTGCATTCTCTTGCTCTAATGCTAGAGAAGCGGAAATTATAACCGGTAAAGACTCCTTCTCACCTAAATAAGCATATTTCAGATGAGACGGTAAAATTTTGAGATCTAATTCGGGCGGAGAAATGATAGAAGGAGGGATCATTGAGTGATTTTTGGATTTACAAAGAAGCTCAGAGCCTGTGAAAGATACAGACTCGGGTGGAGAAAAGTCAGGAGTGCAGGACTCAAGTGTAGAAAAAGTGTCCTCACTAAGATCTTGTGTGAAATCAAACAGAGATGTGGTAATGTCGTCGAGATCAGTAAAGCAAAGTTCCTCAGCTCCACAACTATCGGGAGCGATCTCGTGGACAGAGCACACATCTAAAATATGAGCAGAGGGTTCTGATGGCTGACTTCCAACTTTGTAGATGTTTAGTTCAATGGTCATATTTCCAAATGATAAATTCATTGAACCGTTTCTACAGTTTATAACAGCGTTGGAAGTGGCAAGGAAAGGACGACCCAGAATCACCAGAATTTGGCCCCGGGGGTTTGCTACAGGCTGTGTGTCAAGTACAATGAAGTTTACAGGGAAAAAAAATTCCCCGACCTTTATCAACACATCCTCTAGTTCACCCCTTGGTTTGGTGATTGAACGGTCTGCCATCTAGAGAGTGCAGTGAGCAGGTTTCAGCTCTCCAATCCCTAATTGCTCATATACAGAATATGGAAGTAGGTTAACACTTGCGCCAAGGTCTAAAAGAGCACGATTTATGTTTTTACCCCCAATAGAAATCGATATTGTAGGATATCCTGGGTCCTTTCGTTTCTTTGGTAGCTGGGGAATAAAAGCAGTGCTGATATTATTAGCCATGAAGACCTTCTTCGGCACTTGGGTCTTCCTCTTCCTAGTGCACAAGTCCTTAAGAATTTTCGCATAAGCGGGGACTTGTTGAATTGCATTTAGGAGTGGGATATTGATGTTAACCTGTTTGAACATTTCCATAATTTTCTCCATATGAGGACTCGTTCTATTACACCTTAACCGATTCGGGTAAGAAGCTTTCGCAATTAGCGCCGGGTCCATCATAGGAGAAGGAAGAGGGGGTAGACGAGATCCCAAAAGAGGTGTGGGGACCGTCTGTGGAGAACTAGAAGGGCTATACTGAGGTGTCGAGCCTAATGGGAAATGGAGAATAGGCTCGCGAGAAGGTGGTGTGGTAGAAGAAGAAGGATCGGAAGGAGAAGTGTGTGTGTGAGGAAAGGTCTCAGCCGGGGTGTTAATGATAGGATTTTCAATATCATCAATACCTTCCCCGACATGATTGTTCGGCACTCTTACCGATCTCAACGTTGTGACGGAATTTACATTGTAATGCCCAGAATTCTGTAGGGGTTGAGAGGGAAGTTTCCCTTTTTCTCTCGCACTCATTTCGGCTTTAAGGCGTGCGATTTCAGCTTCCATCGATCTGATACTCTCAGCTTGGGACGCTGAGTTTTTCTTTATCTCACTGACGGAAGATCTAACCTCAGTCGAAACCTCTATGAAATTTGATAAAAGTGATTTCATGGTTTGAGTGAATTGAGAGAATTCATCAGAACAGGACAACTGCATAGGATTAGACTGTGCAGGATTGTTGACCTGGTTTTGGAAGTTTTGTGACTGGTAGGGGTGCTGAGTGAGTTGAAGGGGTTGCTGTTGTGGTGAAGGAAGAGCCCTTTGAAAATTATTCGTGTTTGGAACCGTGTTTTGAGATTGGTTTTGGTTCCAAGCGAAATTCGGGTGATTCCTCCAACCCTGATTGTACGTGGATGAATATGGATCGTTTCTCGGTCTTTGAAATGCGGCATTAGAATGCTCGTGACCTTGAAACGCAGAGTTTAATGGACATTCTTCCGTTAAATGAGACGGATCAGAACAGCACCCACAAACAGTTTTGGGGAGCGACACTGGGTTTAGGGAGGCTGCTGCAAATTTGTGTTCCATAGCGTCGAGCTTCTTTTGCATTGCTGCCATCTCAGCTCGAACACCTATGGACACATCTATTTGGTGTACGCCACCCCTATTCAATGGTTGGGTTCCACTCTCCCACTGTAGTGATTTTTCAGCGAACTCTTCTAAATACTTCCACGCTTCCCCATCATCCTTAGTCATAAAAGTACCTTGACACATGTTTTCAAGGCTCTGTTTAGTGTTTGGGTTAATGCCCTCATAAATGATTCGGCAAAGCTCCCATCTCGGGATTCCGTGATGAGGACACTGAACCAATAGATCCTTGAAACGTTCAAAGCATTTTGAAAATGGTTCAGCAGGGAGCTGGGCAAATTGATTCAGTTCGCTACGGATTCGAGCTGTCTTTTGTATTGGGTAAAATTTCTTAAGGAATGCAGCGACGAATTCTTCCCAATTCGTAATAGAGTGTGCGGTAGTGTTATATAGCCACTTCTCGGCTATATCACACAATGTAAATGGAAGAAGTCGTAGACGCATAGCATCCACTGAAAGTTGTGACGTACCCATCATTGCGCATACGTTTTCAAATTTGGTAATGAAAACGTAAGCGTCCTCAGTCTCGAGTCCGTGGAATTTGGGTAAAAAGTTGATGTACTGGGGTTTAATCTCAAAGTTATCCCCGTTGGCTGGTGGTGTGGATAAGCAGGTCGAAAGAGGACCTCGAATAGGGTAGCACCTCTCCTGGAGAGAGATGCGGGGTGGATTCTGCGCACCAACGGACGGCGACAGATTAGGGTTAAAGAAGTTTGATGGAGGTGGATCCATCGGTGCGGGTGTGGTAGTGGGTATAAGAAAGGTAAATGGAGAAATATCGACTTCGGAGTCGATAAAGGGTACGCGGACTAAACGGGCACTAGAATCCCGTGTCCAGCCTATCTTGTACTAAAAAGGGTTAGTACAAGTGGCAGCGTTGGCTTATAATTAGGAGTAATGAATGAATGCGGTGTTTGCTTTGAAAAAGGGACGGATTTTTGAAAAAATGATGCGACACAATAAATGCAGCACACAAACCCTAGAATCTAGTGGTCACCTAGGTCCGGCTCTAGACCGCTCCTAACTGCCAGAAGACAAGTCGCAGGATAGAATCCTCCACTGCCTCTTTGTCCCCCTATGGCCAGGTAAGTGCCAGGTAAGTGGGAAGGTACTCCACTACGTAAGTAGTGGGCCTAATTAATAACCACTAGCCTTCGACACACTTGCCTAGACACCACAAGAAAACGCGGATAAGCAATGAATTACCCACGACCTTCTTCGGTCCTAGGTGAGCGCGACGGTCCTTAGAGTCATCTCTAGATCTTTTTTAGTTAATGTGGGTCAATGCGGATGCAAGTTTTGTGATTTTCGGGGCCTAGGAAGGATAATGAACTCCCCACCTAATTTGGATTTGGCCGTGCCCCTTAATATCCGTATTTAGAATGCAAACAACCAAGAAACAAAATCACGCACAAATTTACTTTTGCAATTTGCGAGCTGCGATTATTTGCAAAGAATCCTGCACAAACTGTTAATTTGAGCTAAAAAGAGGAGAGAGGAGAGAGTAAGAAATCACCTGAGAGAAAATTTTTACAGAGAACCCTCCAATATGCCGTGGTTCCGCCGCATAAGGCTCTTATTGCCGCCCTTCCGCGGTCAAACAATGGGAACACTGCACAAATTTTTTTTCAGAGAGGCTCTGTAGACTCCCTCTGCTCTCTGGTATATTCCAAAATTTTTTCCAATTTCCCAGCAAGCTCCAGATCTCCTTGCAATGAACCACAACAAATTGTTTAGGGTTTGCACGAATTTTGATTACAAAAATTACAATGGAATAAATCTTTCAATTCAAACTTTAATATGAAACGAATTAGCGCGTAATCCCCGGCAACGGCGCCATTTGATTGATCGTTTCTTTGTGTGTCGGTTTAATAAAATGTATAAAATCACAATCAAAGAATTATATTTGACCGCAATCAATTACGGTGTCGGTTGTAGATCGTAAGCGAGTGCGGATCGTCCACAGGGATTGTGCGATTCGTTTCTATGTTTGATTTGTTTGAATTGAAAAGTTAATTGAAAAGAAAAGAAAACATGATTCAAGATTTTATCGATTGATTCAAGTGTCTCTAATCTAATCAAGAATCAAGAAAATGATAAACAATCGAGAATCGGGTTTCGATGATATTTCCAACCAAATGTCAAGAATCTAAATGAGGCTCGTAGGAATCGATCGGATCTATAGACGTGATGTAATCTCAAGATATCGTGTTCTTGTCCTTCGAAGAATTGATACTAGATCGATGATGATCGACAAGAGTTAGGGCTTTCTCGTGAAACTAGGGTTTCATCATTTAACCCTTGTTCTTTCGTCGATGTCATTCACATTCTAGCCTCTAGCAATTTCAAGAAACGATCGTAACTCCTCAATTTCGAGCGATATCATTCAAGAAAGCATCGCAACGAACTGGGTTGTCGGTTCTTGAACTTGCTAGGGTTTACAAAACTCGTAGGACTCAAGAATCGATTTAAGATATGTTACATCATCATTCTATTGATCTTCTCGACTCCTTAACGAACGGAGTTTTACTCAAACATCACAACAAGAATTACAACTAGAAATTGAGATCGATTCATGATGCAAGAATTTAAAGAAAACGAGATAAAAGAATATCACCTTTTATTTATATCCACAATTTGATTACAGTCGCTCAAGAACTACAAGAGGAAGAACTAAATTGTCGATTTGGCTTCGCTCGGCTCCGTGAGTCGCGGGTCTGCTTGGACCACTTGCTCTGTTGGAGATCGGCTCTGCTCCTAAAAGGTTGAAGGGCTTCTTGCTTGATTTGGTACTCGGGAATCTTGGCTTTTGATTGGAATTAGGGTTAGGGTTTCACACAAGTCCTGTCGCTAGACTCATGGAAGAAGATGAAGAAAGAGAGTGAATGGATCTAGATTGATACTAGATTGGCTAAAGATGATTAGATTGAATACCCCCTTACCCTAGGTCTAGACTTCTATTTATAGACTTCCCAAACCCTAGATCTAGCTTTGAAATTATAATTCCCTCCAAAAGTTTATTGAGGAGCTTCTAGAAATAGTTTGTTAGGACCTAGCTTAGGCTTTAAGCTAGGATTAATTAAGCTTATAAACCTTAGTTTGTTGATCTGGCAGAAGTCTCTGGAGTCTTCTGGAATTTGTCATGTCTTTCTGAAGTGTAGCCACTGGGAGAAGCATTGTGCACTAAATTTGATGGCTGACGTGGCAGCGCCGCCGCGGAACCGCGGCGCAAGCCGGCTCCCGCCGCGGTTCCGCGGCCAAGTAGTCGCTTCATGGCTTGGTTTTTCTGTCACATGCTTGGGATGGCATATAGGGCTATATCTGATGTGTTGATTTGTATTTGACCCTTTGGATTGCAACCAGATCTCAAGATTTGGAGTTGGTGTAATGTTTATCAGCTTCTCTTGATAATTCTGGCTTTTGTTCCTGCAAATTCTCGAGACAAGTGTTGCACAATATAGAGATGATGCGATGCCATGAAATGCAGTCAATTTCCTTTATAGTGCCGGTTTTAAAGTCTAACAAATATAATCTGATATTTAATGACTGATTTGCTAATATGTGAAATATGAATACCGTACACTTCTAAATGAATGCAAATGATAGGGAAATTGCCGTGTTAAAAATACAATATTTTCGACTGATCAGCCTGCAACGAAAGACGGATTACATAGTTGTGATGAATAGCCATTACCCCACCCTAGACCCCTACGGATACGGCAAACTACCCGCCAAGTACCCGAAGTGAAGCGGTCTCCCTCAACAACGTGAGTAGGTCACTAAACACTTCAACGTACCCGGTAGTTTGTGTACCCCACCTTGGGTCTATCCTAGGAGCAAAAAATAGTAAATGAAATAATACAACGGTGGCTACAACCGCAACCTGGATGTGCCCCGCAAAAGAATATTACATCATATTACAATTTACATCGAATGAATGAATATAAAACCCATCTCAAACCCCGGCTAATCATCACAACTATCCAATCAAGTTCATATACACAAACAGTAAAAACCAATACAGAAATGTGCAACCCCCTGCCAACCGACATACTAGTAGTTAGGGGAGGGTTACGAATACATTAAATATTACAGATAAAAACCCGATTAGCAAATAACTTAGAATATCGATCGACAACCTTTTTCCGTGTCTACCCCAAATGCAAGCCAGCACAGAAGTAACCTGGGCAGAAACAGAATATACTGGAAAACAAAACACCACAAAATATGAATTAATGCGCAAATCCGAGTCAACTCGGGGTTGACTCGGCAGCGGATCCGCGGTCAAAAGCACCATTCGGCCGCAGATCCGCGGCCGTCTTACCGAGTTAGGTCCTCGTATTTTCCCAGAATTCTTATAATCCCCTGATGTTAATTTTCAGGCACATCAAATAATTTTTTCGACACTTTTAAAATTGACAGAAACTTAAGGGGTCCGGAGTTTTGTTTTCTCGTTTTTCCGACGACTGAAGTTCTAATTAGTTGCTAACAAGCTAGTAAATGTTTAGTTGGCTCTGATACCAGTGTAAGTTTGTGTCACGCACCCCACGAGCTTGCGGGGAGGCGGAATATATGAAAAACAATTATCAAAGGTTCGTAACACGGACTTGAGCACACGGATCGTGTCTAAACCATTACTAGCAAACTACGAAAGGTTTAACTACTCGGATTCGAAATTATACCTCATGTTACTTGTCCTTCGGGTCTTTGTCGCTGTCCTCCACACCTCATAGGCTCTATGGAACGTCGGCACCTCAACGGCCTCCTCGAGTCAAAGACGATCCACCCGAGAACTCCTACTCCAAGCTTGACCTCTAACTTGAGGTAACTAGGTTACTCAAAGTGCTAATCTAAGCAACTTAGGGGATATAGAGTTGGATTATGGATTAACAAATCTTGCTAACCTTTGATCTCAACTCATGAGAGGTAGGGTTAGGGTTTGAAGAGAGAGAGCTTGAGGAGAGAGAAGGTGAGAATGAGAATCATTTTGGATAAATGATATCATTTGTGTATATATGAAACATAACATATTATTAAATGAATAACAAATAATGATATATCATCATGTTTCATTAATACACTAAGTGATTCATCACATGAGTCATATAAATCATAAATGAATCATTAACTCCATGTATGAATCACACCATGACTCATTAATCCAATAAATGCAAATGCCACCTTACCCTCCAAGTCATCATCTTTCTAGAAACTTCCCGACAAATTACGAGAACGCCCCTCCTATCCGTGAAAACACGGAAAAACTTTAGACTGTATAAATCCAATAATCCGATACTAGAATCTGGCTTAAACCAAAGCCGACTGGTAAAAACTGTCCGAACATCGTACGTGCGTAAAAACACGTATGCGTCCGAACCCTGTCGTAAAACCATACGACCTCTATATCGTTTCGCCCGAAGCAGGGAAACTCTCTGTGTGAGACTCTAAAGACTCGACACTACGCTGGCAGTGGGTTTAACCACAGACCGCAAGCGGCACTAACTGTACGTAACGGTCCCCAGGTAGATGTCGATAAGAAGGCCGATGAGGAAACCCATCCGAACTCCTACTGAGCCTGATGTGACAATCTCCGTACAGTCCGGTATGTTCGTCTAGGACTATCGCATATCGGGCCTAGGGGGCGGCAAGCGTCAGTCCCCTAATAGAGGTATAAGTCGTGTCGGAGCGTAGCCCATTACACCTTGAGAAACTACTGGAACCTACCAGTAAATCTCGCTTGCTCTGGCCAGGGACTTTGCGTAATGGCTCTCTGACACAGCGTGATATCTACTCCCAATACCGGGAGAGACGAATCCTGTCTAACAGCCACTGCCTCCAAGTGCTCGGGACTGTACCCAACTGCTACCTGTTTGCACGACTCTTTTGAGCCGTGGTAGGGTAGCAATCTAAGAACAGTGGGACACACTCGAGGCGAAGTAGCAGTGTCAAGTCTGCGGACTATGCTGTACTCATGTCACCTGGGAACTGTTAATTGACGACGGGTATAATACCAACCAACAGTTCCCCGCGAGTCCTGTCCGGTGTACCCGTAACCCAACGAGCACCTGTATACTATCTCCAATACGACGTACTGATGGCTGTGGGACAGACCATCTCCCCAACTGGGATGAGAAGCGTACACACTAGTCTATTCCCGGAGTATCGATACCCTGTCTCGATAATCCTACGACTAGGGACCTGTATAGGATATTGCTTATAGACTACCCAGCCCCCACTAATGTGACTGCCATTACAACGCTGGTAATCAAGCAAAGATCCTAAGGGCTCTACTAATATGTATAAGCGATACGTTACAAGAAACATATGCACATATTAAAGTAGAAACAAACCAAGTAACATACTACCATTTTTAGCAAGACTGTCAATACAACTGTGAATATCCCAAGCTTCCATTAAGAAATATACAAATTAGTATGATACAGTAATGGCCTTCTAGGGCATAAACACTAACAGAATATATGGATTCATATTGAATTGTTATATATATACTTGAATTTCTTTCAAGTCAGATTGATTATATTGAGACTCAGTCTGAGTCAGACAATTAGAAAAGAAATTGAATCATGAATTAGGCTTTGGTGTTATCGGTAACCGCTGCACATGGACGGCAGAATTTGTGTCTTTTTCAAAGACGATTACCGTGTTGATAACACCGTTTGTTAAGTTATCTACCTTAAATAGGCAAGCACCCATATCTCCGGCTCCCTGAGGCTCAAGAGACTGGTCCCGCTTAAACCTATGTTTACTACGGTGCCCACGGTAGAGCTTTCTCTTACGGCACCATAGGAGCAATTATAAAAGTTAAATTTTTAATAATATTTTATGTATAAATGCCTCTATGGTTACTACCGTAGGTGTCCTGTTTTTCCCTACTGTGTGAGCTGTAAGGGAAACCTAAAATTTCCCTTACAAATTTTTCCGCCCATAAGGACAAGCCATCTTTGTACTAGTGAGGAGTTGTGTTGGACTATAATTTGCTAAATTATGACATATATTCCTAGTTTAATTAGAGGTTTAGTTAAAACAACTGCTTTTATAACTAATAGTATTAAGTTGTTTTAAATTAGGTAATATGAAGATTAGAATGTAATCAATTTCTATGTTTTGTTGTTTGGTCCTATTTGGATTAGGAGAATATTGAGGCTGTGGGTCTCATTGTAATGAGAGGTTTTGAGTTGGTATCTTTTGGTATTCTAATCTCTTGGTTAAGAGAATTTAAAAGTTCATTTGGAGAGGAAGTCCGCCCTCCACCAAAATCGCTGTTTTTCTATTTTCCTTTTATTTTTCTTCCGCGTATGTCAAAACCATCACAGATCCACATCTCGTCTATTGAATTAGGTTTCTCAATCCGTCTCCATAGATTTGGAATCAATTCGCTAGAAAGTTAACACCAACATTTCTTCTCAAAAATTATGAGAAATTCAAAAACTCTCAAGCAGTTCAATCCAATGCCATATATGATGATCATTTTCTTGAAGAAAAGAGGATTTTTCTTTTTTTCTTTTCTTGAATTAAGAACCAGCAAAATTTCACCAAGAGTTATATTTTCTCCTTTTATTTTAGTTTATGTTTCTTAGAATAACAAGCCTAGAAACTTCTCCTTTTTCAAATGAATATTCTTGTGTTCGATGAGTAAGATGTGTCATTCAGTAATAATATATCTGTCTCTAATGGGTTATAGACACGTTTAATATGCCCACCCGCATGTACATGTTTACTCTCAAGCATAATATGAAGAATTATCTAACTTTATTAAAATTGCATTCTTCTTATTGTAGAATGAATTTGGTTAGGGTTTTTCTTCTTCATAAACGTTTTGATTGATTTTTTGTATTAACTCAAAAAAAACTAATGCAAGGTTAAAAGCCATCGTAAAAGTGCTCAATTCTTTCATGGAGTCCTTTTTCTTTTCTTGGCTTAGTTTGACATAGAAGTATGTGATTTTCAACTTTCAGCTTTCATTATTTGAGAAACAGATACTTCTACAAAGTAAAATTCTGTTGTAATATCTATATAATTGAAAAGTGCAATTATTGATACAATCCTTTTAATTACACAAAATAAATGATCGTATTTATTTCTCTTCTTAATTTAATCAAATTCCCTTTTCTCTGATACACAAAGTATGCATGCATGCATGCAGTTTTCTCTCATGTATGGCTCCAAGGACCCAAGAACATAACTCTCCTTATCGGGTCTTCGGGTGAAGGCCCGTTCCAAACCCGATCCAACCCGTTAGCCTTCGGCGTCTCATAAATTATACTCAAAGGGATCATCGTAGCATCATAGGCTCTCCTTAGCCCATCTCCGATCATGCGCTTCATCTCGTGCCCCCATGAATCCTCTCCTTGTATATGCGGCGGCTTCATGATGGATCCCAGCCCGAATTAAACACTACTTGGTACAGATGGAGCTCCGGATCCGAAATAAGTGAAGTTTCATTGTGGATACGGATTAGTATTTATAGGCAAATGAGTAAGATAGCGGGGGGCAAGGATTTCTAGTCACGCTTGAGATTAAAAGGATAAGGGTTGAGAGTCATTTTCGCGGGCCCGGGTCGGGTTGGAATATTTGCGCCCAGTGGACACGAGATTCTTGTTCCTTTGTTACTTTTTTGTGCATTGGCAAGGTTGATCATGAGTGGGGAGTGGTCCTAGGAAAGTGACCACATTTTATGATAATATCCATTATTTTGGTCTGTGTTTTTGTGAATTTCTTTTAAATAATAATTAAACTTTGTTGATGACAACCATATATATTTTTCAAAATCACTCTTCTAGTACAATAGAAGTGAAGAGGATTCAATGAGAAGTGAGAAAATCATGGATTGAGTTCATTATGATTAAATATATTAGATTTCATACAAAATTATTATAAAATTGTAAATCATACAAAATTGTTATAAAATTGGCAAATATTACTTTTCCGCTATTTAATTTAAAGGATTAGAGAAGACAAAGAAGAAGATTGCCATATTATCGTGCATCATAACAAGATGACGGTAGTAAATTCCGTAATTCTCTATTATGGACTGTGATGAAATTACGGGAGCACAGATTGTTTAATTACTTTTAAACAAATTCTAGATATATATGCAACATATTGTGAGCCGAAATGAATTAATCCTGTTTGGAGCTTATCATACTTTTATGCAATGTTCTGGAAAGCGGAAATCATAGCGAAGCGGATGGATAGGGTTTTAGCTTTAGCTGCAAAAAACGTCAAGACATTTTTTAATAATAAGTAAAATAATGATGAAATTTTAGAAACTCTTAGAAATTGAATAATATAAACATAACAAAGATATTTTATCGTCATAAAGTTTGTATACAATAATAGAAATATATTGAACAAGTTTAAGAGATTTTCATCCATATAAAATATGAAAGAGATAATTTTGAAAATTAAAGACAATAATGAGGTTTAATTATTTGATCATTTGAAACGATAATCTACAGTTTTTAAGAAAATATTAACTATAGTCCATTTGAATATTTAAAGACGGATTTAAGCGGGGTTTTCAAGCAAAAACGAGCCAAAGCGAGGGCTTCAAGCCATTAACGCGGCAAAAAGACGTTTTATGCAAAAGTGAAGCGTTTCATGGTCATTTTCCGCTAAAGCCGGGGTATATAGTGAAGCTTTTTAAGGCTTTTTACAATTGTGGTGCACGCTCATTCTAACTGTCTATGAAATAATAAGAAATATGTATCTCCAATATATTTTCATGCAAAATTGCAAACAAACATAAAAATCAAAATTAAAACGGGAACTCTTCTGCTATTTAAGACATATTTAGATTTACATATTTCACTTCCCATATCTCCAAACTGCCTCTTGTTGGAACTCGAAGACTTTTAAACTTTCTTTGTGGTTCATTATCTAAATAATTCATAATTAATGAGCTGGAAAAAAACATTTTTTACTGTCAACGTCATATGTTTTGTATTTTAACCAAATTTCTGCTCCCAAAACTATTTATTTATAATTTGACTACAAAGCTAACTGACGTGGCATTTGATGGTGACCAATGGCATCTCCCTTCGTGTCATCATCACGTCAGCTGGTGGTCTGATTTTTCATGGGATGCTTTCAGGAACCTGGGCTTCAATTTTCTCAATTGAGTTTGGAATCAATCTTTTTCCAAAGTTTTGAAATTATGATTTAATTTACATCTTGCTAGTGAAGTTTCAGAAAAAAATCATAATGCCATTCTCTCTCACTCTCCCTGTCCTTCCGGCGGCGGCCGCCGCCGCCGCCCTACTATTATTTTGATCTCAGCTATTCCTGCTATTAATTCAATCCGACAATGGGAATTAGGGTGAATCAGGGTAGCCGAGGGTTTGTTGTTCTTTTGGTATATAATCCAAGGCGCTACCCAATCATGTAACTGTTCATTTGACATTTCTAGATATAAACGGCTAATTAACCTTTAATGATGTGATATAAGCACGATTGAGATTAAAAGAAAAGGAAAAACCTAAATCTAGAGTTATTTTATCTCTCTAACTGAATCCCGGACCATTAGTATATCATGGAATGAATGATGGATAATCCATATTTACTTAAAAATGTCAAGCATGGAAGTTCAACAATTAGAATTACACATGATTCTCACGGAACAACTTATTTATGCAAATAGCAACCTGCAAATTGATTTTTTCGTCTACTCAAAAATTTGAATTAAATTCATATTATTTTTCGCTTTATAGCCAGTGTTTTCGGTGCAGAGTTTTAACATTAAATAAGAAGTCACTTTACTAAGCCACCCTAAACTCTTACCTGTTTTTTTAACTAAAACTAACCCTTTAAACCTTTTATATTTTATAGATAGATTTGATCATTTGGCTTAGAAATTACTAGTAGAACCTTCAATTTTCTCTAACATTGTATAAATCTAAGTATATAGTGAGACTTAAATATCATCATTTTGAAGTTTATAAAGTTCAAGGCGATACCTATAATTTATAAAGTCGAATAATCTTACAAAGAAAATTCAAGAGACCTAGCAAAGGATAGTGAGAGTTTGATGTCATGTAGAGTGCTTGCACGTCCATTGAAGAATTTATTCTTGCATATACGGCATCATATATATTCCTAAAAAGGAGCCAAGAGTTAGATTAAAGGATCTGATACCTTGTTCTTTTGCTACCTAGTGGTATATATAATATTCGAGATGTGAGATTGAGCTTTTATTCCACTTGAATTTGATACCAAAACAAGTTAATTCATAGAGGTTGCAAGCATAATATACTGATGAAGTATATACTTCATATAAGTACATTCTTGGAATTATGAAACCATGCTTGCAACTAGGGAGCTAATCCAACCGAGTTTGGCTCAGGTTCGGGTTCTGCTTACTATAAGAGCTTGTTCAAGCTCGGATTGTTACTAGACAAGCCAAGCTTGAGCTAAAAATTGGGCTCATTCGGTCAACAAGCTGAACTCGGGCTGATCCTGATTCCTTGCTTATTTGTGTAGAGCCTGAGTTGGGCTCATTTATATATCATATCATTTTTTTATGTAGTTTAGAATAATTTAATTTCCAAGCAGACAAATAGTCAATCTAAATAGGCATGTATTCACTAAACTCTCATGCCGCATACCAAACCAATAATCAATAGATTAAACTCATATCAAATGCTCAATAATTAATCATATTTCGTTAATTCGGATTAACAAGATATAAGCGGGCTGAACTTACAAATGAGCACGAGCTATTGGGCAGACGGAAGTCTAATGGATAATGCGGAACTGAATTTGAAAAAGCAAACTTAATTGAGAGAATTAAGTTACAAACACTTTGTGTTTGTTATAGAAACAAATATTGCGAAGAGATGATTTTATTTAAATACCTTTGTTTAGAGGCTTTTCACTTCACTGGTTTTGAGACGACTTGATTGCATTAGTTCATATATTTGATATCTATTTATAGATAATACCTCACAATGTGAAAGCAATAAGAAACATGATAAATAAATTAAATAAGCTAGGTTGTTCAAAATTGCATTTATGGTTTGGTGGACAGCGGCCCATATGAATAAGATGTGGGCTTCATTTGAATTCTTTAACTCAACTCTTCTAGAGAATCATAAATTAATTCTAACATCCCTTTTTAATTTGTAATTTGCAAAAAAATTCTGAAGTGGATGAATTTTTCCGTCGTCACTGTTTTGGTGAAAATATCTGCAAGTTGTTGATCTGTTGGGATGAACTCCAGCTCGACTTCCTTTTCTTCTACGAGCTCCCGGATGAAATGATGTCG
Source organism: Agapanthus africanus (assembly GCA_030015575.1). Classification (NCBI taxonomy): domain Eukaryota; kingdom Viridiplantae; phylum Streptophyta; class Magnoliopsida; order Asparagales; family Amaryllidaceae; genus Agapanthus; species Agapanthus africanus. Next base: position 820,573,255 of record CM057337.1, on the reverse strand, counting down.
AATCTCGATGTGTTTGAATCTTGCATGAAACATCGGATTCTTTGTCATGGTAATTGTCGACATGTTGTCGCGGTAGATTGTTGTAGTAGCATCTTGTTTTTATTGCAGATTTGAGAGAATTTTTCAAAGCCAGATTGCTTCACATGCGGCGGTTATGGATGAAATGTATTCAGTTTCTACATATGAGAGTGCTACTGTTTGTTGTTTTTTGTACGACCAGGATACTACTTTTGAACCGAGAGTGAAAACATACCCTGATGTGCTTTTTCGATCATTGACGAAACCTGCCTAGTCACTGTCGATGTTGCCAACCAGTTTGTTCTCTTTTTTGGTTGTGTACTTCATACCGAACTTCTTTCTGCCCTAAAGATATCTGAGGATACGCTTAGTTGCGGCATAGTGCAACTTTCTTGGACCACTCATGAATCTTGAGACTACGCTGACTGCATATAGTATGTCGGGCCTTGTATTTGTAAGGTAGTTCAGCGATCTGACTAGGCGGCTTCAGTAGGTTGAGGAATCGAACTTTTGTGCACTGTCATGCATGGTTAGCTTCTTGTTCAATGCTGCTGGTGTGGCGACCGGCTTGCAGTTTGACATGTGAAATTTCTTTAGAAGATCTTCACAATATTTTTCTTCAACGAAAAATATTTATTCTGCAAATTGTTTGACTTGTATATCAAGAAAATATCGTATCAAACTTAAATCTGTCATCTCGAATTCTTTCATCATTTTCTTCTTAAAATCTTCTATCATCATAGAATTAGTGCTATAATATATCGAATCATCAATATAAAGGCAGACAATAAGATAGTCTGTACCTTACATTTTTACCTTCTGCTTTCTTCTTCGATAATTATTGGTGTTGTTGTTTGATTTTCTTTCCAGATGCATGCAGCCGATTCATCGAAAATAACTTCTCGTGAAATCACCAGCTTATCGGCGTTAGAATCATACAACCTGTAAACATTAGATTCATTATTTTATCCGGTGAAAATGTATTTTCTCCTTTCTTATCGAACTTTTCTTTTCTCTTTGGCGATGAAATGTGATCATAAGCGATACAGACGAACAATTTCAAGAAATCAATTTTTGCTTTGCGACTGTACCAAGCTTCATATGGTATTTTGTTTGGCAAGGCTTTTGTTGGTAATCTGTTCGAGATGTACACAACCATATTTACTGTTTCTGTCCAAAACTTATTTCGAATATTTTACCTTTCAGCATACTTTTGTCCATCTCCACGATCGATCCGTTTCTTCTTTCAGCTATGCCGTTTTGTTGAGAAGTGTATCTAGCTGTAAATTCTTTCTTGATGACTTAAGCCTTGCAGAAATATTGAGACTGTGTAGAAGTAAACTCTCTTCCATGATCCGTTCTTAGCATCTTCAATTTATGGCCACTTTGTTTTTCTACGAATGTTTTAATTTAAACAAATATAGAAAATACTTCAGATTTTTCTTACAGAAAATAAACCGACGTCACTCTACTATAATCATTAACAAATAGTAAGAAATATATGTCATTTAATGATGGAGTTTGAGTATGACCACATATATCGACATGCACAAGTTCTAACGGAGGTTTGGCCTTCCAAAATATTTTTGTAAACGGGAGTCGATATATTTTGTCGTAAATGCATCCTTCACAGACTTTTTCTTTGGTTATTTAAGAAAGACCAATAACCATATTTTTTGTATTTAGTGAATCGAGACTTCTAAAAAATTTAAATGGCCAAATCTCAAATGCCATAATAGAGAATCTCTGTTTTCTTCAAATTTTAGTGCAAGATTCTCATATGACATTTTTAAAAGAAAATTTTATTTGGTGTCATTTTAATTTTAGCCATTATGTGTTTATCGTTGTTATGAACAATCACACATTCATCTTTAACAAAGATCACCATATATTCTTCTTGTATTAATTGTTCCACACTTAGCAAATTTGTTTTTAGTTCTGGAACATAAAGATCATCTGAAATAAACTTTGTATTACCTCTTTTTGTTTGCACGGCTATCTCTCCTTTTCCTTCGGTTTTATGTAGATTTTCATCTCTGAACTTTATTTGAGAATCGACCTTTTCATTTAGGCTGACGAAGATATTTTTATTTCTTGTCTTATGATTTCTGCAACCGCTATCCAGATACCAAATATCATTTGCGTCTAATTGAGCATTAAAACATGAATAGAACACATGATCTGCTTTTGAAAAATTAGATTCATCATTTTTCTCACTTTTCTGAAACCAGCAATCTCGTTGTGAATGATTAGGATTTTTGCATCTTGTGCATTTGTATCGGCAATATTTTGATTTATGATTGGATTTTTCACAAACTAAACAATTTAAGGAATTTTTTTTTTGAAAAGTTTTTATTTTGATTATACCTCATTCTTTGAGATTGATCATAGCCTTCAGGCTTCTTTGGGAACCGTTGCTTTTGAAAAAAATTATTTCCATTATTTTTTTTTGAAATTGTCCTCTCTTTTATGATATTGTCACATTTGACTGAAATACTTGCTTCACCTTTTTTGTTGCAGAACTGTTCATTCTCAACTCATGTGTCACACCCAGCTTCTCAAAGTATAGGGGTGTAGACGTGACAAGACCCGCGGCATATTTTATACTGATAAGCACAACTTATCGGTATAAATACGCTAAGCGTTTAGAAACAGTTAATAATAACAAGAATTTAAAACACACCAACATCCATAATTATTACAAAACAAGTTCAAAATATTTATTACAAATTCGACATGTTCCAAATTGCTATAAATAAATGAGCTGAAAATAAAAGCCTTTACAGACGGTTATGAAACTAGAAATCTGCATGGCTAGCATAGTCTTATATGTCCTCCTCGACGGGTTCCAGCTCAAAGGTCTCTTCTTTGGTGCTACCTAAATTACCTGACGGACATTTCAAGAAAAAATGTGGAGAAATTCTCGTCAGCGATCTGAAACTCGGTAAGTGCCATATTTAAACATGTATAAATAGTGAAATAAGAATATGCAAACAGCAAAATAAGAAACATAATAATGAATATAGTATGAAGTATGCAAGTAAATAATATAACATGTGAACAACGTAGTGTGAATCATGTAATGAGTTTTGCTATATTAACGTAGAGTTTAGGTACAGTGCATCTGACTTGTTTCAAAAGTATTCCGTTTGCCCCACGGATTCAGGAGTTAGTACTGCATTGTTCTAATTCGGTACCACGGTTACACGGATTCACGGATTCATATATTAGTAAGGGGACTTTCGAAACAATCGTACACTCTATTTCCAAACTACCCCAAATACCCCGTCAATAACTAGCATGAAATAATAACTTAACAGTTCTAACAGAAGTCATGAATACATGTGTTCAATGCAAGCACATGCCAAGTTCACGGATTCATGGATTCATGGTAAACATGTATTCATGATACTCGAGTCGAAAAACCATAGAGCATGAAACAATAAACATAAACATGGGTTAAAGTGTAAAGGTTTAGGTTTCAAGATAGAAAAGTTGTCACATGTTCGACTGCAGAAATGAGCAGGTTAAGGTGGTAATATGGCTTCACTTAAAAAAAGAAAGTTGTAGTTTAAAGAATTCTGAAAATTTATCAACTAAGTTTATGTCATTCTCAGTCCGAACGAGGGAGTTATGGAGGTTACGGTGACAGTGCGCAGTTCTATCCAGAATGCTTTTTAAAAAGCACTATCGACTTAACGTACCGTTTTAAGGGGTTTATGTATAGAATTAATAGAAACATAAAATACAGAAAACGTATGTCCAAGAGTTACAGTTACAACACAATGAGAAACACATCAATCCCACAAATACAGAAAGAGATATGTCCATTTTACTATGACTCCGCAAAAGGGTTCTACATCAATCCAGATTTGAAATGTCGACTTGCAAGGACTTTTAGGTAAACTTCCATTCATTTTTTGTCATGTCCCGATTCCCAGTAGATGGAAACGGTGATGTGGTAAGCTCACGACGTATTTATTTAGAAAAGGTCATTTCTCAAAACAAATACGCTAAGCGTAATATAAGCAGACAATGACAAGAAAAGACAGGTGAAAATAAAATCCAACCACTTTATATATTTACATTCCTAACTTTACAGAATTTAACTGATACAAGAAATCTGAATATAAAAAGAAAGTGTCTAAACATGTGGCTTACTAAAGAAGAAAAGCAGGAAAGAAAACTAATGATCTCCTTCAGGTGCGAACTGGTTGTAATTCTCTGCAGTGGATTCCACCTCTTCTGATCCTAAGTCACCTGACGAATATTCGAAGAAAAAAAATATGGGTGGAATGCCCGTCAGCGAACTTACGCTCGGTAAGTCCCAAAAAGATATGTAATATATAGATTGAGTGCAAGGTGACATGTAATATAGTATAAATGGAAATTGTAATATGTGAACAAATTATGTTAATGTATATGGCAACTATGTCAGCATGGCAAATAAGTATAACATGGCCATGGAGTGTGGGTATAGTGAACATGAAGTGGATGTCCGTGTCCTAAGAGGTCTCTACAAGGTAATATATTCTAACGTCGGTTCAAGTGTACATATCAACCAATCTCAAGAGTATTCTTGAACCCAAGACTATCGTCCAGGAACAAGGAATCATGGGCCCAAAATAGCGGGATTTCAATTGTTATTGAAGTATTCCAAACCCAACAGGCTATCATCCAGGGGCTTGGAAACACAGGCCCTCATTTATGAATTCGTGATATACCGTTTCAGCCCGGTACCACAGTAACATTATTTATACCGTTTCATCCCGGTACCACAGCAACATTATTTTAGTAATGGGACTCCTGAGATTCCGTTGGATTTATACTCAAACTATCCCAACACCCCGTGTATATTAGTCTGTGGTTAAAATTACACATCTTGCCCAAATCCATGAATACATAAGAGAGTGCAATTCAAGTATCGAGTCGAGTTCAAGTATTCAAGTCAATTGTTCATGTATTTATGTCAAGTGTTCGTGTCAAATCATTACGTATTCATGGTTCGGATCAAGTCGAGTCAAGTGTACATATTGGGTTCAAGTATTCATGATTGAGTCGTGTCAAGATCAAGTCAATTCTAGCATGTAATGGTTTAATCACAAGTCATATAGATAAAAATAAATAAGCAATCACAGAACATGATATAAGTATACAAGTAACGTCCAAAAACAATGTTATAAATAAGTGTTGTGTACGACTAATCAATCAAGTCAATAAATTTCAGAATATAAACAGAAATATAGATCTAAGTGTTATGCACGTGTGAGTTCCAGTCTCGCCTAAATACAACTACCGGTTTGGGAGATATACCCATTTTCACATCGTCGAACAAAACAGACCAGAATCTGTTCAGCACCATCATATATTTTTAAAACGCGGTTTGAGTTAATTTTTATCAGGTTTCAGGTTACAAAAATTAATATAAAAGTCCAGGTCTTTCGATGTACTTATCCAAAACACCAAGATTCACGTGATTTGGATTTCTAAATCTCTAGTTATGATCATTTTAACATCAGCATTTAAAACGGAAATTCAGATTTCTAGACAGTAACTATATGTTATATTGCAAAGCCTATATAGGGCTGTTTCATGTGTTTTTAAGTAATCTAATATACAGAGAATTATAGTTCTATCAATTTTTCATCTACACATCTAAAGTTTTTCACGAACAGATATCGGGAGTTCAAGTTATGTCCTATTTAAAAACAGTGTGCGAATCAGGACAGATTCTGTCCAAATACGTCGCTTAATATTGTAACGCAGTTTTCTATATTTTACGTCGATTTTCAGTAAAAATTTAAAACTAAGAAAATCTATATATTTCAATGTAGATATTCAAAATATCTGAAAACACTTAATTTGGATCAACTATTATATAGTTATGGTCTCTCAAAGAAGACCCTTATTGGCAGTTTTCTGGTTTTAAAAACAGTGAATAAAAACTACGTAACTTCTAAGCCGTTATTCGGTTTGATATGAAATTTTTACTATAGATTTAGAATTCTATCTATTATTTTATCCTAATGTTCCAAGAATTTTCAGAAGTGGAAATTAATTTATAAAAAATTATTTTAAAGATAAAGGTTTTGTAAGATCGGGTTTGAAAATGATAAATGTATGGTATTTATTTTTAACTTTGTTTTCTTGTATGAAAAAATTAATATAAATAATTAAAATTTCAGCGATAAATGACATGAATTAACATATGTGAAGCAAACATATGATCCGGTCATGATTAACCATCTAAAACAATAATACTTAACATGTTATCAACCATTACATGTAAGATTTTATAACTAAACATATATACTTTATTTCAACCATTTTTTAATTTAACAAAAAACTTTATCATAAGACTAACTAGTTATCTCAAGATCCGGCATAATGGAGGCATGATAAGGGGATGGATTTCAAGTAGAAAAAATGAGGAGGAGAGAGGACTTACATACACAAGCCGGTATTGTCACCGGGCTTGTCTATCCGCCGATAATCTCGTGTTTTTAGCGAGACATTCTTGAGAACTTTTTCATTTTTTCTGTCGAGAAAGCTAGATGAAGAGAGAGATGGAAATGATAAAATGTGTGATGAAGAAAAAAAAGAGAGGTGACATATAAAAAAGGTTTATGACCACAATAATTCTAATAAATTATAGCTCATAACCATTCTAATTATTTTGGAAGCTAAAAGGAAGATGAAATGAAATGTCTCATTTGTAAATTATGAGAAGGATAAAAATTGATAAAAAATAATTGCAAGAATCGGGATTTAAACATATGACATATGGACTAAACCATTGATTTACAAGCTTGTTCATACATATATTTAACAAGAATTAAATATATGCCGTACATTGAAAAGAAAGTGGGGTTAGAAAAAGGAAAGAAAGAAATCAAATGGATTTGTCTTGGCTTGGATTTTGGCTTTGAAAAATTATAAAAGGATAAAATAAATAAAGTGATAAAATAATATATTTATTAGAAAACAAAATATACCAAAAATAAATAATTGTAATATTTTATTAAAGAAATGAAACGCGAAAATATAGGAATTTTATTATCGTTGCATTTTTAGATAAAAAGGTATAAACAATAGTTGTAGGGCTCTCTGTTGTGATAAATTAGCATATAGGGTTTGCTCTATTTGAGTTCCGGAAAAGAGAGTTACGTTTGTTTTCATGTCGCTGCGCATAGCACCCCAACCAGATTTTCAGATTTGAGTTACAAACTTTAAAGTGCCAAAATCGTATCTTACATCAACTTTTAAGGGAAAACTTAAATACAGAAATGTGCATCTTTCATACTATTTATATTTCAAACAAGATTTTATTAAAAATTGATCGCAATGCTTGGTGTATGCCTATTCAAAGTTTGGGTATAAAAATGTGAAATTATGTGATAAAAAGTTGACTTTGCCTAAGTTATATATATCCATTCGATTCATACAACATAAGAATTAAAATAGGTAAATGCGGTGCACCCGTGATCTGAGGTACACCAAAAATCACCACAATCAGATAACCATACAAAAGAAATAACATCATGTATATACACTTTTCTTGGTCCAATATCGCACAAGTACCATATACTTATTATGTCAAGTTGTAGAGTTAAGGGTTAGGCTAAATTAGGGCTAGGTAGGGATCATTATAGAACCGTCGGAGTGAGAAGAGAGAGAGAGAATGTGGGGCTTACAATTTCCACTCATACTAATACGAGTGAAAAGAAAATGAAGAAGCCTCGGTTTGAATAACCGAGACAACCGAAGAGAAGAAGGAACTGTGCTTGACGTCCTGGCATGTCTTTGGTGATTGGTGGAGCAACAGAAATGGGTGATGGAGCTCTGGTAGCGGAGTTCTTAAGTGAAAAAGAGAAGGAATAACTTGGACTTAGGAAAATATGAAGTGAAAAGAAAAGGAAGAAGGGGGTAATATAATAGTATGCATACTTTTGAATTTTAAAAATCAAAAGACCCCAGAATCTCCCCAAAATAATATAGCATTCAACAAAATTGACTTGGCCTCATAGTCCAAGTCAAAATTAAAAAAGAATAAGAAGAAATAGGTCACTGGGATTTGAACTTGTGACATGTAGGATAGGATTACTTATACTAAAACTAACTTAGCACAAGAGACTTATTAATTCAAAAGAACATGACAAAAGAGTTAACCTAACCACAGAAGAAGGGAAGGATTTTAACTAAAATGCCATCAAGTACAAATGAAAATACAAAAAAGGAAATAAGAAAACACGGTCGTTACATCATGTGTCTCCAAAAATACCATTAGTTCATTGAAAGTCAACGTTAATAGTTTTTCAACTCTTCAATAGCAGCTACAATATGATCCCATTTTAGCGGTAAATTTCTTTAAAAAATTTCAACAATCTTTTTCTTATCAATAGTATATCCATATGTTCTAATTTGATTAAGTATTGCTATAACTCAATCAAAAAATAATTTCGTTGATTCATTATCTTTAACGCCCAAATTGTCGAAATTTCACTATAAATGTCACGCCCCACATCCCAATATACTCAAATACAGGAACGTAACAAAACCAACCATGCTACCTACGGTAAGGAAATATCTTTCCATAGTCACATTGCGGCTGTCAATCAGTAATCAAGAACACTATAATAATAAATCTATCTATCACATGTCCAATAGCCACAAGAAATAATAATAGAAAATAATAGCGGAAGCAATAAAAATCCAAGGAAATAAGAGAATACATAAATCATCAATAAGAACTTGATTAGTAGGATGCTTCTCACTGATCGACAATCCTGTCAAAATAATCACAATCCTCCTGTGCTAAGTTCAAGTATCTGGGCGATGCAAAATCCAGACGTTAGTGCGTCATAAATATTATAATAATATAACCAGTATGAGATAGAATATACCATGTGCAAGAACTGAATGCCAAGAGTATAAACGATAAGTAATAGTAGTACATGTGATGCAACAAGCAAGATATCAGTATCAACCATATCATGTGTATCCTAATGGTTCATGTCGCCGTGTTATCTGTCTTAAAAGTATTTGAAACCAATCAATGGAATTCTCAATATAACTCAATAATATCCCGTGCGTTTCCGGGAACACAGTCATGATTCTCGGGGCTGAATCTGAGATGTGCCGCTAGACAATAAAACAATGTCATGTATAGATAAATGGTGTCAGCATCACCATTCCGGAGCCCGAAGCTCGTATCGACTGATTAGTCTCTAGCATTCAATAACTGTTGAGTTACAAGTCGGGTTTCTGTAACGACCCCAAAATTTCTATATCTTCGTATTGCCTTTTTTTTAATATAAAATACTGTATTTATTTGTTATTGATATTTTCCGTATATTATGTTTTCTATTATATGTTATTTTGTTATTACTATTTTTACCCCTCTATCTATTTTTCTTATTATTTTCCTTGCGCCTAAAAGACCATTTATAGTATTTAATCACTTAGCTATTTCTTCTCCTCTTTATATTACCAAATAAACATTCTTAATAAACCTATTTTCTTTTATTAAATTCCCAAATCAATTAACCCATTTTCCTTTCTCTATTTTATTTTAAACCCATAAACCCATTTTTATTTTTATTAACCAAAAAAAACGCCCAAAGCTTAATTCCATTTTCTATAATTTTTTACCCCTCTTCATTTTCCTTGCAAAACCCGAGCCTAAGCCCATGCCAACAACCCAAATGCCCATGCAGCCTCTTCTCCTTCTTCTTTCTTTTTAAACAAACTCTTCCTCTTCCTTTATTATTTCTCTCCTAACCTAATTAAACCCCACAAAATTACCATGCAACAGTTTTTTCTTCCCTACCCTATTAAATCCATTTCAATGTAATAAAACAAAATTCACTCACATTCCATGCGTTAACTCTCCACTGTTCATCCATTTCTCCATTTGAAACCGATCTCTCTCTTCTTCATTTCCCTCTCCATCAAATCTGTAACCGAATCTCTCTCTTCCTCACCGTGTCTCTCTCTAAATCTCTCATTTTCTCTCTCTCTTTCTCCCTCATCCCCTACCTTCCCGGGCACTTCGCTGGCCTCCACTCCCGAGCCTCACGCCACCCCCTTCGAACTTGAGCAGCCGAACTCAAGCTTCGAGCCAACTCAAGCATCCTAGCCCGAGCCCCATCGTCGCAGTGTCACCACTGAGCCACTGCCGGAGCTCCTAGCCGTCGCCCGCGGCCGCTAAGGCCATCGTCGACGCCTATAAACCCTCATCCATCGACATTTTAGTTTGCACCGGAATTGTTCGACAAAATATCTCAATGAGATTATGTCGTATTCCATCGTGAGTAAGTCTCCTCCGTCTCTCTCCCGCCTTTAGATCTTTCACATTTCCAATTGATTGCAATCTTATCATATTGCTAAAATCATTTTTTTCGGTTTTGAAAGAGATCCAGAGTTCAGATACTGTCACACCCCGCTTCCCAAAATACAGAATACGATGGTGACAAGGCCAGCCATACTCCTACGATCTAGGAAAAATCCTGCCGTAGTCACATTTCGGCTTCTAGCATTATATGGTAATCAATAAAACTCAGCACGGATAAAGAAAATGCAGTCACTAAAACTATTGGATATAAAGGAAACTGAAAGCAATGGAAGTAAACAAGGGGCAACTAACCAGGGATATCAATGGAGAAATATAACTGGTTCACTGGTCTAGATCTTCACGGTCTTCTCGAGATCAGACGAATCCACCTCTATCACTGAGCATGCATACTCAGGTCGTCAGGTTATCATGCGATGATAGTTGGATCCCGATTCCCACTGATGAGTTGGTTTACTCCTCGGGTGATTTTAGATGATCTCGGCTAATTCTTCTTTTGGGTTTGGAGGAGAATTTGAGGATACAGTGGGAGACATCCTGATTAGATAAAGTGATTAACCATTCTGATCTAAGTTAGAGTGCACGCTGAGTGTTTATTTTCTCTCTCTCTCTCTTTGGCTGCGACCATGGCCCGACCCTAAACTAGAACTCATAAACCAAGTTAACCGAACCTTCATAAAACACACTGACTTTTGGATTGTCGGAGTTGCATACTTCATTGCCACTCCTACTTTTACCTTTTTCTTTTCTCCAGAACATTCTGTATCACTACGAAGACCCATATTTATTGGATATGACCATCATATAGTTACATACGAACTCGAAGAAACTTGTTTCAGATTCGAGAATAGTTTCCGGTTCTGGAGAAATTGAATAGGTCTATTCAGTTGTCTTTTCCTTTTTCCTTCTCTTAGGTTGTGAGGGCTTCTAGTATTATGAGAGGGTACACCTATTGCGCTTATTGGATAGTCTTCTTCCAAACCATAGGCAGGTGCCAAAAGGTGGGGAAGGAAGAAAACCAATTAGCCTAAGTGAGGTGTACAGAAGGCAATAAGTAAAGACAAATAAAGGGATTAGAATGAGGGCAAAGTAAAATGTGACTGCTATCATTCACGACAAAACCGCGTATATCATCGCCACTCCTACTTCACCTTTGCATTTCTCCAGAACATTCCGTATCACTACAAAGATCCACATTTATTGGATACGCCATCGTATAGTTACATACGAACTCGAAGGAACTTGTTCCAGTTCGAGAATGGTTTCTAGTTCAGGATAAATAGAATAAGGATTATTCAGTTGTATTTTATCTCTACCTTCTCTCAGGTTGCGAGAGCTCCTAGGATTAGGAGAGTACACCTATTACGCTTATTGGATAGTCTTCTTCCAAACCATAGGCTGGTGCCGAACGGTAGGGAAGGAAGAAAACTATTTAGCCTAAGTATGGTGTACAGAAGGTAATAAGGGAAGACAAATAAAGGGATTGGAGAGATGGCAAAGAAATATACGGTTACAGTCATCAATCTAGATAGTGGAAGAGGCATTACTAGGAATACCCGGATACCCCTTCGAAACATTTTCATGTTTCAGTTTCACTGTGCGTTGTTAATTGAAAACTGATTTCCCAATTAGATCCTTGCTCCAGGGTATGTATTTACTAGGTTTGGTTCTCACATCTGTATGGTTTTACAGATGATGAGTGGGAGTAAGTTATTGGGAATTAGGTGATTATATCCTCATTATATCAAAATTCGTTGTAATTGGTGATATTTGAGGAAATCATCTGGGGTTTTGCCTGACGGCAAATATTTGGTTTTGAATATCCGTTGTTGTGCACCAATTTCAAACTGATATATATGTACGTTTATTTTATAAAGTGAGATATAATTTTTTGAAATTATGTCCATGACATTTACCTATATCAGTTAATGATTGGGTAAGGAGTATTAAACAGCGGTGTAATTCTTCTTAACCATAGTACAGTTTTCAACCTACGACGCACAGGGTTTGAGTTATTCAACTCAGGGGACTTATACAAAATATTGTATGTTGTCCAGTGTCCATTAGGACAAAGAGGTTGGTGCCCATACTATATTCTGTTTACTTATGACTTCTCCAGTTTTAGACAAGTGTTTCGTAGAAATACAAGGTCCAAGTTTTGAGAAGTTATAGGTATAAGAATAAAGTAGAGAACCATATGTTGCAAGTATCAGGATTCTTCAAGGTGATCGAAGATGTAGATACTTGTGTCTGGTATTCAGTTGATAGTAATGGTTTTTGAGAACTTGTTTCCCTTTCAGGTTACTCATATTTGGATGCACTCCTAGTTGAATAATGCTAATCGGCCTCCTTCCATTTAGTTGACATACATTGGAGAAAGCTGCATGATTTGAATCCGGTTCCAATTAAATCAGTGCCTCTGTTTCTGTATTGTATCTAGAATGGTTCATATCTTAACGATGTTAAGGTATATGGAGTTGTCCGGCTTATACTTAAAACCAGATTCTGGATAACTCAAGGCACATTTCTGTAATGGCAGTTTGTGGGTTATCCCGGGCTATGACGAGAATTAACTTTCTACCATCTGGAAGATCAATAGTGATATTGTTCTTGACTCACCACAGTTTTAGCAAAATGGACTTTTTCAGAAAACAGTAGTGGGAGTATGGTAGAACTGGAAGTGATTCTAGACCCACAAACGATTACTGAAAATTTAATAGAACCTAAACATTCAATCGGGTTTGACATTCCATTATCCACTCCACAGATATGGTGAGTAACCTCAGACGCCCGAGAAGTACTTCGGTATACTCAAAGATGGTGACAGGGAGGTTCTTGTTTACCCAGACTTGTCATTACTGCTGTTCTAGACTATGAGACCTGGCATGAAGATGAGTATAGCGCCGTTCTAAACTAGCTTTAGAAGTGCACGTGTATATGACTCTGACAGAGGGTTGTTGTAGTCAGTGGGAGCAGCGGAAGTATAGTGGACAAGTAGCTTGTGTTTATTTATAGACTAAAGCAGGTATAGCGGAGATAGATCATCTATTTTTGATGTGACAGTCATAGACTTTGACTTCATCAGAATAGGAGATGGAACTGTTAAGAAGGTAATTGGGTGTCATGTCCTGGTATTTGGATGACATACACTTTGTAGGAAATAAAATTCCTACACTACGATCGGTTATACTGTGGTTGTCACACAGTGGTTTCTCCACATAGGATATGGATATTATATCAAGTATTCTGGTTACTAGATCTATGGTTTTAGATCTAGATTTGGGTAGTTTCCCAATCTGGGTACTTAGACAGTATTCTAAAGGTGTTTTAGAATGGACGACTCCTGGCATGGTGGTGTACCTGCAGATGAAGGAATTACCCTCTCTAAAGATGTCTTCTAGACTAAAGGGGAGAGGGATGTGCATGATTGACATATCACTTGGTTAGGCAATTGAGTCAATCATGAGATATCAAGTACCACACCAGATATTGCTTTTGCACTAATTGCAATAAGTTTATGTATTAATCCAATCCTGAAGAAACGTTCGGAAGCAGTTTATGAACATAAGTGGATGTTCTAGGGATTTGGTAACAGCAACCTCCTTCGGGAGACGGTTATCATTCCAGGCTTCCAAGGTGACCTGGATGACAAAGTGACTGTCGGAGTTAAAGTTTTCCCTCTTTTGAGGGGCAGTAGTTTAGACAGGTGGTCTAAGCGGAGACTGAGGGAGGTATGGCGCAGGATACTGATTAAATTCAGTGGACGATACAGTCTAAGATGTTTGCTGGATTTGGGGTTCATTTGTGAACTAGGTCCCGTCAGATATCCAGACATATTCTAAGACAGGTATTGCTCATTTCGGGAGATGGTTTTCTCCGTGAACTTGAGATAAAGAGAGACATAGAAAGAAACATTGGAGCGGATCCACTCACTGAGGCTATTTCTTGAACGCAATAGTTTTACAAACGAGCTTTGTGAAACTGATTAGTAGAGAAGTTGGGTGTTCGGTATCACACGGGCTGTGAGTATGCGACACCGTAATAATTAGTCTTAAGTGCAAGTGGGAGATTATTGGCTATAGTGCCCTCAAGTCAATTATTGGATCGCAGGCACGTGATTGCAATGATTGAGGGAGAACCTATACCGGTAGGACAGTCTTACTCGAGATGATAGTATGTTATATGGTTTGTCTTTATCATCGTGTACATGGTTCAGGTGACATTACAGATCACAATTATATATTGATAGAGCCCATAGGATTCTTGCTTGACTACCAGCAGTATGATAGTGATCATATACGTGGGAGTTAAGTGGTCTATAAGCACATCCTTAAAATGTCCCTAGTCATGAGAGTTTCGAGATTGGGCATCGATACTCCAAGAATGGACTAGTTTATACTGATCGAGACCCCGATGAGGGGCGGTGGCCGGTCTCACAAGCCATTAGTGTTAGTTGGTTCACCTAAGATGTATACAAGTGCTCATTGGGTTATGAGTACACCGGACGGACTCGCCGGAACCTGCTAGTTGGTATTATACCTATTGTCAGATAGCAGTTCCCTGATGACATGTGTATAGGTTAGTCTATCGACCAAAGATCATCATTTGTCTCGTGTGAGTTCCCACTGTGCTTTGATTACTACCGTACCACGGCTCAAAGGAGTCGTGCAAACAGGTTTTAGTTGGGTATAGTCCCGAGCCACATGGAGGCAGTGAGCGGATCGTCAAGGGATTCGTCTCTCCCGGTATTGGGGGTTGAAGTCGCGGTGTGCACGGGTGGCCATCACCAGAAATCCTTGGCCAAGGTAGTCGAGAATTACTGATTCGAATCAATAGTTTCTCAGGTGGTGATGGGCTTCATACCGACACTAAATATCGCATTATTAGGGGTCTGACTTTATCCATCCCCTAGACTCGATATGCGATACTCATAGACGAACGGACCGGACTGTATGGATATTGTCACTGTCAGGGTCAGTAGTGATTTCAGGATGAGTTTGCTCGTCGGCCTCCCTTTCGCTTAATACCTGGGTAGCCGTTACGTACAGCTAGTTCCACTGATGTGCTTGTGGTTAAACCCACTGCCAGCGTATTGACGAGTCTTTAGAGTCCCACACAGAGGGTTTCCCTGATTCGAGCGAAATGTTGTAGAAACCGTATGGTTTTATGACAGGGTTCGATCAGATACATGCACTTATGCACGGATCATGATCAGACGGATAATACTAGTGGGCTTTGGTTTAAGCAGGATCCTAATATTATATTGTTAGATTATTTTCGTCTCGTTGTATTCGTATTCAGTCGGAATATGGATGCAGGTATGTATATACGGATGAGGGGTATTCTTGTAATTCGTTACAAGTTTACTTTAGAGCATGCGATTTCTTTTTGTTATAAGACATTTAGGATTCTAAATGTTTATTGGTGGAAAGTATAACTCATTGTTTTGGCTTTGATTCTTGCATGCTCACTTGGTGATTCATGGATGTCACATGGGTGTGACTCATGGTGGGTCATGTAGTGACATGCGAGGGTTTTGGTTTGTAGTGTGAGATTTGTTGTGAGCTTGGAGATATTTTTTCTTGAGTTGTTTTCTTTAGTTGCTAGCTTGCTTCAAATATATCACTCACAACAAAATAACTCACACAACACAAGGAAATAAAAAGGCAGCAGCCTAAAACTTTTCTTCACTTGACATTTCATTGCTTCACACTTCCTCTACCATGGCATCTTCTTCAACCTCCACCCAAACCCTCTCATGAGTTGAGAATCCTTGGGTGTACTGAGACAAAATAATCACAAACTCTCTCTACTTCATCTTGGCTATCTAGTCTAGCAAACTAGATACCCGAGTTTCTTCGGTTTTGAGATCGAAGCCCATATTACTAACCCTCGACGTGGATCTTCTTCGATGTAGGGAGACCAGAGAACAAACTTGATCGATGAAGCCGCGAGGAGTTTGGGACAGAGGTTGAAAACCGAAGGACACGGATTATTCGGTATAACCTCTCTAAACTCATTTACATATTGTTATCTAGGGCTTATGGGTAGATCCGGGTAATTGGTTGTGGTAGCGCCGAGTTTTTAAAGTTTTTGTTCCGCATTTGGTCACGGATTGATAGCCGGGGCGCTGCCGTAACCCAACAGGAGCATAACCTATCGGTGATAGTTGACGCAGCGGATATCTGGAGGATACCGACCGTAGTCATGAGATTGGATGAAATGGGCCGATCCGGACTGACGGAGCCCGGGATTTGAGGATTTTATGTCGATGCTGACACGGATTTCTGTCGATTTCATTGATGATACTCCAGTTTTTATACAAAAAGCTTACCAAGAAAAGAACACAGCTTTCTCGTACAGATATATTCTGATTTCATTCTTCATGCTTTCATACATCATATATATAATATGTTACTACTTGAGGCACCAACACGAGTACATGGTATTACACTTATGCTAGATGATTACCCTTGCCACTGTTAGATATTTCAGTGTTATATTTGAGTATGTTACTGTATGACCTAGGAGTTTGTCATACATTCGGTTTCTACTCGGTGATGTCTTCTACTCACGAGTTGGCAACTCACCCCCGTTGTGCCACAGTTTCTTGCAGGTTTAGCCGTACAGGTTCCATGGCAGCTTCACTGGCACACCACTTCCTTCCAGGTGATTGCTTTGGTAGGTGGGTTCACTTGCATCGTGACCACCGTTGTACTTTTATTTATATCAGTTGTATCTAGTAAGCTCTATCAACCAGACTTGTATATTTAGTAGACTTAGAAAACCACTGTTGTTTGTTCTTTCGACCTTAGAGTCGCGTTCATGTATTATTATAGTTTTCTGGCTTCTTGATGATGTTGAGTTTCTTACTTTCTTTCCGTGTTTTGATTCTCGTCCTTCGGCGTTGTATATTTATTTTATCTTGTGTGGTTGTTTCCGCCAATTGGAGAAGAGCTAGCTCCCGCTTAGGGATGCCTTATATATTATTGCTTGTATTCATTTTTGGGTTACAAATTACAAAGGAGGTGTTGCCTGAATTTCAAACGACAAAAGGGTTTTCAAGCTGGATACAAATATAGTGTTTCCATATACTACTACTTATGTTTACATAAGAATAAACTTGATTTTCAGTGTACCTTATTTCAAACTGCACCTCCACTATTTTCCTCTAATAAGATTTAGATTTCTGGGTTTTGGCTTACTTGAATTAGGTGGGGTCCTATAGACTTCACTTGATTCAAGTGCCAGTCACATGCCATTTTTGGGTCGTGACAAAGTTGGTATCAGAACACTAGGTTTAACCTTGGTTCGAGTCTAGGTTTGACTATGCAGAGTCTAGGGCGTATATTTATATTCAGAACTTAGGCTTGACCTTACGGAACTTAGACTTGGCCGAGGGGGTATTAGACCCGAACTTTCGTCGCGTAGGTTGACCTTGATTAATGGAGTAAGTGACTTAAGTAGAGTGACGTACCGTGTGTATGTTCCGCGGCATACTTACGATATGCTACTCCGCTTAAGATGCCGTAGGATGTACATTTCTTAGGCACTGTATTTCTATTCATTCCTATGATCTATCCTCATCGATGTCGGATGGTGGTTTCCATTACCATGATTATACGAGCAGAGAGAGTTGTGGCTAGAGGTGCGGTCAACATGAGCTCGTCATAGACGAGGACTGACCAGGGCGTAATTCCGGTGACATATAATTGCATCGATATATCGTTTTACTATGTTTTTCGTTGACGTGAGCGTTTCGATGTGTTGTTTTGCTAAGATTTCTTATTGACGCAAGATCCACACTAGATGTTTGGGCTTTTGCCAGGGGCCAGCCGTATTGTAAAGACTACTAAGGTACCGTTAACTCCAGATGGTTGAGGCATTGTCTATCATGCGGACGGATGAGCCAGCTGTTGCTGTGGCTGACAAGATATCGTCCCAGATGGTTGAAGCTATTGCAGCATGAGGTTATACTCAGGAATGCAAAAGAAGATCACTAGCCACCCTTGGAAAAGACTAAGACCTTTTGTTCGTTGGATGCTCGATGCGAGATCATCAGTTTGACTAACTTCAGCTAGAGGAGGACCTCGTCCAGATGCGATGTGAGTCGACCGTGTTAGTGTATATGCCCTAGGGGACATTATTGTATCATACTAGCTTGTATATTACTTAACGGAAGCTTGGGATATTCACAGTTATATTAACAGTCTTGCTAAATATGGTAGTATGCTACTTGGTTTTATCTATCTCAATATGTGTACGTATTGATAGAGCCCTTAGAATCTTGCTTGACTACCAGCGTTGTGATGGCAGTCACACTAGTGGGGGCTGGGTAGTCTACAAGCACATCCTTTTTCAAGTCCCTAGTCGTAGGATTATCGAGACAGGGCATCGATACTTCGAAGTAGACTAGTGTGTACGCTTCTCATCCCAGTTGGGGAGATGGTCTGTCCCACAGCCATTAGTACGTCGTACTGAAGATAGTATACAGGTGCTCGTTGGGTTACGGGTACACCGGACAGGACTCGCGGGGAACTGTTGGTTGGTATTATACCCGTCGTCAGTTAACAGTTCCCAGGTGACATGAGTACAGCATAGTCCGCAGACTTAACACTGCTACTTCGCCTCGAGTGTGTCCCACCGTTCTTAGATTGCTACCCTACCACGGCTCAAAGGAGTCGTGCAAACAGGTAGCAGTTGGGTGCAGTCCCGAGCACTTGGAGGCAGTGGCGGTTAGACGGGATTTGTCTCTCCCGGTATTGGGAGTTGATATCGCGCTGTGTCAGAGAGCCATTACGCAAAGTCCCTGGCCAGGGAAAGCGAGATTTACTGGTAGGTTTTCCAGTAGTTTCTCAAGGTGTAATGGGCTACGCTCCGACACGACTTATACCGGTTTTAGGAGACTGACGCTTGCCGCCCTCCTAGGCCCGATATGCGATAGTCCTAGACGAATAGACCGGACTGTACGGAGATTTTCACATCAGGCTCAGTAGGAGTTCGGATGGGTTTCCTCATCGGCCTTCTTATCGACATCTACCTGGGGACCGTTACGTACAGCTAGTGCCGCTTGCGGTCTGTGGTTAAACCCACTGCCAGCGTAGTAGTCGAGTCTTTAGAGTCCCACATAGAGAGTTTCCCTGCTCCAGGCGAAACGATATAGAGGTCGTATGGTTTTACGACAAGGGTTCGGACGCATACGTGTTTAAACGCACGTACGATGTTTGGACAGTTTTTTACTAGCCGGCTTTGGTTTAAGCCAGGTTCTAGTATCGGATTATTGGATTTATACAGTCTAAAGTTTTTCCGTGTTTTCATGGATAGGAAGGGCGTTCTCGTAATTTGGCGGGAACCTTCTAGAAGGATGATGACTTGAGGGTTTAGGTGGCATAAGCATTTATTGATTTAGTGACTCATTTGTGTTATTCATTCATGTCATTAATGATGCATTAAATGGTTAATGACTCATGTAATGAATCACACATAATGAATAAATGAAGCATGATGATTAATCATTTGATTTATTTATTTGATAAATGATTATGCTTCATATATTCAAGAAGTATCGTTATTTCATTATCATTCTCATCCTCGCCTTCTCTCTCCTCAAGCTTTCTCTCTCTCTCTTCAAACCCTAATCCTACCCTCTCATGTATTGAGATCAAGGATTAGCAAGACTAATTAATCCATATCCATACTCTATATCACCTAGGTGACTTTGATTAGCAACTAGAGAAACCTAGTTACCTCAAGATTAGACGCAAAGCTTGGAGTAGAAGCTCTCAGGTGGATCGTCTATTACATAGAGGAGGCCGACGAGGAGGTGGATAACGAGAAGAAGAAGGACACGGTTCATTAGGTATAATCTTCTTCCATAGTAGTTAACAACTCCTATGTTAGTGTTAGTTGTAGTTTAGGAAATATCCTTTCGGTTAGTCGATGTTGTTTTAAACAAAATGATTGTTTTTCATATTTCCACCTCCCCGCAAGTAGTGGGGTGTACAACGTCGACTTACAGTGGTATCAGAGCCTCGCTAAACAATAACTAACTTATTAGCAAAGTCGTTAGAATTTCGAACGCAAAACGAACCGGAAAAAACATCGAAATCACCAAGTTTCTGTCGAATTTAAAATGAGGTCTAAAAATTTTTCAGGGACCTTTAAAATTACAAGCAAGGAATTATAAGACAACCGGAGAAATTTGGGTTCCTGAATCGGCCAACGCGCCGCGGAACCGCGGCCGATCCAAGCGATCGACCGCAGATCCGCGGCCGAGTTGGGGCCGAGTCAGCCCAAAATTCCCCAGAACTCTTCTATGATGTTTTTGTTCTTTCTGGAATGTTTAGTTTCTACTCAAGTCTCAGGTGCACAGAGAAGATTTTGGAGTAAAATCTATTGTGTTTGCTCGATCGAAATTATACGATGTTTGGCTAATTAGATTATATCTGTGAATTGTATAATGTGTTCGTAAGCCTCCCCTAACTGCTAGTATGTCGGTTGGCAGGGGGTTGCACATTTCTGTAATGATTTTACTGTTTGTGATTATGAACTTGATTGGATTGTTGTGATGATTAGCCGGGGTTTGAGATGGATTTCTATATTCATTCATTCGATATAATTGTAATATGTTGTAATATTATTTTGCGGGGCACATCCAGGTTGCGGTTGTAGCCACCGTTATATTATTTCATTTTACTGTTTTTGCTCTTAGGATAGACCCAAGGTGGGGTGCACAAACTACCGGGTACTTTGAAGTGTTTAGTGGCCTACTCACGTTGTTGAGAGAGACCGCTTCACTTCGGGTACTTGGCGGGTAGTTTGCCGTACCCGTAGGGGTCTAGGGTAGGGTAATGGCTATTCATCACAACTGTGTAATCCGTCTTTCATTGCAGGCTCAAAGGAAACGCGGATTGCTTGTATATCCAATAATATTCATCTGTGATCTGGAATGCCTATTATTGCGTCTGACGAATGTACAATATCTATATATGATAGCTATTTAGACGACACTTATGTTTTACACCCGCGCTAGCCCAGCCCCCGCTCTGTCGTTAGTTAAGTAACCTAACGGGCGATGACGGGACCCCGTGGCGAATGCGGATGGCATAAGAGGACGTTGTATTTTCGTTGTTTTCTGCAATGATAGGTTAATGATGGGACGCATTATTATTAATGCAAAGAAAATAAACCAAAGTTGAATCGTTGGAACAGTTTAAAAGAAACCACTCGGTTATTTTTAAAATAGAAGATATTTGTAAATTACGGAGCTTTAACCACTCCTTTTAAAAGCGATCAGGTTCCTTCGATCATATCAAGTTCACTACGTTCACGGTTTCGCCAAAACCATTCGTAGCCCTCCGTCATTTCATTTGGGTATTCAGTAGTATTCAAGCTATGCATTTTGGCCAAAGTCAAGGCATAGTGTTTGGTAGCTGCTGGGTATTCATTTGTTGCATAGATAGATGAGTTAGTTTGGGACAGTCGTATTATCATTTGACCAAAGTCATGGGTATGTACGGATGGGTTCAAATTAACAAGATAATGATGGGTATAACTTGACATGTGACTTATGACATTTTGACCAAAGCCAAGGTCATAAGAGCATGGGGCAGAAATTTATATCGGGAATTTCTAAAGAAACTGAAATTTGCAAAGAGATGCATACCATTTGGAGTTTGATGAATGTTGGTAGGATTCCTTCAGCATTATCACACGATGATATTTGGATCCCGATCCTACTGTGAGTATATGCTACTCATCAGGAGATTCGTCACTTAACGATCAATGCTATAAACCAAGTAGGTGCCGAGAAAGGTGTCAGCGGGGCCACACCCCCAGAGAAAAAAGGTTATTTAATTAAGGAACTTCGCGAAAGCGTTGGAAAACCTCCCTCGAAGTACCGACACCGGCCTGGCTGAACGGTTAAGCAAGTATTGTACAGTGAGAATAGTCCTGACTAGTTCTTCCTTTTTGGTTTGAGAAGGAATTCGAGAAACAGTGGGAGCTATCCAGTTTAGATAAACTAAAAACCACTCTAAACTTGCAAGAGCATCCTGCTAAAGTGTTCTCTCTCTCTCTCCTAATTGCAGCGACCCAGATAATGACAGGATTTAAGTTACTATTAGAGAAAAATATATTAACATGGCCAAACTATAAAGATTGGCTGCGGAATGTCAAAATGGCTTTGACCTATGACAGATTGGGATATGTCCTCACCGCTAAGGCGCCTGCTGTCCCTGGTCCCAAATCCAGTAATACGGATAAGGAAATCCGCAAAACCTGGGAGTTAGATTGCGCGAAGGCCAAGTGCATCGTGCTTGCCTCGATGAATAATGAACATCAGAGGAGGCACGAGGATATAGATCTAGATGCCATATTTCTCCATACAAAGGAACTTTATGGAGAGCAATCTCGTATAGCAAGATACGAGACCTCAAAGAACTTGTTTCAGGCGAGATTGGCCATCGGATCATCAGTAGGAGAACATGTCCTAAAGATGATTGGCTATATAGAAGAGCTCGCAGACCTTGGGACGACTTTGGATAATGAGCTCTATACAGACTTGATTCTCCAGTTCCTTCCTTCCACCTACGCCCAGTTTATTCTGAATTTCAACATTCAAAGAAAAGAAATTGAACTTTCAGAACATCTTAACATGTTGAGGAGTGCAGAGGGCACCTTGCAGAAGGCAAGGGATACACCCGCTATGTTTGTTCGCGGTGCTTCTTCTTCCGGGTCCAAGGCTAGGGCCAAAAGAAGGAAGAATAAGGCCGCCACCAAACCTAGAGAAGGTGTTAGTAAGGTGGGAGCGAAGGGAAAGAAAAAGATTGCGGTACCAGTAGTGGCCAAGGATGAGTGCTTCCATTGTCATAGGAAAGGGCACTGGAAGAAAGATTGCAAGGCGTGGAACGCCAAGAACCAGGAACCGAAGCAAGCTGTGGCTTCGACTTCAGGTGTGTTTGTAATTGAGAATTGGCTGTCAAGCAACTCTACTTCCTGGGTATTGGATACCGGATCAGGATCTCATATATGCAATTCATTGCAGGCACTGAGAAACCGTAGAGTGCTGAAGGTTGGTGATATGACCCTCCAGGTTGCTAACGGAGCTAGCGTGGGAGCTGTGTCCATAAGGGATTATCACCTGGGATTGACGAGTGGACATATTTTGGTTTTACATAACTGTTTTTGTGTACCTAGTTTAACGTGTAATATCATATCAGTTTCCTTGTTATCAAATAAAGGTTATTATTTCACGTTTGTAAGAGATATTGTTAACATCCACCTTAATCATAGTTTGATTGGGTCCGGTACACTGGATAACGGTATATATGTCTTAAAACCAATTACAGATTTTCAATGTCCAGAACACACTAAAAAGAAAGTCTCCAGATATAAATAAGGCTTTCTTATGGCATTGTAGACTAGGTCACATCAATGAGACAAGATTAACTAAGTTACATAGAGAAGGATATTTAGATTCGTTCGAATATCAAACTTATGCCACTTGTCAATCATGTCTCAAAGGAAAGATGACAAAGATTCCATTCACTGGACATGGAGTAAGAGCGAGCGAGCTCTTAGGACTCATACACAGCGATGTATGTGGTCCAATGTCTACACATGCAAGAGGTGGTTTTTCCTATTTCATTACTTTTACAGATGATTACTCTAGGTACGGATTCATTTTTCTGATGAAACATAAATCCGAGACTTTTGAGAAATTCCAAAAGTATAAGAATGAAGTAGAAAACCAAACCGGCAAAAGTATCAAGACACTAAGATCTGATCGAGGTGGTGAATACTTAAGTGCCGAGTTCCTAAGTTACCTAAAAGAGAAAGGAATTCTCTCTCAGCTTACTCCTCCATACACTCCACAGCATAACGGTGTATCGGAGAGAAGGAATCGAACCCTATTGGATATGGTACGATCCATGATGAGTAATGCTGAGTTACCGCGATCTTTCTGGGGTCATGTGCTAGAATCAGCGGCATATCTTCTGAACAGGGCTCCTACCAAGACTGTGCCTACCACGCCATATCAGATGTGGAGTGGGAAGAAACCCCATCTTCAGCATAT
This sequence comes from Agapanthus africanus, assembly GCA_030015575.1. NCBI lineage: Eukaryota > Viridiplantae > Streptophyta > Magnoliopsida > Asparagales > Amaryllidaceae > Agapanthus > Agapanthus africanus. The sequence goes on along the minus strand of CM057337.1, from coordinate 820,548,809 downwards.
GAAGATATGGGGATGTCCAGCTTTTGTTAAAAAGCAGCATGCGGACAAACTCGAGGCACGATCAGTACAGTGTAAGTTTGTGGGATATCCAAAGAACTCCATGGGGTATTATTTCTATTATGCAGAGGAACAAAAGGTTTTTGTTTCTCGTAATGCCTATTTTCTAGAACAGCAGTTTATAGAAAAGGAAACAAGTGGGAGCGAAATAGAACTGGAAGAAATTCCAAAACCACAAACTACTACTGAAAGTTTGGTAAGACCAGTAGTTCAAGAAGAACAGGACATTCCCGCACCCCTCCACAAGAGTAGTAGGCCGTCTCATCCGCCTGAGAGATACTATGGTTTTCTCATAGATGGGGATAGAGAGGATTGCGTCATTGATGATGATGAACCTACTAGCTTCCAGCAGGCCATCCAGAACGGCGACTCGGTACGATGGCTAGATGCAATGCGGACCGAAATGGAGTCCATGTACACCAACAAAGTATGGACTTTGGACTTTGCTCCAGATGGGGTAAAACCCATAGGATGCAAATGGATCTTCAAGAAAAAGATTGGTGTAGATGGACAGGTGGAAACCTATAAGGCTAGACTTGTTGCAAAGGGTTTTCGTCAAAAACCTGGTTTGGACTATGACGAGACTTTTTCTCCAGTGGCTATGCTCAAATCCATTCGAGTCCTTCTTGCTATTGCCGCCTTCCATGATTATGAGATCTGGCAGATGGACGTAAAGACGGCTTTTCTAAATGGTAATTTGGAAGAGTGCGTCTATATGGATTAGCCAGAAGGCTTCAATCAGAGTGGGAGCAGCGGGAAAGTGTGAAAGTTGCTTAAGTCATTTATGGACTAAAGCAGGCATCGTGGAGTTGGAACATCTATTTTGATGAAATGGTCAAAGAATATGACTTTATCAAAAATCCGGATGAACCATGTATATATAGTAAAATTGTAGCACGAACTGTTGTATTTCTCGTCTTGTACGTGGATGACATTCTATTGATAGGAAATGACATTCCTATGCTACAATCTGTCAAAGGATTCTTGTTACACAGGTTCTCCATGAAAGACCTGGGTGATGCCTCTTACATTCTGGGGATCCGGATCTATCGTGATAGATCCAAGAGGATGTTGGGACTTTCGCAGTCCAGGTATATCAACACTATACTGAAAAGATTCAGTATGGAAGATTCTAAGCGCGGTAATCTACCGGCTTGTCACGGAATCACCCTCTCCAAAGAGATATTTCTCAAGACTGATTTGGAAAGGGATCGCATGTCTATTATACCCTACGCTTCTGCTGTAGGCTCTATAATGTATGCGATGTTATGCACCAGACCAGATGTAGCTTACGCACTGAGCGTGGTAAGCAGGTATCAGTCAGACCCAGGGAAGAAGCACTGGATAGCAGTGAAGAACATTCTTAAGTACCTGAGAAGGACTAAGGAGATGTTCTTGGTTTACGGCGGAAAAAACCTCAAGCTCGAGGCCTTTGCTGATTCCGGCTTCCAGAGTGATAAGGATGACTCCAAGTCTATGTCAGGTTATGTCTTTACACTCAATGGAGAGGCGGTGTGCTGGAAGAGTTCCAAGCAGGACACCGTTGCTGACTCGACGATGGAAGTGGAGTATATTGCTGCTTGCGATGCCGCAAAAGAAGCGGTCTGGATGAGGAAGTTCCTAACAGAACTTCAGGTGGTTCCTACCATTGTTGATCCAATACCGCTGTATTGCGACAACAACGGAGCTATAGCTTTATCGAAGGAACCTAGGTCCCGTCAGAAGTCCAGACACATCTTAAGGCGGTATCACCTGATCAGGGAGATCGTAGATCGCCGGGAGATCGAGGTCCGGAGAGTTGCTACAGAGGAGAACATTGCTGATCCATTCACAAAGGCCTTACCTCAGATTCAGTTTGAGAGGCTACTCGAGATGATCGGTCTTCAATATGCCAGTACATGGCCCTAGTGCAAGTGGGAGATTGTTAGTGTATATGCCCTAGGGGCCATTATTGTATCATACTAGCTTGTATATTACTTAATGGAAGCTTGGGATATTCACAGTTATATTAATAGTCTTGCTAAACATGGTAGTATGCTACTTGGTTTTATCTATCTCAATATGTGTACGTATTGATAGAGCCCTTAGGATCTTGCTTGACTACCAGCATTGTGATGGCAGTCATACTGGTGGGGGCTGGGTAATCTACAAGCACATCCTTTTTCAGGTCCCTAGTCGTAGGATTATCGAGACAGGGCATCGATATTCCGGAGTAGACTAGTGTGTACGCTTCTCATCCCAGTTGGGGAGATTTTATGTCCCACAGCCATTAGTACGTCGTACTGGAGATAGAATACAGGTGCTCATTGGGTTACGGGTACACCGGACAGGACTCACAGGGAACTGTTGGTTGGTATTATACCCGTCGTCAGTTAAAAGTTCCCAAGTGACATGAGTACAGCATAGTCCGCAGACTTGACACTGCTACTTCGCCTCGAGTGTGTCCTACTGTTCTTAGATTGCTACCCTACCATGGCTCAAAGGAGTCGTGCAAACAGGTAGCAGTTGGGTGCAGTCCCGAGCACTTGGAGGCAGTAGCGGTTAGACAGGATTCGTCTCTCCCGGTATTGGGAGTTGATATCGCGCTGTGTCAGAGAGACATTACGCAAAGTCCCTGGCCCAGGCAAGCGAGATTTACTGGTAGGTTTTCCAGTAGTTTCTTAAGGTGTAATGGGCTACGCTCCGACACGACTTATACCGCTTTTAGGGGTCTGACGCTTGCCGCCCCCAAGGCCCGATATGCGATAGTCCTAGACGAACAGACCGGACTGTACGGAGATTGTCACATCAGGCTCAGTAGGAGTTCGGATGGGTTTTCTCATCGACCTTCTTATCGACATCTACCTGGGGACCGTTACGTACAGCTAGTGCCGCTTGCGGTCTGTGGTTAAAACCACTGCCAGCGTAGTAGTCGAGTCTTTAGAGTCCCACATAGAGAGTTTCCCTGCTCCAGGCGAAACGATATAGAGGTCGTATGGTTTTACGACAAGGGTTCAGACGCATACGTGTTTAAACGTACGTACGATATTCGGACAGTTTTTTACTAACCGGCTTTGGTTTAAGCCAGGTTCTGGTATCGGATTATTGGATTTATACAGTCTAAAGTTTTTCCGTGTTTTCACGAATAGGAGGGGCGTTCTCATAATTTGGCGGGAAGCTTCTAGAAGGATGATGACTTGAGGGTTTAGGTGGCATAAGCATTTATTGATTTAGTGACTCATTTGTGTGATTCATTCATGTCATTAATGATGCATTAGTTGGTTAATGACTCATGTAATGAATCACACATAATGAATAAATGAAGCATGATGATTAATCATTTGATTTATTTATTTGATAAATGATTATGCTTCATATATTCAAAAAGGATCATTATTTCATTATCATTCTCATCCTCACCTTCTCTCCCCTCAAGCTCTCTCTCTTCAAACCCTAATCCTACCCTCTCATGTGTTGAGATCAAGGATTAGCAAGACTAATTAATCCATATCCATACTCTATATCACCTAGGTGACTTTGATTAGCAACTAGAGAAATCTAGTTACCTCAAGATTAGTGGCAAAGCTTGGAGTAGAAGCTCTCGGGTGGATCGTCTATTACATAAAGGAGGCCGACGAGGAGGTGGATAACGAGAAGAAGAAGGACACGGTTCATTAGGTATAATCTTCTTCCATAGTAATTAACAACTCCTATGTTAGTGTTAGTTATAGTTTAGCAAATATCATTTCGGTTAGTCGATGTTGTTTTAAACAAAATGATTGTTTTTCATATTTCCGCCTCCCCGCAAATAGTGGGGTGTACAACGTCGACTTACAGATCAAGAACGAACGAGTGTAAGCGCATCACTCCGATGATTTGGAAGAGTCCCCGAGGATGTAATTGGCAAGATGCCTACTACAGGATATTAGGGATACTGAGTTCGTAGCTTTGGAAAGGAGACTCTGGATATGAGTGCAGCCGTTTGGAGCGCAGTCCACACATCTACGAAGAGATAATTCCGAATTGGTCCACATTGAAGAAAAGTAGAGTAAGAGATTCGTACGAGATCTTGACAAGATGACGTTCCACTCCGTTAACATCAGAGACTGGATGTCTATGCAGAGGCGTTGAATGCAGCCACAATTCTATAGAAAAGTCATGAAAGGATTGCAGATGTTCCGGAACAAGAAATAGATTAAATAAAGGGTGATAACTTCTGGGCAGTTAGGCAGAGATGAGGTTTGGGAGAGACCCCGACAGAATCTTTCTGGAATACTACAAAAGAAGACTTGGACCCGGGATCAGATTTATCACACACCTTTAGCGGGCAGAGGTTGCCATCGTTGACGCGATAGGTTACGAGCGACCATATTAATTGGTCAGGAAATCTTTAGAGAAGCGTCAGAGCGGAACGGTTTCCATCATTACTCCGTATCGGGCTGTTGAGACGAGGAGTCATGTAACTGGTAAGCCGTAGAGAGAAATAAGACCTAAGGGCAGAAGGTGCCAGACCGTGAACAGGAGGCAAGTAGATGCTTGCTCTGCTAGCTTTGGATGCACCGACACCCTTCGACGTTGAAGGAGGAGCATATTGACGACAGTATTTATGATTTGCGATTTGGTGATTAGAATATCACATTTCCGTTGTTTTGAATTCTGGGATTGTGAAGATTTCGTTTTATAATTGATATTTCATATGTGCACCACAGTTGCACATGATTCGTATTCCCATGTAACAGTTGTGTTGATTTTTGTTTTGTGCATATTCATTGCACTCGATTTCGATTTCATGTCGTCTAAGACATTTGGTTTGGATTTCATACGTATTGGCATACATATAATTTGGCTTATGCTTTCGGCATAGTTTTCATGTGCTTTTAATACCTTGATTTGGTTTTGTGCATGCTAATGCACATGTTTATGAGTTTATGCACTGCGGTATACTTGAGTTGGATTGATGTATGTTGTATACCGTCGATTTCGATTGAGATGTTCGATACTTGTTTTCGTGCACCATGTGCACTTGATTGAGATTCTTGCACGCACTTGACGCACCTGATGCGATTTTGTGCACACCAGATGCACTAAATCGGGATTCTTCGTGCATATCTGATGCACCTGATATTGTTGCCGTGCACACCCGTTGCACTCGACACGTGTTTTCGTGCACACCTGTTGCACTTAAATTTTGTTTCTGTGCACATGTAAGGCACCTGTTTTTTATTTTGATTTCCATGCGTACCAGACGCACGTGGTATTCTTTGTCTACATTTTTTAGGATTGATTTCATTTTGAGCATCATGTTTTTACGACATATACTATATGGTATAGTAACTGAGCAGGACTAGTCCGAGAACAGTACCTGAATATATTTTATATGCATCGATATTTACCAAAGGGATTTCCAAAAATGAGCTATAGTCTCAATATTTTCTTACGTGTCCATGATGACATCAAACCTTGCAAAGGAAACCCTTCTAAATCGTTTTCAAAGGACGGAACGTATATGTTAAACAAAGGATATATATATAGATATATAGATAGATATAGATATTTTTCTTATAATGAACGTCCACTGCATATGCCGTGATTTGCGCATCGCACGGCGATTTGAAAAGGGGTTTTGCATGCATTTTCATTTGGTTGTTTTGACGATTTCACAACGATGCGTACTGCATATAGGCTATAGCCCTATTTATATTATATGTAATTTTCGTAATGGTTTTAGACACTAGTGTTTTCACATTAACTCTCAGGATGGCGTGGCGCTTGACGGAGTTTGATTTGAGTTTTACCCTCATTTTCATACGCATGCATTGCGTTAAGATATGTTTTATGTATTCATGATACTCGGAGCCCCGTTGATTTGATTTATTGATTGAAATATTTTAATTATTGGGGGAGTTTAAATTTAAATTCGGGAACTGAATTTATTTAAGGGGGGAAAATTGTAACATTTCAGAAAATAAAATATTATTTTTAGGAATTCAAGTAATTAAAATAATAAATATTATGAATATTTTAAGGTATAGAGATTGGTTGTAAATGAGAGGGTATAATTATATACCGATAGATTGGAAAATATTTGGAAATTTATATTAATTATTGATTTTTAAAGAATTTATGAAAATTTGGGTATTTTACAATTTAGTATACAATTAATTGTATATAAGTTAATATTAAACTCGATTAATGTTTTACTAATTTTGTTTTAACCATGATTAGGTACTTGGCATGCAACAAATCATGTTACAAATGACTTGCTACATTTTTATTTTTTAACCATGGCTCTGTTCCCCTCCGAAGGACGCGCAAGACGGACGTCTTGCCTGAAATTCGGGGCAGATACTAATTGGTGCTATCCTTCCACCTCTCCGAAGATGCCAAGTTGATTTATGGAACCATGTATCGAAGGTATAAACGGATGCGGCCAATATAGCAGACTTCGTCAGATTCCCCCTCGCATGAGGGGTTTTTGATTGTGAGGACGCTCTTCTCTGCAGGCGCAAGCCCCTGCAGTTAATTACGCTACCGCATCGCGGTAACAACTTTCTCCTTCTTCATATGGTCACTTCATGTCGTGGGTGTTTGTTTTGTTTGTGGTTGCCCATGAATTGTATACGGAGACTAATTTATGTTGTCGCCCGTAGGACGTGGATTAGTCCAAATCCGTACTTTCTTAGATTTGGGTTTGGGGTTTTGGTTTAAGGATACGTTAGTCTTATTTTGGACTAAGATCAACTTAAACGTTTGTTAAGGATACATTAGTCTAATTTTCAGACTAAGATCGACTTAACGGGATCATTTAGATCCAGCAAGAGAGCATTTGGGCTCTATTGTTTAGTTTAGAGACATTGCGGTCGATTTTCCAGTTTAGAGGCATGGTGGTCCATGGAATGTATGGCCGTCGGGACCCATCACCTATCTGACGACGTTGAAGGATTACAACGACAGATATCAGAGGAGTTCAGAGATATACCCTCGAACCAATGTTGGTTGGGAGATCTATAGTCCAATTTGGGACTAAAGTCTGTTTGAAGGTTTATGAGCATATAGGCTCGATTGAACATTTTATTGTTCTAGTTGTTGAGCTTTTATTTGGGCTTGGCCCTTTTATAATGCATAGCATTGGGCTCTGTAGTTAAATGCATAGCATTTAGTGGTCTAATAGTGCGCTACGTGGCCTGTCAGGTGCTTTGCGCCAATTAAAGAGCGCAAGGCGCTAGCGCACATGGAGGTGACACGTGTTGCGCTCTGCTGAGCGCAAGTCTGTTAGCGCAGTGCGCTGCGCTATTGCGCTGCTGACACGTGGCGCGCTCTGGTGCAGTGCGCCAATCCAAAAGCGCAGCGCTCTGTTTTAGAAGCGCAAAGTGCAGATTGTTCTGTGGTTGACACGTGGCGCGCTCTGGCGCAGTGCGCCAATCCAATAAGCGCAAAGGCGCATTTCAAAAGTGCAAGGCACTGTCCAATAGCGCAGAGCGCATCTTGATCAAATTAAGATCAAAGAACAAATTGTTTGTTCTCTGAAAGAGGTTTTACCTCAAGATTCAAGAACCAATGGTTCTGTTCTCATCAAAAGGCTGTGCCTTTATATAGATCAAAATATCTAGGGATGAAGTAAATTACTTCTTTAATCTTTTATGATTGGATCTTTTTTTATCTTTTTCTTTTTTTTATATTGAAGATCTTGATCTTGTTCTTAGATCTTTGATCTTTTTAGAAGAAATTCTTCTTTTTGTGAGGTGTTTTCATCTCTGTTCTTCAAGAATCAAATTCTTTACCTTGAAGAAGATGATCTTCTTTCTTCAAAGGCTTGCCTTTCAAATTTTTCAGAGAGTTCTCTCTTTTCTGTATGTATGTATATATGAGACTTGGAGTCTAGGGGCCTTTATATAGGGCCAATTGGTTTGTTAGGTTAGTTACAAAGATCTTTCTCTGATTGATCTGGGGGTATTTCCCCACCGTTGGATCTTTGATCCTAAGGGCTCTGTTTTACAGAAGATAATCTTCTTATTTTAATAAGATTAAAAATATTTTTCTAGAATTTTAATTCCGGTTAATTAATAATTTATTATTTAAATTACAGTGCTGGCGCAATTGGCGCTAGCGCGCCTGCGCTTGACACGTGTCGCGCAGCGCGGAGCGCAGCGCAACTGCGCTAGCGCGCCTGCGTTTGACACGTGGCGCGCAGCGTGGAGCGCAGCGCAACTGCGCTAGCGCACCACTGTTTGACACCTGCGTTACTTCATTTATTTAAAATTTGAATTTTAAAACAGAGCCTTGCTCTGATTGGGGGTGCGCTGCCTTGGGCGCAGCGCTCCTTGCGCTGGCGTGTCTGCTTTTCACACGTGACACGCTGCGCGCAGCACAAGGAATCTGAAGTATTGCTTCAATTTTTGAATTTTGAAATTCAAACAGAGCTTTGCTCTGATTGGGGAAACAAATGCCCCCCTCACCGTTGCGCTCACGTAGCGCACACGTGAGTGCAGCGGTGGCAACATCTGATCCATTGGATCGATCAGGAGTTGAAGGGGCGCTTGGGCGCCTATAAATAGGACCCTTGGTCCTTCTCAGATGATTATCATCTTCTCAAGATTTATATTTTCAGAGCCTTGCTCTCGTTTTCAAGAACTTTTAAGAGTTAAACTCTAGAAAAATTTTAGGTAAAAATTAACTTAAATTAAATTTATTTTATTTAACAGAGCCTTGCTCTCAAGAATCCATAGATCTAAAGAGATCTTGTTTCAGGGTTTCTTAACCCATGAACAGAGCTTTGCCCATGGATACAATATAGATCTTTTGATCTTTTTGATGATGAACTCTTAAGAGTTTTTCATGGATCTTTAAGATCCCGGAACTTTAATTTTTAGGAATTAATTTTTTCTTTGATGGATTTTTCCATCATTATTACAGAGCTAGGCTCTTTAAGGAATCTTATTCCCTTGTGACCAGAGTTTGACAAGTGTCACTCTGTGACAGAGCTTTGCTCTGAAAAGGGAGATTTTCTCCTTATCTCAAGGGATTTCTCATTTAATGAGAATATTCTTTTGAGGATCTCCTCATTAATTGATAGTCTCATCCAATGATGAGGATGTCTTATTAACTGATGCATTATCATCTGGATTTTATGGGTCCCCTTTGGTCCCCCTCTCCACTGCATCGCAGTGTGGTACAAATTTTAAAGTACCAAGCGTCGGAATTTTAAAATTTAAGTATGATACTGATGATTGAATTTCGCTTTTTCTTGCAGACAACATGTCTGCTGATCTTTCGTTCCCATTTTTCCGCTCAGAGGGAGGATTCCCTGAGGCGCCGGTGGACCGGGAGGTTCTTACTCTTATTAAGGATTACGACCGTGAGTATAAGAACCTTCACCTGTGGGGTAGGTGGTACAGCGAGATTATCAAGGGTCGCCGAAGCTTCTCTTGCGCGACGCTGTCAGAGCCGATCTCATCGATCCCATATGCAGATGCACCCCCGGTGAACTATGCCGTGGAGGTCGTAAATTGGAATTCGGAGGATCTTCTTCAGCATTCGAATGCTGCCATTCCTGTGCAGCCGCCGGCAGCCGTGGATATTCTGGGGCGGCGCATATGCCAGGATGAGTCGCGCTCTTGAGGACAACCCTATAACATTGGATTGACCCCTCGACAAACGACCGGGTACTTGCAGTGGGCCAAATACATCTTGTCAGCGAAGAAGACACATTTGATGAAGATTGGTCTGTACCTCGCTGTCTACGCCTCATTGTTCGAGTACCCTGCTCCTCCGACGTGGTGGGTTAAGGCATTCGTGGAACAATGGAACATCCCCACCCATACCTTTCTTCTGACGGACAGGGAAGTCTCCATCCCCTTGGAAGAATTTGCTGAGATTTCCGGTTTGCCAGTGAGGGGGGAGCATTATGAAGAGCTACTTCCTCCTGATGAATATGTCTTCGCCACCAATCCGCTGGTAATGGGCCTAACGCCGGAGAATGCTATTCAGCACCAGTTTCCGAGCCTGGTAAAGGTGCTGAATATGTATGAAAGTCTCTACTTGGAATCGGGAGGCCGGGGAGTTAGTTTTGCAGATTTCATCGCCCGCTTTCTTCGACCGGAGATTCTATCGCAGCGGAGGGAAAAGTTCACCAAGCTAGACGACCCCTTCGGCTTTGGCTCAGATCGTCGACCAGCACTGGAAGACGATCAGAAGGGTTTTTATCTCCCCGATGCCGCCATCATCCCCTTATCGGAAATCGCCGCCCCGGGCATCGACGAGGAGACCTTTTTTTCTCGGGTTTCTAGGGCTATGGTTGTGCTGGTTTGCGCTCCCCATGCACCCACGCTACATGAGGCCGTCCGTCTTCTACCCAGCGCATCGGATGGTGGCTGGTATACAGTTGTCAATTGGAATCGCCGGGTTGGCCCACCTGTACCATGGTCTCAGCGTGGCGGCAGACGCAAATGAACCGGGGGTGCAACCTGCCAATCTCCCGATGCACTATTTTACTTCATGGATGGAAATGCATGTGCTCGGGGTTTTTGGTATTCACAAGAGGCCCTCGTTCTATGAGAAGTGCAGACTCCCGAGAGTCATGCGGTTAATTGGTGCTTCTATTGTGAATCCGCCTCCGCGGGAGGCTAGGGGGTTGCTTCTTCGTCCACGCATGGTCGGAGCGGGCATCTCTTTCATAGACAAGGTCATGACCATCAGTCCGGAGACTTCTAAGACGGTGTTGGCGTTGCGTGATAGTTTCAAGGATGGGGCCTCCATATTGAAAGCCCGGGAGATTCTTCACTTGTATTCCATCCGGCCGGGCTTCCTGGTGTTCAGGCAAAACGATATGGCGCTCTTCATGAGGTACAACCCCTATCGGTTCGCCCAACAACTAAGTTATAATCAGGGGGTCCCATTGGAGGCGTTTTTGGAAGAGCCTGCGGCCACAAGGAAGGGAATATGGAGCGCGCTGCACCACTTTATGCGGTTGAATACGGGCCCCCACTTCTTCATTAGCGAGCCAAGTTGCGTTCCAAAGGCCCTCAACGTGTACGGGGCTTGGTATCAGCACACGATGGGTGCTGTTATTCGAGAAGAGAAGCGGCTGCTGGTTGACCGCAAGGGTGCGCCCCATGCCAGCGATCGCAAAGCCCCCTAAAGCCAAGGACCCTTGTCGTTCCTCCGCTGAGAGGAGATGCTGGAGATGAGCCTCCGCGTGTGCTAAGCCCCCCGCGCGGATTGCCCCGTAATACCGTGGACATGCCCCCAGCGCCCCGTGCTCCGGTAGAGACGGTGAATGTGGTTTCGCCTGAATCCGGAATGGGCTCGGACATCGGGACCCACCGTCCTAAGGTGCCCACGAAACGTAAGTTGATTTTGGGTGCGTCCGGGGTTCGCGCGCAGAAGAGGAAGAAGAAGTCGGTTCTTTCTCTTGATGCCGTCCTCGGCTTAGAGCCTCAGGCCCCTCTCACCGAAGGCTTAAGTAAGTATGGAACCAACGAGGGTTTCTTTGTAGAGCCAGAAGACACCGATCTGTCGGCCGCCATCGCATCTTCTGAGCGATTGGCAAGGCGCGATGCGTGGTTGGCTAAACTCGCGCAATCAAGTAATCACCAGTTGTATTCTTCGTCATTTCATCGTACTTTTATCATTTTTTTTGATTAACGCTTTTCCTTTTTAAACAGGCATTTCTACCGAAGAAGCCATCGGTGCTTCTCTCAAAACCTTCGAGGAGGAGGAAAGGAAACGCGCTCTATCGGGCGTTGGTACGTCTCGGATCATTGAGCCTTTATTCTCCTTTTTTATGGCCAATCTAACCTTTTCTTTGTCTCATTGTAGGGACGGCGGGACCTACTTCGCAAGCCGATGCAGGGATTCTCTCCGGGCCAACTACCGAAGTCCCGGCCTCTTCGGGGTTGCCGCGAGAGGCCCTACTTAAAAAGCCGATGATGGATACCTTGAAGGCTCTGGAGGCAACCCTGAACGCGGACGACGACGCCTTGCTGAAGGAGGCTTCCAAAAGGTCTGTCATGATGGCCCAGGAGGAGAGGAAGCGCCTGAGGCGTGCAGCGAGGGAGCGTAGCGCTGCTTTGGCCGTGGGAGCGGGCTCAAGCGCCGTTACTCCTGCCGCTACTCCTTCAGAGGAGCTCCCGGTCGCTTTGTCTACTGCTCATAGACGGGCGGCGCGTGCAGCTCGTGAAGCCAACGGCAAATCCGTCTCAGGTAATGTGCTTTTGAGACTTTGTTATCAAAGTTTTAAAACCGTCGGTTCTTATATATCTTGTCCTGCAGGGCCGAGTCTTACTGAAGGAACGGCGACGACTGTTGAGCCTGAGGGGACAGTGGAGAAGGTAGCAGCTGAACCCGAGGCGACGGTAGGAGGTGCAGCCGTAGCTGCCGGGCCCAAGTTAGTGGCTGACGAGACATTCACGACTACTATGCCCGAGACGGCCACCACTGCCGAGCGCGAAGTAGCGACAGATGAGACGGCTGCTATGGCCGGGCCTGAGGCAGCAGTGGATGAGACGGTTGCGACCGCTGAGCCCGAAGTGGTAGCGGGTGAGACGGCTGCTATGACCGGGCCTGGGGCAACAGTGGATGAGACGGCTGCGACCGTTGAGCCCAAAGTGGTAGCGGGTCAGACGGCTGGTATGGCCAGACCTGGGGCAACAGTGGATGAGACGGCTGCGACCGTTGAGCCCGAAGTGGTAGCGGGTGAGACGGCTGCTATGGTCGCTAAGCAAGAGATGACCGCTCTTTCTCAAGAGTCGGACGCTGCTTCGATCATCGCTCTCCCTGCTTACGGTTCCTTGTCGTCTTCTGGCGTCGCGAGAGTGACGACGGCTCCTGTAGAGTCGGACGATGAGGCAACGGGAGGTGAGACCGTCCCAATGGAGGAGGAAGACGCCGCCGTTACATCAAGTAACGCCCTCGTTAGGGCTCTGGCCGGCGACTTTTCAGGTAAATCTTGGGTCACCGCCCTTCTTTTTTTTTATTCTGCAATCTTTCCTAATAAAGTTTATCTTGCTTCTAATGCAGGTGCGGCTGGTGCTGAAATCAAGCTACTCGAGACAGCGCCGTCAGCTACCGTTCTGACGGTGGCCATATCTCTACCCTCTTTCGTACCGTCGCAGATGCTGGAAGGTATAGATTTGCGATCCATCAGTCTTATCTTGGCTGCATAATTTATGTACTGATGTTGTACTATTGCGTCTTTACAGGAGTGCATTTTGACTACCTATACCAGGTGCTACACCCACACTTCTCCTTCCCGTCGGAGCTTGCTTCCTCCAGTGGCACTGGTGAGTATAGTTTTCAATTAATGCTCTTTCTTTTTTCAATAATGGAATTATTTCTGATTCTTCCTTGCCCTGATTGCAGTGCTACAGATCGAAGGAGGAGATGAGAGATCAGTTGCGCCACCGATCCTCCCGGCTTTGCCACCTACTGCAGCTGGTATAGTAAATTCCATTGTTCATGAACTTCCTATATTTCTTGAACCGCCATTTGATTGTGATTTGTTTTGCAGCTGTCGTTCCAATTCCGGCACCTTTCGAGTCTCGCATCATGATGCCGGCAGGCCCTTTTTCCAGACGTCCATCCTCAAAGGGTGCCGCGATGAGTCTGAGCATGCTAAGCGAATGCGTCGAGGAGCTTGACGCAGAAGCACCCACCTCTACCGCAGATTTCGCTGCCGAGGTTAATCCGATGCTGGCGACGCTTGTAAATTTCCATAATGAAGGCATCGTCGAGTCTTGGGTTAATCACTGCAGGGAGATCAAGGCTTGCCTGCATCAGCTGGAACTTATGCGTCTTGCCCCCGAGATTTTGGCCACGAGCACTCAACGGGCGGCATGGATCGAGCAGAGCGCCTCTTACTTCCGCCATCTTGAACAAGAAGCGGCTTCAAAGCAGAGGGAATGCAAAGAAACTTCAAGCGAGTCTGCTCGATTGCGTGCTGAGGTCGACGCGAACGCTGCCCGGGTGAAAGTTATCTTCGAAGGCCTTCTGCAAAGTATCTCTGACGGGTTAACATTGAAGCAGAAGCTCGATGCCGTTGAGCGAGATGCCCAAGGTCGTGAAGCAGCTCAGCGAGCCGTCGAAGAACAACTTTCATCCTACTTGCAGCAGCGAGCCCAGGTGGAAGCAGAGTTGGCCGCGGTCGCCGATCAGGAAGAGGCGTTGAAAGAAGTGCGAGAACAGCTAGCGAATTTGTTAAAAACACTTCCCTCTCCATGAACATTTTGTATCATTTGTAAATTTTTGAATAAAATGTATTCATTCTTTTATTCTTTCATATGATGTATTTTGTACCCAACTGCACACATGAATAAAAGATACATTTCTTTCGCAATTTCTTGTGTCATCTTTTTGCTTTCTTCTCTTTTTTTTTTTGCTGTGTTGCTTGCCATGCGATTTTAGCAAGTGCGGTCTGTAAATAGCGTATAGCTGTCAGTCTTAGGCTTTTTGTAGAGCGGCGATGGCTTAGAAAACAGGGTTAGGATCTGTCACCTAAGACTTTTCAACTTTATGAGCCGTGAGGGTCTCATAAAGTATTTTCTCCCTACCGGCCGGGAGGGTCCCGTAGGTACGTTTTCTCCTTAGGAATCGTGAGGATTCCTAAGTGCGTTTTCTCTTATAAGTCGTAAGGATCTTATAAGAGAATTTTCCCTCTTACGAGTCGAGAGGACCCATAAGCGGTTGTTTCCCTCCTTGTCGAGATTCGATTTCGGAGAGTGTGACTCGTGAATAGTATGCAAGAGTCCATTTTGAACCGACTTACAGGGCCCCAGTGCTTAGGAAACAGTTTTTTTAATCTTCATTGCCTAAGGCTTTACTTCACGGGTCGAGACGAATCGAGCGTTTCTCGCAAGAATATCCTAACGTCACAGTTAACTCCGCTCTTTACGACAGAGGTCCATTAGGGTCTGTGGTACTAGGGTTTTGTCCGTCGTACCGTTGCGTCAGCTGATGTATTCCTCGATAGGCAACCTTGCTGTTCGAGTAGCCTTGCGACTGTCGTGTCTCTGATCCCTTCGGGGGCTGGACAAGACGTCTTCAAGCAATCCTCTTAGGCAGTTTGACCATCGGAAGAGCAAGCGTTAGGAATTTTGCCATGCCGCTTTTTACTTGAGGTTAGGCTCATTTTGGAGAGCCCCGATGAGTTATAACCACTCCGCGCTGGTGTGGGATGATCCCTGATGGTCTTTCCGGCTTTATATGAGTTGTCGTCAAAACCCTGAAGCCAGGAATTTGTCCTTCGCTTCGTTTGATGGAATTGCGTCTGCTGTATCAAGACGAATGTCGCGGTTGTCTCTAGGTTGCTGGTGAACCGTCGAGGTTTGGAACTAGGGATTTTGCCGTGGCTCCGTTGTTTGATTGTCACGTCTGAATCCTGCTGGAGTAAGAATGATGTGGTAACATCTCGTCTGCTGTATCGAGACGAATGTCGAGGTGGTGATCACTCCGTGCTGGTGTGAAATGATCTCCAATGGTCTTTCAGGTTTTATATGAGTTGCCGTCAAGACCCTGAAGCTAGGAATTTGGCCTTCGCTTCGTTTGTTGGCATTGCGTCTGCTGTATCGAGACGAATGTCGTGATTGTGAGGTGGAGCTGGGATTTTGCCATCACTCCGCTTTGTTTCGACCATGGGGTCTTTCGTTGACGTTGCATCTGCATCATGTTGGACTGCGAGGGAACGTCGTTGTTGACATTGCGTCTGCTGTAACGAGATGAATGCTGAGGTGGAGCTGGGATTTTGCCGTCACTCCGCTTTGTTTGGATCGCGAGGTCTTTTTCTGACGTTGCATCTGTATCCTGATGGACTGCGAAGGAACGCCGTTGTTGACGTTGCGTCTGTTGTAATGAGACGCATGTCGAGATGATCTCTAGGTTGTCTGCGAACCATCGAGGTTTGGAACTAGGGACTAAGCCGTGGCTCCATTTGGTGATGTTGCGTCTGAATCCTGCTGGAATGAGGAGGAACGCTGTTGTGGGTCTCCAGGCTATAGACGTGGCTGTCGAGACTTGGCTCCGTTTTCTGATGGAGCTTGGGGGGGAGGAGTGTGATTCCTTCATTGTTTGTGCCCCTGGATTGTATACAGGGATCGATGTGATCTCACCTGTAGGGCAAAAGTTTCATTTTATATATTTTTCTTTCCATGATGCTCTATCATTTCAGCTTTTATATCGCAAAGGTCGCGATTGTCCAATCATTTCGGCTATTTTTCGCGGTGCCCAATCATTTCGGCTATTCGTTTTATATTTATTCGCTGCTTTTTATTGCGAGTTGCCCAATCATTTCGACTATTTCGCATGCATACATTTTTACTTGCTAATTTTGTTTACAAGTTGCCCCATCATTTCGGCTATTTCGTATGCATGT
This sequence comes from Agapanthus africanus, assembly GCA_030015575.1. NCBI lineage: Eukaryota > Viridiplantae > Streptophyta > Magnoliopsida > Asparagales > Amaryllidaceae > Agapanthus > Agapanthus africanus. The sequence goes on along the minus strand of CM057337.1, from coordinate 820,532,410 downwards.
ACGGCTTGCTGGCCTTCTGCCGCAAGCTTGGAATTAGACACCGATTTCGGCATCAGTATCGCTACAACTGGGATATGGCCAGGAGAGAATCATCATTTGCCTCTGTCGATATCGAACAAAGGTGGCTTAGTAAACAGGGTTAGGATTCTGTCAACTAAGACTTTTGACTTCATGAGCCGTAAGGGTCTCACAGAGGTATTTCTCCTTACAAGTCGTGAGGATCTCGTAGGTGTGTTTTCTCCTTAGGAATCGTGAGGATTCCTAAGTGCATGGCTTCTTGTAAGTCGTAAGGATCTTACAAGAGAGTTTTCTTCTTATAAGTCGAGAGGACTTACAAGAGTTGTTCACCATATGGACATATCCCTAATCACGGATGAGACTGGGTTAGGGAAATGTTTATTCGCGCCCGTGGATTGTATACAAGGGTCAGTATCGAGCCGCTTGTAGGGCAATATCAGAGGTTGTAGGGGTTGCTTAAGAACAGGTTCAGGTCTCTGTAACTTAAGACTTTCAAATCTTATGAGCCGTGAGGGTCCCATAAGAGAATTCTCCTTACGAGTCGTGAGGATCTCGCAAGTGTAATTTCTCCTTAGGAATTGTGGGGATCCCTAAGTGTGTTTCTCCCTTGTGAGTCGTTAGGATCTCACACGGGTGGTTTCTCCTTACAAGGTCGAGAGGACCCTGCAAGTGTCTTTTAACGAGGTCGTGCCCTTCCGGGTTTTCACAAACACTCGCCGGTAGCCCTGCTGTTTTTACTCACGGAGCCCTTTCGGGTTTTCATTCGTGCCCATTTTGCTTATGGACATACCGTTTTCTTTTTTTTTATTCTTTTCTTTTTTCTCTTTTTTTTATATATATAACGAAGTTGCGCCCTTTCGGGTTTTCACAAACACTCGCCAGTAGCCCTGCTGTTTTTACTCACGGATCCCTTTCAGGTTTTCATCCGTGCCCATTTTGCTTATGGACATACCGGTTTTATTTATTTATTTATTTTTTAATCAGTTTCGGGATGCTGCGATCTGCCGTAGCTTCTTGACATCTCGGTCAACAGCTAGTTTTAGGAAATAATGGTCCGTCATTAGTTTAAGAACGTTTCGGTCCGCTGTTAGTTTAAGGACGTTTCGGTCCGCCGTCGCCGTATTTGAGGCGAATCTCTAGTTTACTGACTTCTCGGTCTATGGGGCTTTCCCTATGAATGAGCATGATTCCCCCGACATATCCATCTTTCTCGGGGCATGTGGTTGTGGCGGGCTTACATTTCAGTTTTCAGACAACGCGAACTTGCCCTATTGGTATTGGTCTTCAACCCAGTTTTTGAAGACGTAGCAGTTTTCGATCGGATGGCCCAATACTTGGTGGTAAGGGAAGTAATTAGGATTGTTGAGCTCATTCAGTTGTAGCTGGTGTTTCAGCTCCGGTAAAGTGATAAGCCTGTTGCGCACCGCTAGTTCGAACAGCGTCCTTGTTTCATCTCGGGGAAATGAGTAAGGACGTTTCAACTTTTCATAGAGGGGTTGCCGCTTGTTGTTTTGGCGAACAACCGGTCTAGGGCCACTCGAATGTTGTTGAGCGTTGGCGATGAAGGCCATTTTTTCCTTCCCTTTATCCTTTTCGTTTGATCCCTTGTTTGCGGGTTCGAGATTCTTTCCGGGTAGCAGGCGATTGCACAGCTGAATGTTCTCGCAACTTCTCAATTCTTTCGTTTTAGAGATGTATTCCTTGAAGAGAGGGCCGAGGGCTACTTTTTCGTCGGAGCCGCTCCCGAATGTGAGAACTCGCTATCCCTCGGGATCAATTCTATGACAATTGCCGGCAATTCTTATACGCTCATCTGTCGCATTTTTCCGCCGTCTACGAGCTTCACGCTTTATCCTGTTTTAGTGTTGCCTATGAGCGACATATTCTTACCACCAACACTTAAAGGAGTTGCAGTCTTCAGTAGGATGTGCAATCTTCTCATGATATAAGCAGAAATTAGGATGTACGTCCGCTTCATCAAGATGTATCCCACCAGGAGATTTTTGTCTGAAAGAGGGCAATCTCATCCCCATCGATATGGCTTTGGCGAATCGTTTCCTTGTCTTGATCCTGCTTTCATTTGCGGCGGATGTACTTTGATCTGGTGGGAGTGTTTCGACTCTTTGGTCCAGTCGCCGGCGTTTGGCCTTTTCAAATATGGCCATCTCACGCTCCCGATCAGCTTTACTTCTCAGGAGAGCTTCGTTTAGGAATGCGTCGATCATTTCATCTGACGGCCCCAGAAGTTCCGATTCAGGCTCTGCCCCCAGTTTCTTTGTGCAAGGAGCCTCTTCATTGTCTAGCGATGAATGAGAGATCACATGGCAACTTACTACGTAATCCTCAGATTCGTCCGACGATTCTTCTCCATCATCTCCGTCCTCAAGAACATGGCTGAAGAATTCTTGGAGCATGATTGGAGTCCGCGCCTTCTGGTTATACTCTTCCAGCGCGTCAATCTGCTTTTGTAGGTCCGTGTGCTTGTCGCCAGGATTCACGGGCTTCTTGGATTTCTCCTTCTTTTTCGAAGATTTCGACGGCTGGATGTGAGTGCTTTGGCTATCACCACCAATATTTAGAGTTGGGCGCGGCTTCAGCGTCCCTTCGATAATCTGGGTTTCCAGCGGGTTCTTCCATCTAATTGCCGGGCATGTCTGGCGATCATTCAGCATCTTTTTGGCTTTGGCCGAAAGGGCCACTTCACATGGGGCCTCTTCAACAAAAGAGCACGATGCCTCCGGCGTGTCCACCTTTTTAGGAGCATGAGGCTGTGGCGGGTTCACCTTCCAGTTTTCGGATAACGCGAACTTGCCTTGTTGGTATTGGTCTTCAACCCAGTTTTTAAAGACGAAGCAATCTTCGATTGGATGGCTTACTGCTCGGTGGTAAGGGCAGTAATTAGGATCGTTGACATCGCCCGGCTGCAACGGGCGCTTCGGACTCGGCAGATTGATGAGCTTGTTGTGCACTGCCAGCTCGAACAGTCTCCTCGTTTTATCCTGAGGAAACGAGTAAGGACGTCCCAGTCTCTCCTCGAGGGACGGGCGTGGACGCACGTTGTTTTGGCGAACAACCGGCTTTGAATTGTTCGGCTGTTGTTGAGTATTGGCGACGACAATCGCTTTCCCTTTTCCTTTCTCATTTCGAGAGTCTGGCTTTGGAGGAGACGGTCTGTGACCCATCTGGTCCATTTGGGCCAGTTTGTCGATCAAAGCCTAGAACGTGATCGGTTTAAAGAACATCATGAACTGTGAAATAGTTGCATGAGGGTCTAGGGTGCCTATGAACATGCCCACCGCTGGTGCTTCTTCGATACGATATTCGCATTTCGACCACAGATTCCGCCATCGGATAGCGTACTGGACCCACGTCTCGCCTGGCTTCACCCTGGCATTAATCAGTGCCGTTATTGGGGTGAGTTCACTAGCACTAGCGAATCTTTGTGTAAACAGTATCTCCATCTCCGCAAATGTTTTGATAGAGTCGTTAGGTAGCTCCGAATACCATTCAAAGGCCGTTTCTGCTAAGCTGCCGATGAATTGGCGAAGCAACAGTTTGTCGTCGCCTCCAGTGTTGCCGCACAATGCCCTGAATTGAGCGACATGCTGATGTGGATTCCCTGTCCCCTTGTACACATGGAATTTAGGGATCGCATATTCCGGCGGGTAACTGATTTGGTCATACCAGCCCGGATAGGGTCGTCCGGTTTTAACAATTTGCCCAGCCGCTTCATTCGCCTGATGAACTCATATCTGCTGAGCTATACAGTCGTCCAGTGCAGCTTTGGAAATGGTTTCCTCCTTGGCTGCTGAATGAGCCGGAGGAGGATTAGATGTCTCCCCTCTATCGTCTTCAATAATGATCGGAGGGTCTTCAGCTGGAGGGTCCGGCTGTAACATTATTCCTACCATGTCTCGAAAGAGAAGCGCCATTCGTTTTATGTTAGCAGCTTGTTCTGCCGCCTCTTTGTCCTTCTTCTCGAGGATCCTGCGGAGGAACTCAGCATCGGTTTCTTGTTCTTGACGCTGTTCCGACGATGCCTCCGGGCTTTCTTTTGGCTCAGTGAGTACGGCCATCTGTGTTAGCATCTCTTGGAGCTTCTGTCGCTGCTCTTTGGACTTTGTTATGGATCTGGTGAGTGGTCGATGGCCCGTAGAAGCGCGGCTATCCTCCTTCCTAGATGTCATGTAAACGGTATGGACCGTTATGCTCCCAGACTTGGGGCGTTTAGATTCAGTGTCTTTGCGATTTGCCAAAGACACAGGGATCTTCCGACCTCCTTCTTTTGTGAGCGGTCGAAGTTGAGGGGGCCGTTGTAGTGGGCACCCAAGTAGCTGTTGTTTTTTCTGGCTTGATAAAGTAATCCTTCTCCTGCCGAATCTTCGTCTTTTTCTGTCGGTGGAGATAGTCTTGATCCATTACGGAGTTTTAGACTTGACGCCAGACCTTGTAAATTTTAGAGGACAGCCGTTGAGGGGGCTGCTCCAGCTTCACCTTTGGGGCATTATCCACAGGTGTAAGAGATCTTTTTAATACGGCAATTGGCGAGTTTTTGCGCACCCTTCTTAACGGTTCAAAGCTATTCCCGGTCGGAACAGCAGCATTGATTTCCACCATCGGAGCTGGCGGAGTTAGCCCAGAGGGGGAGTTGCCCCCAGCCTTCCTTACCCGGCGCCAGTGACGACGGCGAGCATGTCGTGCGATTGGAGTTGGTTTAGCCGTAGGGGTGACCTCCTCATGCCCCTTGTGTTGGTCAGAACTCACTGTTATCAGCCTTTTAAAGACCGACGTCCGTTGAATGAGGACGACCAATCTATCAAAAGCAGACTTCCGAGTAGGGGAAGCAACCTTGGTGATTTCGCCTGGAACGGGAGCAGAAATAGTCGGTCTTATGAAGACCGACCCTTTGGCAGGAGAAACTGCTTTGGCGATTTTGGGAGCAGGGATGGCTATCTGCTTCAGGATAACGCCTTCTAGTATTGCAGGCTTTTACATGTTCCCGTCAGAGCTCTGGCCTAGTCTGTTAAAAACCGAGGCAGTGGAGATGGGCGACCCGTTGAGAGGGGCCGCAGTAGTAGCAAGCCGATCAAATATCGACTTTTTGGGAGCTTCTTGTGACAGTACAGGGGCGTTGAAGTTCATGGGTAGGAGCATGGTCCCGAAGAATAGTCCGGTGGTGGCTTGAGTTACCTGCTCCACTGGTATCTTGAAAAAGGAGGCCGCTTGGGGCCCGTAAGTCACTCCTCGAGCAAGGACGGAGTGAGAGTGGTAGTTGCAGGTAGTGCAGTTTGAAACCATTGGTCTTCTATTTTCTGCATGGAGCAAGACACCAAATCTAAGTACCTCGAATCCACAGGCAACCATAGCAAACCGCGATTCGTTCGTGAACACGACACACGAAGTGTGGAGTGGAAAGAGGAAAAGGTCCCACCGGGCGTGCCAGAATCTGTTCCCCTCTGAAGTACGCGCAAGACGGACGTCTTTCCTGAAATTCGGGGCAGATGCTAATTGGTGCTATCCGTCCACCTCTCCGAAGATGTCAAGTTGATTTATGGCACCATGTATCGATGGTTTAAACGGATGCGGCCGATGTAGCAGACTTCGTCAGATTCCCCCTCGCATGAGGGGTTTTTGATTATGGGGACGCTCTTCCCTCCAGGCGCAAGCCCCTGCAGTTAATTACGCTACCGCATCGCGGTAACAACTTTCTCCTTCTCCAGATGGTCACTTCATGTCGTGGGTGTTTGTTTTGTTTGTGGTTGCCCGTGAATTGTATACGGAGACTAATTTATGTTGTCGCCCGTAGGACGTGGATTAGTCCAAATCCGTACTTTCTTAGATTTGGGTTTGGGGTTTTGGTTTAAGGATACGTTGGTCTTATTTTGGACTAAGATCAACTTAAACGTTTGTTAAGGATACGTTAGTCTAATTTTCAGACTAAGATCGACTTAACGGGATCGTTTAAATCCAGCAAGAGAGCATTTGGGCTCTATTGTTTAGTTTAGAGACATTGTGGTCGATTTTCCAGTTTAGAGGCATGGTGGTCCATGGAATGTATGGCCGTCGGGACCCGTCACCTCTCTGACGACGTTGAAGGATTACAACGACAGATATCAGAGGAGTTCAGAGATGTACCCTCGAACCAATCTTGGTTGGGAGATCTATAGTCCAATTTGGGACTAAAGTCTGTTTGAAGGTTTATGAGCATATAGGCTCGGTTGAACATTTTATTGTTCTAGCTGTTGAGCTTTTATTTGGGCTTGGCCCTTTTATAATGCATAGCATTGAGCTCTGTAGATAAATGCATAGCATTTAGTGGTCTAATAGTGCGCTACGTGGCCTGTCAGGTGCTTTGCGCCAATTAAAGAGCGCAAGGCGCTAGCGCACATAGAGGTGATACGTGTCGCGCTCTGCTGAGCGCAAGTGTGTTAGCGCAGTGCGCTGCGCCAGTGCGCTGCGCTATTGCACTGCTGACACGTGACGCGCTCTGGTGCAGTGCGCCAATCCAAGAGCGCAGCGTTCTGTTTTAGAAGCGCAAAGCGCAGATTGTTCTGTGGTTGACACGTGGCGCGCTCTGGCGCAGTGCGCCAATCCAATAAGCGCAAAGGCGCATTTCAAAAGTGCAAGGCACTGTCCAATAGCGCAGAGCGCATCTTGATCAAATTAAGATCAAAGAACAAATTGTTTGTTCTCTGAAAGAGGTTTTACCTCAAGATTCAAGAACCAATGGTTCTGTTCTCATCAAAAGGCTGTGCCTTTATATAGATCAAAAGATCTAGGGATGAAGTAAATTACTTCTTTAATCTTTTATGATTGGATCTTTTTTTATCTTTTTCTTTTTTTTTATATTGAAGTTCTTGATCTTGTTCTTAGATCTTTGATTTTTTTAGAAGAAATTCTTCTTTTTGTGAGGTGTTTTCATCTCTGTTCTTCAAGAATCAAATTCTTTACCTTGAAGAAGATGATTTTCTTTCTTCAAAGGCTTGCCTTTTAAATTTTTCAGAGAGTTCTCTCTTTTCTGTATGTGTGTATATGTGAGACTTGGAGTCTAGGGGCCTTTATATAGGGCCAATTGGTTTGTTAGGTTAGTTACAGAGATCTTTCTCTGATTGATCTGGGGGTATTTCCCCACCGTTGGATCTTTGATCCTAAGGCCTCTGTTTTACAGAAGATAATCTTCTTATTTTAATAAGATTAAAAAGATCTTTCTAGAATTTTAATTCCGGTTAATTAATAATTTATTATTTAAATTACAGTGCTGGCGCAATTGGCGCTAGCGCACCTGCGCTTGACATTTGTCGCGCAGCGCAGAGCAACTGCGCTAGCGCGCCCGCGTTTGACACGTGGCGCGCAGCGCGGAGCGCAGCGCAACTGCGCTAGCGCACCACTGTTTGACACGTGGCGCGCAGCGCAGAACGCAAGTGTTCTGAAGCGTTGCTTCATTTATTTAAAATTTGAATTTTAAAACAGAGCCTTGCTCTGATTGGGGGTGCGCTGCCTTGGGCGCAGCGCTCCTTGCGCCGGCGTGTCTGCTTTTGACACGTGGCGCGCTACGCGCAGCGCAAGGAATCTGAAGCGTTGCTTCAATTTTTGAATTTTGAAATTCAAACAGAGCTTTGCTCTGATTGGGGAAACAGGCTCCTTTTACATTTAAATGGTTTTGTTTTGTTTTAAAAAGAAAAGGGAAAAGATAAAGGTGTAAGAGAGTGATGAGACTTGTATCATGGCTATGTGAAAGAGAGAGGGGGGACTTTCTACACATATGGGTACTTTTATTCCTCCTTCTTTCTCTTCTTCATCTTCAACTCCTCCATCCTTCACCTCCTCTACCACCCTCTACCACCACCAAAACCCACTCAAAACTTTATACTTACTTTACAAAAATTGATCCCAAGCTCACCACAAACCCTATGGAGGCCTTAAGTTTAGATTTTGAAGACCTTGAGCAACTCAAGAAAATTCTTGAGTTGCCAAATGAGGTGATTTTTGCACTCTTAGTTTAGAATCTTATGTTTCCTTAACTCCTTTAGTAGTTTTGAATTGATTAAGTGAAGTTTAGTGATGTTAGAATATTCCAAGATGAGGATTAGGGAATTTTATGAGTTGAAAATGTGTATTTGAGGTGTAGTAGTAATCACAGACCCCTTTAGTGAAAGAATTCTGGTTTAAACTTGAATTTAGGTAACCCAAACATGAACTGAAATTTGTCGATATCGGGTTTTTATGAGAATTGTGATAACTTTTAGAAATCTGCTATGACCCGGAGACTTGGAAAAATATTTAGCGATTACTGAGAGATGTGCAGGCAACCTAGAAGCTAACCCCAAAACCTGAGACCCCCATTCTAAGTTCTGGATGCCAATTTTCTTGTTTTGGCCGCAATTTGCGGCCTGGGTGTGAGAAAAAGAGTTCGTGTTTGGTTCATGGTTCAATCATCCTCAAATTAGACCCATTCTATATGCAACTTGTCCCAATTCTCACTTGAGACAAATCTGGAGCTGTTTTCCTAATGTGCTGTTTTGGTTTTGCAACTTTTTATGACTTGGATTTTAGTATTTGGGTTTTGACTCGGTGATTTGACATTTGCACGTCAACCTCGAGGGTTGTTTGGCTATTCTTGCATGCGTAGGCCGTAGGTTCTAATCTATGTGCACTTCGTATGCCGTTTCGGTTCTCTCATGTTAATTCTTGATTACGATATGACGTATTTGAAATGTAGGTATTTTGCGTGGACTTCGGGACGACCAAAGAGTGCAAGGCGTCATCGATTTCAGCAAGCGAGGATCGAGGTGAGTAGATGTATATCTACGGGGGAAGTCGGGTGGATGGCGTATAGCACCCCCGCAAGCGTAGAATATGGTTATTACTATATTATCATGAGTTGGGATGAGATATTGGATACTTAGCAAATAGGGTATTTAGAAGACCTTAGGTCAGATTAGGTTGATTGAGGAAGACCTATCCGAAGGATGATTACCTTGGTGGTGAATCGCAGGTTATACGTAGTCACGCACACACATACATACATTTGATTTCTTGTGTGTGTGTGTGTGTATATGTATGTATGTATGTATATGAGTATATATGTATATATATACCTATACACGGATGATGAGGATAGCATGTGATATGAGGTGATGAGTCGATATGATCGGGCATGATGCCGTGAGATGTTGATAAGTGATTGAGCCATGATATGGTATATGATATGATATTATAAAGAATCGTGAGGCGATATGTATTCATACATACAATAATATGTGATTGATAAAATAATAGATTGTACGAGACCTTAGATCCGTACCACTGATTACGATTTTGATATTGTACGACAATTGATACCGTACGATTGATGATTCATATGATTTTGAACCGTACCCTTGACTTTGAAGATGACGTACGATGGATATTACCGTACGAGACATATAAGATGATAGATCCATACTCTTGACTTGAGGATTCCATACTATGTATTATACAGTACGTGACGCTATGAGGCTGGATCGCCGACTACTAGATATATCGACTCGGAATTTAGGTAGATTTTCTTATCTTTCCAACTAGTTCCTTAGTTTAGTCTTTTAGTTGTTTGGATAGATGCTAGGCTAGGCTCGAGTCATACCTATTTTCAAAACTAACGAATCGTGAGTATTTTCAAAGGACTACCGAGGGATGCTACGGATTTTTCAAAGGACATATATTTTCCCAAAAAACACTGTAGCCCCTACTTTTCTAAAAGCCATGATTCGTGCTATTTCAAAACACCAAAACCGTATGACTCGTACACCGATAAGTATATTGATTAATGTTACGTTTACCATTCCCTTTTCTGTTATATTTATGTTGTTCTCATTGCATTGCATATTTATCACATGTGCTTCTTTAGCTATTATGAATCTTGTCTGATAGGACACCAGCACCATTACCAATGATGAGTATGTTCCACGCACACTTGCCCGCTGGCTCACACATCATCATCGGTAATTGTCATGTCACGTACACTTTAGAAAAAACATTACTTCATAGATATAATCTGCTAGCTGGTAGTTTCAATATAGTACTAGTATGCTTATTCTCATATGCTAATTTAGATATTGCATTGTTTACTTAGATACCCCATGCATTTATATATTCATTTTGTTGTGCAATATTGTGGGCTTTATACCGATGTTCACTGCTTATTGACTCTTGATTTTGGGATTTTGGGTTTCAATGAGATTTCTGGATTTGGGGGAAAACCGCAAGAATTTTATAAACTCATTATCATTTTAAAAATACAACTTGCGGTTTTCTCATGATATGATGTGTATGACGTCCACCATGAGTGTTCTCGGTTCTTGAGCTGTATCATATACCCGATTCGAGGAAGGGGATGCACCGTCTGGGGTACATGGTGGACCCGGTGAGGTACCCCGGGGCAAGATGGACGTATTGAGAAGGCGTTGGTCCGGCAGGGGAGTATTACCTACCGGTGATAGTTGACGCGGCGAATATCTGGAGGATACCGACCGGAGTCGTAAGATTGGATGATATGGGCCGATCCGGACTGACGGAGCCCAGGATTTGAGGATTTTGTGTCGATGCTGACACGGATTTCTGTCGATTTCATTAATGATACTCCAGTTTTTATACAAAGAACTTACCGAGATAAGAACACAGCTTTTCCATACAGATATATTCTGATTTCATTCTTGATGCTTTTATACATCATATATATGATATGTTACTACTTGAGGCACCAACACGAGTACTTAGTACTGCACTTATGCTAGATGATTACCCTTGCCACTGTTAGATGTTTCAGTGTTATATTTGAGTATGTTACTGTATGACCTAGGAGTTCGTCATACATTCGGTTTCTACTCGGTGGTGTCTTCTACTCATGAGTTGGCAACTCACCCCCGTTGTGCCACAGTTTCTTGCAGATTTAGCCGTACAGGTTCCATGGCGGATTCGTTGACACGCCACTTCCTTCTGGATGATTGCTTTGGTAGGTGGGTTCACTTGCATCGTGACCACCGTTGTATTTTTATTTATTTCAGTTGTATCTAGTAAGCTCCATCAACCAGACTTGTATATTTAGTAGACTTAGAAAACCATAGTTGTTTATTCTTTCGACCTTAAAGTCGGGTTCATGTATTATTATAGTTTTCTGGCTTCTTGATGATATTGAGTTCCTTACTTTCTTTCCGTGTTTTGATCCTCGCCCATCGGCGTTGTATATTTATTTTATCTTGCGTGGTTGTTTCCGACAATTGGCGAAGAGCTAGTTCCCGCTTGGGGATGCCTTATATATCATTGCTTGTATTCGTTTTTGGGTTACAAATTACAAAGGAGGTGCTGCCCGAATTTCAAACGACGAAAAGGTTTTCAAGCTGGATACAAATATAGTGTTTCCATATATTACTACTTATGTTTATATAAGAATAAACTTGATTTTCAGTGTACCTTATTTCAAACTGCACCTCCACTATTTTCCTCTAATAAGGTTTAGATTTCTAGGCTTTGGCTTACTTGAATTAGGTGGGGTCCTATAGACTTCACTTGATTCAAGTGTCAGTCATATGCCATTTTCGGGTCATGACATCTAAGTCGTTAAACTAGGAAATAAAAGAAAATTAATGTAAAAAATCCAAAAAAAACGGTATGTCCACAAGCAAAACGGGCACGGATGAAAACCCGAAAGGGCTTTATGAGTAAAAAAAGCAGGACTGCCGGTGAGTTTGTGAAATCCCGGAAGGGCGCAAACTCGTGAAAAAGAGACGAAAATACACTCGCAAAGTCCTCTCGATCTTGTGAGGAGAATATTCCCGTGTGAGATTCTTACGACTCACAAAAGAGCAACACACTTAGGCTTCCTCACGACTCCTAAAGAGAATATACACCTGCAAGATCCTCTCGACTTGTAGTGAGATAATTCTTTTATGAGACTCTTATGGCTCATAAAATCAAAAGGCCTTAAGTAATAGAGATCTATACCTGTCTTCTAAGCCATCGCTCTACCAACAGGCAACGACAAATGATGAGTCGTCCCCGGCGTTACGCTTCAGTGTTAGCGGTGCTGATGCCGATCCAAAACTCAAACCCCAAGTTTTCCCAAACGACAAATGATGAGTCGCTCCTGGAGCTACGCTTCAGTGCTAGCGGTGCTGATGCCGACCCAAAACTCAAACCCCAAGTTTTCCCGAAGGCAAGCGATAAGTCACTCCTAGCGCTACCCTTCAGTGTTAGCGGTGCTGAGGCCGACCCAAAGTTCAAAACCCCTAAATTCTCCTAGCCCTATGGCCAGTCCCCAAATTGACTACCGTATACTATCTATGGGTATAAACAAGCTAGATCACACCCATACCCTATCGCAATCACCAGCCCCGCGGCCGGTCTCCACCCTTGGAATTATGTTATACTTCGGAAGACCCACTCGTGTGTCCTTATGATACATGAGGAAAACAGAGCTTACGAGATCCTCTCGACTCGTAAGAAAACACCTTCGTGGGATCCTTATGACTCATAAGGGAAAAACACGCTTGGGGGTTCCTCACGACTCGTAAGGAAAAGATACACCTACGAGAGCCTTTCGACTCGTAAGGAGAAAATGCTTTTAAGAGACCCTTACGACTCATAAAATTGAAAAGTCTTAGAAGACAAGGACCTAAACATGTCTCCTAAGCCATCGCTATCCAACAGGAAAAGACAAATGGTGTTTCCACGACTCTACCACCCGGCCAATTCTGTTCGCTCCTGGTACCACATTCCAGTGTAGCGATGCTAATACCAAACCAAAACTAAAATCCCCAAATCCTCTCACGACAAATGATGATTCGCTCATAGTACCATATTCCAGTGTAGCGATACTAATGCTAAACAAAAATCCAAATCCCAAATTCTAAATCCCACACTACAATACCTCAAATTCAAGGGTCCCGCCAAATAAGGCAGGAATCAGATAAATCAAACTAAAGTCCCACCCGGAAGCACTTCCAAGCTCAAAAGTCCCGCCGGACAGATTGGAACCTCCCCAAAACAAATCAAATCAACCAATTCCAATAACGACCTCTACGTCAAAAACGGTGACACTGCGTCTCGAGGAAACGTCAGACAGTGGCACTTCGTCTCAGAGAAACGCCAAATAGACACTCTGTGTCGGTGATACGTCAACCAGTGACACTCCGTCTTGGGAAAACATCAAACAGTGACACTCCGTCTCGAGGAAACGTCAAACAGTGACACTCCGTCTCGGGGAAACGTCGACCAACGACATTCCGTGCCGGGGACATGTCGATTAGTAACACTCCGTGTCAGGGATACGTCAACCAGCGATACTTCGTGCCAGGGAAACGTCAAATAGACACTCCGTCGTGGGGAAACGTCAAACAGACACTCCGTCTCGGGGATACGTCAAACAACAACACTCCGTCTCGGGGATATGTCAAACAGCGACACTCTGTGCTGGGGATACGTCATGCACCGACACTTCGTCTCGGAGACACGTCAAGCATCGACCGTCCATGTCGTAAAAAGGACAGTGCTAGCCTCCCAAAAGCGGGAACCAAATCAAGTCACACTACGCGAAAGAAAATCCATCAATTTCATGCATACAACCCATATATGTAGTGTGCATTCATTGATGGGGGCACTTTGTTGGGGTTAAAATTTACACCCCATTGACCAAAGGTCAAAGTCAAACCGCGGACAAGTAGACGGGCCCTACTGTTGAATCCAAGCCGGGCCCACATCCGAACCCAAGTCCAAGCAGGTGGGCCCAAACCCAGACCGGTCTCATGCCAAGAACTTACAACAAATAAATGTAATATTTAAATAAATAGGCAAAAAGCTAAATTTTTGTAAAGTTCATGGCTCATGTGCAAAAAAAATAAGCACATGAGGTATGGGATGGGCCATTTTGTAAAGCCCAAGAGGCTATGTGTAAATTTATAAGCCTATATAAGGCAATATTATGATGAAATGAAAAATAATTCATTCCTCTCAAAAAAATATTAAGGCTTGTGTCTCCATCCTCTTCCTCTTCATTTCCAATTAAATAAAGAGTTTAGCTTTCTTTTTTTCAAAACTAAATAAAGTTTCACCATAAACTCATTGAAGGAGAGTTTAACTCTCACATCAAATCCAAAAAGGAAAGATTTTTGCTATATTCTTCCTCCTCCTCAAGATCCAATTTGAGAGGGGGGGAAAAAGGAAACACACCTCCTAAGACTCCATCAAGAGAAGAAAATGGATCTTTTCATCACCAAAGATCCAAATTTTGAGGATTTAAGAAAACCCATTTCGGTTTCTTCTCAAAAAATAATTTATTCTCAAAAAATTCTTCTAGGAGTTTAACTCCATTTAAAATCTTTTAAAGTTTAACTTTATAATAAAAATTCTTTTGGGAGTTCAACCCTAAATCTAAGGGCTTAGCCCTCCCTTTCAGGTCCGAGCTCGTGCTCCTCGGACACGTGCCGTACACGTGCCTCTGCCCACATTTGCCCCTTCTCGCTGTTCCCCAATGTGAGGGGAGCTCCCACTTAGTAGGAGACTCCTCCAAACGTGAGGGGGTTCCCTTTATCCCCCTACATGAGGTAGGCTCCCACTTAGTGGGTGCTTTCCTTCCCCTTCACGTGAAGGGGAGGTTTCTTCCCCTTCACGTGAGGGGGAAGCTCCCATTAAATAGGAGCATCCCTCCTCTTTTTTTAAAATAAAATATAATAAAATAAAATAAAATATTTTTTTAAAATGTTTCTTTGAATAAAAATAAATCTTTCGTCACAAATTGAATAAAAAAATGAAATAAGCACATCCCTCTGCATTACTTTCAAACACCAACACCTCATATTAAGTTCGCATGACCAGTTCGATCCGTCAATCGGAGGTTCCTTCACTCCACAAGCGAGGGGTAATTAACAGCAACTTAGTCCGCGCTGCCGGAGATTTAGATCCCCACAATCAGTAAACCATTGCCTATTCTAGGCAGGAGGAATATGTACATGCCTGACAAGCGCACGCATTCCTATCTCAATAGGGTGACTAAAAACAATATATATATATATATATATATATAAACGTGTTAACATAAATACAGTATCGACTTGATTATATGAAACTTACCATGTACTCGCTCGTGCCCCTGTATAGCGCGGACCATCTCCTGGCAGCAGTGTAGTTAGCGGGATCTTTCTTTTTCTGCGATAAAATTAGGATTTATTTCAATAAGTAATATACGAAAAAGAAAACATATATTCTTAAACGCCGAAATACTCACGAGTTGGTGTTGAGCGCTAGCCTGCGACCGCTTCCCTTGGATCGGGATAGCGCATTCTCTGATATTGTTGTTCCAGTTCTCCCTGTTGCGAACCGACGCCGCCTTGCAAATACCAGTTGCGGCTAATCCTCTCTCGATACATCCCGAAAAATGGCCTCCACCATCGCCTCCCGCTCCTCCTCAGTAGTCGCGACCCAGGGATTCCTTACTTCATATTGGTGTCTCCTCTTGATAGCCTGGCACTCGAGTATGACCCAATCTATAGCCCGATGTGCATTGAACGGCATAGGAACGCCATCCTCGCCGATGACGCCGATGAATATGTAATGTCCCTGAGTCAGAAATACAAAAATTTAAATATATATATATATAACGACGATTAAATTTAAATGTATAAAAGCTTATGTGATTCCATGGCCGCTGAAAAAACTGCCGAACATAGTCGGTCTGGTGTGGACTCCACCTAATATGGAACGGGTACCTAAAGTAAGTATGGATCTCCGCTCCCATATAATCCCCCAACTTGGTCGAGTACTCACCAATGGGCACACCTGACGCGGTCCATTCCTGCGTTCATGAAGCAGCGTCTGGGGCTGACCTGGAGGAGGAGGGCCCAGTAGTACCCCTCGTTCTAACACTGGTGGAGCCTGAAAAGAGATAGATATGTGAACACAATATTATAATATTCAGAGTATGTATATAGAATTTGACAAATTTAAATTACAATCATTATTTAAAAGATTTAAGCAATAATGATTATACCTGACGTTCCCGGCGTGGCGCTAGAACCGACGCCAGACCCCACCCCATCAGTACCATGCATGACTGCAAACAATAAACTGTTAGATGATTCGATAGAATTATCTTAATAAAAAACTAAAATATAATTAGATAACTGTATACCATGTGCAGGAAGAGTGACTAGGATAGGAGGATCTGCTACCCTGTTAATAAGGATAGACAGTGGGTCCTGTGGCGCTGCGGCTGTTGAGGATGGTGGGGGTCCTGTAGTAGGGGCGCCGGTAGGGGGCCAATGGTAAGAGGGTCGCCGGTAGGAAGGACGCTAGTACGTGGGACGCGAGTAAAGGTAGGCGCTGTTGCCGCTGCCGCTGCTGCAGCTACTAACATCCCGTCAATCTCGTCTAGACGTCGTTTCATATGACGTTTAGAGCCCAATCCACAGCCTCCCATCAGACCCTATATATTTATTCAAATATTAAAAATTTACTTATAATCATTATATAATTTAAAATATTTAGTGCAATTTCATTAGAGCCCAAAATGGTCAGCATATTCACCCAACGGAGGAAGACGCAGCGAGAACATTTTTAAAAACATGGCCTGGGACTCCACAGTTGGTGCACGCACGTCCATTGTTCTCCTACGTGATATTAATTACATGTTGCCCGAAGGTTTTTCTTATGAGACGCCCTTTCTGAAAAGGGACACTAACTAGCGCTCTGGCATTTCAAGCAGACCTGTCCAGCTTGATCATCGTGCCCGCCGACTCGACAAGCTTGCTGAGCGCAGGGCCTTCAGATTACAATGCTGCTGGAATGTTATAGAAATTGACCCGAGTGGGAATCGATGTCACCCGTGCTTACTTAGAGCCTGCGCTCCCGTCACACTCTCGATGTATAAAGTGGAATTCTCCAGGAGGCAAGGGGGGACTGTTGTAAAAATAAACTAATCATGGTACTGTAAAATGGGGGATGCAAAGAGCCAAAACCGTGGCAAAATATTTTTGCTATTTTTGCTTTGTTTGACATACTAAGCACTTTAAATGTGGGGGGTTTTCAATATAAATCCCTTAACCGCTATCGATTTTGATATTGATCCTTAAAGGCTTGCTGTTTGTTCTAAGGTCATTGAATTTTTGTAAGTTGCTTCAAATAAGTTTAATACAAGATTAAGAGAACATTACGTTAGGGTTAAACTGAGCACCGCTTGGACAATTTTACCGTTCCTTTATCTTGTATTCTTTACTTCATTCATTCAAAACCGCCAAAAATCCCCTAATCAATTCTTTGTAGAAGAACCCCAAACCCCCGTATCCTCTTTATGAAATTTCCCTCTATCTCACCCTAACAACTTCCTTCGCCTCTAAATGAAATATTATGGATCAAATGACGTTGATGGGCACAATGATGGTTCAAGCATAGAGAGAAGATGTAATAGTGGTATCATCACCAAGATATGGGTTTGCTAGAGAAGGAAGAACAAAAGATGGAGGGATTGCAGCAACATAAGACCTTCAGGGACCTTGGAGCAAATAATTAGACTTGAAGGACTAATATTAAATTTGCTAAGCATTGAAGGACCTGTACGCAAAAACCTCTATATCAATTCCGTAAGATGCACTCCCTCCGTCCCACTTTGATGGTCGTTTTAGAGACTTATTTTTGTCCCACAATTCTAATCGTTTTTGATAATCAAGATAGCTTAATTTACGAGCCGATTAACAAATTTACCCTTCGTCATGATCTCATACACCTCATATGCGTATCTTGGTTTCTGTGTGGAAAAATGCTGCATTACTTTGAGAATTAAAACAAATCAACTCTTCACATTTTATATTCAAGTTTTCCAACTGGAAAATTATTACTCCATTCCTGCTGCATGTCCATCCTCATTGATTATACATTAGTAATGTAAAATAAAAATTGCATGAGGTGACTTGAGAAGGCAACTTGAGAAGCCAATTGCCACACCCAGGAACAGTGTTTTGTGCAGGGGAAACTTGATGATGATGTTCGATAACGGTAATTTCTTAGATCATGACACGTGGCAGAAGACGTGTCCCAGAGCATGCAAGGAAGGACCTACAGTGGTCGACCAGACCACTCCTATGCCCGTCCTACCGACCAACGCTGGCTCACTTCCGAGGCCCCTGCACAACTGGCATCCTCGGCCTCACAGCTCGTCTCCGAGCTACTGCAGAACCAAGATACCTCGGCTCTCCCGCGCGTCCGCGAGCTCTCCCGCCGAGGTCATCATCCTCGGTCTCATCGACCGACCAACGGCACTGCTCACAGGCGCAACCACTATCCCGCGAATCTCGCCATGCGCAAAATATCCGCCGGTCACATCCCACGTTCTACGCCATCACGATCCCCCATTAATGAGCATGTCTCGCCATTAATGGGAGATCCCGCTCATCACGCTGGCGTGACGTCGGGAGCGTAACTGCCGGCATGATTCTCGCGCCTGCCCTGCCTGCTGCCACCGCTATATAAACCCTTTCTTCAGACGGTTCAAGTAAGCCATTTTTACTCCACTAAGCCATTACTCTACTCGGATCTCTAGTCTAACTTGACCGTCGGAGGGTCCTCGGTGGTACAACCACCCCGGGGCTTCCTTGCAGGTAGCTCAGCAACCACAACCTCAAACCCATTGAGATCCACACGCTTCAGGAGCGACAGCCTCCAGGTCCAATCTCAGCCACCCATCACCGCCATCAGCAGATCGACGGAAGGTAATATCTAGGCGCGATCCAGGTCGCGCCAGCTGGCGCTGTCTGTGGGAAATCTTGATTCCACAAAAACAAAAGTTCATCTTCCAATCTTACTCTAATGGCGAGCGATCATCACGACGATCCCAGCACCAGCCGCCGCCTCCCTCTCAACGGAGGCGCGGAAGAACCTCCTCCGCCGAATACCATCAACGTCCATGCCGGCCGGATAGACCGACTAGTGTCTGTCGTGGAGGCGCTCGTCCGTGTCCAAATGGAAGGGCAAGTTCCCCAGGTCGCCACTCCTCCGCCTCGAGACCGAGACCCCTACAGAGGGAGAGAAGACTCTGCTCGCGTCGGTTCAGCCGACCACCGCCTCGTTACCTCCCACGGCCCCTCCGGCGCTAGGGGTCAAAGCCCTCACCAAGAGGCAGCCGAGCGGCTACCCTGCTCGGCTATCCCTGGCTGGTAGCTCCCTACCTCACAACGCCAGGGATCAAAGCCATCACCAAGAGACGGCCGAGCGGCTACCCTGCTCGGCTATCCCTGGCTGGTAGCTCCCTACCCCGCAACGCCAGGGATCAAAGCCCTCGCCAAGAGGTAACTGAGCAGCTTCACTGCTCGGTCAATCCTTAGCAGGCCTCCCATGGCCCCTCCAGCGCCAAGGACCTAAGCCCTCACTAAGAGGCAGCCCTGCAGCTACCCTGCTCGGCTATCCCTGGCCGGTAGCTCGCCTACCCCACAACGCCAGGGATCTAAGCCCTCACTAAGAGGCTACCGGGAAGCTTAACTGCTTAGTTCATCCTTGGCAGGCCTCCCACGGCCCCTCCAGCGCCAAGGATCGAAGCCCTCACCAAGAGGCAGCCCTGCAGCTACCCTGCTCGGCTATCCCTAGCTGGTAGCTTCCCTACCCCACAACGCCAGGGATCAAAGCCCTCACCAAGAGGCAGCCCTGCAGCTATCCTGCTTGGCTATCCCTGGCTGGTAGCTTCCCTACCCCACAACGCCAGGGATCAAAGCCCTCGCCAAGAGGTACCGAGCAACAACCCTGCTCGGCATCCTTAAGGACAAAAAGCCCTCGCCAAGAGACACCGGGCAGTAACCCTGCTCGGCCATCCTTAGTAGGCCACTTACGGCCCCTCCCGCGCTAAGGATGAAAAGCCCTCGAAAGAGGCAACCGGGCCCGCCCTTGCTCGGTTATCCCTAGCCGATAGCTCCCTACCCCAACAAACCAGGGATCAAAGCCCTCGCCAAGAGGCAACCGGTCCCGCCCTTGCTCGGTTATCCCTGGCTGGTAGCTTCCTACCCCCAACAAACCAGGGATCAAAGCCCTCGCCAAGAGGCACCGGACAGTAACCCTGCTCGGGCTGTCCTTAAGGATCAAAGCCCTCACAAGAGGCAACCGGGCCCGCCCTTACTCGGTTATCCCTGGCTGGTAGCTCCATACCCCAACAAACCAGGAATCAAAGCCCTCGCCAAGAGGCACCGGGCAGCAACCCTGCTCGGCCCTATCCTTAGTAGGCCCCTTACGGCCCCTCCCGCGCTAAGGATCGAAGCCCTCATCAAGAGGCAGCCGAGCGGCTACCCTGTTCGGCTATCCCCGGCTGGTAGCTCCCTACCCCATGACGCCAGGGATCAAAAACCCTCGCCAAGAGGCACCGGGCAGTAACCATACTCGGCCCGTCCTTAGTAGGTCTCTTACGGCCCCTCCCGTGCTAAGGATCAAAGCCCTTGCCAGGAGGCCACCGAGCAGCTACCCTGCTCGGTGCATCCCCAGCGGGCAACCTCCTGCCCATCCGACGCTGAGGATCTGAAGCCCTCATCGTGAGGCCGTCGAGTATCTTCCTGTTCGACGCATCCCCAGCAGGCATTCTCCTGCCCATCAGACGCTGAGGATCTGAAGCCCTCATCGTGAGGCCGCCGAGTCCCTTCCTTCTTGGCGCATCCCCAGCGGGCATCCTCCTGCCCATCAGACGCTGAGGATCTGAAGCCCTCATCGTGAGGCCGCCGAGTCCCTTCCTTCTCAGCACATCCCCAGCGGGCATCCTCCTGCCCATCAGACGCTGAGGATCTGAAGCCCTCATCGTGAGGCCGCCGAGTCCCTTCCTACTCGGCGCATCCCCAGCGGGCATCCTCCTGCCCATCAGACGCTGAGGATTTGAAGCCCTTATCGCGAAGACACCGAGCAGCTACCATGCTCGGCGCATCCCCAGCGGGCATCCTCCTGCCAATCAGACGCTGAGGATCTGAAGCCCTCATCATGAGGCCGCCGAGTTCCTTCTTGCTCGACGCATCCCCAGCGGGCATCCTCCTGCCCATCAACGCGGTGGGTCCAAAGCCCTCCTCACAAGGCCGCTGAGTAGCTTCCTACTTGGCGCATCCGCAGCGGGTAGCTTTCTACCCTACAAAAACACGGATCCAAGACCCGCCGAATAAACTCATACTCAACGCGTGATCAGCGCCTCAACTCCGGCAAAAGGAGGATACCGACCTTCCCACACTCGTCCTTCGTTCGAATTATACTCGATGCGCGACAACAAGAACGCCATGTCGTCCCCGAACAATCCACCACGAGGAATTACCAGTGCCAAACCGCACAGAAAGAACAAAGCAGTCCACTCTCGACCCGACCCATGAATAGATCGGAATGAGAGTGGAGGGCTAATGATGATGCTCAATAACGGTAATTCCTTATATCATGACACGTGGCAGAAGACGTGTCCCAGAGCATGCAAGGAAGGACTTACAGTGGTCGACCAAACCACTCCTATGCCCGTCCTACCGACCAACGCTGGCTCACTTCCGAGGCCCCTGCACAACTGGCATCCTCGGCCTCACAGCTCGTCTCCGAGCTACCACAGAACCAAGATACCTCGGCTCTCCCGCGCGTCCGCGAGCTCTCTCGCCGAGGTCATCTTCCTCGGTCTCATCGACCGAGCAACGGCACTGCTTACAGGCACAACCGCCATCCCGCGAATCTCACCATGCGCGAGATATCCGCCGGCCACATCCCACGTTCCACGCCATCACGATCCCCCATTAACGAGCATGTCTTGTCATTAATGGGAGATCCCGCTCATCATGCGGGCGTGACGTCGGAAGCGTAACTGCCGGCGTGATTCTCACGCCTGCCCTGCCTGCTGCCACCGCTATATAAACCCCTTCTTCAGACGGTTCAAGTAAGCCATTTTTACTCCACTAAACCGTTACTCTGCTCGGATCTCTAGTCTAACTTGACCGTCGGAGGGTCCTCGGTGGTACAACCACCCCGGGGCTTCCTTGCAGATAGCTTGGCGACCACAACCTCAAACCCATTGAGATCCACACGCTTCAGAAGCGACAGCATCTAGGTCCAATCTCAGTCACCCATCGCCACCATCAGCAGATCAACGGAAGGTAACATCTTGGCGTGATCCAGGTCGCGTCACTTGAAAAATTAGATGTATTGCGGTAAATCGATACCAATAATTTAACATCTTAATAAACCTGAAAAATGTTAAAACGACTATTAAAATGGTACTGAGGGAGTGCTAATTTTTCCTTCTTTTCTTAAAATACCATGTACGATATTGCAAGTCTCTTTCAATTGATATAATAATTGTTGTTTTAATCCATCTGCAATGGTGGTGATGTGTTTGTAAGAGACGCATGCCTAGTTGTTACCCAAATAGGAGGATATTATGTGAAGCCTTGTACGGAAAAACCATAAAGATATTTTTTTCCTTCATAAAGATATTATAAGCCTCCCTCAAACACACACCATACACACAAGCACATACGAGCTCACACGCATGTCCAAGGGCGACCCAGCGAATGTGCCCCGAAATCATTAAAAAGCGGAGCATAATAAGAAGATGTATACTGATGATGCTCAATATTGGCGGTCCCCGAAATCAGGACATGTGGTAGATGATGTGTCCCACGACTTAAAAGAAAGGGCCCACAGGGGCCGACCAGGCCACCCTACACCCGACCTGCAAGCACGAACCGGCCCTCCTCGGGGCCCCCTGCGAATTGGCCTCCTCGGCCCCTCAGCTCGCCCCGAGCTGCCACAGGACCAAGACTCCTCGGCCTCCTCGCTCGTCCCCAAGCTTCCGGCCGAGGCTGTCTTCCTCGGCCCCCGAACGACTCCACCACTCACAGGCATAACCGCCGCTCCGCGAATCTCTCCATGCACAGATTTTACGCCAGCAACATCCCACGTTCCACGCCATCACGATCCCTATTAATGGGCGATCCGCTCTCTACGTGGGCGTGACGTCGGGAGCGTAACTGCCGGCGAGATCCTCGCGCCTGCTGCTGCGTGCCGCCACCGCTATATAAGCCCCCATCACAGAGGAGTCAAGTAAACCATTCTTTACTCTTCTAAGCCGTTACTCTGCTCGGATCTCATCACTAACTTGATCGTCGGAGGCTCCTTAGTGGTACCAAACCACCCCGGGACTTCTTTGCAGGTATTCAGCACCAACTCCTTATACCACCTCTTCCACCAAAACCCATTGAGACCCACACGCAACAGAAGATAATCATCAGAATCCACCGCGAGATCGACGGAGGACAACATCTGACGGAGACCCGAAAAGGACCTCCATCAGTTGGCGCCGTCTGTGGGAAACGAAAACTCCCCAAAAACAAAAGTTGGCCTTCCGATCTCCGCCCAAATGACAAGCAACCACCCTGAAGATCCCGGTACCAGCCGCCGCCTTCTACTCACCGAAGGCGGGGATGAGCCTCCTCCAATGACTGCCATCAACGCTCTCGCAGGCCGAATAGATCGGCTACAATACCTCATGGAGGCCCTCGTCCGTGTCCAAACGGCCGGGCCTGGGCCCCAGATCGCCGCTCCACCGCCTCCAAATGGCTCTGCCCCCGTCTGGACGGCTGACCACCAGCAGGCGACAGCTCCTAGCCACCGATCTCTCGAGCCGGTGCTCCCTGAGGCCCGCCGGGCGCTCCACGGCTCCACACCAAGATCCGCCGCCAGAACGCCCCGCCCCGAGCCTCCACGCGGCCCTTATCCCCCTGAGGAGATGTCAGTCGCCTCGCCTATCCACAGGCGTGGTCGACGCCACCACACTCGGCGGGGCCGGACAGAAGGGGTTCACCTCGGTGGTTCCAGAGCCACCTCGCCTCGGGGTCTGAGGCACCTCATCGAGAGGAACCGAGGCCGCTCCCAGACGCAGGTCACCCGCAAGCGGAAGCCAGGGATCCTAAGCCGCCGATTCTTCGGGATACCATGGTCGGATCGACGCCCTCGAGAAGAAAATTGAGGGCATGCGCTGGGAGGCTCACCTCTCGAGCGACGGGGCTAAGTATGCCTCCGACTCGCTCACAAAGCCGTTCACCGAGGAATTACTCGCCGTCCACGTCTCCTCGTGCAATAAGCCCCTAAAGGTCTCTCTGTTCGACGGGAAAACCGACCCGAAGGACTATTTGGACGCTTTCACCGCGGGGATGAGCTTCCAGGATCACTCCGACACTGCCAAGTGCAGAGCCTTTCCAGCCACCCTTATCCACGCAGGTCGGGACTGGTTCCGGGGGCTTGAGCCCCGCTCGATTTCGACCTTCGACGAGCTAGCTACTCAGTTCCTCGGCCATTTCGTGGGGAACCGTCAACAGAAGTGCACGGTCGACTACCTCTTCACGGTTAAGAGTGGGGACAAGGAAGCGTTCAAGGCCTACATTACCCGTTTCTACAACGCCCTTCTCGAGGTGCCCGAGCACCGGGACGAAACCGTCATCACGGCGCTTAGATCTGGTCTGAGGCACAAGGAATGGTTACGCTCCTTCGCGTTGGCGCAACCTAAGACCATGGCCGAGGTCAAGGCGTGGACCGAGCGTGAGGTTCAGCTAGAATCTGAGGTGAATGCTAACCTCCTCCGGGCAGAACGGCCCGACCCGAAGAAGAGGACTCAAGAGGAGAGGCCGGAGCGTCAGCAGCCCTACCACACGAAGTTCCAGGAGTATACCCCCCTCAACGTCTCCCTCGCAGTGTTGCTGGAGGAGGCCCAGAACGAGGGGTTCTTCAAGTTCCCTCCGATCCCGCGTCAGGCCGCAAAGCGAACCCGGGGCCCCTACTGTGCTTTCCACTGGGTACTGGGCCACGCCACGGAGGACTGCAAGCAACTGAGGGACTACATCGAAGAGCTCATCCGATCTGGGCACCTCGCCGACTACTTGAGGGACAAACGGCAGGCCGACCGCGAGCAGGAGCAGCATCACCCTCCCGCCGACCTGACCATCGGTCAGATCATGCTCGTTTCAGCAGACGGCCAGCCAGAGCTCAGGGAGCCCCATACCCTATGCCAAGCGCGGAGGCCAACAGCCTTCAGGGTGTAAGTCCATGCTACCTCTCCCGGTACTTTCGGGAATGCGGAATTTGGTAGAAAACGATTTTCTTAAAAATGGTAACATGGACCTAAAACCCGGATCTTGGTTAAACATCTATCTAACAACCTAACTATGAGTTTTAGCTACTCGGTTAGGGGGTTATACCTTGCTTGTCTTGAACTCCTTCGTCTTCAAAGCTCCGATGGTGGTCCGATGGCTTCTTCTCGTCGTCTCCGTACGCCGAAGATAGATCCACCTGAAAGCTCCAACCTTTAGCTCCTTCTTCGTTCTTTGAAGAAACTAGTTCACTTGGTTTGCCAAACCTAGTGAACTAGAATGAGTAGAGAAGAAATAGAATGGGATTTTATCTATGGTTCTTGATTCTCAACTCATGAGACAAGAGAACCATAGATCAAGAGAGGGAGCAAGAGGTTGAGGGTGAGAGCAAGAGGAGAGCTCAAGAACAAGAGAGAGAATGAGCAAGAAAGAATGAGCAACTCTTTTGTCTTTCACCCTCTCATAATCCAAAGTGATCATAACTCATCATATCAAAAAAGTCTTATGTGATGGTTTGAAGCAACCATAAGCTTATCATGTCATGCACTCATTTTACTCAAATGAGCAAGCAAGAAAAAGTCTTTGGCATGAAATGATAACCATGGTTATCATGATGGTCAACTAGTCAAGCCTAGTCAACCGGTCAACAAGTCAACAAAAGTCAACAAGTCACCAAAGTCAACAAGTCAACAAAAGTCAACAAGTCAACAACCATATCACCATAATACTTAATTAATATAATAGTTAATCACATATCATATTCTCATTAGGGTTGAGCATAAAGTCAAAAAGTCAACGGTCAACTGTCAACAACCCTAATGAGAATCCGCTGCCTCTGCCTCCCTGTCAACTGTGCATACACACCCGCATCCGCGTTCCGAGGAACACGAATGCAAACTGGATAAATCCAATCCCATAAGGTACACTAGGATCTGGCTTAAACCAAAGCCCGCTAGTGTAAACTGTCCGGACACTGTACGTGCACAAGTGCACGGATGTGACCGAACCCTGTCGCAAACCATGCGACCTGTCGCAATACCATGCGACCTCTACTCTTTTGCCTAAAGGCGAAAAGCTTTCTGTGTGGGACTCTAAAGACTCGACACTACGCTGGCAGTGGGTTTAACCACAGACCGCAAGCGGCACTAGCTGTGCGTAACGGTCCCCAGGTAATGCCGACAAGAAGACCGACGAGGCGAAACCCATCTGAACTCCTACTGAGCCTGAGTGTGACATTCTCCGTACAGTCCGGTCTGTTCGTCTGATACATCGCATGGCGGGCCTAGGGGCGGTAAACGTCAGTCCCCCAATAGCGGTACAAGTCGTGCCGGAGTGAAGCCCAATACACCCTGAGATAACACTGGAAACCTACCAGTATATCTCGTTTGCCCTGGCCAGGGACTACTCGTGTAATGGCTCTCCTAGACACAGCGCGATGTCAACCCCCAATACCGGGAGAGACGAATCCTGTCTAACCGTCACTGCCTCCAAGTGCTTCGGGACTGCACCCAACCACTACCTGTTTGCACGACTCCTTTGAGCCGTGGTAGGGTAGTGATCAAAGTACAGTGGGAACACACTCGAGGCGAAGTGACAGTGTCAAGTCAGCGGACTAAGCTGTACTCATGTCACCTGGGAACTGATAACTGACGATAGGTATAATACCAACTAGTCAGTTCCCGACGAGTCCTGTCCAGTGTACCCGTAACCTAACGAGCACCCGCATACTATCTCAAGTACGACGTACTGACGGCTGTGGGACAGACCGTCTCCCACACTGGGATGAGAAGCGCATGCGCTGGTCTACTCCGGAGTATCGATGCCCTGTCTCGATAGTCCTGCGACCAGGGACCTGCATAAGGATGTGCTTATAGATTACCCAGCCCCCACTAGTGTGACTGCCATCACAACGCTGGTAATCAAGCAAAGATCCTAAGGGCTCCACTAATGCGTATAAGTGATATACTGAAATAAACACAAGTACACATTGAAGTAGAAACAAACCAAGTAGCATACTACTATTTTGAGCAAGATTGTATATACAAGGTGAATATCCCAAGCATCCATTAAGTAATATACAAACTAGTATGATACAGTAATGGCCTCTAGGGCATATACACTAACAATCTCCCACTTGCACTAAGGCCATGTACTGGCGTATCGAAGACCTATCATCTCGATCAGCCGCTCGAACTGAGTCTGGGGCAAGGCCTTGGTGAATGGATCTGCAGTGTTGTCTTCTGAAGCGACTCTCCGAACCTCGATCTCCTGGCGATCCACGATCTCCCTGATCAGGTGATACCGCCTTAAGATGTGCCTGGATTTCTGATGGGACCTGGGTTCCTTCGCTAAAGCTATAGCCCCGTTGTTGTCGCAATACAGAGGTATTGGATCAACAATGGACGGAACCACCTAAAGTTCTTTCAAGAACTTCCTCATCCAGACAGCTTCTTTTGCGGCATCAGATGCAGCGATGTATTCCGCTTCCATCGTCGAGTCTGCAACGGTTTCCTGTTTGGAACTCTTCCAACACACCGCCCCTCCATTGAGGGTAAAGACAAAACCCGACATGGACTTGGAATCATCCTTGTCACTCTGGAAGCTGGAGTCAGCAAAGGCCTCGATCTGGAGGTCTTTTCCGCCATACACCAAGAACATCTCCTTAGTCCTTCTCAGGTACTTGAGAATGTTCTTTACCGCTATCCAGTGTTTCTCCCCAGGGTTTGACTGATACCGGCTTACCACACTCAGTGCATAAGCTACATCCGGTCTGGTACACAACATCGCATACATTATAGAGCCTACCGCAGAAGCGTAGGGTATAATAGACATGCGATCCCTCTCCAAATCAGTCTTGGGAGACATCTCTTTAGAGAGGGTGATCCCGTGACAAGCCGGCAGGTTACCGCGCTTGGAATCTTCCATACTGAATCTTTTCAGCACGGTGTCGATGTACCTGGACTGAGAAAGTCCTAATATCCTCTTGGATCTGTCACGGTAGATCCGGATACCCAGAATGTATGAGGCATCACCCAGGTCTTTCATGGAGAACCTGTGTGACAAGAACCCCTTGACAGATTGTAGCATAGGAATGTCATTTCCTATTAAGAGAATGTCATCCACGTATAAAACGAGGAATACTACAGTTCTCGCTACAAATCTACTATAGATGCATGGTTCATCTGGATTTTTGATAAAGCCAAATTCCTTGACCGTCTCATCAAAGCAGATGTTCCAACTCCGCGACGCCTGCTTTAGTCCATAGATGGACTTAAGCAACTTGCACACCTTTCCGCTGCTCCCACTCTGAATGAAACCCTCTGGCTGGTCCATATAGACACACTCCTCTAAATTTCCATTTAGAAAAGCTGTCTTTACGTCCATTTGCCAGATCTCATAATCGTGGAAGGCAGCAATGGCAAGAAGGATCCGAATGGATTTCAGCATGGCTACTGGAGAAAAGGTTTCGTCATAGTCCAAGCCAGGTCTTTGACGAAAACCCTTTGCTACCAGCCTAGCTTTATAGGTCTCAACCTGTCCATCTACACCAATCTTCCTTTTGAAGATCCACTTGCATCCTACGGGTTTTACCCCGTCTGGAGCAATGTCCAACGTCCATACCTTGTTGGTGTACATGGACTCCATTTCGGTCCGCATTGCATCCAGCCATTTCACTGAGTCAACGCTCTGAACGGCCTGCTGGAAGCTAGTAGGCTCATCATAATCTATGATGCAATCCTCTCTATCCCCGTCAATGAGAAAACCGTAGTATCTCTCGGGCGGATGAGTCTGCCTACTACTCCTGCGGAGCGGCGTAGGAATGTCCTGTTCTTCCGAACCCTCTGGTTCCACTAAACTTTCAGTAATAGTCCGTGGTTCTGGAATTTCTTCCAGTTCTACTGCGCTCCCACTTATTTCTTTTTCTATGAACTGGTGTTCTAGAAAGTGGGCATGACGAGAAACAAGAACTTTTTGTTCCTCTTCACAGTAGAAGAAATATCCCTTGGAATTCTTTGGATATCCCACAAACTTGCACAGTACTGAGCGTGCCTCGAGCTTGTCCGCATGCTGCTTTTTGACAAAAGCTGGACTTCCCCATATCTTAATGTGATTAAGATGGGGTCTCTTCCCACACCATATCTCAAATGGCGTAGTAGGCACAGTCTTAGTGGGAACTCGGTTCAAAAGGTATGCGGCTGATTCTAGCGCATATCCCCAGAATGATCGCGGCAACTCAGCGTTACTCATCATGGACCGCACCATATCCAATAGGGTGCGGTTCCGTCTCTCCGATACACCGTTATGATGCGGGGTGTATGGAGGAGTAAGCTGAGAGAGAATTCCATTCTCTTTTAAATAGTCCAGGAACTCGGCACTTAAGTATTCTCCACCTCGATCCGATCTTAGAATCTTAATACTTTTGCCGGTCTGTTTCTCCACTTCATTCTTATACTCCTGGAATTTTCCAAAGGCCTCGGACTTATGTTTCATTAAGAAGACATAACCGTACCTTGAGAAGTCATCCGTAAAAGTAATGAAGTAAGAATGTCCGCTTCGGGCATGTGTAGACATTGGACCGCACACGTCACTGTGTACGAGTCCTAAGAGCTCGCTCGCTCTTACTCCATGTCCAGTAAACGGAGTCTTTGTCATCTTTCCTTTGAGACAGGATTGACAAGTGGCATACGACTGATATTCGAACGCATTCAAATACCCTTCTGTATGTAACTTCGTCAACCTTCTCTCATTGATGTGACCCAATCTACAATGCCATAAGAAAGTCTGATTTATTTCTGGAGACTTTCTTTTGTGTGTATTCTGGACATTAAAAATCTGTGGTTGGTTTAACACGTATATACCATTACTCAAAGTACCTGACCCAATCAAAACTTGATTAAGGTGAATGTTTACAACATTGCTTACAAACGCAAATTCATAACCTTCTTTAGAAACTAAAGATACAGAAATGATATTACAAGTTGCGTTGGGTACAAAAAAGCAATTACGCAAAACCAAAACATGTCCATCTGACATTCCCAGGTGATAGTCCCCCACGGCTTTAGCATCCATGCTAGCTCCGTTCGCAACTCTGAGGGTCATATCACCTGCCTTCAAAACCCTACGGTTTCTCAACGCCTGCAAA
Organism: Agapanthus africanus; assembly: GCA_030015575.1. Classification (NCBI taxonomy): domain Eukaryota; kingdom Viridiplantae; phylum Streptophyta; class Magnoliopsida; order Asparagales; family Amaryllidaceae; genus Agapanthus; species Agapanthus africanus. The sequence continues at coordinate 820,502,155 of CM057337.1, read as the reverse complement.
GAATTACAGATATGAGATCCTGATCCGGTATCCAATACCCAGGAAGTAGAGTTTATTGAACGACAGTTTTCAATAACATACACACCTGAAGCTGAAGCTGCAACCTGCTTCAATTCCTGTGTTCTGGCCTTCCAGGCCCTGCAATCATTCTTCCAGTGTCCTCTCTTATGACAATAAAAGCATTCTTCCTTATCCACAAGCTTCCCCGCTATCTTTGTTGCTTTACCTTTTCCCTTCGTATCCACTTTACTAACACCGCCCCTTGGTTTGGCGGGGGCCTTCTTCTTCTTTCCCTTGGCTTTCGCCTTGGACCTAGAAGAAGATGATCCTCCTACAAACAAAGTGGATGTTTCCCTACCTTTCTGTAGGGTGCCCTCTGCGCTCCTCAGCATGTTGAGGAGCTCTGAAAGTTCAACCTCTTTTTCTTATAGGTTGAAGTTCAGTATGAACTGGGCGTAAGTGGAAGGAAGGGACTGGAGAACTATATCCGTATATAGCTCACTCTCCAATGTGATCCCTAGGTCAGCGAGCTGCTCAATGTAGCCGATCATCTTTAGCACGTGCTCGGCTACTGATGATCCGACGGCCATTCTTGTCGAAAATAACTTTTTCGACGCTTCGTATCTTGCGATACGAGACTGCTCTCCATACAGTTCTTTTGTATGAAGCAATATGGACTCCATGTCCATATTCTCATGCCTCCTCTGATGTTCGTTGTCCATCGAGGCAAGCAGGAGGCACTTGGCCTTCGCGCTATCAATCTCCCAAGTCTTGCGGATTTCCTTATCCGCGACGCTGGAAGTTGGACCAGGGACAGGGGGAGCTTTGGTGGTAAGAAGATACCCCAGCTTGTCATAAGTGATTGCTATCTTGACATTCCTGAGCCAATCTTTGTAGTTTGGCCCTGTCAGTTTGTTTTTATCTAGGAGTAACTTAAGTCCAGTCATGTTGATTGGTCGCTGCAATTAGGAGAGAGAAGAAGAAACACTCAGCATGATGCTCTTGCAAGTTTAGAGTGGTTTTTAATTTGTCTAAACAGGATGGCTCCCACTGTTTCTCGAATCCCTCCTCAAACCATAAAGGAAGAATTAGTCAGGATCAATCCCACCGTACAATACTTGCTTAACCGTTCAGCCAGGCCGGTGTCGGTACTTCGAGGGAGGTTTTCCAACGCTTTCGCGAAGTTCCTTAATTAAAGAACCTCTTTTCCCTGGGGGCGTAGCCCCGCTAACACCTTTCTAGGCACCTACTAGGTTTATAGCATTGATCGTTAAGTGAGAAATTTCCCGAGGAGTAGCATATACTCACAGTAGGATCGGGATCCAAATATCATTGCGTGACAAAACTGAAGGAATCCTACCAGAATCATCACACTCCAAATGGTATGCAAATCTAGCAAGTTTCAGTACTTATGAAACTCCCGATGTGGATTTTTGCCCCATGCTCTTATGACCTTGACTTTGGCCAAAATATCATAAGTCACATGTCAAGTTCTACCCGTCATTATCCAGGTTAATTTGGATCCATCCGTACCTACCCTTGACTTTGGCCAAAATGGCAGTACGACTGTCCCAAACCAACGCATCTATCTATGCTACACATGAACACCCAATAGCTACCAATCACTGTGCCTTGACTTTGGCCAACATACACAGCTTGAATACTATTGACTATTCATGCGAAACGACGGAGGGCTACGGATGGTTTTGGCAAAACCGTGAACGTAGTGAACTTGATTTGGTCGATGGAACGAGATAGCTTTTAAAAGGAGTGGCTCAAGCTCCGCATTTAAAAGTTGTTTTTGAAAAGAACCGAGTGGTTTTTCGAAAGTGTTCCAACGACTTTAACTTGGTTTATTATCTTGCATTAGTTCTTTTAATGCGTGATATTCTTGCATTAGTTCTTTTAATGCGTCCCATCATTTAATCCTACCATTGCAGAAAACAACCAAAATATGACGTACGCTTATGCCATTCGCATTCGCCACGGGGCCCCGTCATTACCCGTTAGGTTACTTAACTAACGACAGAGCGGGGGCTGGGCTAGCGCGTCTGTAAAACATAAGCAACGCCTAAATAATATCATATATAGATATACTGCAATGATAAACATTTCAGATCACAGATAAATACATTGGATATACTAGCAATCTGTAATTTGTACGAGCCTGTAACAAAAACAGATAACACGGTCGCGGTGAATAGCCAAAACCCCACCCAAGACCCCTACGGGTGCGGCAAACTACCCGCCAAGTACCCGAAGCGTAGCAACCTCCCTCATCTCCATGAGTAGGCCACTCGACACTTCGGCATACCCGGTAGTTTGTGCACCCCCTCCATGGGTCTATCCTAGGAGCAAAAACAGTAAAAAGAAATTATACAATGACGGCTACAACCCCTTCCCGGTTGTGCGGCCATACAAATAATTATTACATCAATTTACAAATTTACATGAATTGAAAGAAAAGAAAACTCTCGTCTCACAACCCCCGGCTATTCACCCGCGACAATCCAACATATTTATATACACATTCCAGCACATTACAGATCATGTATAACCCCGACCAATCGACTTATAGCGATTAGCCGACGTTCAATACATGCATCACATTACAGAAAAACCCGTTAGCTCAAGTCTTTTAGAAGTTCGATCAAAAATACGGATTTTCGGGACCCCAAAATAAAATTTTCGTTCTGGAAAATCTGGGTTGAAAATACATATACTAAAAATCCCAAAATACCCCAATTAGCAAACTGCAAAAAATAAAACCCATGACCGAGTCAACTCGGCCGCGGTTCCGCGGCGGGAGCGTGCTCCCGCCGCGGAACCGCGGCGCTTTGATCGAGTCATGGGCCCAAATTTTTGCAGTTTCTTTAAAAAAGCCTGAGTCGATTTTTGGTGTATATTAAAAAAGTTTTCCAGCACTTTTAAAATCGACAGAAAGTTTAAAATTCCGGGGTTCGTTTCGGGACTTTTTCGTTGATCGATCTTCTAGTTACTTGCTAACATGTTAGATAGAGTTTAACTAGGCTCTGATACCACTGTAAGTCCATGCTACCTCTCCCGGTACTTTCGGGAATGCGGAATTTGGTAGAAAACGATTTTCTTAAAGATGGTAACATGGACCTAAAACCCGGATCTTGGTTAAACATCTATCTAACAACCTAACTATGAGTTTTAGCTACTCGGTTAGGGGGTTATACCTTGCTTGTCTTGAACTCCTTCGTCTTCAAAGCTCCGATGGTGGTCCGATGGCTTCTTCTCGTCGTCTCCGTACGCCGAAGATAGATCCACCTGAAAGCTCCAACCTTTAGCTCCTTCTTCGTTCTTTGAAGAAACTAGTTCACTTGGTTTGCCAAACCTAGTGAACTAGAATGAGTAGAGAAGAAATAGAATGGGATTTTATCTATGGTTCTTGATTCTCAACTCATGAGACAAGAGAACCATAGATCAAGAGAGGGAGCAAGAGGTTGAGGGTGAGAGCAAGAGGAGAGCTCAAGAACAAGAGAGAGAATGAGCAAGAAAGAATGAGCAACTCTTTTGTCTTTCACCCTCTCATAATCCAAAGTGATCATAACTCATCATATCAAAAAAGTCTTATGTGATGGTTTGAAGCAACCATAAGCTTATCATGTCATGCACTCATTTTACTCAAATGAGCAAGCAAGAAAAAGTCTTTGGCATGAAATGATAACCATGGTTATCATGATGGTCAACTAGTCAAGCCTAGTCAACCGGTCAACAAGTCAACAAAAGTCAACAAGTCACCAAAGTCAACAAGTCAACAAAAGTCAACAAGTCAACAACCATATCACCATAATACTTAATTAATATAATAGTTAATCACATATCATATTCTCATTAGGGTTGAGCATAAAGTCAAAAAGTCAACGGTCAACTGTCAACAACCCTAATGAGAATCCGCTGCCTCTGCCTCCCTGTCAACTGTGCATACACACCCGCATCCGCGTTCCGAGGAACACGAATGCAAACTGGATAAATCCAATCCCATAAGGTACACTAGGATCTGGCTTAAACCAAAGCCCGCTAGTGTAAACTGTCCGGACACTGTACGTGCACAAGTGCACGGATGTGACCGAACCCTGTCGCAAAACCATGCGACCTGTCGCAATACCATGCGACCTCTACTCTTTTGCCTAAAGGCGAAAAGCTTTCTGTATGGGACTCTAAAGACTCGACACTACGCTGGCAGTGGGTTTAACCACAGACCGCAAGCGGCACTAGCTGTGCGTAACGGTCCCCAGGTAATGCCGACAAGAAGACCGACGAGGCGAAACCCATCTGAACTCCTACTGAGCCTGAGTGTGACATTCTCCGTACAGTCCGGTCTGTTCGTCTGATACATCGCATGGCGGGCCTAGGGGGCGGTAAACGTCAGTCCCCCAATAGCGGTACAAGTCGTGCCGGAGTGAAGCCCAATACACCCTGAGATAACACTGGAAACCTATCAGTATATCTCGTTTGCCCTGGCCAGGGACTACTCGTGTAATGGCTCTCCTAGACACAGCGCGATGTCAACCCCCAATACCGAGACGAATCCTGTCTAACCGTCACTGCCTCCAAGTGCTTCGGGACTGCACCCAACCACTACCTGTTTGCACGACTCCTTTGAGCCGTGGTAGGGTAGTGATCAAAGTACAGTGGGAACACACTCGAGGCGAAGTGACAGTGTCAAGTCAGCGGACTAAGCTGTACTCATGTCACCTGGGAACTGATAACTGACGATAGGTATAATACCAACTAGTCAGTTCCCGACGAGTCCTGTCCAGTGTACCCGTAACCTAACGAGCACCCGCATACTATCTCAAGTACGACGTACTGACGGCTGTGGGACAGACCGTCTCCTACACTGGGATGAGAAGCGCATGCGCTGGTCTACTCCGGAGTATCGATGCCCTGTCTCGATAGTCCTGCGACCAGGGACCTGCATAAGGATGTGCTTATAGATTACCCAGCCCCCACTAGTGTGACTGCCATCACAACGCTGGTAATCAAGCAAAGATCCTAAGGGCTCCACTAATGCGTATAAGTGATATACTGAAATAAACACAAGTACACATTGAAGTAGAAACAAACCAAGTAGCATACTACTATTTTGAGCAAGATTGTATATACAAGGTGAATATCCCAAGCATCCATTAAGTAATATACAAACTAGTATGATACAGTAATGGCCTCTAGGGCATATACACTAACACAGGGAGCTCGGCCCAAGCCAATAAAGTCATCTACTACCCTGTACCTTTCTTTTAAAGCAATGTAAATTCTTCCTAGGATCTATTGTTAATTTAATAAAGATCAATGGAGCATTGCGAAAAAGAAAGAAAAGTTTTGTTTATTCAAAAGGTATTATGGGCTCCTCAGCCATACAGGCAAAAAGAAAAGAAAATTACAGCAGTGGGGGAAGGGGGTGCAGCGAGCACTGCTCGTAGTACTCGGCAAAGATCTCCGCCAACCGGGGCCTCGCAAGGTCCAACCTCTGTCCCCGGTTCCCCCCACGAGCATCGATCTCGAGCCTCAGCTCGTAGCATTCGCGGATGAGCGCCTCTGAGCAGGCCAGCCGGTTCGCGGAGATTAGGCTGAAGCGCCTCAAAGACCGCAGCTTGCCCACGGCCACATCATAGAGCTGCTCAGACAGGGGGTTGTAAAGCCCCGGCGACGCCCTCCAGATGGAGTACATCAGCAGCTGTAGCAGGGAGGAGCGTCGTGGGAGCAGCCGGCCGAAATGGTCCTCAATGCTCCCGTAGACCAGCTGCACCGTGTCCTCGGTGCAGTACGGATCGTAAAGGTACACGTCTTCAAAGTGGACGATGTCGGGGATGGTAAACGGGAAGTCCTGCATTCTCGATGACTTGTTTATGAGGGATGGAAGGACCAGTACTCCTTCAGCCTTATATAGCCCACCGCGCAGCCCAACAGTCGCCCGCTTTCACCCAGGGAGTCGCTGCCACGCGTCAGCCATCAAGCCTTCTCCGGTGGAATCGAAGCGACGCGCCCCTAGCGCGTCGCCTCCCCCCGCATTCAATGCGCTAGCTACGCGCGTCGTTGCCCCGAACATTCCCATTCCCCGCACCTACAGCTGGACGGTCGGGCTACACCTCGCCAAGATTCAACCCAGCAGCTACCCTGCTCGGTCACCCCTGGCGGGTAGCTTCCTTACCGCAATACCAGGGATCAGAAAGCCCTCCCAGAGGCAGTTGAGCCCGAGGACCCCTCGCTCGGCTATCCCCAGCAGGCAGCTTCCCTGCCATAACGCCACGATCAAAAAGCCCTCCCAGAGGCAGCCGAGCCCGAGGATCCCTCGCTCGGCTATCCCCAGCGGGCAGCTTCCCTGCCACAATGCCGGAGATCAAAAAGCCCTCCCAGAGGCAGTCGAGCCTGAGGATCCCTCGCTCGGCTATCCTTCAGGACAAAAGCCATCGCCAAGAGGAACCGGGCAGTAACCCTGTCTGGCCAAGGGTCCTTGGTAGGCTTCTACAGCCCCTCCCGCGCTAAGGACCAAAGTCCTCCCAGAGGCAGTCGAGTCCTTGCTCGGCTATCCCCGGCTGGTAGCTTCCTACCACAACCGACAGGGATCAAAGTCCTCGCCAAGAGGCACTGGGCAGTAACCCTGCCCGGTCCCCGTCCTGAAGGATCAAAGCCCTTGCAAGAGGCAACCGAACAGCTACCCTGCTCGGTCAACTCCGGCTGGTAGCTCCCTACCCTCGACGCCAGGTATCAAAAGCCCTCACAAGAGGCACCAGAGCGTCTACCCCGCTCGTTCATCCCAGGCTGGTAGTTGCCTACCCACGACGCCAGAGGTCAAAGCCATCGCCAAGAGGCAACCGCGCAGCTTCACTGCCCGGTCATCCTTAATGGGCCTCTTACAGCCCCTCCAGCGCTAAGGACCCAAGTCTTCCCAGAGGCAGTCGGGTCCTTGCTCGGCCATCCCTGGCGGGTAGCTCCCCTACCACAATGCCAGCGACCAAAAAGCCCTTGCAAGAGGCGACTGAGCAGCTACCCTGCCCAATCACCCCCAGATGGTGGTCAATACTCGAAGTCAGAGATGCCCTGTGGCCCACGGAGGATCCAAGACCCCAGTGAGGGGCGTCAGGTCTATCCAAGTCTAAACGATCTCCCCTCAACTGTGGGGCCCATGGGGATACCTCCTCGGCGGCGCTTGGCATGCTCACCGGCCAGTGATTGAAGTCAACTTGACGGACGATCGCCAGACAGATGGCCAACCTGACATGAAAGCACAACGGTACAAGCAAAGATATCTTGCGAGCATTCTTCACAAACAGATGGTAGAGCGCAATTCTGTGGAGCCGAAGAAAAACTTTATTACTGCCAAAGACAAAAGTTTTACAAAGGGTATTTTTTAGGCTCCCCGGCCTTACAAAATTCAAGAAAACAAAATAAAAAGAGGAGAACGGGGGCTCTACACCTCGGGGCCAGGTACGACCTCGAGGTCCTCGAACTCCACCACGTGACACGCCGAGTCCTCGGCGACCTCCTTGCCAGGAACCTCTTCCCCCTGCTCGTCGGCGCCCGTGAGGGGGAACTCGGCCCGGAGATCTGCGTCGGCAAACTCCGGCATCCGAGCCTTAACGGCGTCGAGGGCGTCGTGCCAAATGCGGGTCGTGGCCATGGCCAAGTCGTCATAGAAGTCCTTCGACTTCTTATAGCCCTCCACCGCCCTCGATTCGGCCGACTTGGCCGCCTCGGCCGCCGTCCCCAACTCCTTCCGGAGGGCCTTCACCGTCCTCTTCAGGTTGCCGGGGAGCACCTGGGCGTCCTTGAGCTTGACCTCGGCAATCACCGCAGCCTCGCAGTGCCGGGCCACCTCCCTTTTTCCGGCCTCCACCTCGCCTTCCAGAGCGGTGACCCTCGCCGTCATCGCCTCCAGCTCCCGCTTGGAGCTCTCTTGCAGCGAGGCGAACTGACCCGCAGCCTCCAGTGCCGGGGCTACCACCTCGGCCTTCATGCGCAGGGCGAGGGCTACGTGCTGGAGAACCTGGAAAACATGGGAAAAAGTCAGAAAGATGAAGGAAGCACTGAATACCAAAATGAACCAAGAAACTTACCTGCACGGACTCCTGGGCGATGGATGCCAGCTGAGCCCTGAAGGCCCCCCCGGGAACTCTACCCCCAGCCGAGATCTCTATTTCATGCAGGAGGCTATCCACAACGGACAGCCCCGGCGGCACCGCGAACCGGAGTCCCCCTTCCTCCACCATGGTCGGTGAGGACCGATCCCGGGAGGGCCTCCGGGAGCTCCTCTTGAGCGGCTCCGAGGGAGTGCCGATCTCCTCTTCCGAGGCCGGGTCCTCCTGGATCAGGGCCCGCTTCCAGCCCGATGCTCTGCTGGGACCCGGGACGGGATCCGCCCCCGGGCGCTCGCGGGACACCGCCACCGGAGCGGTAGGAGCCGAGGCGGGCTTCACACGAGAAGAACTGGCGCCCCCGGCCCTCGTAAGCTGCCTCGGCTGGCGCATGGAAGCTCTGAAGGAGGCGAAGTCCATGGATCCTGCACGAAACAAATACCCAACAAATCAGCGACATGAGTAAAACACAAACCCAAAAAAGCAAGCCTAACTTACCGACGAACTCGACGGAGCTAAGCCCGGACTAGCTCAAGACCCTCTCGGACAGCAGCACGTCAGGTCGGGGGATGGGCCCCCACGACGCCACTCTCACCACGGCGGGGTCATCGGACTGGTTCCTCGGCAGACATTTCTCCCTCGATCACTTGGTAGGCACGGGTCAGTCCTCGCCCTCGGGAGGGGAGACGAAGAAAATTTTCTTTTTCCAATCATGAATGGAGGAAGGCAAGGCCACGACCCCGGTCCCGGCAGCGCCCCCCGGCCGCTTCCTAAAAGTGAGATAAACCCATCTCGGGTCGCCCGCTCGACCACCAGGGTGATTCTTGAAGACGAGGGAGGAATCGAGAAGGGGAAGACTGAAGGAAACCGCCTGTAACTTCAAGCGGATCAAGAACCCAAGAAGAATCCTCCACGAGTTTGGCACTAACTGGCCGGGGACCAGACCGAAGAAGTTCAGCGCGGCGACGACCTCAGGAGAGAAGGGCAGGCGCATTCCGCCCCAAAAATCTTCCAAATACAGGGCGATCTCCCTGCCCCGTACCTGATCTGCCCTCTCTCCCTCCTTGGCCAGTCGAAACGTGTAGCACGAGGGGATGTGGAAGCGAGCCCGAGCATTGGCAAACTCGTCCTCATGCCTCACCCAGCACGAGGAGCCAGGGGCCACATCTGCCGCCTCCTCCCTGGAGGCGGCCCCCGCCTCACGGTCCCGGGGAGAGGATCCAACCCCTGCTCCCCGAGGAGACTCAGACACAGCTAAAGGGACCCTAACACCTACTCCTACAACGTCTACTGATTCTACAGAGGAAGACATCTAACCTTGGAAAAGAAAATCTTTAAGGGCTGAAGGCGAGAGAAGGGAGACGAGCGCCGAGCAACCAAGACTTGAGAGAGAGAAATATGAAGGAGTAAGGCCCCAAAAGCGGACCCCACCCATGTATATCGCTGCATACGGCCTCATCCAACGGCGCCCATCATCTCCCGCCGAAACGGGTCCTCGCGCCCAGCGGCCCCGATCGCTCCAAGAGTCAGTCCTGCGCTGGACCACGTCCCATCAGACGCCGCAGGCCTGCATACGTCGCGTCAGCCAATCGACGCCCGACACGTGGGTCGTCGCTTCAGTGGCAGAGTGCACAACCGGCACACCTTCTTTAAATGCAGAGATCTCGCCTTGATTCGCTGGCGGAAAATACAACCGACGGCCCGAAGACTCGGCCCGACAAAGCCCTAAAAAGGAGCTCACCCCGGGAGACCTGGCAGTCCACTCCTGACCCGACCCACTAGCTGATCGGGACAAGAGTGGGGGGCTAATGATGATGCTCAATATTGGCGGTCCCCGAGATCAGGACACGTGGCAGATGACGTGTCCCACGACTCAGAAGAAAGGGCCCACAGGGGCCGACCAGGCTACCCTACACCCGACCTGCAAGCGCGAGCTGGCCCTCCTCGGGGCCCCCTGTGAATTGGCCTCCTCGGCCCCTCGGCTCGCCCCGAGCTGCCACAGGACCAAGACTCCTCGGCCTCCTTGCTCGTCCCCGAGCTTCCGGCCGAGGCTGTCTTCCTCGGCCCCCCAAACGACTTCACCACTCACAAGCGTAACCGCCGCTCCATGAATCTTGGCATGCGCAGATTTTACGCCAGCAACATCCCACGTTCCACGCCATCACGATCCCCATTAATGGGCGATCCGCTCTCTACGCGGACGTGACGTCGGGAGCGTAACTGCCGGCGAGATCCTCGCGCCTGCTGCTGCGTGCCGCCGCCGCTATATAAGCCCACATCACAGAGGGGTCAAGTAAGCCATTCTTTACTCTTCTAAGCCGTTACTCTGCTCGGATCTCATCATTAACTTGATCGTCGGAGGGTCCTTGGTCGTACCAAATCACCCCGGGACTTCTTTGCAGGTATTCGGCACCAACTCCTTATACCACCTCTTCCACCAAAACCCATTGAGACCCACACGCAACAAAAGATAATCATCAGAATCCACCGCGAGATCGACGGAGGACAACATCTGACGGAGACCCGAAAAAGACCTCCATCAGATACGGCTGGGTCCACCTTGAAGCACACGATAAGCCTCGTGGATGATGCCAAACTTTAGAAGGAAAAAGTTTTCGCCGCCGAATCGGCATAAGGTGAAGTCGGACCGTTACAGGGCAGACAAGGCGCTCTCAATCTGATGAAGGCCTTCACGCGACGGCACGATCCCGGTGAACTGTCCCTGCAGCCACATGGCCCATACACGGCTGTAGACGAGATGCTCTTCGACCTTGATACAAGTATTATTAGCTTGGGGGTAAAGTGTAATATGAATATAGCTAAGGGGTTTTATGTAAAGTGTCAATCCCAATTCCGTATAAGTTGGGTAGCCAAGGATGTATGTTTAAAGCCGAGCTTTAAATTGAATAGATTTCTTTGAGCTTCCTTTGTAAAGTTGTGGGATCTCTTCAAAACCCTCAATTATCCCAATAAAATAGTTGCTACTCTTCCTTGAGTTGTAACAGACATTCCCCTGCTTCAAGTGTTGTTGCAACTCCGCCTCCGATTCCTGCGGAGGTGGGGACATTGGGATATCCTCCTCCTCATCATCATCTTCATCCATTTCTTTTGCCTTGGGATGGCAACAGAAAAGGGGGAAAGTGAAATTAAATCATGTATCTCAAGTGGTGATTGCTATTATTACCCCCGTTACTAGCGGATTAGAATTCTCTGTTTGGGAAAATCCCTCAAGAATCCTGCTCTGGCTCTATCCTTTCCTTGACCCTATACAATCCATGAGAATGTCTCTTTCTTTTTTTTGCCAGATGCACACTGAATAATTTCTCGAAAAATAATGAAACGCTGAGTTTGTGTTTTTCTTTAGTAATGTACTAGGTTTTTGCACGTGCTACACATGAAAAGTTGTTTACGCAATCTATTTATTTATCTATAAAAAAAATTGGGTTTGGAATAAACAAAATTGTGTGTTTTGGCTTAACTTTGTATACATCCGACCCTTAATTTTTTTTTTCCAATTGCAAGCTACAATAAGCGGTGGAAAATTAATGAAATCGAATCAATTTTGAGATATTCGGCTCACTGCATTTTCATATTTATCTTTTATTAATCATATGGAATATAATATAGAATATAATATAATGTATGAACATAAATAATTCATGATAATATACATATAAAATAAAATAAAAAATATCTAATTTTCTAATTGCATTTATCTAGCAGTTTTCAAGTTATCGAAAACAAAATACAATAATCTAAATTTAACATTAATTGTCTAACAACTCGATCGACTTTCGCTTTTGCCTCATTGTTGAGGTATGCTTGAGATGATCTTCGCTCACGTTCTCAACATCATACGGTAACTGCTCTAATGCAACACATGTGTATTGCTATTTTTCTGGCTGGTTATATTTGCTTCTGATACTTTTAAGCTAAGAATATAACGATCCTGAAGATATTTTTCAATGCATTTGAGAAATTAATGAGTGTCTCATTCCTGCATTGACACCAATAATAAATAAGTAAAATTATATTATTATAAACGTAACTTTTGAAACTGAAGCAGATAATCTTTTTTTGAAAAGTACCTTCGACTAACGGAGCTCATCGACTTCACAAACAAAAAGTTTTTCCACCGCTTTGTCGAAAAGAGAGCCATATAATACGACTTTCATCTCGAGCCTTAAATCTCAACATATAACTGTGTAAATTTTTACAAGATAATTAAATTAAATTTATAAGAAATACTTTAAAAATAATTAGAATTGTTGTAGATATAGGTTTCCTATAAGTGGGAGCTAAACATGAGTCCATTCAAGTTATATTTTTGCACGTATTTTTGTCTTCAAAATCAGAAATCTTTCTACTGTATTTTCTACAAGACAGATTTCATTGTAACATTTCAGAAATATAAAATATTATTTTTGGAATTTAAATAATAAAATAATAAATTTCACGAAAACTATTCGAGTATGAATTTGGGGTTTTCGCAAAATGGTATAATTATATATACCAATATTTGGAAAATATTTGGATATTAATATGGATTATTAATTATAAAGGCATTTATTGGATTTGGATATATTATAAATAATTATGCAATTAATTATATGCAAATTTATATTAAACTTGATTAGTGCATTACTAATCATAATTAAGCCAAATCCATCTTTTTATAACCATGGCTAGTGCACCATAACACATTTCATTGTTCATGCATGGTTCCTTTTGTAATTGTGGACTTTGGTTTTTAAATGAGATTGGAAAAGAAAAAGAAAAAGAAAAAGATGACATGGAAGGGGGACAAGTGAGCATGGACATGAGACAGAGAGGGGGGGTTTATCCTTTGACCGTGGTTCCTCCACCATCCTTCATCACTTCACCTCATTTTCTTCAACTCCTCCTTCATCTTCATCTCCTTCTCCTCATCCTCCATCTTCGCTACCACCTCCAAAACACCTCAAAAACCTTATCAAAACTCATGGCTTCCTTCAATAAAAATGACCACCATCTCATTCTACACCCCCTAGCAAGCTCAAGTTTGGATTTTGAGCAACTTGCACCATCTTGGAATTTTCTTCAGTTGCTCTAAGAGGTAAACCCTTCACTTTTCTTCTTGTTATCAGGTTTCTTCATCTCCTAGTTAAGTTTAGAATTCGATTAAGCAAGTTTGGTGATCTTGGAAATTTTTAGGATGTTTTTAGTGGATGATTGAGTAGTAGAGATGCAATTGAGGTTTAGTTAGTATTTACAAGCCATTAGTGATGATATTCTGGCCAAACTTGAGACCAGAACCCCAAAACACAAACTTGGAATTTTCCCGATATCAGTTTTTAGCGATTTATGATGATCTAATAGGATCTGCTGTGACCCAAGAGCTCTATAAAATAAGTTGCCATCACAGTGAGATGTACATGCCACATAGGATTTACCCCAGAGACCCGAGACCCCAACTCCCCTTGCAGGCCGCAGATTTATTCCTCCAGGCCGCAATTTGCGGCCTGGTCTTGATGATTTTGGGTGATGTTTGTTCCATAGCTCCAGTATCTGATATCTAGACCTGCCCTATATGCAAAACCTCCTAATTTCACCTTGGGTAGAATCTGGGAGTGTTTTCCCATGTTGTTGATTTCGGGTTTCCGATTTCTGAAAACTTGGTTTTGGTATTTGAGTTTTGGCACGGTCGTTGGACGTTCATACGTCAACGCTGAGGGTTAATTGGTTGTTCTTGCATGCGGGGCTATAGGTTCTAACCTATGAGCACTTCGTATGCCATATTGGTTTTCGAACTTGGTTTTGATATCGTTACGTTATGTATTGATTTGTAGGTACCTTCGCGTGGACTTCCGAGACGACGAAGGAAATCAAGATGTTCATTGACTTCGGATAAGCAAGAATATTGCAGGCGAGTAGATCTATATCTACGGGGGAAGTCGGCTAGATGGCGTATAGCACCCCCGCAACCATAGTAATGGAGAATCGATATATAGAATATATTTTGGAGAAATCTATACTATGAATTTACGGATATGATCAAAAGATTTAGTATGAGATGATATGATAAATACAAAATGGCTTGGATTGATATGTTGATATGATGAAATGAGAATATGATGAAATAAGATAACATGAGCGGATATGCTTGATATGAAGATGTGAGGCTATATGAATACATAAATACATTTGCCAAGATATGTTATGAGATTAATAAGATATAATGTGAGATTGATATAGATATGATATGAGGTAGATATATATATGTATGTGTGTGTGAGAGAGAGAGAGAATATGAGATGATGTTATATATTAGGACGATAGATCCTTATTCTAATTTGATGACACCGTATGATGGATTATACCGTACGTGATATGATACCGGATGATTGATCCGTACTCTCGACTCGAGGATGATGTACGAGGATTACATCACATCTGATACTATGAGGCTGGATCGCTGACCTATGGATTTGTCTTGATTCGGAGAATCATTGCTTCTAAACACTTTAGTGGATAATGGGTTATATTTGATGTATCCAGAGGTAGTTACATATTTTATTACCGTTCATGTTATGCTGTATTATTTCCCGTGACATACATACTATGTTCCCAGCATTACCTTTATATGGCATCGTCTGCTAGTACACATGCACTATTACCGATGATGCGCATGTTACACATATATAGATTTGTCGGCTCACACATTCATCATCGGTAAATGCTATGCCACTTACATAGTAGAACTGTTACATCACTGTATTACTCTTAACTGTAAAGTACAATTATTGTTCAGTAATTATCACATGACATGCTTACATGATAATACTTGAGATACTTACAGTACTGTTCTATGTTTGCATATACTGTACTTTATAGTTACATGCATTGAGATGATATTTTCATGAGATCTCTGGATTTGAGAACCGCTGATATATTTTAATAAGCCTTATGATTGTTTTAAAAAAACGCGGTATCTCGTGATGTGATTTGAGGCGTCCTCCATGAGTTTTCTCGGTTCTAAATTATGAGCATACCCAATTGAAGGAGTGAGGAAGAACCGTCTGCAGGTACATGGTGGGCCCGGTAAGGTACCCAGGGTAAGAAAATCATGGAGTAGACGATGAGCCTGGAAGGGGATGCACTACCTATCGGTGATAGTTTGGGCTCGGCGATTATCCGGAGGATACCGACCGAAGTCGTGAGATCAGATAGATATGAGGGCCGGTCTAAGGATGCGGCGCCTGAGATATGAGAATTTACGTGTCGATGCTGGACACGGGTTTTATGATATTTTTGAGTGTCGATGTTGGACACTCGGGTTTCATGATGATTGATGTGTCGTTGATAAGCACACGTTGGATGACATACATGTATACATGCATATATTGTAGATGGCTGGATATTACATACTGATTACTGGCACGACATTATTATTGATACATATGCATATACAATCACCCTAGATACCATAGTATTACCTTTATGTTACAGTATGATTTAGGGATCGTTGTTCATTCGATTTCTATCTATTGATATTTTCTACTCACGAGTTGGCAACACACCCCGTTGTGTCACGGTTTTCTTGCAGGTTCGACTGCTCGGATCAGTAGCGGCTTACTGGAACACAGTTTTCTTCAAAGTGTTTTGCTTTAGTAGGTGAGATATACATTTGGATCGTGACCACCCTTGTATCTATTATTTCTATTGTATCTAGTTAAAGCTCCATGAACCAGAAACCGGACTTTGTATATTTGGTAGATCTAGACACAGACTTGTATTTTTCTTGAGGCTTAGAGCGAGATGGATGTATTGTCTTTCTTTTGAGCTAGATAGTGTCTCGGGTTTACATATTATTCTTTCTGTGATTGATCTTCGTCTTGGGGTATCGTATATTTATACTTTATTGCGTGTTGTGATTCCGCCAATTGGCGAAGAGCTAGCTCCTATTTGGGGATGCCTATATTATTGCATATATATGGTTTTGGATCAAAATATACAAGGGAGGTGCTGCCTAAATTTCAAGGACGAAAATATTTTCAAAGATAGTAAATTGTTGTATTTTCATATGATATGACCTTTAAAGGATAGCTTGAATTTCGTTATGCCGATATTTCAAAACCGCACATCCACTATTTTTCGCAAAAAAGTTTAGATTTCTGGGTTTCAGCTTACTTGAATTACGGCGGGGTCCTATAGACTTCGTGTAATTCTCGTGCCGGTCATATGCCAATTCCGGATTGTGACAACCATACCATGGATCTTGGTGTTCATTTTTTTCTGCCGGAAAGGCTACGATTTGATATTGCTTCACCTAAGATATGAAACATGTTAAATTAACTTAGACATAACAATTAATTTATCGAGGAAAACTATACCTGAAAGGTACGCTTAGAAACACTTGAATAGATCTTTGATATTGTTGCCTTTTCTGGTTTGATTGTTGTGCTTTTATTCTCGCATTGACACATGTATTAACTTCATCCTTGTTCGTCGAAAACCAGTATATATTATATATTACAGAGAATCAAAAATTGTTTGATACGGATCTACTATTACAATTAATTC
Source organism: Agapanthus africanus (assembly GCA_030015575.1). Classification (NCBI taxonomy): domain Eukaryota; kingdom Viridiplantae; phylum Streptophyta; class Magnoliopsida; order Asparagales; family Amaryllidaceae; genus Agapanthus; species Agapanthus africanus. The sequence goes on along the minus strand of CM057337.1, from coordinate 820,485,488 downwards.
AACTAAACTTGTAGATTTACCAATTTCTTAGGTATGCTCTTTCCTTGATGAATTGATTTCTAAACTTGTAGATTGTTTGCTTTCAAAAATCATTGGTGTAACTTTTAAAATTTGTTAAGTATATAGTTTGATAATTTTAGTTTATAGAAAATATAGTCAAAAGAAATTTTTTTTAAATGAATTTTTTTGTATATACTCTTACATTGGGATAACTTTAATATTTGTTAAGTATATAGTTTGGTAACAAAAGATTTTTTTATACAAAATATTTTTGAACTTTTTATAAGCTAAATATTTCTTTGAAACAAAAAGTTGAGCTGTAGCTGAGCTCAATAGTATATTGATAATAGAAAACATACAACCTCAATTCCCTTTGCATTTTCCGATATCTTCCTTTTTCCTTTCGTGTTACTGTCTCTGTTACATAATATAGATCTTTTTTTGCTATTTTATTTTTCATCAAAATATAAGTCTTTTTGTAAGGAAGAAACTTTAATTACCAATGCACTTTTAATACTACAATTGCTAAACCAACCTCAAGAAGATACGATCATGATTTCTCTAATTTAAGTTTTATGGAAATCGAATTTGTGATATAAAATCAAATCAACTTTTTTTTATAAAATCCAAATATAATTTTGGTATAATATCTTTTTTATATGCTACAGAAAGAATGCTAAATATATATAAAAAAAATTGAACGAAAAAATATTTTAAAAAATTTGATACTAGAGCGTGCTAAATATATATATAAAAAGATTAAAAAAAATTTGATTTCCATCGAACTTAAATTAGCATATTATGAAAAAAAACTTTAAAAGATATAAAAATATATTTTTAAATAAAAAATGCTAAATATATTTTTAAAATAAGATATGATGATGGACTTGAATATGCTGGGAGGACCAGAATTTGGTAGTATGAATAATATGTTGGTATGAATAATTAGTTGGTATGAAAAGACCGTGAAAAACCTCTCCAATTTACTTTTAGAAGTATAATAGATGAACATCATCTAATAACAACATGAAATCATAGCAGAATTCCAATCCAATGGTTATGACACTTTTTAGGTGGTAATCCTATATTACCATGAAACATTACCAAGCTTGTTTGGGTGTAAAAGATATTCCTAGAAATATAGGATTACCGTAGTAATCAAATGATCTCATTTCATGCTAATCATATCCCCCCACAAATATCTATCCTAGATTACCACGAAATATATCATGAAATGATCATGACCATCCGCCGCCGGCCTCTCTCGCTTCCCACCAGCCGACCACCCCCCCCCCCTCCCAATCGTCGGTAGTCCGCCGACCGGCCGGCCCATCGCCGATCAGTCGTTCCCCATCAGCCGACCAGCCCCGCCGCCCATCATCGATCGTCTGCAGGCCAGCAGGCCGATCATCGCTGATCATTCATCTACTGGCCCGCCGTCGATCGGACGTTCGATGCAGACCATTATCATCCGTACTCGATTCTGTAAGATACATATATGAAATTATATTTCCAAATCTTCATGTGCAACCAGGAAAAAAACATATGAATATGATGAAGCTTGAAATCCAATTCGAATGCATCCTACCTTCATATATTAAGCCTAAAGGAAAACAGTAAACCGGCTCCTGTAGTAATCAAAAATTTATACAGCTCTTGTAGAAATAATGCGACCAGCTAAAAATTATATAGCTCTTACTGAAATAATGTGACTGGCGAAAAAATATATAGCTCTTATTGAACAATTGGATTCGCATATTATCATAATCTCTCATAATCTCGTTTCAGCGGAAAATACATATTTAACTGAACCTGTGTATTTGAAAAATACTTTAACTCTGACGGCAACCAACAATACACATTTGACATCGTCGCAGGGATAACACCTCAGAAGGTTCTCACACAGCCTAAAATACTATATCATGATGAGTTTCTCACACAAGCTTACCACCAACAGAAATACAAAAAAATCAATGAAACCCAGCATAAATAACACTGCCAAAATTACACTAACATCCAACCAGGAAAAAATATGTGATAACAAATAAGGACAGCAAAAATACTCTTAAAAACTCTACTATATGATATAAGCTGGAATATTCTACAATTATTGTCGTCCCTTAAAAAGAATGCCGACAAAATATGAATTAAAACAAATGATGCTATAAGAAGAATCGCGTCAAGCTGTATGAGGGTAATATATTAACCTGCAATTTTAATTCATCATGACTCAGAATCATCAGGCGAGGTTCCTGCAATCCAACCCCAAACACCGCCAGAGCTGTGTCTCTGCTTTACATTCAAGGCTGCTTGCTCTGAAGCAGCCTTTTGCCGTTGGAGCAGCTCGAGTTCTTTCTCTAGTGTATCCATTGTTTGTAGCTTTTGCCTAAGCGCAGCCATAGTCACAAATTCGTCATTCGGGAATAATTCGGCGAGGTCGAAAATTCGGATTCGGAGAATTATTCGGAAAAAATCGGCAGGTATTCGGGAAAGATTCGGTAAGTGTTCGGGAAATGTTCGGGAAGGATTTCGAGCAATAAATTAATATATGAGACGCTAGGTTTTGATTTTGTGAATTATTTGCTGTTTTTTGAATTATTCGGTGTTTTATCACATAATTCGGGAATAATTCGCGAATTATTCGCGAATAATTCGCGAATTATTCGGCCAGTTCGGTAATGGCGATTAATTCGGAGATTAATTCGTCTGATCAAGAATTCGCGAATTATTCGCGAATTCGGCGAATAATTCGCGAATTATGTGACTATGAGCGCAGCAAGATCAACCTGCCAACAACGAAGGTCTAAAGAGTCTTGGAGGGGTTATTATTTATTTAATTTTGCATTCTCATGGCATCAAAGAAAAATTGGAAAAAACCATTTTCTAGGAAGCCATCCCAACTCTGAAACACCTACACTTTACCCAAGTTCAACAGGCAATTAGTTTTCCAATTTCTGCCACTTTTATCATTCCAAAATCAGTCCATCATTTCCATCTCCAATTACATCATTCTTAACGAAATCCAATTCCATGACCTAATTTAACTTTACGAAAAACAAAAAAACTGGCAGAAAATCAAATACTACAGGGGATGTGTGCTATTCAAAAGGGGGGGAAATATAAAGCCTGCTATGTTAGGGATGAAGTGCAAGTTGTTATGAGTATAGTAGTTTCCAACTGAAGGGGTAAAGAAGGGGGCGTTTAATGCAATTTAGCTAAGCAAATTTTATGGATAAATGCCACTGCATATAACCCATACTACACCGTAGGCTTTATTTTTATGTTTAACGGTTGAACAACGAACAATATTCCCTACAGCAAGTTTATCTACTTTATCCCTCTTAGATGTTTTCCACACTAGAAATTTTGAAAGACAGCAGACGCCAACCATTATAACATGTCTCTCTTCTCCATAGTTTACTAAGAGAGGCTTGACGTCATATTGACAAGTGGTACTAAGACTTTCTCAAAGCTGACTCATAGCCATAGCCAACACATATTGATGAGAAAAAGCTCAGTTGTTAAGATGTAAGCAAAGGTGACAAATTGCCTGAAAATTAGAATAGAGTAGTGACAGGAAAAAGGCACTTAATACATACCTCATGTTTGAAACACCTCGACTGTTCAGCAGCAAGCTGGCCATGGACAGATTGGAGCTCCTACAGAATTAACAATACAAAGATTTTAAGAAATAAAGAATCTTTTGATTAGAATACGGGTATGTTACAGGATTTTCACATAATACTATAGCTTCTAAAGACCGGCCAACACCAAAATCAAATTTATTGGGGAAAAAAGGTCTCATGGGTTTCCCGCGGATGCGGATGCGGATGCAGTTATGTAGTATGGCTAGAAATTAGATGTAAAAAAATGGGTATGAGTTTCTATTTTATCAACAAAAAAAGGGACACTTCTTGAGTCCAAAAACCTACAGGAAAAATAGGTATATCATTCTGTATATTGATAAAATTTAAGCATAAAGATCAATAAAAATCACAAATTAATTATACCTCCAAGGCTAATGTGAAACTCATGACCAAGAAACCATCAAGGTATATATTAGTTTTGGCACACATAACAAGTGTGGAGATTTAAATTTGAAATGATCCACAAGTTAAAGAAAAATGAAAAGGAATGATTTGTACAAATAATACAACAACAAACACAAGCCTGTAATTCAAGGTTTTGGGGTCGGCTACATGAATTGTCTTTACATTTAACACTGTCGAGGGCCATCAGCATACTAAGATCAACTGACATCTTTTCTAAGTGATGTGTACAAATGATGGAAATTTTAATTACAAAAGGGCACATATGCAAAAAGTTGTAGTACATACTTTACAGGTTGTATAGACTTTCAAAGGCACCAAAAAACTCCTGTTAATTATGGGAGAGGGGCAAGAACTGGCATACAGACCCTCTCCCGGTATAATAGAAAAGATACGAGGCTTTGTAGCAAGCGGAAGGCACAATGTAAGCATGCGTGCATAACTAAGCATGTGCATTAATATCTAGCCATTTAGGCGCTGGCTGTCTCCTTGCCTTGATGTCAAAGTGCTTGAACAGGTCATTTAGGCATATACATTATTCATCATGATCCAAACTTCTTAACACATTCAAAAATTAGAACTCATATGCGGATGTTTCCAACTCGAGTGTCAGGTGAGTATGAAAGCTCACCGGATTTCTTACAATTTTGTGGCCACTTATGCAGAGTTTCTAGATGCTTCAGATGATCAAGAGTGTCTACATCGTTCAGAAAGCTCAAGGTTCTCTTTCGCAAGTTAGAAAAAAGTGCCTTGTCAACGGCCATGAATGATATAACATGCAGGCACACAAACAAACCCCAACATGGAAATGGCAAGACCAACTAGTGAAGTTTATCCTTACAACACAGGAAATTTTACAGGCATTTTGTATATAGCCATCTGAATATCCGTCAGTTATATATTCACTCTAGTTTTCCTCAGATTCCTATATGCCCACAATACTTTTATGTTGCATCACAAACCTCCCATATTTTGTGTGAATCAAGTATATATAGGGAATATTAGCTACAAAGAGTAAATTAAACATGTTTATTTCAAATCTTTATTCTTCAACTTTCTATGCTAAAATCTGTAGTGTTACTTAATCTACTAATTCAACCCTCAAAATTTCTTAATGTGAGCCATTGTTAAGCAAAATAAAGAGGGTAAACCGAAAAGTTGAAATAGATGAAAAGACGATAAATTTGTATAAATTAAAAAAAAAAGGTCTACGATGTACTTAGCAAGAAATGATGAAAAGATGCAACAAATTAGAAATGGACGTTCCCATTTTTTTCCATAGAATGTCATGAAATACTTGCCATCGCTGCAATTAATCATCAATCTTGAAAAAGGATCGTTATGGGATTCTTTCAAACATGGTTAAAGATATTAATGGGCACATACAAATATCAGGAATTCACAAGTATATACAGTGTTTTAAAAGCGGAAAAGAAAAGCGGAGCGGTCGAGAAACCAAAACGTTTAAGCGGCCGCTCAGAAATGGTATTTCATCAATACTCTTTTTCTTGTCAATAAATAATAATTTTCATTACATTCTAACTATTTTTATGTTGCTTTTGTACTAGAAAATGCATTAATTTAACCCAAAATTTAACAAATTTGCTTAGACAACATATTATTTGCTAAAATATGTTCAAATAATTCAATGCAAAATTGAAATTTTCTTAAAATTTATTAGCTTATATAGTGTTTATAAGCTTTTTGATACTCAGCATCAAACATCATAGCTCAAATCAGTAAAAATAATTACCAAATTATTTTTTAAAATATCTAAAAGATTGTAGGTCGAAACCAGATGGAGTCAAAATCGAATTGGAATTTCGATAAAGATCGAAATTCCAATTCGACTTGAAATCGAAATGGAAAACTCAAGGATTGTTCGAAATCGATTTAGATTTCGACTTCTTGAAGTTGAAAAATCTAAAATTTTAGAGTTTTGAAACCCAAATCTCGAAATGTCTCAAAACCGGCTTGACAACCGTGTGATCTATCGAGTCGAACACGAAGAATAGAAACGTGGAAAAAGAGAGAAAGAAAAGATGGAATGTTGTATTAATTGGTATTTGTGTATTCTTACTCCAATAACAATACTTATATACCCTTTATAACACTTATGAGGTGTATATATCAATAAAATAAATTATGCAATATCACCCGCTTAAGCGGGATAAGCCGGAGCAGCGAAACCCGCTCCACCGCTTAAGCAGCCGCTTTTTAAAACACCAAGTGTGTGTGTATAGAGAGAGACACACATATCGAGAGAGAGAATAATGTAGAAAAGAGGCCATCGGAGAGAATTTCCTCCTGTGGTGTCGAAAAAATACACCCTCCACCATTTTTTCCAACAATCGGCACCAATCATCTTCATCATTATCATCTAAGATGTGGATATACCAAATTTTATATGATTCAACTGCTTTTTCACCATTGATTTAGTGGGTACAAAATTAACGGTTCACCGACAATTGAACTTTTTACATTGCTAATTCAACGGTGAAAAAGTGGTGGAATCACATGAAATTCGGTGTATCCACATCTTAGATGATAAGGATGTAGATGATGAGTGTCGATCGTCGGATAAAATCGTGGAGAGTGTATTTTTTAGACACCATAAAAGAAAATTCCCTCCTATAGCACCTTTCCTCCGTTATTCTCATATATATAATTAATTTGGCAGGTATATAGAAAGAACCATTTTTTTATGATTTTTTGCAAAACAGCACATACAAACATTAATATGGAAGGGAAATAAAACTTTTAAAACTTGCCTTTGTAAGCTCTATGTTCCTAGCTTCTGCTTCTCCTAGCTCTTGCCTATATCGGAGTCCCTGTAATTTTTCCCTACTTAGTGATACTTCGAGTACTTCTTTGTCTGCCTTGAGGACAGGTACAAGTCGTTCACTTGTATCCTCGCTTTTAACATTCTGCGAGATTATAGCCACAGATTATAGCCAATCAGGGAAGTTTAGACAAACTTGATATAATGTATCACAGACTTAATAACTGGATTTAGATTAAGATGAGTCCATAAAAGTTTTTCCACAAACTTAAATCACAAACAATTACCATCAAAAGCATTTCCACAGAGAATGGCGGCTCTTAATAAAAAAGAATACAAAGCAACTCTAAAACATAATCAGGCAGTTTCCTAAATCCGGTTTACTACATTTTGTATGCATAGCTTGCAAATATTTGCAGGCTCGAAATTTGAGATACTTAAATGTCACTATATTTTCCATGTCAAATTACCTCAGCATTGTCCATCACGATTTCCCTTTTCTTCACATCTTGAACTTTTTCAGACTCAGGAACCGCATCTCTAGCGGCGTTAGTGGTACTATCAGATACAGATTTCTCAATCTTGGACTGCTTGTCCGATTTGTGGCTTGGCTTAAGAACATACACCTGGTCAGTAGAGGAGGGTGAAGAAGAATCAGTAGAAATTTTATACTCTACGAATTAGGAGTCACAGTTACCACTTCACCTCATTGCTATAACGGCCATTGTGTCCGCCAAATGACACAAGAAGATCTTCGCCATAATAGGTACTTGAAACTAAACTGAGGCCCTACAACAAAAACCTAAAATATATCAATGACCAAGGAAATGAAAGTGATACCGACAAACTGGTCAGAATGATTGTGCTTCAGGGACAACACACTATAATAATAACTTTATAAATTCAACAGGATAGGTGCAATATAGAGAAGGGGGGATATGAGGTGGCGGCCCATTTTTCAAAAAGGAGCCCCACCTCAAACACATATTCTCTATGTTTTCCACCGATACAAACCAGCAATCTTGATCTACATATCATAAAATCCTTATGTACAAAAAATCCCATGATTTTAAGACCTCTAACACGTTCATCAAGTGGATAGAAAAATTAATGGCTTAGCAATATAGGAAAAATACGGCCGCTTGATGGACGAGCTAGGGGTTTTTAAATCCTAAGATTTTTTTGTACATAGGATTTTCATAATACGTAGATCAAAAACCTGTTTGGATCGGGGAAATACATAGAGAATATGTCAAAGGTATGAGTTGGCGGCCCCTTTTTGGCAAAGGGGCCGCCAACTCATATCCTTTGACATATTCTCTATGTATTTCACCGATCCAAACAGGTCATTTTGATCTACGTATTATGAAATCTCTATGTACAAAACATCTTGAGATTTAAAGACCCATAACTCGTCAATCAAGCGACCGTACTTTTCCTATACCGATAAGCCGTTGATTTACCCTTTTTCTGTACACGCGCGCGCGCGACCTAAATAGAACCATATAGCAATCGTTGCATAGAAATATCTGGTGAGCATATGAGCGTTGTATATCATTGTCAAAGTTTCCACAAAGGACATTAAGACTCAAATGAAGCTTTTTCAAGGCCAACCCGTATATTTGAACCCTAAAATGCAATAAAAGTGAGAAACAAAATATTTTATTAGATTTGTACAGAAGTCTAGTAGGAAGTGAGCCTCCACAGTTTATCCCTCGTATCTGATATGGTCGATAAGAGCAATATGCCAATAATCTAATTTCTTTTAGAAGGTTCTTAAAAAGAACATCTTAAATACAATATGGAAATACTGTAAAGATTCCCAATTTAATCTCTCATTAGAACGGAAGCATAATATACCTCACTGGCGAGAGGTACGCGCCCTTGGACAGTGGTAACCACTGACCAAACTAATGTAGACATGTTAAGCACAAGAGTTTCAGACACCCCTGCAAATAAATTTTCAGGAGTGTCAAGTAAAAGAATAGAAAGAATAGTCTATTGGTTCACATACAATTACATAACAGAAAAAATATAAACAACCAATAATGATATTCATGCACACACGTTGAGGGATGGAGGCGCATCAGTGTGTTTACGTACAACCATGAGCAGTCGCATGCAAGAACAGTGCGCACGCACATAAAAGAGAGGGAGGACAGGATGCAATAAGGGAGACTAAGTAGAAACGACCAGTAATTATGCACACGTGAGGATGTCTTAACTAGTGTTACTGATAATATTCATATACGATACAGCAGGTTATTTCAAATAGATGTTATATAGCATGACCTATAATTCATTTTCTCTGCTGCCCTCACAAGTACTAATGATAAAACAAATTCATTTACTCTGAAGAAGTTTATCATTCATTTCTTCCAAAAAATAAAAAGTATTAGTACATATCTAAATTATATTATTCATTGCGATATCTGGTCTTAGCAGGTGAGTTATATCCTAAATTTCAAATATTGCCACATCACACCATGCTCATATCGTTTTCCCCAAATTTGTTTTTACTAATTGCATTTTTAGACCAATTTAAATAATGGCATCTTTAGTTTTTTACGGATTAGAAACAGACTTATGGAATCCAACATAGCTTGGACCTGTTCCAACCAACATTATGCAACAACTAGAATTTGGGTTCAATTTAAACAATATTTAATAGGTTAGTTCCAAGTGTTGGAAGTAAATCTTAAGCAAAGTATCGAAAAGGAGAATCAATAAATACTCCAACACAACATATATATATAGAGAGAGAGAGAGAGGAAAGTGTTTATGAGGTGACACCTTATTCTCAGAAATGAGGTGCCGCCTTAAAATCTAACTTTCCATCCATTTTGTGGATGATCGGTACCGTTCATCTCGTTCTCCATGATGTAAAATATATGTAAACTAAGTTTCATGCGATTTCGATAACATTTGCCCATAGCTTTGTCAAATGTTCTATTGTCGGATAATTGTTAATTTTGCAACCATATGATTCGAGGGTAAAAATTATCGAAAACATATGAAATTTGGTACACCTATGATCTAGATCATGGAGATAAAGTTGAATGGGGCCGATCATTGGAAAACATGGTGAAAGTTAACTTTTAAGGCAGCATCTTATTTCTCATAATAAGGTGACACCTCATAAACACTTTCCTATATATATATATATATAAGGCGACAACTTAGGGTGCAACCTAAGGAGTCGCATACGTGGCACTTCATGAGAAGCCCTACCTCATAAATAAATGTCGATGTAATTAATGAAGGCATATGCATTTATGAGCTAAAAACATTCATGAAGTGCAAAATGGCTGACTCCTTAAGTTGCACCCTAAGGAGTCATCTTAGGGTCAAGTCAAGCCCTACCTCATAAATAAATGTCGATGTAATTAATGAAGGCCCATGCATTTATGAGCTAAAAACATTCATGAAGTGCAAAATGGCTGACCTTAGATTGCACCCTAAGAAGTCTCCTTAAGGCCACTTGACACACACATATACAAGGCTAATTTACTCGCAGGGCAAATCAGCTTAGTTATGTCATGTAGATAATTACTTTAGTTGTCCCTCATGTATGGATAAAAGTAAGGGTATTTTAATCATTTACAAAGAGAAAGAATGTGGAGAATCTTTGCAAGGAATTGATTAATACAAGATGAAAGAAAGTCTCACAAGATCTTTACAAGATTTCTTTCTCTTCATAAATGACAAAAAGTACTCTTTATCTATACATGATGGGCAAATAGTGTAATTATCCACAAGGCATAACTAAGCTGGTTATGTCCTAGGAGTAAATAAGTGTTCCCCTGTATATATGGAAAAATGTTCCTAAGGCGATACCTTAGGATGAAACCTAAGGAGTCGCCTACGTGGCACTTCATGAGGCCCAATCTTATAAATGAATGCCAATGTAATTAATGAGGGCCCATGCATTTATGAGTTAAAGACATTCATGAAGTGCAAAATGGATGACTTCTTAGATTGCACCCTAAGGAGTCACCTTGGGGGGGGCGACACACACACACACAGAGAGAGAGAGACCCCTTAAATGCAATATGGATCTAATCCAGAAGACTTTACCTTCAGACAGATGTAGCAAGCAAACAAGGCTTTTTGCCCATTGGGTAGGAACTTGCTGCTCTGGACCTTTATATATTATGTTCATATATTTAGTTTGGTTAGCAAACAATCTTCATATAATTCATTCGCACTTCAATCTGACTCCAATGCTCAATCGCTTGGAAAATTGGAATAGTACTAAAAACATATATGCATAGTAAAAGTTTACATGGGGTGGGTTCAAGGAGTACATAAGACAAGAAAATCAGAATTTTAACAGTTCAAGATCACATTATTCTCTCCCATGGTATAATAAGACGCGCACCAAGAAATGTTTTATAGTACCATCTACTTAGGTATTCAGATCTAAGAACTTGGCATACATACCGTTTTTATTATTGCCGCCGCCAACAATAAACCAGTTTTCCCCTACTGTTGCGCCAGCATGGCCAGCCCGAGGGCCTGGAGTCACACCCTGTAGATTCGGTCTAGACCATTCCATCTGCGTTAAAACCATTCATCTCTTTTCAAAAGAAGAAAAGGTGAGAGAGACCAAAAAATATTCTCTAAGTGCTGTAAGTAAAGTCTTACGGTCTGTAAATCAAGGACATGGAGATCATTGAAGATGGTGGCATGAGATCCTCCGCCAAAAATTAAAAGGTACCGCTCTGCATGGCAAGCAGCAGCATGATCTGATCTTGGAGAAGGATAAGTGCCTCTGAAAACATTGAAGACAATATTCAAATCATTAGAAGGGACTAGTAATGTGTACATTTTTCTTTTGCAATTTCCATTCCCGGCTTGTGTCATTACTGTAATATATACCCTTAATGTTTTCTTCATTTTCTACATAACATGCTTATTTTAGTTAAAACTTATCAGACACTGAATTTTAATATCAGATATATGTGGCTTGCCGTGAAAGACTTGGATCGAAAGGAAGCTTTCTCTGCCTGATATAGAATAATGTCTGTCCCGTTCAAGAAGGTAGAAAAGCATTAAACAAGGGATCTTGTTCCTTATCGCTAGTTTGAGCGATTTCAACCATCATATTCAAAAAAAATTAGTTTGAAGTAGAAAAACATACAGAGTTGAGTCTTTGGTTTTGATGGACAGGATAAGCAGTGCAGTTCAAAGCATAACAGGCCATAATAAGTTTAGTAGGATTGAAACTAGATGATACAAACAACAATCAGTTCTAGACAATTGGACATAGAAAAATATCTAAAACCGCATAAGCAAATATCTAAAAGAGAACTGATGTGTCTTACGTAGAATCCATATCGTCCCATGTCATGGTTTCCAAGTCTAGAATATGCAGATCATTCAAGAGTACTCTATTTGCATCTTCACCACCGAACATGACTAAAGTATCTCCAACAAGGGTCACGGACTGACCTCCACGTGAGATCTATGTGGAAAGCACATTTGTAAAGCAAAAAATATAATTAATATATAATAAACAAGATCTGACATGTTATGATTAAATTAATTTAAATAAACAAAAAGGAACTTAATTTGATCTTAAACATACTCCTGCAAACATGGAGACATATAAAAGGAGATAAGAACCAGAAAAGCTCTATTGCACCCATCAGACAACAAGCCTTTACCCCAAACTTTTGGGGTGGGCTACATGAATCCTTTTCCATTTTGCTGTGTCAAGGATCGTGTGTTAAATTGACAACTAACATAACTTGAACCCATAATTACATGGTGAGAAATAACAAAGATGAAGGATAAATGGAGTAATTTCTCACATAGAGTTGCACATGAATAATGACTCTGTTGCTGTGTTACTCTTTCGCTCTTGGGTTTATCCCTGCCTAAGCATTGAATATTATTCCCTGCTGTAAATCTATCGTTCCCCTCATCTGGAATCTTCCAATCTTGAAGAATCTGGAGGACGTCAATTTGTCATTTAGGATGATCAAAGCCTCCTTTGTCCACATTTTCATTGCCCAGGAAGAGAGGGTAGACTTCACATCATCTACATTTCTCCTAAAACCTTTTCAAATCCCTAAAATGATGATTGGCTTGAAATCGACAAATTATATGATTAAGATATTATTCAAAGTTTAGTGACCCGTAAATCTGCTAAATATCTATGGATTATGTATTGTGAGAGAGAAGATAATCTATAGTGAGAAATAACTAAAGAAGAATGTAGAGTTTCCTTTTAAACTTGTTTCTAATATTGTATCCTGGTTAAGTAGCTTCAATTATTTGAGGTCAAGGAAGATTCAATTATGAAGATTCTTGAAACCGTAAATCAAATAGATTATCAAAAGATTATTCACAGTGAAAAATAACAAAGAAATGTGGTATGTCCTTACAAACTGGTCTCCAGTTTAAGGCAATGTGTCCTAGTACCAATGGATTGCAATGGATATACTGTTACAGATCAAGGAAATAGAGTTTGGTACTACATGTTCTTCACGACAAATAAAAAAATTATAAGCAAAAACAAATTACCAACAAGCATATTCACTTAAGTAGAAGTCTAGAAGCATAAACATTAGCTTCTATATGGCTGTAATATTAATATGATTTTTGATGTCATCAACAAGAAAAAAAACAAGATTAATGGGTCAGTACGGGAAATTAGAGTCTACACTTCGCTGTAAATTGTAATAAATAAAAATTTCAAAAGCACTAGACATATCAGCATAAATTTAGCAGTTTAAGATAAATCTGACAGTTTGAATGGTTGAGGAAATGCAATGAAAACAGTAGTTACCGGTGGCTTCCCATATGTCTTTAAATTTGACCAGGTACAAGTCTGAGGATCAAATTCCTTCACTATCATTAAAAGCATAGAAACAATGGTCACTCAGCATGAGGCCGTATAAGAATTGGCATCAATTGGAAGAAGAAAAAGGTTGTGCAAATGGAACTTAGTCAAACCTGTAACAGTCTCGGTAGGATCTTTTGTATGTCCACCAAGAGAAAGAATTTTGTTTCCCCATGAAATCTGAAAGATAAAAAATAAAATAAACGATATTCATGGATTTTCCTCAGGGGTAGATCTGCAGCATCATGATTGCAGTATAGAACACTGCAACATTTACCAGTGAATGACCAGCGCACGGAGCGATTTTCACTGAGGTAGATTCTGGTGCTGCTTTAGCCTCTACTTTGGACCATGTCAATCTCTTCAAATCCAAAACCTTTCTTCCAAATAGAAAAAAATATAAGCAAATCACTTTAATCAAATTAAACGAACAATTGTTAATTAAGAAAGAAGAAAATGCAAGAAATGGAAACAGAAATCTTCTGCTAATATTTGTCGGATGGTTTTCGAGAATTGAAGCAAAGAGATCCATCTGATCAAATTTCTCAACCAATGAGCAACATGGCATGTTAACAGCAGTCTTGTGATCATTATTTGTGAGCTAGTTATTGAATATCGATGCAAGGGATATAAGCATAGCCACTAGATCAAATTAGCCAAACCAATGTTCATTACGAGAAAAAAGGCAAAAGTGAAAGTCTCATGATAATTCCCTTTAGTTTGTTTTCAAAAATGAAGCGAGGGATACCCAAAATTACATTCAGCTGCGTGAAAAATATGTTGTGAACATCTTAATTATCACTTGACCAAGGTTTTAAAAGCATTACAGTGTTGCGCAAGTTGGGATACCACCTATAGCCTAGGAGTTTTCTAGGCGGTTAGAATGTTTAATTGAAAAATATTTTTATACATGCGTAGATTAGCGAAAATACAGAAAATTTTCAGAAATAATCTAGAAATACTAAAAATTAGGAAAATTGTCAAAATAGAATGTAGTGAACGCGCACAACATTATCACATTAAGTGAAAAGCATAATATATAAGAATGTATTATAAACTTCACCAAAGCGTGCTCAGACGCATAGCTTTATAAGCTTAAACAATCAAGCACGCTTAGGTGCCCATCTGTAAGGGATGGGCCACTTATTGCCCGCCGACAGCCAAGTCACTTAATTGCTAATCAAAAATGGGACGGTTGTGCACCGTTTTTGCCGAGGTGGCCATGCAGGCCACTTTTTACAACATTGCACTAAACCAAAACTTCAACTTAGCTCTATTGCAACTTAAAAACAAGTAAAAAAATATTTAAAAAACTCCTTGCACACCTGAATGTCACTGAGGTAACGCCCATTGTGATTGCCACCAAAGATATACATTTTATCTTGTAGTAGAGCTGCTCCATGCTGCATATGTCAAATTTCCAGTGAAGAGGTTAGAGGCAACTTAGAAATTAGCATCATAAAGACAAAGTGACGGTCTTACAGTTCCAGAACAATTGAGCTTATCAGTACATCACCTCATATCGAGGCTTTGGACGGTATTCAGATACTGAAGGTGCGATCCATTGATCATAAGTAGTTATTGATCCAAGCCCCTCCTTTGCAACATCTTTGTCCTGGGTATCTAGCATGCTTCCATTTTCTTTTATAATTGTTTTAGGCTCCTCAAAAGAATTACCATTTGGAATGGCTGGCACAGCAGTCGACTCCACCTTTGGCCTCTGAGATAAAACAGAGACGATTCATACAGATTGTTCAAGAAACAGCATTGATTCTAATTTAAAATTTGGCTGCTTTATTTGGCCATCGTTCCATATGTCAATTAAATACAAGAAAGATAACTATTAGCAAAAAATTGTATGAACTTGGATAACTACACTGCCAATGAAACTAGTGCTTCTCCAATGGTTTCAGATACGCCAATCAAGACCGCCGAGACTCCCCTAAAAGGACAATTTCTGTTTGACTCCACTGAAAACTGATCAATTCCAACCAAAGCACAAATTATCAGTCTCTTTGATTTCAGAATAACATAGGATCAACCTGACCCAACAAAAGAAAAGTAAAAGGATTTATAACCTAAATACTAGCTTTAATATCCTGCTGGATAATGAGGAATTAGAACGAGAAGTATCACACAACATAAATGTTACTTACACCATTCGATTTTTGTTCCATACTATATGTCGACACTTGTGTCACACGATCCTCGGTTTTGATTATTTAGATCAAAACTTTATTTAAAAGTATTCATAAGTTACTGATGACATTTCCAAGTGTCTATTCTTGAGTACAACATGTCTAGAATATCAAACATCAAGTAAGATTGCCTACAATGTGATACGCACTCAAAACGGTGATATGGCATGAAGACTTGACGCAAGCAATAACGTGATGCAAGCCTAATCAAGATACAACGTCTCAACGCAACAATTCAAGGAAATGAAGATCAAAGAAGAACCAAGACGAAAATAGAAGATATAAGTGTTGTATATATATCTAGTGTTGATCTCATAAGCTTAGAAACCTCATTCCAGTATGTTCTCTAAAATCCAAGCGTCTCGTTTCTCATTGAGAGACGTCTAACCTATCTGTTGGAATTCAAAACTGCCAAATTTCAAAACGAATATTCAACAATGTTAGAAAGCAAGCAGATGTTTGTATCATAAATTTTTGAATCCCAGACGTCTCCCACAGAAGTCTGTTGAACAAAGTTCCAAGATATCAAATGCTGAAAATATTTCAGAGACATGTAAACAGACGTCTTCTGAAGATTTTTTGATCTCCAGACATCTCTTACAGACATCTGGTGAAAGAATTTCATCAAACTATAGACGTCTCCTACAGACGTTTGTACGGGCAGTTTATGAAAAATATTTTTTATTTGAATTTTGAATCGAATGGATATTGACGCCGTTTTCAATTCTAACTGTATCCAAAGGTCATTACCTGTTTTATGACAGTTTTTGGCAGTTATGGGCAGTTAGAATAACTTCTCATTCGATCCCTATATAAAGCCATGAGAGCTCACACTTTCAAAAAATATCATTCATTGCAAATCCTTTTAAGATATTTCCTTGTTCTTCTTGAGCGTTCACTTGCCAAATCTTTTCATTTCCTCGGAGCCAAAACCTTATATAATCTCACAAATCAATCCTTATGTCACACTGGGTATAATCATTGAGATCGTAAGATTGAGAGTGAATAAATTTGTCGTTTGTAAAACGATTGTAAACACATGAGAGAAGGTGTCTCTCAACCCACGAGAAAGGGTGTTTCTCAACCCATGAAAGGGGGTGCCTCTCATTACTTGAATTATGTGGATTCGGAGTAGAAAAAAAGATCTTTCTAGAGAGTCATGGATCAGCGAGGAAAGTGCGGCTTTCCTAGAGAATCGCGAACTAGAAAAGAAGGATACTTGTTTTCTAGGAAATCACAAATTCGAGAGTATGATCCTTGTAAAGAGAGATTGGGGTTCTTCACATCTCTATGAAAAGAGATTTGTGTTCTTCACAACCATAGTGCAGAAATTCTGAGAAGGTGTCCCAGGCGGGGACTAACCACAAGAGCGTGGTGAACCCTAATTAACAAATCTCTCGTGTTTGCGTTGCTTTGACTCTATTTACTTTTCTGTGATTGTTTTGATTACCGTACTAAGTTTCATTGTTTAAACTTGTTTAAATTATTTCCGTAGAAACTTGGTAATCAATTAAAATATAGTAATTAAGTTTTAAATTTACCATAGGACAAGTAGTTATCTTATTCACGCCCCTCTAAAGTATTTTCAATTGGTATTAGAACAAGATTGCTCACTTTTTAAAAAATTAACATCTTGAGTTTGTAGATCCATAATGACAAACCAACTAGAGGGTCAATCCACCACACATGACCTTCACTATTTAACAGCGCTAATTTTCAGTTTTGGAAAACCTAGACATTTTAGATGCTCCCTATGTTATCCCTACAATTAGACCATATTGACGCTGATAAGCGTTCGATGACACTAAATGTTAAGGCCATAGATGCCCTTCATTTCTCATTGGTCCCAGAAGAGTTCGATAGAATTTCCATGTATCAAACAACACATGATATCTAGAGTACTCTTGAGACTACACATGAAGGGACTATACAAGTAAAAGAGAGTAAGATAAATAGGTCAATGCACGAATACGAAATGTTTTCTATGAAAGAAAATGAAACAATAGATTCCATGTAGTCTAGATTTAATAATAGTCACTGAATTATTTAATTTAGGAAAGAAATTCGTAGATAAAGAAAAGAATTATAAAATTTTGTGATCACTAATTATATCTTGGCGGCCTAGATTACTGCGATAGAAGCTGCAAACCATATGAGCACCATGGGCATAGATATTCTCATCGATAAACTAAAGACGTATCAGATGTAATTTGGTGACATCAAGATCAAAAAAGACAACCAACGTAAGAATATCGCACTAAAGGCGTCAACCAACAAGATCAAAAAACCTATCTCATCAAGTGACGACGAAGAAATGGCCAACATTGCAAGGCACTTCAAGAAATTTCTTAAGAATAAAGGCTACTCCTTTAAGAAACAGGTAAATTCAATTAAAGCCCTGTGATACTTTGAATGCAACAAAGAAGATCACGTTAAGGCGGAATGCCTGAATCTCAAAGTCGAGAAAAACAAATCAAAATAGAAGAAGGTTCGGAACGAAATGCTTTTTAGGCCATCTGGGATGAATTTGACTCAAGTGAGGCAGAGAATGAAGAAGTCACCAACATGTGCTTCATGGCGATAAACGATGATGAGAATCCAAAATCACGTAGTGAGAAGTGAATCCTTGATAGCGGTTGCTCGAGACACATGACTGACAATATCAAATGCTTCCAAACGCCATCAAGAGAAGATGGTGCTACCGCTACATTTGGCGATAACAAAAAAACCAACATAATCAGTAAAGATGCCATTTTATTTAATAATAATTCCAATACTACAATTATAAATGATGTTTTGTTTGTAGATAGTCTAAAACATAACTTGTTTAGTATGAACCAGTTTTGTGATAGAGTTTATAACGTAGTATTTGATAAAGATGTTTGTAAAATTATCTATAATGACGTAGTAATTCTAACAGGTAAACGATATAATAATATCCATCTTATTTACACCCGTGATGTTAATAATAAAGTTTTAAAATGTTTAGTCGTAAGCAACAATGACGATTCGTGGCTTTTGTATAGGAGGCTAGGCCACACATCTATGAACAGGCTATCTAAAATTTCTAAGAACTTAGTTAAAGTAATCTTTATGATATACAAAAAAGATAAACAATTTGACGCATGTTTAAAAGGTAAACAAGCCAAATTCTCTTTTAAACCTAAGAATGAAATATCTACTAATAATCAGTTACAACTAATATATATGGACTTATTTATTCTTAGTAGAAACGCTAGTCTAGAAGGAAAACTCCATGCCTATGTTATAGTAGACGGCTGTTATAGATTTACTTGGGTATTCATTCTTAAGACTAAGGATGAAACGTTGAATATTTTCAAATTCTTCTCCAAACGTATTCAAAATGAGATGAATCTTAGAATTTCTAGGATTAGAAATGATCATGATAGGGAATTTGAAAACAATTTTTTTGAAGAATATTGTAATAAGAAAAGATATAAACATTAGTTTTCTTGTGCCAGCACACCACAGTAAAATGGTGTTATTGAAAGGAAGAATCGTTCTTTGCAAGAAATGGCACGAACCATGTTGAATGAAAACAATCTGCTTATATATTTTTGGGCAGAGACAGTAAACACGTTGTGTTATATCATAAATAGAGTTAGCATTAGGAAATTCCTTAACAAGACACCATATGAACTTTTCTATAATAGAACTCCTACTATAAAATATTTTAGGGTTTTTGGATGTAAGTGTTTTATTCTAAACACCCTAGATAACCTAGATAAGTTTGACTCAAAATGCGATGAAAATATCTTTTTTGGTTATTCCATGACTAGCAAAACCTATCGTGTTTATAATAGGTCAACCCAAGTCATACAAGAAAGTATGAATATTGAATTTGTTGAAAACAGCTCGATTTCTAAGACCTTACAAAATAATAATGAGCCAAACATCTCAAATGGTTTTAAAAACTTATCAATGGAAAAAGGAATTGCAGAACCATATGTAGAAGATGTACAACAAGTTGTGGATGATCTTCCGAAGAAATGGAAATTCAATAAAGATCATCTTAACGTCTTGATCATAGGAGAAATTGATAAAGGGGTTGTAACTCGATCAACATTCAACACTTGTATAAACTTAGCCTTTATATCCTTAATAAAACCCAAAAACGTTAATGAACCTATAATAGATGAAAATTGGATTAAAACTATGTAAGATGAATTAAACCAATTCGAGAGAAATAATATGTGGTATCTAGTACCAAGACCAAAAGATAGACCAATAATAGGAACTAAGTGGGTTTTCAAAAATAAACTTGTCGAACTAGATAAAGTGGTTAGAAATAAAGCCCGCTTAGTAGCCCAAGGATATAATCTAAATAGAAGGAATAGACTACGACGAAACATGTCGCTAGGTTAGAAGCCATACGTATCTTACTAGCATATGCTTGCTATAAAAACTTCAATGTTTTTCAAATGGACGTTAAAAATGCATGCTTAAATGGTCAAATAAACGAAAAAGTATATTTATCTCAACCTCCCGGCATTAAGAATCATTCATTTACTAATCATGTCTATAAGTTAAGAAAGGCACTGTACAGTCTTAAGCAAGCCTCTTATGCCTGGTATGAACATTTAAGTTCATTTTTAGAAATTATAGAATTTACGAAGGGTATAGTAGATAAGACATGATTTACTAAAATCCTTAACCAAGAAATTATAATAGTTCATATATATGTTGATATTATTTTTGGATCAACGAAAGAAAGTCTTTGTGAAGATTTCCCCAAATCCATGCAGGAAGAATTTGAAATGAGTGTGATTGGAGAACTTAACTTCTTTCTTGGATTTCAAATAAAACAAATGGATGATGACATCTTCGTCAATCAAGCCAAATATACTAGGACACTAATAAAGAAGTTTGGCTTAGAAAATGCAAAGACATGTGAAACACCCATAGCTGCCAATACCAAACTCACGGGCGATAAAGATGGTCAACAAGTTGACACTAGACTTTATCGCGGCATGATGGGAAGTCCATTTTATTTGACTGCTAGTGGACCATATATCATATTTAGTGTATGTTTGTGTGCATGATTCCAGGCTAATTATAAAAAGTCACATTAGACTGCGGTCAAAAGAATCTTTAGATATCTGAAAGGAACCATAAATTTTGGTTGATGGTATCCTAAGAATAACTTGTTTTGTTTGACATGTTATTCAAATGCAAATTATGCTGGAATTCTAAAAGATCGAAAGAGCACAAGTGGCACTTATCAAAACTATCTTGTCTCTTGGATTTCCAAGAAACAAAATTCATAAGCTCTATCGACAGCCGAGGCAAAAAATATCGCTGCCAGTGCTTATTGTGCACAGAGTTTATGGATGAAACACACTTGAGAATTATCAAAAAAGTATTTCAAAGATTCCTATACTTTGAGGCAATACAAGTACGGTTCACATAACTAAAAATGTCGATCAACATTCTTGGACACATCAACATACGATCACTTCCTTCGAGATCATTTTCATAAGGGAGATATCATCTTAGAGTATGTGTCAATAGAAAGTCAATTGGCCGATATATTTACCAAGCCGTTAGATAAAACTAGGTTTTCTCATCTTAGAAAAGAATTAAATATGATAAAAATGACCAAATCTTAAAACTGTAAACCATATTGAACAATATAAAAAGTTTGGATATATATAAATTAAAATTTTATTTCAACAGACGTCTCCTACAGAGTCTGATAAAAATCAAGAACATACGTCTCCTATAGACGTCTGTCCTAACTGCATAATTATTTTATACTTTAAATAAATAATTAATGAAATAATTAACTTAAAATCATTAATCTTTAATAAAATTAAAATTATTTGTGTGACTAATTCTGTGTATATTAGAATTCAAATTAAGGTTTTCAAAATTTGAATTGAAAGAGTTAGAAAAACTTTTAGTTGGTTTTTCAAACTTCTTGGTGGTTTTTGAAACTTCATTTTCTCTTCTTTATAAATAAGAATCAATTCATTAGGAATTGAACATCTTATTATCTGAAAAATGGAGAACACTAATGTATACAAGAAGAAAGCAAAGGTGGAAATCGGGGATAGTTCCAAAAAGGTTAAGAAAGAGCCTCCCAGTCTCAAATCAGACGAGGATCATAGTGAGGAATCCGTTCCTCTTTCTCCCGTTCCACCACCACCCAAACCAAATCCACCACATCCTCCTACTACCGGTGGAATTGTGTTGTTGTTTCATCAAACTTTCTCGGACGATACTTATATCTTCTTCGACCACGAAGATTATATGATTATCAAGAAAAGGACGACCGACGTCGTCGAAAAATTCAAGAAAGAAACTTAGGATAGTTTGTATTAGGTTATTTTTTTTGTTTGTATTCTTTTTAATGTAATGTTTATTTGATGTATTATATGTTTTTAAATTAACGAAATGCATTTACGTTCAGTTTATAATCCGATTCAAATAATACAACGATAAACAAACTGCCAGAAACCAACATCAGACGTATATAACAGACGTCTGGTTACAAATTCTTGACCTACAAACGTCTGTAGTCTGGTCCAAAATATCTAAACTATAGACGTCTGTAGCAGACATCTATAGTTCATTTTGAACTTCGGAAAATTCCATCCAGAGCACGGAAAAATTACTGAATCGATCAAAATTTTCTGACCGTTAGATTTCCTTGACTAAATCCTAGCCGTTCACACATTTTATTTAACCTACCTTTTTACCCACCGATCCTAACCCTAGACGTCTTCTAAACTACCTGATCTTTCACTCTTGGTATCTCTCTCCCAAACTATCAAATGCCTAAAATTATCCCAACATTCACTCGAAATTCCTCATATTCCATTACCAATAGCACCCAAGCAAGCCAAAACGCTCTCCGTTTCGAAGAAAAGGAAGACTACAGCCACCGAGTAAACACCCGACGCCAACTTATTCCTCAACAAAGAAGCCAAATCCAGGTTCTCTTCGATGATCTCCAAACCTATCCAGTCTGGTTCCACCGTGATTTTTCGAGACATCGCGGAATTTCGATTTCAAGAGTTATTCGAATATCAACGGTGGATGCCATTCCTTACCCTTAATTGCCCGACATATGCTATGGTCGTTCGTCTATTCTACACAAACCACATGAGCACCAACAAAGACCCTACCAACTACACGACCAAGGTCTTCGATTTGACTTTCAAGTTCAACTTCGGCACTCTCGGTAGGGCATTGGGTATTCCTAACCAAGGAGTTGACGTTTATATGAAGACGTTCTCCAAATTTGGACAAGGAAAAAGCATCAGTAATCCTTCACGGTCCCGACAATGCCCATCTTTACAATGACCGCCAAACCAAGAGACGAGCCCATGTTCTCGCAAACCTTCTCGGACACACCATCTTAGCCAAGTCCGGAAGTCACAAAACCCTTTACGGGCCCCACAAGTTGATCACGTATCGCGTGTTATCGAAGATTCGAGTTAATCTTCCGTTGTTCCTCATCCATAACATGTAGGAAGTGTCAAGTAGTCCGACAAACCTATATTATAGTCGTGTCATCAGCAAGCTTTTGAAGCACCGTCACCATACTCGATCTCGAGGATAAAGTCAAGGATCAACTCGATTTCGGAACCCGCAACATCAATTTGATGAAGTTGGACCGAACTCCGAGTTCCTCCCAACCTCAAGATCCTGTTGACGTTCATCCTCCAACACAAGACTTCGACTTTGCCGTTTTCGAGAACCGTATCATGAATCGCATCATCGGTTCTCACGACCACCTCTCCAGACGTATCGACCATCTTTCCGGCCAAATCGATCAGCTCCCAGAGCAGATGACTCGATTTTCTAACACCTTTAAGCGTCACATGTCCGTCATGTCCTCCAAGTTTCAGCTTGGCATGCCGCCTCCACCGCCAGAAGAATGAAGTCTTAGGGCTTTTGTTTAGTTTAGTTCGTTATTTAGTGTGTGCTTGTTTTTAGTTTATATTTGGATGGTTGTTTAGTTAAGTTTGTGTGGTAAGTTTATCGTTTGGCATCTAGTCATGAACTTTGTGTTTCGTTTATGAAATTATGCTCTTTGTTTTGTTTACCTCATGTTCTAATGCAATATACTCTATTTTTTATGAATCAAATGCTAAAATGGACAATTATTCATACTCGATTCGTTAAATATGAACTTCGTTCATTTGATATGTCTCAACATACCTCATTTTGTTTTCCATGCACTTCAAATTTCTATACTCCTGTTTGTTTTCATACCCCTTGCTCTATTTTTCAAACGTTTTGATATTTTTTCAAAAAGGGAAAGAAAATATTCATAAATATCTTAAAATTGCGCTTAAATGGTCAAAAAATTCGAATTATATCACTCGTCTTCATGCAATACTTCTTGAAAAATAGTATCGGTGGTATGAGACACTGATATGAGTTCAAAAAATTTTTCAACTGAGCATGAATTGAGAGGGGTTATTTAACTCGAATTTATATTTTTTTATATATCATGAATTCTTTAAATAAGTTTTGCTAAATATCAAAAGATGGGAGATTGTTGACACTTGTGTCCCACAATCCTCAGTTTTGATTATTTAGATCAAAACTTTATATAAAAGTCATAACTTACTGATGACGTTTCCAAGTGTTTCTTCTTAAGTACAGCATGCATAGAATATCAAACATCTAGCAAGATTGCCTACAATGTGATACGCACTCAAAACGATGATATGGCATGAAGACTTGACACAAGCGATAACGTAATGCAAGCCTGATCAAGATACAATGACGTCTCCATGTAACGATTCAAGGAAATGAAGATCTAAGAAGAACCAAGACAGGTAGAAGATATAAGTGTTGTATATATGTTTAGTGTTGATCTCATAAGATTAGAAACCTCATTCCAACATGTTCTCTATAATTCAAACGTCTCCCTCCTCATTGAGAGATGTCTAACCTATCTGCTGGAATTCAAAACTGCCAAGTTTCAAAACAGATATTCAACAATGTCAGAAAGGAGACGTCTGCATCATAAATTTTTGAACCCAAACGTCTCCCACAGACGTCTGTAGAACAAAGTTCCAAAATATCAAATGCTGAAAATATTTCAGAGACGAGTAACCAGACTTCTTCTGAAGATTTTTTGATCTTCAGACATCTCCTACAGACATCTATACGGGCAGTTTATATTAGTTATTTTTTATTTGAATTTTGAATCAAATGGATATTTACACCGTTTTCAATTCTAACCATCTCCAACGGTCATTAACGGTTTTATGACAGTTTTTGGCACTAATGGGCATTTAGAATAACTTCATTTGATCCCTATATAAAGCCATGAGATCTCACACTTTCAAAAAATATCATTCATTGCAAATCCTTTTAAGATATTTCCTTGTTCTTCTTGAGCGTCCACTTGCCAAATCTTTTCATTTTCTCAAAGCCAAAACCTGATATAATCTCTCAAATCAATCTTTATGCCACACCGGTTATAATCTATTGAGATTATAAGACTGAGGGTGGGTAAATTTGTCGTTTGTAAAACAATTATAAACCCCGAGAGATGTGTCTCAATTCACGAGAAAGGGTGTTTCTTAACCCACGAAAGGAGGTGTCTCTCATTGCCTGAATTGTGTGGATTTGAAGTGGAAAAAGAGATCTTCCTAAAGAGTCATGGATTAGAGAGGAAAGTGTGGCTTTCCTAGAGAATCACTGATTAGAGAGCAAAAACACTTGTTTCGTAGGGAATCGCAAGTTCAAGAGTGATCCTTGTGAAGAGAAGGTGCGGCTTTCCTAGAAAATCACGGATTAGAGAGGAAGAAGACTTGTTTAGTAGGTTATCACAAGTTCAAGAGTGGGATCCTTGTGAAGAGCGATTGGTGTTCTTCACATCCCTGTGAAAAGGGACTTGTGTTCTTCACAACCATAGTGCAGAAATTCTGAGAAGATGTCTCAGGCGGAGGCTAGCCACGGGAGCATGGTGAACCCTAGTCAACAAATCTCTCGTCTTTGCGTTGCTTTGACTTTATTTACTTTTCTGTGATTGTTTTGATTACCGCACTAAGTTTCATTATTTAAACTTATTTAAATTTTTTCCGCAGAAACTTGGTAATCAATTAAAATATAGTAATTAAATTTTAAATTTGCTATAAGACAAGTAGTTACCTTATTCACCCCCTCTAAGGTATTTTCACTATCTAAATAAACACTTGTGAAGTTAAGGGGTGCAAGTATCAGACTACTTCAATACAATATCTTTCATGTGATGTCATGATAGGATGCCTCACGCTATGCATAGGGGTATACACTACTATGGTTGTTTGCATGTGCATGCCTGTGGGGTGAAAAAACTTGCATTGTATAGAATATAAAATTGATGAAATACTTTTAGGTTGGGGCTTTCTTTTTTCTTTTTCTTTTTTTCCCCTTCTTTTTTATGTTTTTTTGTCTGTTTTGGTTTGGTTTTTTTGGGGCGGTAGAGATTTGGCGAAAGAGAACACTTTTTAAATTTTACAATAATAAAAGGTTGACATGGATCTATGAGAGCGTGAGAAATTATTAAGATTTATCTTGTTCTATATTACATTTTCTTTTTCTTTTTTTAGAAGAGAGGCCATATGCTACAATTGATTAAATTTGGTGGCCCCCACATAAGATTGCATTATAAGAGTATAGATAAAATCATAATATTATCCGGTATTTATAACATTATAGTGCACATATTTTTGTATTGTCTCAGAGCTTGAGGCCGCATATTATGTATTTCAGTGACGGAGTGACCTAGAGCAGTCTGCATGCTATCCGCGTGTTATGTATGAAGCATGAAAATGTGCCAATGAGTTCCCTAACTAGAAGTAATGACACACAAATATGTAAATTGAAATGTTTGAGTGTTCATACACGCAGCCACACACCTGCATGCACGCATGCGCCAACAGCTATATGTAGAATCTTTCCAATAAAAGGGGACCCTATAATGCTGAAACTACCCGATGGCAAGCAAAAGGGAACTAACTGAAAAAAATTAAAAGGTGATCTGCAACAATATTCTGCCGTTCCTAAGTGTTTTGGTGAAGATACCATCTATTATCAAAGGACAGATGTGAAAAATCCACAAGGATCACAGGCACAGAGGCAACAAAGACAGGGAATGATGAAGATAGTGCTTTATGTCACCATTATATGTCTGTTGTATTGACTCGATGCAGAGAAATCAACAAATGATGTTGAACACATGCTACATTTTGTGTTGATTCCACTTAGTATCAGATGTGATCTGAGCCAGTTAGAGTGCTACAATACTTAAGTCAACTGCTTGCTACCTTGGTGGTAAACTTGAAACATTGTTCAAAAGCGTCATGCACTGATATCATGTCAAATAAAGGGGAGGATAGAGAGAAAACCTTGTAATAGGTCGCAGACTCGCAGTTGAGGGACAAGCTGAAATCTGAATATCCACATGGCATTGTCGCAATAGGTATATTAATGATTTAAATGAAATTATGTGTTCGTGCACATGTATGTCTAACCATTTGCACAATCTTCACAGCAGTCTTAATCAGTAATGCAGGAAAATAAACACTAGCAAAACAAGTCCAGATACATGCATAAAAATGACACTGATCATATAAGCTAACTTGATGCATTCTAGTATTTACAAAATGCTAGAGAATAACTTCAAGAAATATAGCTTTGCCTAACCTAGTTATTTCCCATGTACTTACATGAATTTCAACATCTACAATTGGCTCCATGGAGAATTCTGGGACCCCTGGATACCAAGCAGGATCCTCCTCCTATTGAATATGCTAAAACAGTCATCAATTAACGAATATTTGAAATCAAGTAATCAAGACTCCAAGGATTTATATACACCTCCAGAATCTTGACAAAAAGCCGCATTGCTTCTGTTGAAGCCATGTCTCCAAGCCCATCCCA
The DNA here is from genome assembly GCA_030015575.1 of Agapanthus africanus. Lineage (NCBI taxonomy): Eukaryota > Viridiplantae > Streptophyta > Magnoliopsida > Asparagales > Amaryllidaceae > Agapanthus > Agapanthus africanus. Next base: position 820,457,696 of record CM057337.1, on the reverse strand, counting down.
ACTACAGGAACATATAGACATTAATGACTAAGTAGCATAAAAGATTTTGTATTTTTAAAGAAAAGGTCAGTGCAATGATACTGGGTTTGTTAACTGACTTTAGCGCAGTCAGACAAAAGAAAAAGAAATTCTGGATTTCCATCAAATGCTTTGTTGGTTTTATTATAAAATCATCTAAGCCTCTAATGTTTTAAATTGGTCCAATGGAATAGATGATGGGGATTGTCCAAAACCCTCTGAAATGCATAGAAAGAAGGTATCATGTTAAAAAGTTATAGAACAGTACATGATAGACCAAGCTTAAATTCCTTGAATATTGGTCCGAATGAACTTCGATTAAAAACTTAAAATGTCTATTGACTTATGAACCTAACCATGTTTGATGTCTCAACCAAGGAAACAGGCAAAAGTCACGCTTAATTTTCCTTTTTATGTGCATCCAAAGGTTTTAGAAAAGCATATCATATATCAAGTGTGCCTTGCCAAATTTACATGAACAACGCAAAAGGTTGTCTGCTAATCAAAATTAATTAGTTGCTTACCGTTCCTACGTTTCCCGTACTGCTAGTAAAATTGCCATCTATTTGAGTAAAATTGGAGTTGTCATCTATTCGATTCGAAGTAGTTGAATCACAGTTGATTCTACTCGAAAGGTGGAGTCGTCATTTCAGTCAAAGGTCTTTGTCACTTGAAAAGAAAAGGGCAAAGACTTTATTGAAGGGTCGTCACCAAATTGGAATTGCAGCAGACAAACAAAACCAATGGAGATATGAAGCAAAAGGGAGATTGCTCAAACTCTCTCAACCAATTTTGCTGTTATTATCATCATCACTGTCATCATCTAAGCCTTTCCAATCTCAATGGGGACGGCTGAGAAGAAAGACCCCATGGACGATTGGAAAAAAACCTTAAAGATTGGTTTTTTGGCATGACAACTACCCTCTTACTTAGGGTCCAAATCCCCACCAAGAACATTGAACGGAAGAAGTTGGTCATAATCATAAATGGAGTGTTGGCATTTTAAAAATTCATATAGAATGGGCACAAGACTAGAAAATGTGGAAAGATGCTAGTTTTATTATAGGGAATCAAGAAAGGAAGATCGCCATTCAGCCCTTGCACAAAAATCAAGCCAAGAAGAAAGTCCTACCGCCAGTCCTACATCATCTAAGGTCGGTTCCCAGGTTCCCAGCCCTGAAACTACCAACAAGAGACGTGCTTGCGTAATACCACAGCGGAAGCAGCCCAACTATGCTGCTCCATTCTTAGTCACACGATTTAAACTCATAACAAAGGAGCAACGCTCCAAATTTCCAAAATGTCCATGCAAGGCATTAGGTTACATACAGTGCCAATTTTTGCTCAAAGTTTTTTTTCCCCTAAGATCAAATTTTTAACTTCTAAATTGCAAATAGACGATCATAAAAATAAAATTTAAAAAATCAAAACTGGAAACAAAATCACCAACCTAGTCCACTCGCTGTGCTCCACAGGAGTCCAAGCCCTAGGTTTCGGTACATTGCAAGGCCCCACCGTCGCCTACACACAATTTTTTTCCCCGCAACAATCAGTCACGGATCCAAGCCCTAGATCTCACTAAAATTAGTCTCAAAATCAAAGGAATCCCAATCCCATATACCTGCTGATACAAACCGTAGAGCAAGAGAGCGACGTCGCTCTTGAACTTGGAGACGGCAGCATTCGACGGAGATCTGGCGGCGAATCCAGCGAAGGCGGCGGCAGCGTGGAATCTCTGGGGGTAGGCGAGGCTTGAGCTCGACCTCGCCATTGTCATCGCTTGAGAAGGAAGAGAGTGAGAGATTTTTACGAGATCTCGAAGGGGAATTGAATGCGAAGAGATTGAAGTTCGCTTGTTGTTTTTTTTTTTCCTTTTTCTTTTAAGGTGGCGATCTGAGATCGAGAAGAGAGAAATGGCGCAAGTGTGAAGTTGGCTTGTTATTTATTTGCGTTTTATTTTTATTTTTGGCTTCATTGCACTAAAATACCATGAACTGCCACCAACTACTGTGAAAAAATACGGACCAGCGACCTCTGCTGTTAGTGCCTGTTGTGCATGGATAAAAAAAACCTATGGATGCTAGGTTTTACCCTTACATCCATTTTAGATCTGATAGTTGCAGTAATAGGTGGGAAATAACAGCACCGATTCTGAATCTGTAAAATACATTAAAATCTCCCAGCATCCGCCAAGGCAAACTTTAACATCAGCCTTTTATATATAGAAGAAAACTATACGAGGTAAGGATTGAGCTTTCTGCCTTTTCAATTCTGCTGTTATGTTTGTGTTTATTCCAAAATTGTTTTTGTCATTTTTGAGTTGTCCATGAATCCATGTTAGCCGAAAAAGTGGCATTGCATTATAAGATATGGATCGCATGCGGCACCCTTTCTTGGAAACATCTCCTGCATGGGCGGTTGATTAAAAGTGCTTAGGGGAAGAGGAGAAAATAAATGTGATTATAGGTGGGACCCCACAGGCTAATAATAAGTGTGTGTAGTTTATTTCCTTAAGTTCAACCGATCTTCTCTAACAATAGACTTACGAAGGTTAACTTCATCAAGATGTTAAATTTCATTTTTTTTAAAAAGCGATTAACCGCATCAGAATTATTTTTTTTTAAAGCTAGTGTAGCATTTAGTTATTCTGTATCAATTTACACCACCAACTAAGCTTAGCTTAGTCGGTACCAATTTCCACTCCAACGTGAGAGGTTGTAAGTTTGATTCGGGTATTGATTTAAAAAATTACATCAAATTACTCTTTTCAAAAAACATGATCAAACTATAAAAACAAACTTGGGCTGATACCGGGCTTTTTCTTGAGGCCTACTCAAGAAGGTAACCAGAAAATTTTTCATAAATGTCCAACCCAAAGCAATTGAAGCCCAATATTATTTTTACAAAGGCTTAAATCTCTCTAATACAAGAGGCTCTAAGTATTTGTTTACTTTTGGATGCCGCCTTTAGGACCGCTGTGACCTCTCGCTATAGAGAAGAAAGTATCATTGCTATTCTTTTCTAATATGGCGAATAAATACCATATACTAAGTAAATTGCATATGAAATAAAAATCTTCTTTTAACTTTTCATCCATTAGGTGGGGTATCAATTGGGATTTATCATTTTTAACCGCCTCTCTAGGGGTGTGTTAAGTTGCTTGTATTTAGAAAATCATTGCATTTGTAATTATATGTACTATTCCATTGTTTGATTATTGTACTTCTAACTATATGTTGTACAAAACATGTGTTTGATTGAATGTGGTTGCAACACAATAACTATTTCTTCTTTTGTTTTTCCGTGTCATAGTTGCAAAAATATTTGATTGAAAAATAGCTGCAGTTACATGTTTTTTTACTCAAACCGTTGTTCCAACTACATGTTCGGACAACAACTTCTACTAACCAAACGGATGATTTTATATTTATATGTAAATCGGGCTCCGATTACATCTAACCAAATGTTTTCTTAGTTGTTTTATTGAAAACGGCATACGATTGCTAAGCTGAAAATTTCGGAAAGCTTATTTACACTTTATTGAGACCACAAATACTTATTTGCCAAACAGAGTTCAAGATGACATTTAAATGCAGCCTCTTGATGAAGATGAAGAAGCCTCAGCAAACTCGCTTGACCCAATTAATCGAGACTCGACATTGTGATGCACGAATGAGAGTAATCAAAAGATTTTGCTTTATGTAAATAGTAGTCTTATATTGCAGTTGAAAGTCAACTTTCATCTTTTAGGATGATTGGCTGGGTATAACTTAATCCTTATGGTCTAAAATATAAGCTCATGCACCAATCTCATGTGATTCCTTAAACTTTTTATTTATTTAGGTAGCAAACAAAAATATTTCTACCTGTTAGGAAAGGTTTTCATGGCTGATGCAGATTTTTATGATTACAAATTTTTTCATAACTTTTCTGATTTTTATTTGTTAGGAAAGATTTTATTCTTATTAAGAAAGATTTTATTTTATTTTTTCATCATATAAAGTGTATATATACACCTTTGAGATGTAATACAAATCAATAAAGTTCAAAACCTAAATTGCATCTTCTTCAAGTTATTATATGGTATCAGAGCCTTGCAATTAAAAGCTCAATTTTTTAATCCGTAGCTTTCTCTCCAAACTCAATCCCCATCATCTCTAAATTTCTTCAACAAAACTTTCTCATACAAACTTCAATGTGTGGAGATCTCAAATTCAATCAACCCTAATCAGCCACGATCTTCCTTGTCACATCGATGGCTCCAAATCCCCTCCTACGAGGACCATCACCGACGTCAACAACAACACCAAGCGTTTTGAAAATCCAGACTGCCATCAATAGTACCGTCAAGGTCAATTTATTCTCAATGCTATTCTCGGCAGCTGCGTCGATACGATCCAGCCCCATATCTCCTCTGCTTTCTCATCCAAGGAAGCATAAGATCAACTTGTTACTCTCCTTGTGAACAAATTTCGTTCAAGAGTTATGTTGCTCAAGAAATGCCTCATCAATAACCAACGCGGCTTACGCTCTATAAGCAAATACCTATAAGAGATGCAATCTATCTCCGACGATCTCGCTCTCGCCGACCACCCACTTCATGAAGATGATCTCGTCTTCCACATCCTCGCTGGCCTCAGACATGAATTCAAAAAAGTCGCAGCTGCTTTCTGAGTCCGTGATAACTCCATCACCTTCGACAAGCTCTATGACAAACTTACAGACTATGAATGCCATCTCGAGAAGGAAGACGCGGGTGTGTGTGTCTCTCTCTCTCTTACAAGGGCCAACTATGCCAGCCAGCCCAATCATTCCTCCTATCGCCCTCCACAACAACGTGGAAACACCTCTCACAATTGCAACACCAACAACAGCAATTTCACTCACAGCGACAATAACAACCAGTACAACAACGCATGCAGCAACAACTCGTCCCGCTCCAACCCCTACTGTAATTTCTGCAAGCGCCCCGGTCACAACACCAAATATTGTCGTTAACTCCCTTGCTTCCTTCGTGAGAATGCAGTGCAAATCAATTCATCGCAATTCCCGTCGCAGACGCTCCCTCGACCTGTGGTAAACAACACAAATGCCAACCGGCCCGCTCCCTCCTTCGGGATATTGGACACCGGTGCTTCTCATCATATTAAGTCCGATATTAGGACTCTTCACGGTATATATCAATTATGGTGGTCCCGATGAGATCGACATAGGTGATGGTTCAGCTTTGAAAATCTCTCACATCGGTAGAAGACAACACTATACTCACCCCAAAACTCTTTCTTTTAGATAATGTTCTATGTGCACCATCTATTACTCAAAATTTAATTTTTGTTACCAAATTTTGCAAATCAAATAAAGTCTCATTTGAGTTTTTTCCGTCTAATTTTTTTATAAAGGATCTTTGCACGGGGACGCCTCTCCTTCGCGGGAATAGCCATTATAATTTCTGCTGCCTCCTATGCTCCATCCAACCTTAAATTCACGCTACCCCAAATCAGAAATAAGTGAGCGGCACCGTCGTCTTGTTCATTCTTCCATCTGCATCCTTCGGTCAGTTGTTAGGAAAAATAAATTAGTATCTAATGTCTCGGTAATTAATAATCTTCAATGTAACTCTTGTGATTACAATAAAATTTATAAACATCATTTTTCTGAAAATACACTTCGTGCTTCTAAGCCTTTATAATTAATTTACACTGATATTTAGAGACCCACTGAATTGTCTTTTGATGGTATTCGCAATTACGTAATTTTTGTTGATTATTACACAATATGTCTGGTTGTACCCTATGAAACATAAATCTGACGTTGCT